>JAKCOX010000137.1:133754-733754 GCA_022605575.1 Laterallus jamaicensis coturniculus
TGGTGTGTGGTGGAACTCTCCCCCTCGGCTCACGTAGGGGTTGTGGTGCCATCGCTCCTCGGTAGCGTCTGGCAGTGCTGGAGTGGGAACTCAGTTTCTTCCCCGCATCCCTGTGCTGCTGCTGGGTTGGGGCCGGGCATTTAGCTCGGCATCTCAGTACTGGAGCTGCCTTGGATGCAGCCAGCTCCAGCTGCGATACGGCCACTGCCAGCTTGCCAGAAGGAAATTGGTTTGATTTGAGGTGTTAGATCCTGAGAACCCTTTTTGGGTTTGAATTTGGGGTTCAGCCTGGCGATACCTCGTGCGAAGGGCAACTTGCTGTAGTTGCCAATAAGAAAATCTGAGACTATTCTAAAGTAAAGGAACACAGGGAATATGGTGACGTAGGGGAGAAAGGAAACACTGTCCTTTGGGGAAGCTCTTGCCCGTAACCTCCTCAACCTCCTCAGTTCCCTTTTACAGTGACTGATGGCTTACGCTCTTCTCTCGTAGATGAACGGCCTTGGGATGGCTATCCACTCTCCATCTGGGAAAAGATAGCTCTTTGGGAGAGGTAAGGCGCTTGTGTTTTGTTTGACTTTCTTCTCTGAAAGGTTTGTTTTCCATTTCATTCCTGAACTTCCTCCATGCTGCCTAACACTTGTCTCTGTGTCCGCACAGCAATGGTTTTCCAAGGTTTCCTGGGCCGCTATCCTAAGGGAGGTCTGCAGTAGCTTTTTATTTTTCCTTCCTCCCTTCCCAACTGATTTAAAATTTTTTCTTTTAAACCCAGATGCTTGATAGATGGGGGAGATTAGATCAGGTTAAAGGTCTGTGGGTAGGAGGGAGAGTGGAACTTGAGGCTGAGACCAGGAATGTGTATGAAAAGCTCTTAGATAGTGTTTTGGACAGGAAAAAAGGTTTGTTTTAATAAAGCAAAAAACCCAACACCTCTGCTCTGGCACGAACTTGGGTACCGTTTGGCATAACCAGTTTCTGATTTACTAGAAGGACTGGCCTTTCTGTGGGTCTTGTTTTGAATTCTTGGTTGGGGGATGCTTACTTCATAGCAGCAAAGAGAAGCACAGAGCTGGAGCGGGGCTTTGGGCCAGATGATCTCCAGAGGTGGCTGAGGCTGTGAGGAAAGCAGCAGCTACACCTTGGTGCCAGTATACCCGGCTCTTAGAAGAGCTGGGGGCCGGATGGTGTGAGTGAGGTCCCTGTGCAGCTCTTTAGCCTTCAGTATCACCCCCGGACTTGGGCGCCAGGGTCTGCAGCCAAGGCAGTTGTTGGGATTTTCACTTGTGCTTCTCTCTCTCCTGTCCCACGGGCGGCTGGGGACAGCAGGTCTGGAAGTTGTAAAAGATGAAGAAGCATTATGAAAAAGGGAATTATCCCACTGTAGCGAGATAATTATCGGTGCCTTGGCTTGGGAGTGGGGAGGGATGCTGTGCTGTGGCTGTGTGTGCCTGAGATGATCCCGGAGGGGCTTGGAAGCAGAACTACAGCAATTGGCATTGGACGTTTGCTTGTGTGAAGCTCACCCGTGGTTGTAAATCCCTGTTCTGTGTGTTCTTTCCTCAGCCCTGTGCCACCTGCCGAACATCCTGATGGGCAGGAAGCACAAAATCCACAAGCTGGTGCCGCCCATGACACAGGTAGTTCATAGCCCCGGTTCTTCTGAGCTTTGGCAACCCTTGTAAAACTGAGGGGTGTCTGAAACTGCAGAAGGGTGTGCAGCTTGGAATGAATGCCACTGCTTTGGGTGGGATTAAGGGGGTGGGCTTCCCTGGAAATGGCAATCCAAACCCCTTCTTAAATCACGCTCTCATGTGGCCTGCCTTTGTTGTTTAGATAATGCCCTCTCTGGGCATGAGGAGGTTCCTGCTCCAGTGAAGGTACCATCAAAGGAAGCAAGCAGACGCCGGGCTTCCATCAGCGATGCAGCTCTCCGAGCAGCGTCTGTGGGAGAGGTAAGCAGGGACTTTCTTGAACCTGTGCAGCCATAGGTGTGATATCCTCCAGTCTGGGAGAGGATTCCTGTAGTACTTTGGCTCTGTAAAAACATGTCACGAGCTGCTTGAGCCCTTAGTTTGGTTCGGAGGTGCAGTGCTGTCCCTCAGAGTCCCGTTGACTGTTTGTACAAAACACCTTTTTGAGGGGCTCAGCTCTCCCTGAGTGAGAGTCAGGGCTGAGCTCGGGAATGCTGAGGTGCTGCCCAAGGGGTGCTGGCCAGGAAGCCTGAGGAGGCTTAATCACTGCGCATAGGAAAACCTGTATTAACAATGAAACCCAAAGGGCAGCATGCTGGTCAGAAATCCTGCAAAGATCCTTCTACTTTGCTCTGAGCCAGCAAATCCCGGTCCCCAAGTCGGACTAGAGCTGCCTCCGTTTCTGGAAGTTTCCGCTTGCTTGGGCTTATGTTCCGGTTAAACTCAGGGCGGTGGTTTGTTTCTGTTTCAGACTCAGGCCCTTTCTCCTTGGCCTCCAGTTAAAAGACAGAGAAGTTCTGTGCGGGAGGATGAAATGGTGCAGACTGGTAAGGCTGATGTCAAGTTGTGAGCCTGTTTGTTCTGCGCTCTTTTTGGCGTGTGGTGCAACTCTCCCCCTCGGCTCACATAGGGGTTGTGGTGCCATCGCTCCTTGGTTGCATCTGGCAGTGCTGGAGTGGGAACTCAGTTTCTTCCCCGCATGCCTGCGCTGCTTCTGAGTTAGGGCTGGGCATTTAGCTCGGCATCTCAGTACTGGAGCTGCCTTGGATGCAGCCAGCTCCATCTGCGATACGGCCACTGCCAGCTTGCCAGAAGGAAATTGGTTTGATTTGAGGTGTTAGATCCTGAGAACCCTTTTTGGGTTTGAATTTGGGGTTCAGCCTGGCGATACCTCGTGCGAAGCGCAACTTGCTGTAGTTGCCAATAAGAAAATCTGAGACTATTCTAAAGTAAAGGATCACAGGGAATATGGTGACGTAGGGGAGAAAGGAAACATTGACCTTTGGGGAAGCTCTTGCCCGTAACCTCCTCAACCTCCTCAGTTCCCTTTTACAGTGACTGATGGCTTACGCTCTTCTCTCGTAGTTGAAGTGCCTTCCAGGACTCCCTTGGGCAATGGAGCGCTGTCCATCTGGGAGAAGACAGCTCCTTTTGCGAGGTAAAACCCTTCTGTTTTCTTTGACTTTCTTCTCTGAGAGGTTTGCTTTTGATTTCATTCTTGAGGCAAGCAGCAGCTATACCTTGGTGCCAGCACACCTGGCTCTTAGAAGAGCTGGGGTCCGGATGTTGTGAGTGAGGCCCCCTTGTGGCTCTTTAGCCTTCGGTATCGCCCTAGGGCTTGGTCCCCAGGGTCTGCAGCCAAAGGAGTTGTTGGGATTTTGACTTGTGCTTCTTTCTCTCCTGTCCCGTAAAGGTCTTGCGTCTGTCCCCTTCCGGAGCAGGGGAGGCGCTTTACCAACCAGCTGGGGCAGGCTGGTTCTGGGGCAGGGTGGTGCATGCCAGAGCCTCCTCCTGAGGCTGTTTCTTTTGCCCTTGTTTTTAGCCCAAGCAGGAACGTCAAACACTGTGTGCAGCCGGCTCTGGGCAGCACCTTACTGCTGAAGCCTCCCTTTAAGGAGCAGACTCTGCGAGGATCCAGCAGTGTCGGAGAGAGCAAAGCGGGGAGGCTTTCCTGTGCTGCTGAGGAGGTACGCTGGGGGAGAAAGGCGCCTTTGGCAATGGAAGGGCCTGGCAGTTGGAAGGAAACTGGTAGTAGTGGGCTGGGGCAGGACCCTCCCGCCAGTGTCTCTGGGACGTGGCACTGTACTGCCAGGTCACCAAGCGTGTGTTTGTGGCAGAGTCATTTCACTGGGTTGTCCTCAACCCAGCTCAATAGTGGTCTTCAGAGAGCAACTCTAAAAGGAGGTTGAAACCTGCTCAGCTGCTCATAATCCACCTGAGGGGGTCTTTCCCTGTCCTTTCCTTCCGCTATCTGAAGCAACTCCTGGAAAATTCCTTATAAACCTAGCTTATGTGCGAGAAGAACTGGAGAAGCAGGGCCTGGCCAGCTGTGGAGACCGATTAAGATACCCTGGGGACTCACAGCACCCGATCACAACTTGGATTGACAGGAATGTGATTTGCCTGAATTATGAGGCAGAGCACAGCTGAAGAGAAGAGCCTCCCATTAGAGGAGAGAGTTGCAGAAGGGATTCTTGTGGTTTCTAGTGGGACACAAGTTCCTAGAGCAGGGCTGACAGAAAGTGAAGGTGCTGCTAAAGTCAACTGGAATAACATGCCAGTATTTTGGGAACAGCCTGTGCAGTTTGCTCTGTACCCAGATTACAAACGTTCACCTCAAAGGCTGAGGTCCTAATCCCCCCCCCCTCCATTCTAGCAGGATGTACAGCAAGGAGGGAAGAAAATGTGCAAACGGCTCATCAAGAAACTGAAGGGACAATCCCCTACACGCCCGGCTGATGCACTGGGGACAAGCACCAACAGGTAATGACAGGGAGAATAAGCACTGTCTTTTTGGTGGTGACTTTGTAGCTGGTGTAATTGGAACTGGAGACTTACTGTTTGCTGCTCTGTGTTAAGAGAGGCAGCATCTAGTTCTAGTGCTGGCAGCGTAGCTTGAAGGTACAAGATCCCCAGCGCTGGCTGTTCTGTCACACCATTCAAAGGAATTGATCTTCCTTGTGTTTGACACTGATGAGTTTTGCCTTGGTGGGAAATCCTGTTTTGTCTGGGAACGTGAAACGTAATGTAAACACAGGGAATGCCGGGATTTTCTCTCCTCCTTTCCACCTCCCCTGGTCCTTCTTGCACAACTTAGAGGCCGTTTTCTCTTTGGGGCACACTAATGTGACAAATTTGACTCCTGCCCCTCTAGTCTGCCCCAGTTCAGAGTCGCCCAGCTGAGTATGAAGGGCCTCTGCATAGAAATGCCCGCTGTGTTTTGTCATGACACCAGTGCAGGGTGTTTCTGTCCAGGCATGTAACAGTCTGGTTGTACTTTAGGTATTTCTATTGCTTTAGCTGTGGCTCCTCTCTCACATGTAGACATTTGTGTAGGAATAACCTGTCTCCTGTCTGGTGAACTGATACGTGCCGATAACAAGTGCCATGCTTATAAATGTTGTGGCTTTTCTTTGTTGTTTTTTCCTATACCAAAGTGCTCCAGCCGCCTTGAATGCTCCAGCCTTCCGCAGTGCTCCAGCCTTCCACTGTGCTCCAGCCTTCCCCTCTGCTCCAGAATTGTCCACTTCTCCGACCTCTTCTTGTGCTCCATCGTTTCCCCCTGCTCCCATCTACAGCAATGTTTCATCTTTGCTCCATCTTGCCGCATTGCGCGGTCTTCCAAAATTGTCCAATCAACCAATGACAACTGTGTACCACCTGGACAAAGAAAAATTTGAAGGAGATCCCTTTCCATCTGGGACAGCAAAGACGGGTGAATATCTCTATGATTCCTATCTGTCCCACCAGGTAGGTAGACTGAAGCTGCACCACAGCAGGATGACATAGTATCCGGTTGTTGGGACTTGTGGAGGGTGACACATTACTGCACCCTCTTAGGTGCCTGCTGCTTACCTCAGGCTTGCGGTTACGTGCTGCTCTTTAGTCCTTTTTTCATGCTGTTGGTGGCTCTCTGTGACAGCAGAGCTTCAAATCCACGTAAGCTGGTGATTGTAATACCATGTGTTGAAAGGCAGACACCTTGTCTTGTCTCAGCCCTCATTTCCTTGCCTGTTACTAAGAGAGTTTTGCATGGGTACTTTAGGATGCAATCGTGTGGGGTTTGAAATGATTTGGGAGCAGATGCTAGAGTTTGGGGAAACCCGGTTTTGTTGTGGAAAATGGCTAGCTGTGCTGAGCCTGGAGGAGCATCTGGTTTTGCCCGAAATCTCTTGTGTAGCCATGTGCAGCCCGGGATTTAAAACGCAATAAATGCCCTGCTTCAGCTCTGGGAGGCTTGTGCGTGGTATTGAAACCCTTTGCCAGAGGTTGAACTTCCTAATCACATGGTTGTCGTTAAAAGTTGGTTTCTATTTTATCACCCAGAACCTGAGAGCTGGTGGCAACTGGGAGTTGACTTGTTGCTTTCCTGTTCCCACTTTTCTGTGCAGGTATCAAACGTGCAGCCGTGGGCAGCCCACAGTGGTCACGGAAAAATGAGATCAGGTAAGAGTGGTAGCGTGGCCAGTAGGTCTGGGGAGGGGATTGTGCCCCTGTAGTGGGCATCAGTGAGGCTGCACCTCGCGTGCTGGGTCCAGTTCTGGGCTCCTCACCATAAGAAGGACATTGAGATCCTGGAGCGAGTCCAGAGAAGGGCAGCCAGGTTGGGGAAGGGGCTGGAGGGCAAATCCTATGCAGACTGGCTGAGAGAGCTGGGGATGTTTAGTCTGGAGAAGAGGAGGTTGAGAGGAGACCTTTTCCCCACCTCCACTGACCTGCCAGGAGGGTGCACAGAGGTGGGCAATGGTCTCTTCAGCCAGGGGACAGGAGATGGGACAAGGGGAAATGGCCTCAAACTGCGCCGGGTCCAGGTCAGGTCAGATGGGAGGGAAACGTTCTTCCCTGGCAGAGTTGTCAGGGCCTGGCCCAGGCTGCCCAGGGAGGGGCTGAGTCACCTTCCCTGGATGTGTTTAAATAAAGAGTAGATGAGGTGCTCAGGGAGATGGGTTAGCTTAGGATGGGAATGGTTGAACTTGAGGATCTGAAAGGTCTTTTCCAACCTTGTGATTCTGTGAAAGTTTAGGGAGCTCCCAGCTCTTCCTCCTCACCCAGTCTTGGGGCGGTGAAAGAATGGCGCTGGGAGCTGAGACGACGCTGTCGTGCGTTCGTGTGTGTGACTGAGGCTCTGGTCAGAATCAGCCTTGAAAAAGCATTTCTTGTCTGGAGGGGGGCAAATTCTACAAATTAGGCAGGATCCACAGCTCACTTCTCTCTCTCTCTTTCTCTCTCCCCCTCCCCACAGGTCTTACACGCCAAGAGAAAACAGTAATAAGAACGGAATACCAGGGCAACAAGCCACGGTGACGGTAAGCATGGGTTCTTGGTTATTCCCCTTTTTAGGACAATAGGGCTGTTTGATCAGAAAGCTTTGTGTTCCTCGCGGTGCTGACTCAGTGATTTCTGTGTTTGTCCTGGTTGGGTTTTCCTGGGCTTCTAAACGCCAGCTCAAGCCAATCTCTCTGCTTCCCTTGCCTCCGTTTTGTTTGGGTTGCAGCTTTACCCAGGTACACAGAGTACCTTTGGAGTTTGCCTGTTGGATGTGTGTGTGCAAACCCACTCCCAGTTCTACACACGAGCGATATTCTCTGCGCTGTCCCCCAGCAAACAAATCTCTGCTTGCTTGCTAGCTTGATGTCCTTTTGTCTAACAGAAACAGAATGGATCTGAAACATCAAAAGAGAGATTACCAAATCTGCCACTTTCTGTGTCCAAAAAGCCACCTGCCCCTGAAGGGAAGAAATCAACATCCCGGGGAAAACCAGGGCCCTTTGCTCCTCTCACCAAGGTACTGTAGCTGATACTGGGTCCCCCAAAGCAGAGGCTGTGGAACAGCTGCAAGGAACTCTGGCTTGGAAATCTTAAGCATGTGCCATGAACCTGTTGCAGAGTGTCCTGGCAGCTGTGACTTCACGCTGCAAAGCTCAGTACTGGCACTGGTTTTAAGTGTGTGCACATCTGGGACTCGCGACCGCCTAACTCCCATGTCGCTGCCTCAGTTTCCCCCGGTGAAGCCAAATTCTTGCAGGCTCCTGTCTTAGCTGCCCTGGTACGGAGAATGTCTTCTGCAGTTGACATAGCCCTGGGCATTGCGAGACCCACGGCATCCCGTGGGGAAGGTGTTTGCTGTCCATCTGTCCATTTGCGTGCTCAGCGCCCTGTTTCATGAGGCCTTCCCCATTTACTCGCTCGTTTCAGGCCATGGAGGAGGAGATCGCTGCCGCCTTCAGCGCTGGAAACCCGGATGAGATCCTCAGCAGTGCCTTCAAACTGAAGATCACTCGTGAGGACATCCAGACGCTGGAGGAGCTTCGGTGGCTGAATGACATGGTAAGGCCCCGCAGCACGGGGCGTGATCTTTACTTCAGTGTTTGTGTCAACCCCCCTGCTTTGCTGGGGACAGAAGTCTTCTCAGAACGATTTAGTGATCTTTAGAGCCTGGAAATCTCTGCACAGTTCTTACTGTAGGTACTTAAGGATCTGGAGTTTCTGGGAGTTCCTTTACTACTGGTGTTAGGCAGCTCCCAGGAGTTACTCCTAGATGATGGGAGAGGGCAAGAGGTGTTTTTATCTAACCAAGAGATAACCAAGTGCCAAATTCTCTGACCCAAGCAGCTGAGAGTGGTATGGAGAATACCCACAGCTGGGGTTGGAGTAAAGGTGGCCAGCCAAGGCATGAGGCTGTACTTTTTGTTTGGTAAGCTAGCGCCCTATTTTACTTCTTCAATTTTCTCTTTGTGATGCAGGTTATTAATTTCTACATGGCTCTTCTGGTAGACAGAAGCAACAGGAAAAAAGGTCCGTCAGTCTTCGCTTTTAACACTTTCTTCTACAACAAACTGTGTTCTGGAGGCTACACTGCGGTGAAACGATGGAGCAAAGGAGTAGATCTCTTCACCAAGGACATAATTTTTGTCCCAGTTAATTCGAGGTGTCATTGGACGCTCGGGGTGAGTCAAACCCAGCTTTTTACTTAGAGCTGGATGGGGAGGAAAAGCCTGGAAGGAAAGTCATCTATGTGTTGAGCTGTTGGGCCTCATGTGAGGGTCGTCTCTTAACGACAGGTCATAGATGTCAGAAAGAAGATCATCAGGCACTATGACTCCCTGGGACAAAACGGCGCCAAGATCTGCCAGGTGTTATTGTAAGTAACCGCTCGGCCGCTGCTTTTCCCTTGGGAGTTGGGAGAAGGTTTGGGGGTTTTGCCCCCGGAACACGACCACAGCTTTTCCTGCTTCTGGTCAATAACCAAACAGAAATGTTGGGTTTGCTTGCTGCCAGCTGTGTGCCATTGAGTGCTTCCCTGCTCTGGCATCGTCCCCCTCTGCCCTAGCTCCTCACACGCCCTTCCTCTTCCTCGCTTGGCTCTTTCATCCTTGTCCCGTGGGTTCGGCCTCTCTGCTGCAGCGAGCTCTGGGACACGCTCCGTCTCTGTGTCTCTGCACCTCTGCTGTTCTGTTCCGCGTTTAAAACAAGCAGCGGTCCCTGTTTCACTCCAGCTTTCCCCAGCCACCTCCCCTCCTGTCCTTACTGTGGGTGATCTGTACTGCCGACGTTCTCCCTCAAGACCAGTGTCTTGTAGCAAGCTTTTCCTGGGAGAGCCCCCAGCCTGGGAACTTCCTCGGCCCAAGAGCTTCTGTATTTACTTGTCCTGGAGGTGCACCCAGTATGTGGGTACATGCTGGGCATTGCAGTTCCTTGTTTGGTTCTCCTGTTCCTCCTCTGACAACACATGATTTGGGAGGTTTCTCAATGAGCTTATGCTTTTGTGGGAGTCTCCTTCAGAAGCTCTCTTTTTGTGGGACTAAATGATGGAGATAAAGAGGGATCTTTTGTTCTCTTTTGGTCTAAACAGGGAATTCCTGCAAGAAGAAAGCTTGGAAAAAAGGCAGCTGGAGTTAGATTGCTCTGAGTGGACTCTTCACAGCATGGAGCCCCACGTAAGTGTGCGCTGCTTGGGTTTGGAAAGTGAACTGTGGCTCCTTGTCGCGAGGGTTTGAACCTGTCTGAGTTCAGCCCAAGTCATCAGCCTGAAGCTTCTGTCCTTACGGCACCACCTCTGTCTGCAAGCGGAGCGGGAAGCTGTGCTGGGTTGGACTCTACAAGCAGAGGCTCTTCTCCCTGGCCCAATGCTCTCTTTGCTGTTTGGGGGGTTGGGGTTTGTTTAATTAGTCTGCCCCATGAAGGTGAATCTGGCTTTGCCCCCATTCCATAAGTTTTTAAGGGTCTGTTGAGCCGTTGTCAGAGAACGTAGGCTGCAATAATCAGCTCTGGGATGATGATTGATTCGTGCTTGGAGCACAGAGCCCGGTGTGTGACAGAGCAGGGGCTGGTGCCAGTGTTTCTCAGGAAGTTCCCTCTCAGGGAAAAGCAGGGCCTCAAGCCTTGATTTCAGAGACCCGGCGCTGTGCAGAGCTGGGTGTGCCGAGAGCTGGGGGGAACCTCCGAGCCTGCGGGAGTGGGAAGCGCATCACGAGTTGGGTCCGGTTAGCGCAGGGCTGGTGTGGGTAACGCCTGCTGCTCGTCCTCTGAGGTAAGGGAACATCCTCTGTCTTCCTCTGCCTTCATTAGGAAATCCCTCAGCAAGAGAATGGCAGCGACTGCGGGGTTTTCATCTGCAAATATGCAGACTACATCTCCCAAGATGAGCCCATGACCTTCACTCAGGTGAGCAAAGGTTTTCAACGGCTCCAGAGCTTTTTGCCCTGGATTTTTTCCGCGCGGATAAAAGAGCCAGGGGAGTGAAGGCAGCAGCCTGGGGTGGGGGCTGAGGGTTTGTACCTCTCCTTGGGTGCGCGCTTGCTGGGGTCAGCACTTCAGGGTGGCCTCAGCAGGGCAGAGCTGCGTTCCCCATCCTTAAGGAACCCGGTGTTTGTGCCTCCTTTCTGCCCTGACTTCCTGCATTAACGACTTTCTCTTTCCTTCTCTTTGCAGAGACACATGCCATACTTGCGCAGGAAGATGGCATGGGAAATAATCCATCAGCAGCTGCTGTGACTATTGTGGTCACCTTGGGGTTATTTCTGTTTTATTTGTCCATTGGGAAGTCCCTGCACCCTGGGTTTGGTTTTGTTGTTCTTGGTTTTTTCTGTTAAATGAGATAAGAGAAGAAAACCTGTTGTTGCAGCTTTGCATGGTTGGGTGCTGCAAAAGAACTGGGGTGCAGAAAATGGCTGCTGTGAGGAGCTGCTGGATTTCTCTGCAGCTCCAAAGTGTAAACAATTGACACAGTGTAAACATGTTGACCAGGGCCACGCCAATCAGAGGTGGATTCATAGCACCTCTGAGAATAACATATAGGAGAAAACAACCTGGAAGCAGCTGCATTTTGCCACCAGAGAAGGGAGTGAGAAGATGTAAGGAGCTGTGCAGACACCAAGGCCATGGAGGACTGGGGAGGACGCACCCCAAGTGCCAGAGAGAAAGATGCCCCTGCAGCCCGTGGAGACACCCCATGGAAGAGGCCAACACCCCACCTGCAGCCCCTGGAGGGGCTCCATGCTGGATGGAGCAGGTGGAGACAGAGAAGACGCTGTGACCCTTACGTTGGAGCAAGCCCCTGCCAGCACTTGCAACCTACAGAGATGGGCGAGAGAGAGAATAGCGCCGGAACAGGTTTGCTGGGGGGAGGTTTGCCGTGGAGGACTGGAGAGACATTGCTGCCCACCATAGCAGTGACCCACAGCGGGGCAGATGAGGAGATAAAGCCCTGTGGGAAAAGGACTTGCTTTGGAGACGTTCGTGGAGGACTGTCTCCTGTGGTGGGACTCCACGATGCAGTAGGGGAAGGGGGTATGGAATGAGTGCCCCCCTGGCCAAGAAGGAAACCAACTGCAAAGGAAGTGACCCCATCTCGCAGTCCCTGCCCCTCCTGTGCTACGATGTAGGGGGGAAGAAGGGAGTGAAATCATGACTGGAGTGTAGTCTGTTTAAGAAGGGAGCAGGGGCTACGATGTAGGGGGGAAGAAGGGAGTGAAATCATGACCGGAGTGTAGTCTGTATAAGAAGGGAGCAGGGGCTACGATGTAGGGGGGAAGAAGGGAGTGAAATCATGACTGGAGTGTAGTCTGTATAAGAAGGGAGCAGAGGGGGAGGTAGAGGTGTTTTAAGATCTGGAGAAGCAAAACAGCTCATGAAGAAGTAACCGTGAATCCCGTTATTTTTTCCTAGTCCCTGCCCCCCCTGTACTGAGAGCGGGGGAAAGAATTGAGTAATATCATGGCTAAAGGGAAGTCTGCTTAGAATGGAGGGGTGGGGAGAGGGTGAAACTGAGAACCCCGTTTTCTCCAGTCCCTGCCCCCCCTGTACTGTGAGCAGGGGGAAGAAGTAATATCATGGCTAAAGGGAAGTCTGCTTAGAATGGAGGGGTGGGGGGAGGGTGAAACTGAGAACCCCGTTTTCTCCAGTCCCTTCCCCCCCTGTACTGTGAGCAGGGGGAAGAAGTAATATCATGGCTAAAGGGAAGTCTGTTTAGAATGGAGGGGTGGGGGGAGGGTGCTACTGAGAACCCCATTTTCCCCTGTCCCTTCCCCCCCCTGTACTGTGAGCGGGGGGAAGAAGTAATATCATGGCTAAAGGGAAGTCTGCTTAGAATGGAGGGGTGGGGGGAGGGTGCTACTGAGAACCCCGTTTTCCCCAGTCCCTGCCCCCCCCGTACTGTGAATGGGAGGGAAGAAGGGAGCAAAATTCTGAGTGAAGTCTGCTAAGAAGGGAGTGGTGGGGGGAACGGGCTTTAAGATCTGCTGTCATTTGTTTTAAATTTGGTCACGCTCCCGACTCGATCAGTTCCTTTGCAGTTGGTCTCCTTCTCGGCCGGGGAGGGGCACTCATTCCATACCCCCTTCCCCTGCTGTAGCGTGGAGTCCCACCACAGGAGACAGTCAACCATGAACATCTCCAACATGAGTCCTTTTCCCACAGGGCTTTATCTCCTCATCTGCCCCGCTGTGGGTCACTGCTATGGTGGGCAGCAATGTCTCTCCAGTCCTCCATGGCAAGCCTCCCCCCAGCAAACCTGTTCCGGCGCTATTCTCTCTCTCGCCCATCTCTGTAGGTTGCAAGTGCTGGCAGAGGCTTGCTCCAACGTAAGGGTCACAGCGTCTTCTCTATGTCTCCACCTGCTCCCTCCAGCGTGGAGCCCCCCCACGGGCTGCAGGTGGAGTCTCAGCCTTTTCCATGGGGTTTCCCCACAGGCTGCAGGGGCATCTTTCTCCCCGGCACCTGGGGTACCTCCTCCCCTGCCCTCCCCAGCCTTGGTGTCTGCACAGCTCCTTACATCTTCTCACTCCCTTCTCCGGTGGCAAAATGCAGCTCCTTGCTTTCTCCTATATGTTTTCTCTTAACAGTGACTCTACTCTGGCCTTGAATTGTTTACCCTTTGGAGCTGCAGAGAATTCCAGCAGCTCCTCCCAGCAGCCATTTTCTGCACCCCCATTCTTTCCCAGCACCCAACCACGCAAAACTGTGACACTGGTTTAGTTTTTGTTTTCATTTTACTTGTTTATTCCCTCCCCCCCCGCTTTGATTTTGGAGGGAGGAACTCCAACCCAGGGTTGCTTTTATTGTTCTGGTTTTTGTGTTAAATGTGAAAAGAGAAATGTTTGTTTATTTTATTGCAATAAATATTTAAATTATTTTTAAAAAACCGTGCTGACATGAAGCTCTTTGTTTGGGACTGGAGCTGCGTTGAGCCATCAGTGGGGGCTGTAGCTCAGAGCTGGCTCCAGGCAAGACGGGTCCCGGAGCACAGACTCTTCCCTAAGGGATTCTCACCAAGCCTGAAGGGACCCTGGGGATGTCATCTGGTGGCCGGAGGAGCCAGGGCAATCCCTGCCGCGGGAAGAGCTCTCTCTTTGGGGGAGCTCCTTAGATTTGTTGGGAAGAGAAAGCCAAACGTGTCTGTGCAGCGTGGTGAGCGTGGGCTGGCCGGGACTGGGACCGGCCTTAAGGTGATCCAGGTGTTTCTGTGCGGAATTGCAGGGTGCTGCAGGAGAAGGGAGGCTGGAGGTCCTGTTTTTGAGGTGGTGGAGAAGGATCGGCTCTTGGGGGGAAAAGATGGGGACGTTGGGGACATGGCCTCTGGGTGCAATGAGCCCTCACGGTGCTGCTTCCTCGGCTCTGGTGGGGTTCATCTGTTGGGGCTTTGCTTCCAAACCCACAGGCTTCATCCGGAACAGATCCCAGGTCCTCCGAGAGCTGTTCCCAGGGTTCTGTCCTGTCAGGAGGTGTGTCCTCTGCCCCATGGCTGCTGGACGCTGTGCTGTTTGAGCTGGTGGGACTGACCCCTCCTACTGTGGAGTTGTCATTGGGGGGGGGGTGTGACTTAGGTCCTTGGGCCCCTACAAGGTGCTGAGACTGCCCTGGGTGGGGAGAGGTGGCCACGACTGGGTGAGGAGGAGGAATGGCCTGGCCGGAGCTGCCTGCAGAGGTGGCTCAGGGAACCAGCTCAGCCCTTGGCCTTCCCCTCAGCTGCCCCAGCGCCCAGCTTACCCCCGGCCCTCCAGGGTGGATGACTGACCTCATCTGCCTGCAGCAGCACAGGGATATCGCCATCGCCGCTGCCGCTCTTGGGGCAGCTGGCCAAGAGCCTGACGTTTCCTTACTGCCTTCCACGCGCGGAGCTCTCCGGCTCCCTTGGCCGCACCCTCTGCTTGGGTCCTGCCCCCCGCTCCCCCACAGAGCTCCTGAGCGCTCGCCCCGGGCTCAGGGAGAGCCGCCCGGAGTTAGCCCGGCACAGCCTTCAGCCGGGGCGGAGGCGCAGCCTGCGCTCCCCTTTGCCTCGCTGCACACACCGCAGCTTGCTTCGGCTCCCCAGACCGGGCGCTGGTTGCGTTGCTCTCGGGTTGGGGTTTTAATTTGCAGAACACACCCTCAGAACCCGGACTGGGCTCTGTTTGGCTACAGGCAGCTGTGGGACCTGCTGCCTTGGCATTAGCCTCCCGGTATTGCATGCTCATAGGCAAAGGTGTGCCCGTTCCTGTGAACTCATTGCTCCCAGAGACAGAGTTAAAGGGGAGAGGGCAGTAAAAACATCATCTGTCAGGACTGACCCTGTCACCTTTTGCTACTAAATACAGGTTTGCCACCTGTGAGAACATACAGAGCACAGTAATTCTATTTTGGGATGTGGCTACAAGTTTACTTAATTTTTTTTTAAATAAAAGATGTTATTAAAAAAAAAAACTATCTATATCTATATATACACTCCTCATGAAACAAAAAAGCTATGTTTTGAACAAAGTACCTGGCCTGGAATGAAAGGGGTGAGCACTCTTCTCAAGCACTTTACAGTGCAAGCCTCTCATGTACTGAAAAAGTAACTTGTGCAAGGGTCTGACTGAGAAATGCTGTCAGATGCTTCTCACCAAATTTTAAAAAGTCAAAATGTTTTCAGAAAGACCTCAAAGCTTCCTTTAGAAGAGGAATGAAGCTTCTGGGTTTTAGGAACAGATCAGACTTTGTCAGCCTTGCCATGTTTTACGCACTTTCTGGAGTATTTGGTCATCTTTACCAGGGAAGCTTCAAGTTGAGAGCTTTGCTTGAGCTCTAAGTGCAGCAGAGGAGCAGATGGAAGAGAACACAGTAGAGCTGGATGCTTCACGCTGCAGAGAGGGTGTGGACACTACAAGAAAGGGCATAGTAATGCTTGTATAGATCAGACACAGTTCGTACTTAAACCCCCCTTTATGTTAAGCATATTCACCAGCTGCGCACTGTCCAACGGATGCCAAAACACTTCAGTGAAAACAAAACATCATTAAAGATTTAAAAATATATATATCTCCATATATTAGCTTTCTAGGGAGCAGGAGACTGACAAGACACATGGAGCTGTAAGGGAGGGTGAGGATGACACAGAACAGAATCATTTGCTCTAGCCTAGAGCATCTATGACGTGTAACATACATCTTCCAACTGCAGGTCATGTAGAATGTGACCATGCTCAGATTTCTCAGGAGACTTCTCAAGTTCATTAGCACAATTCATACTTAAAATACTTTATTTCCATTACAGTCTTCAGATCACAAGGCATGCTTAAGATCTAAGCACTGCAGACCCAGGACCCTTAAAGATACTGAACTACCTTCATTAATCTAGCCGATAGCTCACAGTTACTGTAGCTATCCTGAGGGTTACACCAAACACTTCCAGCTTCCCCTCACAGCCCTCTTTGCTCAGTGTTGTGACAGATGAGCAGGTGCAGAGACACAGGAGCGGAATGAAAAGGCCCCAACCAACCATTTAGCAAACTAGATAGTGTCCTCTGGTTAAAAATGAAAGAAAAACCAAAACAACAATGCCAAAACTACAGGATGTTAATTAACAGCATCGACTCACCGGTACAGAACCGTTCATCAGAGCTGTGGAGAGCATTAGTTTTGCCCTTTTCCAGCTCTTGAATAATTACCAAGGTAAATCCCAGAACATGGCAGTGATTTTAAAGACTAAAGCTTTAAAAGTGTTCCCCTGCTGCACCAAACTCACCTGCCCATTTCACTCATGGCTCCCTGTCCAGCTCCCTCTGCATTTCTTCTCCACACTGCCTATGCCTTACAGAGGCAACCACCTTTGCTCTTCAGGGCAGCACAGTCATGAGGACATCCTGCTCTGTCTGGGCTCCAAAAGCTCAGAACATCAGCAGAACTTGACTGTAAGACTGATGAGTCTGATGACATACACCAAACTTCCCGTTCTCATGATTTTGGGAAGCTTTGTTATCCTCACAGCCTTTCAGGCCAAAGGAGTTTAATTTGCTTGCTAATAATCCAGGGCAAACTAGAACAGTAAAAAGAAAAATTCTAACCTCCTAGAGGGATCTACGCTCTGTCAGCTCCTGCTCCCCATTGGCTGAAGTGTATGAAGGTACTTTGCAAGATTCCAAATCCAGTTCTAAGAATTCACCAAGTTGCAGAATGCTGAAAAGAAGTGGCAAGTGAAATCTTACCCTAATGCTAATGGTAGGTGTTACCATGTCAGGCAGCCTAAGCATCTTATATGACAATACAACCCAGCCTTAACTGCTAAGAACCAATGCTGATGATGCCCATGTTTAGGAAGCTGTTCATTCTAACTCCTTGCATTTTCAGTTTCATGATTCTTAAGTTTTAAAGAGCACACGATTGAGTTTTTAAGAAGAGATGTGCTCTCCTGTGTTCCCCAGAAAACTGCCACACTTCAGTTTAAGAGACTCAGTTTCCCCTGTCAAAACTGATTAATTAAGTCTGCTGCCTCAAGGGAGCTTCAGTTAGGGACTTAAAGTGAGTCCCAACCTTGGTCAGGCACACAGACTATTACCCACTTTTAATTTTCCAAATAGGTAATAATAAAATACATAAAACTGAGGACCATTAAGAAGGATTTAAGGGCCCTGGGACGCATGGTACAAGGATCTGGAGCACAGGTAGTGTTTTCCTCTGTCATTCCTACTACAGGGAATGGGGAGGGATGGAATGAGAAGAGCCAGAAAATCAATGCCTGGCTCAGAGTATGGTGTGAGAAACAGAACTTTGGGTTCTTTGAAAATGGGCTGGCTTGAGCCTCACCAGCCTTGCTTTCTAGGGATGGGGAGCACTTATCCCCAAGGGGCAGAAGGATACTGTCAAAGAAGCTAGCAGGGCTCATTAATAGAGCTTTAAACTAGATAAGAAGGGGGAGGGGGACAGGACCAGGCTAGATGGAAAAAAGCCTGGGTGTGGTGGTCAAGTTACCAAGGGATGGTGTGCTGGCAATGACTTCTGGTCAGCCACCCTAGTTAACCAGGGGGATAGTGTGCTAATTCAGAGTAGAGATGTAACTACTACTGAAAGGCTAGGTAACTTAAACCAGCTGACACTTGGGAAGCAAGGCTTCCCTAAGGAGCATAACAAGATCAATAGAACAGCTGAAGTGCATCTACACCAATGCACACAGCAAGGGTAACAAACAGGAGGAATTGGAAGTCCTTGTAATTAAAGGAGACTATGATGTGATTGCCATCACAGAAATGTGGTGGGGTAATTCACATGACTGGAATGCTGCAACTGCAGGTTATAAACTATACAGGTGTGACAGGCTGGGTAGGAAAGGAGGTGGGGTAGCTCTGTATGTCAGAGAATGCTATGACAGCCTGGAGCTGGAGTATGGTGAAGATAGGGTTGAGTGTCTGTGGGTAAAAATCAGAGGTGCACGTAATCAGGGAGATACAGTGATGGGAGTCTGCTATAGACCACCTGACCAGGAGGAGGAAGCTGATGAGTTATTTTTTAAACAACTGGGAGAAGTCTTGCAATCACCAGCCATCGTCCTTACTGGGGACTTCACCATACTGGATGTCTCCTAGAGGTACAATACAGCAGGGAGGAAGCAGTCTGGCAGATTCCTGGAGCGCTTGGAAAACAACTTCCTGACCCAGCTGGTGAATGAACCCACCAGGGAAGGTGCCCTGCTGGACTTGTTTGTTAACAGAGAAGGCCTAGTGGGGGATGTGAAGGTTGGAGGATGCCTGGGGCACAGGATCATGAGCTTATAGAATTCTTGGTACTGGGAGAAGTTAGGAGGGGAGACAGTAGAACTAGCACCTTAAACTTCCGTAGGGCTGACTTTGGACTGTTCAGAAAGCTGCTTGATAAGATTCCATGGGAGGCAGCCCTTGAGGGCAAAGGAGACCAAGAGGGTTGGTAGTTCCTCAAGAAGGAAATCTTGGTGGCACAAGAACAGGCTGTCCCAGTCTGTCAGAAAAGGAGTCGTTGAGGAAGGAAGCCAGCTTGGCTGAGTAGAGATCCAGGAAGAGATTCGGGAAAAGAGCTTTATGAGCTTTGGAAGAAGGGGCAGGTGTCTTGGGATGACTATAGGAATGTAGTGAGATCATGTAGGGAGAAAGTCAGAAGGGCTAAAGCTGAACTGGAACTCAGACTGGCCAGTTCTATGAAAGATAATAAAAAGTCGTCCTATAGGTACATTAACAGGAAAAGGAGGGTCAAAGAGAATCTCCAGCCCTTACTGGATGCAGGGGGAACATTAGTGACAAGGGATGAGGGCTTAATTCCTTCTTTCCCTCAGTCTTTAATAGCAAAGATGGATATTCCCTGAGTGCTCATCCTCAGGAACTGGCTAACAGGGAGGGGATGAATAACAAAGTTCCCATGGTTCAGGAGGAAATGATTAGCGACCTACTTGGCCAGTTAGATACTCACAAGTCAATGGGGCCAGATGGGATTCACCTGAGGGGGCTGAGAGAGCTGTCAGATGTGCTTGCCAAGCCCCTTTCCATCATCTATCAGCAATCCTGGCAGCCTGGGGAGGTTCCACTCGACTGGAGGCTGGCGGATGTTACACCCAGGCATAAGAAAGGCCAGAACGAGGATCCGGGGAACTCCAGGCCTGTCAGTCTGACCTCGGTCCCGGGGAAGATCATGGAGAGGGCCACCTTGGGAGCCATCATGCAGCACATGCATGATGGCCAGGGGATCAGGCCCAGTAAACAAGGGTTTACAACAGGTAGAGCCAGTCAAACTAACCTGATTGCCTTCTATGACAAGGTGACCCACTTAATGGACGAGGGGAAGGCTGTGGATGTGTCTGCCTGGACTTCAGTAAAGCCTTTTGACACGGTTTCTCACAGCATTCTGATTGAGCAACTGGCTGCCACTGGCCTTGACAGGTGGACCCTCTGCTGGGTTAAAAACTGGCTGGCTGGCTGGGCCCAAAGGGTGGTAGTAAATGGAACAGAATCCAGCTGGAGGCCAGTCATGAGTGGTGTCCCCCAGGGCTCAGTCTTGGGTCCAGTTTTGTTCAACATCTTCACCAATGACCTCGATGAAGGGATTGAACGCTCCCTCAGTAAGTTTGCAGATGACACTAAACTAGGAGGAAGTGTTGATCTGCCTGAGGGTAGGGAGGCTCTTCAGAAGGATGTGAACAGACTGGACCAATGTGTGATGGTCTCTTCAACCAGGTGACAGGAGAAAGGACAAGGAGAAATGGCAAGAAGCTGCACCAGGGCAGGTTTAGGTTAGACATTAGAAAAAAAATTTTTACTGAAAGAGTTGTCAGGGCCTGGCCCAGGCTGCCCGGGGAGGTGGTTGAGTCACCTTCCCTGGATGTGTTCAAAAAAAAAGGGAAGATGAGGTACTTAGGGATATGGTTTAGCTTAGGATGGGAATGGTTGGACTTGATGATCTTCAAGGGTCTTTTCCAACCTTGTGATTCTGTGAAAAGCCAATAGTGGATACATTACACACTGGTTTATGGCCCTGAAATTTTTCAAAGGCAAGAGTATCACCACAAACAAAACCCTCCGCTCTTCTATTGCTCCTCTGTCATCATAGAAACTCTATTTTCAAATTTAGTGCTCAGTTATTGCATATGCTACTTTCTATTAAAAGTTCAGTATAAAACAAGACAAAAGCCATAAAACCAATCATTCGGTCCCATAAGTCAAGGCATCCTCTCACTTCAACTTGAGTTATAATGTAAGAGTTCTCATTAAACAAGCATGGTGAATCTTGTACAGCTGAAGATATGTAGTATACACGAATGAATAACCAAGAGCTGAAGCAAAATCAACTGATTATACATGAGCTTTAAATCCTTTGCTAGAGTGCTCTGTTGGGGAAGTCTTCTCCAGATTAAACAGAAGGGACCTTCCCTGCGAGAGGTACGCACAGCCTCTTCGGTTTAAGAGAGAAACATGAGTAAGATCCAGTAACATTAAAAGCATGAGTAGTCCCCCAGAGTTCTCACTACCTTCCCATAAAAAGGTACAGAGAGAACTTACTTATACATCATATGAAGCATTACTCTGTTTTATCTTCATCCTCTGCAGCATAGATAGCTTGATTCCTCCTCCTAATTTTTTTAACACCACTGTTTCCATTCTCATTACCACCAATGCGCTTTAGTGGTCTCTCATTTGAGCTCTTCTCTTCCCCCTGCTTACTCACACCAGATTTCTCCAGTTCCTCATTAGTGGAATCCATCGCATCATCCGATGACACTGCCATGGAATCTGGCATGATCCTGATGTCAGAAAAACTCGCAGAGAAGTCAGGAGGATGGTCAGGGGAAGGATCTACAGAACACGTACTCAAGTCCTCATCACCCCCTTCTTCATCCAGCATTATTTCATCTGGATTAATGGATGAAAGTCCAGAATTATCCGTGTTATACTCACTGGGTTCCTCTGCTGACCCAGTACTGTCCATCTCCTCTTCCTCCTCCTCCTCTTCATATGAGCCTCGTACTGCGCCCTCTTCTTTAGCTTGCTGGATCCTGTCATTGATGTCAGTGAGGCCAAACTGAGCACAAAACTCCGTGGTCTGCGGATTGATGGTATGAACGGGTTCCACGTGCTTCTGGGGCTTGCTGGGATCATAACAAGCAGCTGTCAATGTGAAGTTACATGGAATTCTGAGGTTATGATTCAGCTCTTCTAACACCTCTTTGATGGCTTCTTCTGTCACGCTGTAATCCCACCTAAGGGAGTACAAAAGGAAACAAGTGCAGCTAGTCAAGAGGCATGTCCTGTTCCCACTGCAAAGAGAAACTTTTAAAGATGGGTAGTAAATGCATCTTACAACAGACACCTCAGGTCTCAAATGATTTTTCCGGATATTGCCTGTGGTCAATACTGAGATTCCCTTCTCCCCACCAAGGACTTGCACTCAATAAGCATTCAGCTACTCATCCTCATCCCATAACCCAGCCTGATTTTCAATCTCAGGGCGTTACTGGTAAAATCACCAGCTGCTGTGTGTATTTTGTCCCACAAGTGGTGGATTTAAGTTTGCAAAACAAAACTAAGCGCCCACGTAGAGCAGTGAGGAAGCTGTATGCTCTACAGCACAGCTCCTCTCACCATGCTCTTTGTTTCCCAAGGTGTTCAGCAAGGCCTACAGCATCCTAGCCTGCAGGACCAAGAAACACAACTCTAAGCTAAGCTTGCTGCCTGCCCAGCAAAAACACACCTTCCTCTCTACTTTGCACACGACTTACTTGGCATGGAGGCCATTCTTCTCAGGCATATTCCATGAGCTCTGAGTCACATTGATGAGACTGTTGGTGGCCTTGAGGACTGCAATCCACTCGGCGTCATACTCCAGCGAGTCACCTGCATTAGGATCATGCTCTACATCTATTATCTGATTTAAAAAAATAAACACAAAAAAAAAAACCAGGTTAGAAGAGCTATTTCCCTTGACACCAGCATCTGATTTAAGTTTGAAGCGTTTCTTGCACAGTAGAGTTTTAATTAAGTTTCAAGTACACTGAGCTAGTGGTCTCAAACAAGTCCCCTCAAATGTAATGTTTATAACAATGAGGGGGTAACAAAGGTCACTCAACAAAGGTAGAAAAGGCATTGCTGTATTTTAGCTAACAGCAATTCAAAAGCTGAACTCCCTGCTGCCAGCTACTGGACAGTTACACAGCTTAGAAGTCAGAATTTGCCTACTCTTAAGTTCATGACACCACCTAAGCAGGACATCAAGAACTGATGGCAGCAGTTATTCCACTGGATAAACACGCATACTTGGTACTGAATGAATGTGAAACATTCCTGAAATTAACAGGAAACCCCAATCACTTGCTCTGCAGTGACATTAACCCAAACCAAACGCTTTGGTTTAGCCAAACTGTGTTAGTCAGGCTCTCACCTGGAGTAATCTAGACAGTAATTCAACCTTCTCAGGTAGGTCAGGAAGTGGAGAAAAAAAACAAACCCACAGAACAGCCCCACTTTAAACTACAGCTACACAAAGGCAGATCACCACACTCCTAGAACGCTCTACTAGGACTACTCCAGATCAGTTTTGCTACAGGGTTTTAAGTCTGGAGTAGGACCCCAGTGGACCTTTGCACAGCAAGAGCCTATCCTCATACAAAGGCAGCTACAAGGGCAAATGGATCCCACCACACCCCCAAATGGATAATGAACCTTCTCCCCTTTAAGGTGACAAATAAATAGTACTGTAAGACTACTGACCCACTTGACTGCACTTGAAGAACATGCAGTCAACAGCTTCCTCTCACACCAAAGGTTTTTAGCTTCATCAGTTTAGACAGCGGCCCAGTCAGCATGTACCCACCAGAAACACCAACACTGCCTTCCTCTTGGCACTTGAGAATTCCCACAACCTAGACCTACTTGTCCACCAGCCCTCCTAGACAAGATAGGCACCAAGCAAGAAGTGGAGCCATTCTCCTAGGAAGTCACACCAATTCCTGCTAGATTGACAATACTCATCTTGGGCCTCAATCCTGTCTGAAATCACAAATCCAGATCTGAAGAACCAGGGACTAGCTGACCCAAACTAAACTGGCAAAGAGCTGTCAGATGGTTTCTGCTTCTTTGGCTTGATGTGAGAAAACACAAGAGGAGCTTCAATTCGGGTTAAGGTGGAGCTACTCTTAATTACATCAAGTAAGGAAACTGTAGGAATAAGTGGCACACAATGGGTAAGGTCTGCTTATTTCAAGACCATTTCATATGTGCACCATTCCTAGTCTGTCTCTAATTCCTCCATTTATCAGAGTTATCCTTCAGCTTATCTTTAAGCCCAGGATTTAGCAGTCCAGACAAATGAAGCACATAAAAAGCAATGGTCATCACCTGTAGAAAGTCTCTGTGTGGCAAGCATTTATCCAGAGCCAAGAACTTCGTTGCCTTTGGCAGCTCTTCCTTGGAGTTTGCCTAGGAAACAAACAGTGTTAACAGAGTCATTAGAATTTCTGTGAAATCTGACCATTCTAAACAAGTTAGAGATTTAAAGGTACAGTTTATAAAGAAAAAGTCTTTCTGAAATATAAAATTAGCATGGGATTGTAAGAAAGGGATTGAGGGACAAAGAGAAAGACCACTGGAAGTCTTACAGGAAACTGGATGCAGACAACAGTAAGATAACGCAAGAGTCACAGTTCATCTTTAACCAAGGCAGCTGAGCACACCAAGTCTTGAAGGAAGAACTGCCACATAACTGGAAACAGACTTGCTGAGTCTGGAAGGTCTGAGAGTTACATTTCTCCAGCTAAAAAACTTAGCAACAGGAATAGCACTTCACACCACTTCCAGGTTTCAAGGCACAAGGAGTGGCTTTTGGCTTTACCCAGCCCACCTGACTACTTCAACTGCCAAGCCTTACTACAGGCACCCTCCCATCTCCAGTTCACCACTTCCTCCTTCTCAGCTGCTTCTCTATCACCTTGGTTAGAAGCTGTGTTTTTCCCCTATGAAATGGGAAAGGGTGCTTTCCTATAACCTTTATTAAAGGCATCTCAAGAGCAGTAATGTCAGCTCTCTTGCACTGTCCCTGGAGATCAGGTAGTTATACCACCAACACGTAACATCTCTAACTTACACAAGCTAGTAGTCATAACACCACTTCATGTTTTCAGGCTTCAACTGAGTTTTAATAGCCAAACAAAACCATTAAGCTGCCTTTCTGGACATGGACATTGGAATTCTAAGACGTGTGTGGGAAAGACTTTCTTGATTCCCTGCCCCCTTTACCTGGTGTTGCATGAAAGCTGCAAATTTAACATGAAGATGTGCTGAGAACCAGTAGGTGGGTTTCAGATGCTGCAGAAGCTCTGAAGCAGCAGGGCTTCCTAGAGTGTTGCTCTCCACTTCTTGGCGAAAGAAGGACTTCATTTTAAGCAGCTGTTTCTTGTTTCCATAGTGATATATGCTCCTTGGCCAGTCATGTGACATAAATATATCAATTGGACGCTTTAACTGTCAAGGCAAATTGCACATGGAATATATTAAACACACACAGGAGAGAGAGAAGCTTTGAAATTACACAACACAAGGTGTAACACGTTCCACCTTGGATCACCAGCTTCTATTAGCTGTGTCAGAACACAGTTCTAGACAGAACCTGAGGCCAACTAGTAAGGAGCTTACAGTGAAAGGCACCAAACCCTTTACAGTGACAGCAAACCTTTGTCCTGTGTTCAGCATCCCTGAACACTCTCTGCTGAACACTTCAGCATGCCACTGGAACAATCATTCACAAGATGCTTGTAAACTCACAGCACAACCTCAGGCAAATGGAGCAGCCCTTGTGACAAGGCAGGGAGTAGGTGCCAGCTCAAAAATAAACCTCAGCTGTCCTTTGAATTTCTCACCTTGGAGTCAAAAATACCTGGGCCACAGAAATTTGGGATCAGCTTATGGTTCAATTGTGATTAGTTATCTTTGTATCAACCAGCTTGCATGTCAGACAAGGCAACATTCATCTGCCTAAAGCTAAAATAAAGGTGGGACAGAGGAGCATAGCTGGAGTACCTCCTGTTCTGTGAATCTGATCCAATTTTAGAAAGTAATACAATTCCTCCTAAGTGAACCTGATTCAGCTCAAATTTGCACTGCTACACAAAGCGCCAGAGGAAGTATTCAGCAGGAACAACAGAAAAACCCAGCATAAAATGGCCTGGCCAAATTAGCTGGGAGCTGTTGGTAAGGACCCAATGGCATACTCATTCAGAGTAGTTTTAATGTCTTACTTGTAAATTAAGGAAAACTATTTACCACTGCTTAAAAAAACATTGGTTGACTCACCTGCTTGAGTTTGAAAACTTCAATATTCCTCACGTGGTAAGCACTCCTGATCGTTTGCTGGTTGTATGGTGGGCACTCAAAGTGACCTGGAACAGTGAAACAAAGAGTAGTTGCAAACCTGTTGTAAAAACATATCTGCAACAACGAGTATTTCTCCCATCTTGTGGGTTTTTTCATAAATATGGAGAACACAGTAACTCAACTGTGGAATAAAAAACCCAGGAGTTTGACTCCAATACTTAAAACTCAGGACCCACCTGAAACAAGTAACCTTTGGCAGAGCGACTTAGTTAGGTGCTTAATGCCTGTGTGACTTGTCCTAGGGACCCTGCTTTGGCAGGGGGTTGGACTCGAGCTCTGGAGGTCACTTCCAACCCCTGCAATTCTGTGAATGAGATGTTGTACCTCTCTGGGGAGATAAGACCCCCTCACTACTTCCCCACACCCCTTAACTCCACAGTTACACTGCACAGCGATGGGCTGTCACGTATGCACAGCCATATATGCCTGTTAACATCATGGCTCCATACCCAAGCACGACAGCACCTCTAAAGAGCGTAAGATAGACAGGAACAGGCAGAAGCTCTCACTCTGCCTTAGGGAATGCACAGAGCAAAACCCCTTCAGGGATCAGTGAGAAGGCTTTGCCCCAGGAACAGAAACCTGAATGCCTAGCAGAGCTCCTATGTACTCTTAAGGACAAACAGAAAAAAACCCTTTTTTAGTAGTTAGCATCACTGCCCCCCAAGAGTTCCATCTCCCACATGCAATACTCAGGCATAGAAACTGCATCCTTGATAACGAGCTTAATTAGCATTGACAGGTATCAGACAGAATCAGGTATTCCAGAAAATCAGTTCAGTCCTTGGCAGTTTGAAAGCCATCTGCAAAACTTCTCTGAAGCAGTAGGTTACTAAAGACAGTATTTCTGTAGGGTAATCACAAGTAAGAGCCTGTTATTTCAAGTGTTGAGAAGATAAGAAAGACTAAACTATCCTCTATTCACTGGTATCTGGTACCACTTGTGATGAGATTTCTGCCCACTGACAGAGACCCTTCAAAGGACAAACTCTTAAATGCACATACACAGAAGCAAGAAGAACTGATCTCAAGGTATAGTGACACAGAGCCTCACCTCAGGACAGTACCTTTGTACAGTATCACCATATAAACCGTTTTGCACAAGGAAAACTAAGCAGCCTTACACTGAATGCTAAAAGGTGCCATGGAAAAAGCAAGACTGTTCCAACAAGTACATTCATTTGCCACGTTGCTTTCTGCTGTGGTCGCCAGCCAACTACTGAATCGTCTACCACCTCCAGATAAATCCAGGTGTTGAACCAGGAGAGATTTCCAGCGCAAGAATCAGTTCAAAAAATAGGAGGTACTGCCAGACCCTCCTGCGACGGCTGGGGCCCTGTGCTCCTTTCCCCACCGCCCACCCAGCCAGACCCGCGCTGTCCCCGTCCCCCCCCCCCCCCATACCTTTCCGGTAGTCGTGAGACTTGAAGATGCCAGAGATACCGCCAATCCTCACCCCGCGAAACCGCACCACGCCCGCGTAGCCTAGGGGAGACGGGAGAGCAGCTCATCACGGCGGGGCCGGGGCAGCACAAGGGGCTAGAGAAGAAAACGCCTCCGGGGAACCCTACCGAGATAGTAGATGTTGGGTGCCACCCAGCCGCCGTAGGGAAGCTCCTGCAGGTGGTTGGACGCCTCGTGGTTCCCGCCGATAAACACCGTGAGGACCGGGGCCTTCTTCTCGCCGGAGTAATACCTGCGGAGACACGGCAGCCGTTGGAGCAGGCCGCAGCCAGCTGGGACGAGGCGAGGCCGGGCCAGGCCAGGCCAGGCCAGGCCAGGCCGGGCGGCGCTTACCGGTAGAAGGTCTGCATGTGGCGGTACTTGGCGGGCACGGCCATGCAGCGCAGGTCCGCCTCGTTGCGCACAGCCTGGAAGTCGCCGCAGCAGAGCAGCAAGTCGGGCCGCACGTTGTGCCGCCGCTGCAGAAGCTCCAGCGTCTCGTACATCTTATCCAGGGCGCCATGGCAGCACCCCGCCACCGCCACCTTCATCGCCGCCGCTCCTCTGCCGCGCAGGCGCCGTACGTGCGGGCGGTGACGTAAAAGGCGTGCGCAGCGGCTGCGCACTAGTCGAGCCTGGAGATGGCCTGGCGGGCGGCGCAGTTTACGCGCCGGCTCCGAGATGGCGTCATGGCAGCTGGGCCCGGGGCTGCTGCCTGCCCCTCCCGTCCTCTCTCCCCCACGCCCCTGGGGATGAGTGGGGCCTGCGCGGCGGCCCCGCTCGGCGCAGCCGTCAGGGCGGTTATTGCCGCGGTTCGCAGGGAGTCAGAGCGGCCGGTGTGAGCTCCGGGGTGTGTTTGGGGGGGGGATGGCGCTCAGCCCCGCGCCGCCCCTGCCAGCCTCGCAGGGGAGCGGCAGAAGCTCGGTCCGGAGGCCGCAAGGCGCGGAGCCAGCGGCCCTCCCTCCGCCCGGCCTTCGTGCCGACGAAAGGCCGGCTTTGGGTGCGCGAAGGACGGGACGGACCATCCCGCGGTGCCTCTGTCCCGCCGCTCCGGCAGCCAACTGGGCCGGGCAAGCGCTGGCTTCTTGCGCCCTCCACGCACGCCAGGGCAGGAGCAGCCTGTGATTTCACCGGGGCGATGGCGTGTGGGGCAGGGAGAGATTGGGCGTCGCTCCCGCCGCGTCAGCGAGCACCGGTTTCCTCGTTTTGAAGGGCAGTGAGTTGGGTCACGGGGCGGTATTTGTGCGTCAAGTAATAAAAACACTCCAGGCTTTTGCCATTGTTGGTGTTTTAAAATTTCTTTTTTTTTTTTTTTTTTTGGGAGGGGGGGTGTTGTGGGTGGGTTTTTTTTTCAGTCTCGTGGAATCAAACAGAATTACAATAACATAGTTAAGCATTAACTTGCTGCTACTTACCCTGTAATCACAGAACCAAACAGCCTTTCCTGTTCCCCTAAGGCAGCAGCCATTACATAACGGTCTCTCTTGATATTAAGAAAATATGTGTGTTCTCTGAGGCAGCCCATAATTTCATAATATTGGGTTACTGTGCGTTCCTTGGGGCCCTTGTCCAAGCCCCACTGGAGTGAAGGGGAAAGTTCCTCTGGCTTTCCAAACCCTGCAAGCGTTCACAGTAAAAATGTGCAAAAGTGTTCTTAGGTGCACTTAGCTCTCTTGCTAACGTTGCTGATGCTGACCCGGGTGTGGTGTGAGACCTGTTAGTGCAGTGCATTGCCTGGGAAAGACTTTTGGTCTTCTCCAGGGACAAACAGCAGCCTTTTGTATCTGCCATATTTGTCTTCCTGAAAGGAAGCGGCTGTAAGACAGGGAAGGTCCATGAATCTCTGGAAGATCCAACCTCACCCAAGATACACCACTTCAGGGCCTTCCAGGGGCTGGCCAGCAGATGCTTCCCCTGCCTACCCAAATTCCTGCTCTGCCAGTCAAGGTAATACTGCAACTGCAATTCCTGGTTTTGTTAGCTTAGCCTTGTTTCTTGTCCACCACGTGCCACTTTTCCTAGGTGAACTGGTGCACAGTAAAGTCTGTCAGGTTTTTTACTGTTGTAGCATTTTGGTGTTTGTGTGCTGTTTGTTACACATCTCAACATCCCTAATTTAGCTCTGAGTGTTCGCTGAGCAGAACTGCTCTGGACTCCCTGAACTGCAGTCAGACCACAAAGGGAAGCTTACCCTGTACGGGGTAAGCAGCAGCATGTTAATGCTTAACTATGTGACTGTAATTTTGTTCAGTCCTTCAAGGCTATTAAAAAAAAACTGTGTGACTGAAGTGCAGCTCTTTTGCCCCACATGACTCACACATATTTGGCTGCAGGTTGGGACTTTGCAGTCACAGTCCCTTGGCCTGATGAGCTCGTGCACCTCTCACATCTGGATGTCCACTCCTACAAAGAAAAGGACTGCACTTCTCTGAAGTGACCAGATGCAAACCCTGTCTTGCATGGCAGGCCAAGAAAGAAGGGTCCCAAGAAACAGGCTGGGACCAATGGCTCCTTTGGGTGGGAGGGATTTGTCCTTTTGGCTTTCCCTACAAGAAGGGACAGCAAAAGGGAGGCATCCACAGGTAACTTCTGGGGTGGGGTAGGGTGGCTTGAAAAGAGAGACACGAGGGAGAAGTGCTGGGAGAGTGCATGTATTTTTGAAGGAGAGGGAGGTAGACCAGAGGTGCAAGAGACAAATCTGACGTGTTCCAGCAAAGATCTTTGAGATGTCCCCGTAAGCCATGAGGCAGCACGAGGTCCCAGCCTGGTGTGCAGGCATGGCAGAGGGAAGATGCTGTGGCAGCCACCTCAGAAGAGCCTGTGAGGTGGGCCTAAACGTCACGTGAGTTACCTACAACAATGTTCTGGTGTCTTTGGACACCTTCTCCCCCGGGATGGCATCGAGTAGCTGCAGCGACACGCACTGCGGATGCCAGGCCTGCTGTGGGGCCAGCCAGGCTCTCGCCCTCCCCTGCCTCTCGGCTCTTCCCCTGCCCTCAGGGGCACACAGCAACTCCCTTCTGCTGTAGGGCCAAAAATCAAAGGCCGGGCACCCTCCCCGCTCTCCGCAGTCGAGAGGCCAAGCCGCCGGCTTGCTGGGCTCAGCTCGAGTGGCTGGAGGAAAACAGCGCCCGGGTCGCTGCCTCCTGGAGAAGCGGAGGCGCGCAGAGGCGAGGGGCCCACGGCCTCCCCGCGGCGGGAGCGGCGGCGCTGGTGGGGTGGGAGGGGCGCAGCGCGGGGACGCGCCTCGGGCGCGAGCAGGCGGCGGGCGCGGGCAGGCGGCGGGCGCGGGCAGGCGGCGGGCGCGAGCAGGCGGCGGGCGCGAGCAGGCGGCGGGCGGGAAGGGGCGTTCCTCTGCCTCAGCCTCTGCAGCGCCATTCCGCGGCCGCCCCCTCGCAGCCCGGCCTCGACCTGCGCGTCCGGGGCCGCCCGCCGCGCCGCGCCTCCGGGGCGGGGCTCCCAAGCCGCACGGAAAGGGCCGGCCGGGGTGCGCGGCAGAGTGCACCCGGTGGCGGGAGCAACGGCGCCGGCATGGGACGGGGCGCTGCCCCGGCGGGTAGGTGTGGTGCGGCGGGGCGCCGTGAGGGGGTTGGTTGGGGGAGGGCGGCAGCCAGCGTCCGCGGGGCCCGGGGTAGGGGCGGGCTCGGGTCCGCACGGGGCGGGAGGCGTCGCGGAGGGGCGGTGGGGTGGGGGCCGAGCGGCTCTCTTCGGCCGGAGGCAGCGGTTACTCCCCTCGGGGCCCCGAGGCGGGGGCAGGTGTGAGTCGGCCCCCGGTGTGGGGGGCGTCGGTGCGTTGTCTTTCGGTGTTGAGCCGTCCCGGCGCGTCTCGTCTCGGGGGTCGCGGTGCCGGCGCTGACAGGGTGAGGGAGGGACCCGAGCGGCCCGGCGGGGGCGGCGTGCGGCGCCGGGGTGGGGACCGTCGGCCCGGAATGGGGGACCGGTGGGTGTTTCGGGGAGGGTGGCGGGCTGGGCGGCTGACCCGCGATTGAATGGAGTTAACCAGGGAACGCACCGGGCGGCGGAGGAGCGGGAGGAAATGCTTTCTCGCATCTCACGCCTTCGAGCTGTGAAACCCGTGGGGCCGGGACCGTGCGCTGGCTCCGGAGAGCGCTGGCGAGGCGGTGGGGGGGGAAGGGGGGGCACAGCGGCTCCCAGGCGCGGTGGTCTGGTTGGGGTTACCGGTGCGGAGGTTAACGCGGGCGAAGGGTCACCTTCTGCTCAGGCTGCTCTTCTTGTGTGAGCGCTGCCCGCTTGCCCCGGGACCCTGGGTAGCTGGGCTTTCTACGCAGCTGTTAACATGCAGTCATGGAAGTGGGAGGCTTTTAATTCTTAGTTATTTCATTTCCCCCTCTGGAGTCGTGAAGGGAGTAGCTTGGGCTGTGAGGCTTCGCAGTCACGGGCGAACAAATCAAGGATTAAATCGGGCATAAACTTGTAAAACTGGGACTGGATGACTACTGGAACGATTCACTGAAGGACGTGCTCCTCCTGGAGTCGTTCCCTCTGAAGGTCATCAGGCTGTGCTGGTCTCAAGCGATGTAAATATTATTAAGCCCGGGACTGACTTTATTACCTCAGCTCCTCATGCTGAAGAGGGAAGCCCTGGAAGGCGTGCTGTTCTGTGCCCCCATCTTTCCCGGAACGGGACACTGGCAGTGCCAAGAACTCAGTGGGAGAGGCGGGTTGTCCCCAGACCGCTTGCTACTGAAGTGCTGCCTGAAAGGCTGGGCAGGCTTGTCTGGGTGGTGGTCTCATAGCTTTACTTTGGGTGGTCTGGTGCCTGCTTTTCTCAGGTATTTGCTTAAAATGGCTGTCTCTTGGCTATCTCTTGGTAGGTCTGCCCTTGAAGGTTGTGTAGGGGGAAGTTATCCTCCTGAGAACTTTGAGGGGATTGTCAGTGCTATTAGGCTTCTCTGTTCTGTAAAATTAGGTACTTAATGCCAGCTGCATTCTGAGAAGTCTAAGGAAGAAGCAGCGGTTTGGTTTTATTTCTGTATTTATGTATCTGGAGACAGTAACATAGTGTATCAGATGAGATTCGTTTATGTTTGTCTTCATATAAAATAAAGCTAAAGTTCCCTGGTGGCATGTAGCCAGTTTCCATTACCTAGACCTTTGCAATCGCTATCATGTGTTGTTGTATTGTTTTGTACTCCTAACTTGCACAGAGGTGCAGTGTTAAAAGGTAGCTCTGGGCAAAGTGCCTTGAGTTAGTTGCCCCGTGTCTGCCTGCCAAACACTGTGGAGATTCACTGGTAAAACATCTACTGCGTCTCCTTCAGCTGCAGCCTGTGGAACAGGTGATGAATGGTGTGGCTCAGGCAGTTCAGAAATCTCTGTGGAGCCCTGGGAGTCTTAACACTCCCTGTCAGTAGCCTTGGAGGTGTAAATATCGCTGTTGCACAATCGAATTTGTGTTTTCCTTTCTTTTTTTCCATAAGGACCTTTATTCTTCTTGTGAGCACCTCAGCCCCTTTGAGTTACACCAGATTCGGAGCTCCTGTTTTCTGGGTATTTCGGTCCAGCCCAAGGTGGTTGTGCAGTCTGGCTTCTCTTCCTTTGTAGAAACGTTTTCCAATGCCCTTTTAAACGTTTGCATGCTGTTCTTCCCCCATTAGACTGTGTTTTCTCCTGTTCCATGGAACTCAACTCTTCTGAAGGCTAAATTAGAGCTCGGATCTTGTGCTCCAATTCTGGCAGAAACTGGACAGGAAAATAGAACTGTGGGAAGAAGGAGATGTTCTCATTCCTAATTAAGGTAGTTAAGTGCTGTCTTAAAGAACTGGTTCAATTTGTGTTATGGGACAGCTTCTTCCAGCAATCCTTGCTGTTGTATTTCCCTTGCTGCTGACATCCCTGAACCTGACTTGCAGAATTCCTGATGTAGAAATGAGAGCAGTTGCATCTGAGTAGGTGCTGCATTTGGACCGTATGAAGTGCTGGTCTCAATCACCAAAGCATGATGTATTCTCTTTGCCACAGCTCTTGCAGGGTAAAACAAAGATATTGTTAACATTTAAATAGCTTGTAAATACTGTACTGATAGAGAAATTAATCATTCTGATTGAGGAATTGGGCGTGAATAGGATGCAATAAGTGATGTGTTGCATCACTAACGTAACAAGCAAGCTTGGTAAAAATGACTGTTCATCTTAATGAATATTTGGATTCATGAATGGGAATGTTGCTGTTGATTCAAGTTGGAATAAGGGAACCTTTTCACTTACCTGATTTTTCTCTCTCTTGTGCATATCACTTGTTTGTTTGGGTTTTTTTAATTGGCTTCTGTTTAAATACACAGGGGAAGAGAGAGACATGAATGGAAGTTCTTTTTTGTTTTGTAAAGCTCCCGTGGCTGGTAAGGGAGATTACTTCCTCTGTCTTAAGGGCATTTTAGCCTGACATCCCAGTAATTTTCCTTGTTAGAGCAAAGGGAATAGAAAAGCTATGCCCCCTTAAATTACATGTTGCTTTGATCACACTCATCCGTGCCTCTGGTGTGGCTTATCAAAGTCATTAGCAGTAAAAGCTGTAGCAGTGCCAACGTTCTGGAGTGCTGGGACATGCTGCACCTTTTGGTGTAATTCGTTAAGTTTCAACAGCTGCTCCCCTTCAGAGTGTGAGAGGCAGGCTGGCAGGAATGGGCTTGTGGGAGGTATGACTGGTGGGAATGACTGCTGGCTTCTTACGCCGTGACTGTGTCTCAGAGGAGAGGGTGGGCACAGACCGCAGGGTCGGAGTGGGTTCACCCAGCTTGGCATTTCGGTGTGCTTGCTGGCCGATGGAAGAGCTATAGTACTCCAGCTGGGGCTGGGAGTGGGCTGGCAGCTAAGACCACCTTGAAAAATTGGTTGTGGCCTTGGATGAAGGGGTCTCTACCAGAAAATTCTGAATGCATGAGAAAATAGAGAGAGTAGTGTGGTGCAGCTAAGACAAAAAGTCAGGTAGGACAGCAGTGAGAAATGTAGGAGTTCTGAATGGATAAAATTTTTCCTTATTTATTATTAAATTAAAAATTTACCCTGCAGATCGGTAGCAGGCGGCTAGTCTGCTACAGGATGAAGTTTAGCTTGATTGCAAGTAAGTTTTCAAGATGGTTTTGGGGAATCTGTAGATTATAACCTCAGCCTCAACAAAACTAATGGCTGAGGGAATGCCATCTCGGACACAACTCTTCCCTTGTTAGCTTAACACTTTAATAAAAACACTTTAATTTGTGTAAATTAATTGGATAATGTTAATACTGAATTAACCAGGGGAAAAAAATGAATTTTACTGACATAACATTATATTTTTCCATATAAGTTTATAAAGAGAAATGTCACTTAAGCTCTTCCCTGACTTCTGCCCTGAGCCTTGTTAGTGATGTGCATTTTAATCTTGTTTTCCTCTGATGTTTTGCGGTTGCTCATCTTATTTTCAGTTAACATGACAAAGCTTAGTTAGGTTTATTCTTCCTGTGATCTATCTTTTTTTTTTTAACTCATGCCTTGCTAAGCTTCAGTTTTATGTTCATCTCCTGCTAAGTGAGGTGAGGTTAAACTATTGTTCTGTACAGACACAGGGCTGAAACAAGAATTAGTTAGTGAATTATTTATACCAAACAGATCAGTGTTATGTGGAAAAAATTGTGTGAGCTTTTACTCTCTGTCTGTCTCATCTGTATAACTGGTAACCAGTCTCATGGGATATAAATTCCTGTCTGGTCAGTTTTAGTTCCAAGTCCCTGCATGAAAGGAAAGTTGAAGAAAGGTACTTCAGAAAAGCTGAAAGGGGTGAAATCTTTCTTGATATGAACAACCATGCCTCTCCCCAGCTGATACCCAAAAAAGCTCCACACTAAGGAGCTTTGCCAGGCCCTGGGCATTGGTTCTCCATGGCAGAGTTTCTACCTACTTGTGTTCAGAGACCCTTTATGCTGATGTTTGTGAAGGGCATAGCAGCACTACAAATATTAAGTGACACTGCAGCTTAATTACACTGAGTAATACTGCATTCATTAATTACAAGTCAGTATTTTTGGAACAATAGTTGAAGGCCTAGTGGCAAGTTTATTTTTAATAAGCAGTGTAAACTATTGTTACTGACACAGCCCTAATCTTTTTTTGGGTGCTGGGCTTGCTTTACGTTGCTGCTGTGAAGGTGGAGAGGCTGTATTTAAGTTAGTGTTGAGGGGTTATTTTTTTTTTTCTCTAGTAAATCTACTGAAACAGATATCCTAGTGTAAAACTTTACTTCTCCAAACCCATGCTGACTAGGAAGGGGCATTTATTGGCCTGTCACAGGTGGTGATTCTCAAGGTCATGTCTACTTGGAAGCTTGCCTTGATAAGTGCTCCCATTGCTGTGACATTCATGGTTCATGGCAAGAATGCTGAAGTCCAGCTTCAGCTGGTAAAGTTAGATGTTCTGAAGCTATTAAATGAGAAGGTATGGGAGACAAACAAGTGAGTATTTGGCTGTTTCTGGATCTCTCAGAAGGAGTTGCACAAGGTTCATTATTAATGCTGCATAAAGGAACTGAACTGCTATGAGAGCAGGAGTGTAGCCTTCCCAGTAATTAATACCTGGTTAAAGTGTAGGAAGAGGTGTTGTTTCTTCTAGTGAAGAGTAGTCACCAGTGGAATCTCAGGGGGTTCCATGTTCAGGCTTGTGTTGCTCCACAGCACTATAAACGATCTAGAAGAGAGGCTGATAATGAAGTGACAGTATATGCTGAGAATCACAAAATTAGGGTAGCAGGAACAAAAGGTGACTGAATTGCAGAAGGGTCTCACGGCGTTTGGGTTGTAGGCAAGTAGTACTTGCTACTAGTATCCCCTGGAAGATAGGGACAGACATTCTGCCCCCTCCAAAGATTAGGGTAAAATATAGAAGAGCATGATTGAAGCAGCTTTTTTTTTTTTTTTTTTTAAAAAAAAAAGGTAATCAATTAAACTGGGGCTTTGCCTGGAGATTGCATGATTTGAAGTAGGATGGGTAAGAGGAGGAATTATGATAGCAGTCTGCAGCCATGGGAATATGAAGCAGTAGTTGTCCTCTGAACATAGCAAGAATGAAAGGGCATCAAGCAGTGCCCAAGGAAAAGGCATAACTTTTGACAGAGGATGTATTAAAACATGAGCCTGTGATTCCCCAGAAGCTTTCTGGGTCTGCAGCATCCTTTGAGAAGTCTTGCTCACTTGCTGCATGTGTGCTCGTTTTAAGCTGCTTCATGTATTATTGCTTGATCACACCTAGTTCCTCTGTGTCGGAGGAGCAGGTGAGCGGTCAGACCCTATCTACCCTTTCTGTGCTGCTTGTGGTTTTCCAGAAGACTACCACTTTCTTCCCAAGTCCCCTCCCTCCCAGTCGGAAATGCCTGCTCCTGCTCAGTCATTCCTCACCGACCTCAGCTCCTTTACGAACAGCAGAACAGCTCTCGACTGAGTCACCTCATCTGTTCCCATCTCTGTCCTCAGAGTGTGAGTTTGTAGCCTGCTTGACTTGTAGTTTTTAGTGTTTGGACTTGAGCCAGGTAGTGAGAGAGCTAATGATATATCTCAGGGTCTAGTACCGTTCTGTAGTGGGGCTTAAAAATAAGTCATTTGAGTAGAAGATTAGTACTGTCCCCACCACCACCTTTACTTGACAAAGTACCAATGTTTGGCTGGAAGTTGTGCTTCACAAGAAAGCCTTGCTTTATTTGCCTGCTTTCATCTTCTGTCATCAGTATAGTTTGCTCCAAATCTTTTTTCAGTAAACTGTAAACAAAACCCAAGACTTTCTAAATAACATAATGCAGTTAAATGCTGCTTTTTGGCATGATAAGCTCCTCCAAGAGGGTAAGACCTGACATCTGATGGCATAGCTAAGGTGATTCTTCTGAAGCTATGCTGATGGCTGTCTGAATGGCAGAACTGGTGTTCTGGCTCTTGCAAGAAAACCCAACTTCAGAGTTTATCCGACCCCCTCTTCCGCCATCGACAAGCACAGTTGCATGGTGACTCCCACGCTGTATGCTGGTGCAGAAAGGGCTAATAATCACTGATAGTGTTTTTGCTAGTGCTGGAGGTAAGGGTTCAGGAAGACTTTCTTAATTTGAGACTTTCAGAGGCAGTGGAGACCTGTCCCCATAGCTTTCTAGACTTACTTACAAACTAAATCAAGCACTGGCTGACAGTCCCCATCCTAACAGATTGTCATTGTTCAGTTAACTCCAGCATAATCTTTGCATGAATAGAATTTTTTGTGTGTCTTCTAACCTTTTATATCACTAGTATCTGCAGTGATTTTTTTTTTTCCCCTCCCTTTGGAAAGCAATTCATGTCGCCTTGCAGATTGGAAGGACATAAAGCAGTATTCTGCAATAGCACAAGAAACTGTATTCATTCAGTTTATATTGTGAGGCCAATCCTGTATCCTCAGGGTTGGGGTTGGTTTCGTGGCAGCAGTCCGAATTACAGAATCTTTCTACAGTGTATCTGAACTTGGGGGCTGTTCTGAAGCTGCAACTGGTATGCAACAGCGGGCTGAAAAGAAAGAAGTATGAATGTTTCTGAATGCATTCAGTCTTTCCATCACAGCTATTCATAAATAGCAGGTTTTTAGTCACCAGCTGAAAGTCACAATGAAAGCCCATTTAAGCTAAGCCTGGGACCGGGTTCCCTGGATCTGATAACAGGAATACTCTTCTGCTGGGTCTTGCCTTGACTAGGTTAACATGCTGGATCATGTTTGATGGATCACTGTAAGGTACAGCTGCAAGCTGGGTATGTGCTGCCTTGGTCAAACCAGTGAAGACGAGGAAAAATAGGTTCTACTCTGCATCCACATGTGTTTGTGCTGCCCATACAATTCTTACCTTGCATAACTGGAGTCAAGTACTCTAGCACCTCGAGCATAACCTTAGTGTATTTTTGCAGACAGTGATAATAAGGCAAGGAGTAAATAATCGCTGAGAAGACATTAGCTAATCTGGTTGTAAAGAGGATATAGGTTTTATATTGCAGCTTTGATTGGATCCTTCCCTGAGACAGCAGTAAAAGGTACAGGTGACAGGAGGTAGCGATCTTGTGTTAACCTTGAAAAGTCTGAATTGTGTCAATTTCTGCTCGTGATAGTACCAGGGAAAGGCAGGTTGGGAAGAGATTAGAGAATGCAGTGACATAGCTGGAGGAGGGAGTGCCTTATCCTAAAGAAGAAAGGGCTGGCTGTTTGTAACGTGGCTGAGCAGTGGTTAGGGCACAAGTGCCTAAAACTGTTCGGGAAGTAAGAAGTGAAGATGGTGGGAAAGACTGGTGGTGGTGGGCGTATCTGAAAATACAAAGTTGAACTGAGAGAGTTGGTTTAGGTTGGGAATCTGGGAGACCTTTTCATTCAAGAGCCGTGTGGCATAATCTTACAGGCACAAAAGGCTTCGTGGTTGGAAGGTGGCTTAAAGGACTGGAGAAACCGACCTCGTCCCAGCGGAGGGCGTACGTGTGTAGGGGGGAAATTACCCTGGGAGTCATATAGGAAGAGGACACAGTGAGTCTAATATATCTTGAGTTACTCCTTAATTAGAGAAATAATGTAATTATTTCCCAAATTAGGTATAAACCCAGGATATTCTTTGGTGGTGAAAAGACCACCAGTCTCTTGATTGGTGAGCTAGGAAGGAGCTCTGAGCAATCCCATGCTTTTTTGGAAGCAGTAGTAATTTTTTCATCAAAGCTGCTGTCCTGAAGGCCTTTACTTTCTCTGAGTATGATCTAACTTCTGTTTCAGGGTATGCCAGAAAACCTGTGTGTAGTAATGGAGGCTCAGAAAAGGAAAAGCAGCCCCGTTCTTACCCTGGATGTGTTAGAAGGCACTCTCAGGGTGTCCATGGATGATCACACTTTTTGGAGGCATGGAAACATGGGTTTTCTTGCCTGAACAGAGCCCACTAAGTTCTGTAAGATTAAGACTTTGGAGAGCCAATAGTACCTTTTTTTTTTTTTAAACTGTGGCTCTGATTCAGGAGAGCATTTAGCACACCTGAGAGTCAATGACTGGAGGGCGTTGAGTCTTATTACCTACCTAGGTTTTTGCCTGATGGTATAAGCACCCTGGGGTTTAAAAACAGTTCTGGTTACACCCTTTATCCCCTGGCATCCTGACTCACTGCTGTGGCTGGGGCATACCTCATACCTCTGCTCATCCCTCTGGAAGGCCCTCCCATGCCGGTGGGGCTTTGGGGCAGTGCCAGTGGGTGCAGAGGGGAGCGGGACAGGCACAGAAGCATACTCTGGAGCTTGCCCTGGTGTAACATGCAGCTTGGCCTGCGGTGTTTGATAGGCAGGTGGCAGCCTGTTACAGATACCGGTGTGGTAGTTAGAGCAGTTCTTCACCTTGAATGCGATCGTTTCGATGCTTTATATAACCCAGGGAGCGACTCAGGAAGGTTTCTTTACCAAACTGCAATGAGCAGACACAGAATGTTGCAAATGCTATTGAATAGTCTTAAATCAGCGCTTCTCAATCTCAAATGACATCTTTAAAATAGGTAAAACGTGGATGTTCAGTGGTCTCGTGTCACCCCTGGTATTTCATTACAACAGTACTGAACCCTGAGGTCCTTCCTCTTGTGTGATACACTTGTATCAGCTCAACAGCTGAGATGGTGGGCTGTAATGTGCATGGAGGGCAGGCCTTTCACGTGGTGCTGGTTATTTACCTTTGGAAACAAAAGAACCCCGTGCTGCCCTGTGACTTAGCTGCGATTTAATCCTGTTTTATCGAAAGGGTGGGTTTGTACAGGAATAGAGGCTGCTCAGAATTTCATTGGGGGGTGTTAATTTGGTTATTGAAGTATTCAAAGGTGAGGCGGTGTCTAAAATTTGAAGACTCTTAAATCTGGGACTTCTAATCCTTTCATAATAAAGTTGAGCAGCCTTTGTTTTTTCTGGTATGGTTCTGACTGCAATGATAGCTGTTTCCTGCTGCATTTCCAATGCTGAGTGTCAAGTGTAATTCCTAGTTGTCACGGGCTTTTAACCTTTATACAAATCTTACTTTCTGCTCTTGATAAAACCACCTGTGGACTTCTAAAATATGCTGAATGAAAAAGTTATTCCTCCTTAAAATGTTTCACCATGGTCCTAGAGACCATGGTGAAAGGCTAATGGAGGCCAATGTGGCCTTTACTGCAGGCAATGCATTCTTAGAGTCCTTCATCTCCTTTGCCCCAGGCTGTTTGCAGCTTTTTATAATCCAGAGAGTTTGGAAATCCCAAAAGTGCTTTTCTCTACTGCTCTTTGCCTTATCTTTAGTCTTGGAAAATGGGAGTGGGAGATTCACAACACGATCAAAACATTTCACTCCGTTGGAACGAAAGGTGATGTTTTGCTCAGTCTGGGGAGGGAAGAAGAAGCAAGTCTGAAAAAATTAATGTGTGGTTAAAATAGAGCTGTTAAAATGGCAACATGCAGACAGCCTGGGTATAAATATAGGCTAGCTCCTCAGCAGTGCTCTTATATGGTAGATCTGAGTGAAGGAAAAACATCAGCCTACTCTTATTCTGTGCAAGCCTGTGTGTTGGTTGTTACGGTCTGGTGCTGTATGTTTAGTAGAAGACAAGGCTGCATGTGACACAAATTACGACTCTTACCTTTTTTTTTTTTTTCTCCTTTCCCTGTTGCAGGGACCTGCCTCATCAGCATGAGAGGAGAATCTCACAAGCGTACTGTGGATTTGTGGTCTGTACGTGCTACTTGATTATCCGTCTCTTGTTGTCCTGCCCAACAGAAAGAAGGTTTGAACAAAGCCATTGCCTTGGCACTTCTGCCTGTGAACTGGCTGGATTTTATGATACCTGCTGGAGACACTGCCTGGACCATTAGAAATGGAGCAGCTCATGCTGCACCTCTGATCAGCAAAGCTTTCTGTGTGCGGTACAAGAATCAAGTTGCCTTAAGTTAAACCATATGCAAGCTGCAGTAACTGTAACTGTACTACTGATAGCACTCCAGACCACTGGAGCTTTCCCAGGCAGTGGTTTCTCAGGAAGCTTGAATGTTTCTATTAAATCTTATGTGGCTCTGAAAACCGTGTGTGGGGTGAACGTTTTCCTGTGAAGTTCATGGTGAGTTTTGAAGCCTCACTTCCAAGTGTAATCCGTGCTATGGCAGCAACCTACAGGCTCATGGTCACCTCTGTGAACTGCTACAGCAGCGTGGTGATAGACCAGCACTTTCAGCATGCTGTGCATTACTGCACTGGGACTTGCCAAGTGTTTGAGCAAGGAGTTACGTGCATAGTTGCCCACCACAGTGTCTGTGCAGAGCTCAGTGTCCAAGAGGCCAACCTAGAGCATAAAATTCCTGTTTCTGAAAATGGAGTTGCCTTGCCTGGAAATGAGGACTACCACCAAATCCTCCCAAATAATCCAAGAATCAAAAAGGGCTCTTCAGTGCAAGCCTCCAGCAGTTTAAAAGACATTACTGGTGAGGCAATAAACCTTGCCAGTGGTAAAATAAAGGAGTTCTCTTTTGAAAAGCTCAAAAACTCTTCCAGTCATGTGGCCTACAGAAAGGGAAGGAAAGTTCGCTCGGAATCATTCAGCAGACGGTCATTTGATTTTGACTTGATTTATGGGCACTTCAACAATGATGAGAACTGCCCTCCGTGTGGCTTTCTGCAGAGTCCCACACCTGTGGAGAAATGGCAGGAGAGCAATGATGTGCCAGAAGTCACCATGAATCCCATGGTTTCCCTCTCCCCTCATTCCTTCTCTGAAGAAAACTTCATTACCCAGATTCTGGAAAAACACAAGCTAGATGGTTCTTCTGGTGGAGATATTAAGGTGTGCTTAGACATCTTGCTCAAGTGCTCAGAGGATCTGAAAAAGTGCACAGACATCATAAAACACTGCATCAAAAAGAAGTCGGCAGCCGGTGTTGGTGGAGGGAACAGCAGTGATCCCCTAGCCAATTCAGAAATGATCTATATGAATCTGATGTCAAGATTCTCTTCGTACCTGAAGAAGCTACCCTTTGAGCTCAAGCCACCAGGACACAAAGAAGCTAGTGACTTGGCAGAACTAGTCAACTGTCTTCATGGCTTGCAGCAAACTCCCTTCCCCCCCGCATTCGGAGATGAGCAGCCACCTAGGTATGAAGATATTATCCAGCTGCCATCCTCAAGTGTGGCTCATCTTGGACTACCAGGTAGTCAGTGTGAGGTGACAAGCACCCCTCAGTCCATCCAAACAAGTACTGTGAGCGTTACCTCAAACTCCCTTCACAGCGTCCCGCGGGAGAAGAGCGAGAGAGCTGTGAAAGATGCTTGTGCTCTACCTCAGTCACCAGCCACGGGCCCTTCTGACTGTGCATCTTCCACTGAGGCTCTGTATATTGAGGAGGAGTCTGATGGGGAAAGAACATTAGGGGGCATAAAGAAGGTGGAGCAGAAAGGTGACTGGGAGTGTTTAGAGCATGGCTACCAGCTAGCCGGTTCTTCACATCGAACTGCCAATGCTAAAGCCAGGGTAGGAGGTGGGGAGTTCTCCCATGCTTCTGAGAAAATGACTCCTTTAAAACCAGTGTCAGATTCTGTATTGCGTGGCTCCCAAGCTGATGTCTCCAAAGGAGACCAGGTGTGCAGTAAAACAGACAAGGATGAGATAGACAAACTGCTGCTGGACTTGGAGTGCTTCTCACAGAAAATGGAGAGTACTTTGAGGGAACCCTCTCTGAAGGAGGGCAAGCCTGCACGTATGCAGGTGTCTGACTGGCAGGGTAGGCAGGTACTACCTCTGGCTCTTGAACCCAAAAGCAAACACATCGACCCCGCTTCCCCGTTGTCAAAAATCATGGAAACAAATGGTCATAAAATGGAAGAGGATGACAAAGCCCTTTTACTGCGTATCCTGGAAAGCATTGAAGACTTTGCTCAGGAACTGGTGGAATTCCAGACAGGCAAGGGCAGCTTGTCCAAGGAGAAGGAAGTGATGCAGATTCTTCAGGAAACTTTGACAACTCCTTCACAGTCCCTCCTTGCAGGCCAAAAAGGCAGTGCTGGGGCAGCCTCTAGAGACCCTCTTCCAGCTTCAATTCAGCAGGCCCCAGAAGTGGTTAAGGTAAGAGAACCAAATCTTTGATGGGAGAGTGTTACTCACCATGGGGAAATGGGGGGAAAATTACATTTATTAAGTGATTTGTTGTCCTTTGGATGCTGTAGTATGGGGTAACATATTCAACCTGGCAGAAACATGGTGTTTATTTAACTACAAGCAAAAAAAAAAAGGAAACTTAAACCCCATAGCAAACAAAATAGGCCCTGACATGCAGTTTCTCCTTTGGGCTCCTTCCTTTTCTGCTGGTGCTCCTATAGGCTGTTTGCTTGTGGCTTAAAGGGGTCCTATATAACAGCAGAAAAATTGTTTCTACTTTCTAACTGCTGTATTCTTTGGAGCAGGTGTTGGTCTGCCTCTGGCAGCTCCATGAGAACTCTGTTCTGCCTCTCCCTTTCCCACCTCTGAGCAGGCTCCAACAGCTTATGTTGTCCTCCCTCATTGCTAATTCCTAAAGGGAGAGATCCTCCGTGACACAAAAGTTGGAGTTGAGGACGATTCAATTTTCTTGTCCTTGTTCCCAACACATAGAGTCACTGTGGAGTCCGTGCTGCTTGTATCTCTCAAATGAGGCATGGGTTTTTCCCACTAAAAAGGGGTTTAATGGGAGCCTGCTTTAGAGGGAAGCTAAGGCTGACTGCCCAGCCCTCAATCCTTTTTCTTTGATAACAAGTGCCCTATTTTCAAGATAACTCAGTGCCAAACTTCCAAGTGCACAGAAAGTATAGCGGGGGCTTTATTTCCCAAAATCTACCTGCCATGTAGGCTCTTTAAAAGTGTCTGGATTACAAGTGAGTTTTTCCTTCCAGTTAGAGAATGACGTGCATGTCTTCAAAACTGTCCACTTCCTTTAAAATAAGTGTATTGGAGCAGTTCTGAAAGGGGGATGGTTAGGGTGTGTTTGACCCTAAATGTTGGTGCTGAGAGCCTTTTAGATTAGGCTTTCCAAGTGTTTCTGATGTTTCTCTGGTCATCTGTGCTTACAGAAAATGACGAGCATAACCTTGGCTGATACCACCAGCAAGGAAATGTGGTGGTGGTTTTTTTCCTCAGAGTATAGAATTAAGCAGCTCCAAAAGCCCTACAGTCATCTCTTTTATGAGGGAAGAATAGCTATTATATTAACTTAGAAAATTTTCTGTCTTCTGAACTTGAAACAGAAGTGTTTGATATATCCTGTCACTGACCTTGTGGCAGACTTCCATTAGTACTTGAGACCTGGACATGTTTACACTGTCAAATATTCTATGGATCTGGTCCCTTAGTAATTTCTGTTCTCCTCACCCACCTAGCCTGTTAGCTTGCTCCCAGCCTGCCTTCTATGGATGCACAATGTGCACCCATACTACAAGATGACTACTCTTCCATGCAGCGGCACATCCCTTGCTTTGTGTAGATGCCTAGAACCAAAGGTCATGAGAGGGAGTAACTGTCTTGGGGACCCAGAGAAGCTGGAGGAGGGGGCCTGTGCTGAGCGCTGCACAGTGTGGATGCAGCTGGCTCTCTTCAGAGGGAGCTGGCCCTTAGCAGAGAGGGCAAAAGCCGCCTGAGTTGCTGACTCTACACTTACTCTGAAGTCGCTTGTACTATAGATGTGGTCACACACTTGGCTGTGGACATAAAGCCCTTTCTAGCATTGCATCTAGGGAATGCATCCCTGTTCCTGGATAACTCTGGATCTGGCTGGAGCTCGGTGTGGATTCTGATTGTGTTTCATGTGTGTGTGAACAAATACATCAAGTGTATGTTCTATTTTCTTAGGGCTCAGAAAAACTGTTACCAGGCAGTTGCGTGCACACACAAAACCCCCAGAGATCTAATACTGATGAAAACACAGTACAGCTTTCATCTAGGAAGGTTGTGACAGTTTTAATGTCCCTTAATTTCTGAGCGATGAAAAAGGAGAGGGAGACCCACTTCAGACCAACCTGTTTGCTGGCTCAGCCTGTCTGTGTTGAAATCTCTGCTAACTTGTATCTGCACAGACTTTTCCCCTGACTGTAAAATCAATTATGATTCTCCACAGAGAACAATAGAATTACTTGCCTCTTCATTTTCAAAACCAAAATATTTAGAAACTAGGATATGAATACTCAAAAAGTCCATCAGTTTTACAGAGAACATGATGAGCACATCGTGCTTCTCTCAGGCAGGCCAGGAAGTGTTGCATCCTTAGAGGCTGTCTGACATTTCCCAGTCTGAGATCCAGTTTTCCATCGCTTATCTCTGCACCTCCAACTATTTGTTTTAAAATTTCCTGTTCTGAGTGCCTGGGTTTTGTGGGGTTTTTTAAATGTTATTTTTGAAAGAAATAGTAAGATGGAGCTGACAAGATTCTCAGTCCTGATCTGCAGAGGTGCTGAGTGTCAGGGTTGGCTTTTTTTGGAAGGAAAAGGGTGCTACCATTTGAGTAAAATAGCATCTTACATAAAGCCCTTGGAAAAGTCAGTGGTGGTTGTTTTTGACCTTAACCTCTGTGCCCTTGGTCTACCACCTGTACAGGATGCCAGAGTATTTAAATTGGATTAATGCAGCGTGCTTGGTATTCTAGTGAAAGTACCCTGGGAAGGTCTGTAAGAAACATGCTTGTTCTGTTTTCAGAATCAAGTCTGAGTCGTGCAGGGCTCTCTTCCAAGTCCTGCTTGTGCATTTTATTTTAAGAGCTGTTGGATAAAGTTTGTAAATAATTCTGGGAGCAGAGACCCAGACCAGGGTTAATACAAAAAAAAGCCTCTCTTTGTCCTTCCTCTGAGCATCTCTTCTCAAAAGGATTACTCATGGTGTAGTAAGCCAGAATGAGTGGTCTCTCTCCACCATGCCTCTACCTCCTATTGCATGAGTTTGAATCTTTCTTTATGTTGGCTATGATGCTTGTATACAAGATAAAAGACTCTATAGTTATGGCTGTTTTCTGCCAGATTAGTAAATGGAATTGCTCACACTGTGGTCAAATAGGTTGTAGGACTGTCTCTGGACAAGGACTGCAGATCTAGGAGCAGAGGGTTTACACACTTGAGAAATGGTCTCAGACCACCTTGTCTAACCACATATTTCCAATGATAGAGCCTTGAGTCAAGCATCCAGAGACCATTCCCTGCTGCCATGCATTTCCTCTGGGCTGGCTTGAAGTAGCATCTAACCCTGCCTTGCCTGAATGACTGGTGGGGTGGGTGCTGCTGGGACTCTGCCGTGTACCTGACTAAAAAAGCTGAGCTAAAGCATTGCCCTCAGGTTACACACCTCGATTTTTATGGATCAAAGTGTCAATGTTGCATGCTACAACAGGTGGCCTGAAGATGGCTCAGTGGAATTGGGACTGATTCAGTCCTCTGTAAAGTTAGGGTTGACCTGGCAGCTTTGTAATTCTGCCCCTTCAAAATGCTACTTCATAACTGTGCTATTGTTTTGCAGAGATAGTGATACGCTGATGAAGGCTCTTCTGTGGGGCATCCAACTGCAAAAGGTGTCTTCTGTAGCATCATAGTGACTTTAGCTTTGTCATTAAATAATCATGTGTTCTCAAGATGCATCCAAAATGGAAAACTCTTTCTGAAAAATCCTTTCTAATCCTAAATAATAGAAAAGGGCTTCCCCTGCCCCGTTTGGCAGTAGTCATTGAAATAAGTGAAAATAAGTGGGTCCTAAAGTATCTCAGGATCAAAGATGGGGGGGATATATTAAATCAGATACTGATACCAAACACTCAGCATGTTTATGGCCCATTTGGTACCTTTTGTAATCAGGGCAGATACAGTCTCTCCTTGTGTGAAGTTGATTTGTCTTGAAGTAGACATCTGAAGGTGGGTGAAACAAAGCCTAGCGATACACCTCGAGTTTTTCTGCCTCGTTGACTCTCAAACCCAGAAAAAGTCACGCTGTTGCTGGAAAAGTTAATCTGTTTTGAGAGCAGTTGAAGCCAGTGCCCTTCTCAGCTCTGCAGAGTGCACTGAATTGTTGCAGCCCAGCTTTGTGGTATAGCTTAATCCTGTGAAGATTAAAACAATCCAATCTTTTAGGATGAGGCCTCCAGCTTTAGGTGCAGGTGAGATTCTTTCTGTGTTCCCAAGGCTAACAAAGGCAATCTGACACCTCTTTAGGTTTGACATCTTCCACCTTCGTGCTTTCAACTGGGTTGCTTATAGCAAAGAGGGACTTCTGAGTGCACCGGCAGTTTGTTCAGTGGGTCTGCAGGCTGTTGATACCAGGTTTTTCTGCTATAGCTTTTGCCCAGTTGACTTTGAAACTCTTGATACAAGATTCTCTTACTGTTGATTTCTCATAGTACTGTATCCTTACACTTTTCTACCCACCTTGTGTTTTTGAGGCTGGGAAGTGCCACGCTAGGAACCTACTGTGGTGTGAACAGTTAGAATTGAGACACAGCAAGCCTCTTGCCTCCAGAGTGCTTGTGTTTTTCCAGATTATTGGTGGGGGAAAAAAAAATCCCAAACTTTTGGGATCTTTTGTGACTGGTTAATTTGGGAGTGAAAAGTATGTGGCTGTTGGTGTTTTTACTTTTAAGTAGCAGCTAGTGACTGCCAGATTAGTATGTCGTTCCCATATGCATCTTGTAAAGGCCACTGTGGCTGGTCTGGATGCAGCTGTAGCTGTGAGGGGTTCTTTGGATTAAGTTTCCTCTGCAGTCTGTAAGCAGGGTGAGAGTTCAGTTGAAGATGAAGTACGCTTGCTACAGATGATTTCAAATAAATCACCTTCTGACGTGCTGCTATATGAGATGTGCAGGGTTCCCAGTACAGTAAAGCCCTGTGGGCTCTTTAGGCACTGCCTTAATGTTTAGAAAAAATAAAGTAAGAAGAAAAAATTCTTCCAAAACTGTTGCATATGGATCAGTGTAGTGCCAGTTCCAGTTAAAACATTCCTACTTGCCCTTTTTCTTCACTGGGGCTCTCTTTCTTGTTCCTGTCCCCATCCTGCTGCTTGGTTAGGCACCATATTCATTTGCAGGGCACATGGCAAAGTAGGCTGATGGCTGTGTAATAACACTAATAATAATTCCTTGGGTTTGTAGCCATGAACATACATCTGGACTTGAGAGTTTTTTCAGTCCCCAGGTTGCAGGGGTCAGGCAAGTGACCTGAAGGGACCCAAACTATGTTCTTTCATAAAGAATGGGATTCCGCGGACCAGGCTGTAGGACCGTGACCTGGTGATTGAGAAGCAACAGGACAGAAATTGAACTTGGGGCTTTTGATACAGACTTATGAAGATTTTTTAAAAAAATGTCAGTTGGGGGCCACTCTCCTTTAGTAAATATCCTGTTTAACTGCACAAGAGCCAATGCCTGATAGGAGCAGCCTTTTGAATAGAGTGTTTCTGTGTCTATCTGTAGCCTGGTCATATGAAGTGATGCTGCATTTGAATTAACTTTGGGACTTCTACTGGAAACCAGGAAAAGGACATCAGAGGCACATGTCCAGGAAAAGCTGTTTGTGAGGCTCAATGAGACCTTTTCATTTCAAATGCAGTATCTTGATAAAAAAAGAAAGCAAGTCCTACTAGCTAGAAATCAGTGTTGTTCTGTGTTACTAAGCTTGGGAAATAAACCAGCAAAGTACCTAGGGCTTCCGTACTCAAGTAGGGAAAGCAGGTGATGGCAGTAAGTGTTTGTTCATTGTGAGGAGCAAGAACCAGATCTAGACTCAGCACCATTGTCAGGAGAGGGAGAGTTTTTTAGCAAGCCTAAACGTAGCCTGAGCAAGAGCTTGAAGTCTACTTGCTCAGAGAAAGAGTAGACTGTTGTCCACAGAGACTCGCTCTGCCTTGTGAGAGTTATGGGAAAAGTGAATGAAAAGAATGATTCATTTCAGCATCTTTATGAAACCATTTTCTTAAGAACTGCTTTAGAATGCCAGAGCTTATTATCCAAGATCATCCCTATGTGCTTGCTTGGCATTACAGAAACAGATGATTTGCTTTTTTCCAAGCCAAGAAGGAAAAATTGATGTTGTTTGAAAATTGCAGCCTTTGGTCTAGAGTGGAAAGTAACGCTGGCCGTCTGCTTCATCACCTCAGAAGCAGGGACCTCAAACCACGAGCATCACACACGCGGGCCTTGGCTGAGAGCGTGTGCTTTAACTCTAGCTGAGTCTGCCTGATGCCACTTTGTACCTCGGGGGCTCTGCACCAAAGCACATAAAGTAACAACTATTGGGGAAGATGGTATATTTAGCCACTTCTGCAGCGTGTCTAATTTTAGCGCTCGTGGTGGTGGGTGCTTCCTTTCCCGTATTGCCCCTGGCCTATTACAAGCCAAGGACAGATTGTCTGTCATGTAGCCAGCAGGGAAATAGATTCTGTTGTAGATCATGTTTCTCAATTAAAGTATTAGAAGAAGGCAGAAGATCCTGGTGGTGCTGAAAGATACTTTGAATATCAGTTAAAAAAGGGAGGTCTGGCTTCAGGAGTAAGATAAAAATCTCTAGTAGTTGTCCTTGTGAAGAGAGAGAAGACGTAGTATGTTGAAGCCATTTGCCATTTCTTGCCTGTAAAACTCAAAACCAAGAAAGCAACGTGCTGGTCTTGACGTGGTCTCCTACAGAGCCCCTGTGCCCCTTCTGGAAAGGGCAACATCTGCTTAGGAGCTGACCAGGATGATGATTAAGGAGAGCTCTCTGCGGAGGGACCCAGACTTAGGAGGGGAGCTAGCTTTTCTCGCGAAGGGCTGTGACTTCGTTCTTCCATCTCGATTCAAGAGGAGGCTGAAGTCATTCCAGCAGGCCCAGGTTTGAATGCTTGCTGTTTCTTTTTCTTTTTCTGTTGCTTTGCAATCTTTTTTTTTTATTGGATCAGAGAATCAAACTGTGTCCCCTCTAGGCTTGTCTATTTGCAGAAAGTTATTTCCAGCTAGATAGCAGCAGGTTTAAAAATAAACCTTCCAGGCTTAGATTGTGGAGTTAAAATGCCTTTGTAAACAAGGGGAAAAAATTAACAGCCAGGAAAGTGATTTAATAGGGAAGAGGTAGTGTAAGGCTGTTAAATCTTTTCTGTGGCTTTTGTAAGAAGGCTCTTTGTGATCGCTCTGTTCCTTGTTGCATGTGGAACAACCGCAATGTTCTGCTGTGTTTAATAGGCTGTGCTCTCTACTGTTGAGATTTGTGTGCAGACTAGCCTGCCTAGCTCTGGTGTTTGCCATTTCACCGTCACAAAGTGTAGCTCTGTGCTGTTTCCTCCTCTCTTTTGGCTGTAGCTGAAGGAGATGGTAGAATCATAGAATCATTTAAGCAGGAGAAGACCCTTCAGATCACAGAGATGTAGCCAAAGAAATGAAACCTGTGCCACGGCTGCAATTCTTGGTAGATCCCAGCTGCTGTACTGGCTTTCTGGGACAACTGGCAAAAGATTGGAGTAACTTATGTTAGGGCACCAAATGGGCAGGTAGCCACCCTAGATTTACAAGGGGCCACAGTATGCTGAATTTAGCCCATCTTGAGCTTCATCTGCCCTTAATAACCAGCACCCCAGCAGGGAAGTTAGGAAGCTGAAACAAAGCGGCGCAGCTGTTTCCCAAGGAACAGCTATTAACATTGCTCAGGAGCAAATTGTAGCACGTTTTTGTTGTCATGATTTCTGGTGACAGGTTAGAGTACATATATGAGGTTAATCTCTGGAACACGTTTTTTCCACTCCCTGGAGGAGAACTGCATGAAGTAATGATGTGTAGTAATAGCTTGGGCGGGGACCACGAGCTATTCAGAAGAGCCTAACAAGCCATGCAGCATGGTGAAGTTCACTCTCTGCAGTTAGTGTGATCACCTAAGGACACGACCAGGGTATGGTCTGTAGGGAGAGAGAAGATCTCCTAGTAGGACAACTGGAAAAACCATAAGCTCTTGGTACATGAACCCTCTGCCTGGTCTGAAGTCAAAGCAGTGACCTTCACTGCTGAATGTGTTAGGAATAACGGCTCTGGAGCTGCAGATCTAAGGCAAGTGAACTGATGCAGCAGACAATTGCAGCTGAAGAAAGATGGTCTTATTTCTTCTCTCTCTTCCAGCACTACTTCCCTCTTGCTACCTCCTTGACATGTCACCCCTCTCTTGTGCTGGGCCCCGCAGGCTTTCCCTTGAGCTTGCTTTACTCTTAACACAACAGAATATCATCCAACAAAGCAAAGTCTGTTCTCCCCCTTTCCATGTGGATTAAGTCTATTCACAGAGGGGTCTGGCAAGCTCTGGAGCTAGCATGTGTTACGCAGTGCCAATACACTTTTGGGAGTGGAGGACAGAGATGGGAGTTCTTCTGCTTGGCAGTAGCAAGATGTTAATTTTTGTGCCTTGTAGGGCTCTACCTCATGGTTTGGGTATGTTTAGTGTTAAGAGGACCTGAGAGTAGAGGTAATTGGGTCCACTAAGTACAGAAAAAGTGCTAGGAGCAGGAGGAAAGGTAATAAGGTGGTGATAGGGAGCAGAGAGGTGAGTTAACGGTAGTTTGTGGAAGGTGTAGATGTTGGCCAGGAAGGCAGGGGACAGGAAGGTTTTTAGTAAAACCTGTTTGTCTTAAGAGCTGTAGATTTCAGTGCTCATCTTTTGCAGGACTATTTATGGAAGGATAAGAGAGCCTTTAAACGTGGAGTTGGCAGGAAGAGAGGTGGGGAGGTCTCTAACCCAGCCTCTCCTGTAGGAAGACTATTCCTACCACTGGATCACAACAGTACAGGCTTTCTCCAAGTCTTGAAAACTCCCTGAGGATATGGATTTCCCCCACCCCTCTCCAGTGACCTCCTGTAGGCTGTATTACCTTCAGTTAAATACAGCCCCAGTCTCACCTTCCCAAGCTGCAGTTTATGGCTATGGCCCTTTGTACCATGTACCTCTGCAGATCTTGGCTCCACTGTCTCTAAGTGTACTTAACAAAGCTGTAGGCTGGGATTAGTGCATCCCTTAGTTTTTTCTTTGTCCAGTTAAATAGGCCCAGCCCCTTGCTCTCTCCTGCTACCTGTTCCTGACCCTGGGTATCTGAATTGTCTTCTGTAGATCTCTCCCCATCCTTTTTGAAATGAAGGCCCCAAACTGGTCACAGGAATCCAGATGCAGCCTCACTAGTGTCAGGCAGAGGAGATAACTTTCCCTGTTCTCCATAGCCTCCTCCTGATGCAGTCTAGTCTGTAGTCTGCCTTGTTTGTAACTGGCCAATGCTGCAGGCTGGTGTTCACCCTGGTGTGTGCCACCTCCTTCATGTCCTTTTCAGCAGGGCTGTTGCTCAGTGAGTGGATCCCCAGCCCGAATCCATACTTGGGGTGGCTGTATGATGGGGGAGAGCTTAGTGCCTTTTCTCATGGAAGTAGGTGAATGGTTAGTCCAGGCCCCTCCACCTGAGGTTCTGCCTTAGTCATGCCAGCCTTCCCTAGGTAAGCGCCATCTGCAAATCAGGACAGATGAGAGTGGGGGGGAGTAGGGGGGTGGGGCTTATGCCCACTGTTGTTCTTCTGTCCCAGTTAACTCAGATGCACACTGGCTGCTTTTGCCAGGCAGTTTTCAGGGAAGCATTTGGGGTGTGTGCTGCAGCGTATCAGCCACCGAAAGGCTATGGGCAAGGTCTATAGGCATATTGGTCAGCAGAGGTGTGCAAGGTCTGTGTTTTCAAAACTCAACTGGGTAAGGCCAGGAGGAACTTGATCCAGCCTTACTGAGCCCTGTGCCTCCTCCCACCTAAATCCCTTTTGTGATTCTGTTTTGCTCATGTAGCATTTGCTTTCATTTTTGCGTTGCTGCAATTGCACTTTATTTCTGCTGGTGAGCTTACAAATTAAAGATTCTATCCAGATTCAGAAATGCATATGCCCATAGCCTTTCCTCTTGGTGCTGTTGAAACCCCTGTGCAGATAAACCTTTGCTGTTCATGCTGACTTTAAACATGGGTAAGAAAAAGGCAATGGAAAAATACCATGATGGGGAAGAGCTTCAGGAAAGAAAAGGAGGGAGGAGAAAGTCTTGTGTGATGAATACAGATCAGCTCAGAGAACTGATGAGCTTTGAGCGTGGCTTTTGTCCAGTTACCATCAGAATTCGGTAAGACAGGAACTGTAAAAAATGGAAGGAGACATGAAGTCAGCACTGTGGACTGCGAGAAACCAGTCTGAGTCACTGTACCCTAGAAAAGTGGATTGCAGAATCCCAGTTGGAAAGAAAAAAAACCCAAGAAACCGGTAAATTTCTTAGCTAGGATCTTGTTGGAGACTGGGGCCAGGAGGAAGGAGTAGAAAGTATCTGAGCAGTTGATGTGATGCTACTTCCTTCTGTGTTGTTTTCTGCTGGGACTGACCAGTCCCTGAGCTGCAGGTCTGGATGGCAGAGGTTTAGTCTCTGTGCTGTGTTTATGTAGTTACAAAGAGGCTGTAGTTCTGTCTGGATTATTTATAATGCAGATGTCACTGTTTCTGGCTATAAATAAATTGTATGACTGGCACAAGGTGATACAGTGGGCAGACAAATTTTAGTTAATGTAAATTAAGCTATGCTGTAGAACAGGATTTAGAAATGGGCTTTAATATAACTTTTTAGCAAAAAAGCCTATTAGCTATGTTGGTAACAAAGCAAAAGAATTTACTTTGGTATTTGCAGTTTCTGTTCTTAGTTGTTCTTTCTGCTTATGCACATCCCTGTTGAAGTGTCCCAGGAAGCAAACAGCCTTCATGGTTAGCTTTTTTTGCAAGGAGTTTTTATTTTTCCTCAAAGAGTTGCCACAGAATTTCCCCTAACAGAGCTTGATTTTTTTTTTTTCACAAATAGCAGTAATTGGTTCCCTGCTGTGTCCATAGTGGTTGACATCTGGTTATACCTATCCCAGAGTATTGCCTTGTGAGGTTGTTCTAGGAAATAGGCTCTTGAAGAGCTAGTTGCAGCTGGTTGATTTCTTAGCAGTGTTGCAGGCAGCTCATTTCTTGCATGAGAAGGAAGAATAAGAAGTTAAAAAAATGTTCTGTCTGTTCCTGAAGTAGAATCTTCAGAAGATAAGCCATCCTTGAGCAGTGCTTCCAACTTGGTTACCTGGGACTGAGCAGGGCTTACTGGGAAAGCCAGCTGCAAGCCTGTGTCTGAACTGGCTCCCCATTCTGAAGCTTAGCAGCGTGCCCTGTGTTTCTCCTATGGATGTCTAACCTTCTGGCTTATATTGTGGATCAGGAAACTAATGTGGATTCTGGGGTCTTGACTTGTGGCTTATGTGAGCTGAGTGTTGCTGACTTGGGCAGTGCCTGGAGGACAATGAGCTGCTCTTTTTTTTCAGGAGGTTGAGCTCAGGGTAAGTTGGGTTACAGACAGTGTCATCAGCTCAAGTCTTACACTGTTTCAGGAGGAAGAAAATGGTGCAGCCCTGTTGTGGTGACCAGCTGGGGATGCCCCTCTGCTTTCCAAAAATAAAAAAAAAGAGTCAAATTTTATCATTCTTTTGTACTGCAAGGGAAGGGGAGGTATTGTTAAAGCAGTATCTCTGTCCTTGGAGATAATGCATATTGGTTTCCTTCTGGCTTGTGGGCCTTTTTGTTAAACTTGAGTAATTTCTTCTAGCTCCTCGCAATCCTGATGGGTAGGAGTGTGTGTGTACATTGAAGAGATGAATGAGTTGTTATAATCTGTTTATGAGAAGTGGGTCTTCAAGACAAACTGAAGTTAAGCCCTGTTATGGACATCAGGTGGCTGGAGTTGGCACCTCGTGTGCTGCAGCTTAGCACTGTTTGTATGAATATGGTGCTGTGAGGGACCAGCAGCAATGTCCCTTCTGCTGCAACCCAGAAAGTGAAAACTGCTGTGTAGAGTTGGGTTGTGGCTGGAAAAGTCTCTTAGCTAGGCTGGGCACATGGGGTGGGAGGCGGATCATGGATGCAGAAGCAGTGATGTGCAGGAGGAGTCCCTGAAGCCAAGTTACTAGCTTGACTAAGACACAGAGGTCCAGTTTGCTAACGCATGATATCCCAATGAGTTGGAGGCTTCTTAAGAAGGCCTGTCTTGGGGAGATAGTCACCCCTTTGGCTGAGCCTCTCTTACTGAAGCAGGCAGCCATGGCATCTTCATCTGCCTCTGACATGCAGTTGTCCCAGACCCACTCAACCTGAGTTTTGCTTTTGTTACTCCACTGAGTAAAGAACAAAAGGATGCCAGGAGAAGTGGTGTCTTCTACTGACCCATTGAACTACCATTCCTAAAGTGAGTCACCAACTTTCCCTGCGACCTTTTCAGGTCCCCTCCCTGCATTTCATGCTGGGACGGAGTAACTGGGACTGCTGCTCTAGTCTAAAACGTAGACAAAACAGGGTTTAAGGATGCTTCTGCAGTTCTCACCTCTTCACCTTCTGAGAGCAAAGCAATGGCAAGTTGACATATTCAGTATGTGTTAAGAAGACGACTCCAAGTTTCTTGAAAACAAGGCAGAGAGTTTAGTCAGCTCATCATATATATTCTTATTCAGTGAACTCAGACTTGGCTACTTTGTCCTAAAACTGGTTTATTTTGAAATAGAATAAACAAGCTGAAAGCTGCAGCTGTATTTACTTGACTGTTGCCTTATTAGCCTCTTATCACATATGCTTTTATGTTAATAACTCTTGCATTTGAACCCTTGTGCAATACACAAGCCTGTTGCCTTTTCCCAAGTGTGTATTCATGGGAGAGTAGGGAATTTGTCATCCCCTGACATTCTAGCATCTGAATTCTGCTGCCTGTAGTGTAAGAACTTCCCAAAGCTTAAAAGACATACTCCCCCTATGTCTGAGAAATTGTTTATTTTAGGATCTCGTTACTTATTTTAATACGAATGCTGCCTTTTATAAAGTCTATTTTGAGGTATGGATAGAACTAGAAAATTCCAGAGATCCTTTAGAAAGGTGATCTAGTGGGGATCACCATCTCAGCCATCTGTTTGTGACAGATGGGAGTGGAGTGGTGGGATAGTAGAGCTAGTGAAGGAAGAGCTGGTAGGCACAGGAGAAGATCCCTTTCAAACAAGCAAGTGGAAGGCCTGCTTTGCATTCCAGATTTCTCCTGGCTTTTTTCAGCAAATCATGTAGGTGCTGAGACCTTTGGGTGCTTCACCTGCAACGGGACACTTTCAGCTTAAGACATGGGTTTTTATTCCTGAGCTATAATTCAACTACTCTTGCTTTTTAAATTTTTTTTTCCTAATCACTGGGAGTGTAAACTCTTTTCTGCAGCTTGGCGTGCCATGGCATTAAGAAATGTGTGGTGTTCATTCTATTTTCAGGTTCAAAGTAAACAGGAGAAGAAACCTGGAAGCTCATCCCCGGCCCCTTTGAACTCTGCGGTTAGCCCTTGCACTCTTCTGCCTGTGAACAAAGCCACCAGCAGCCCTTTGTCCATAAACATTCCACGTTTCTACTTCCCTAAAGGACTTCCCAATGTCTGCACTAATCATGAGGAGGTTTTTGCCAGGATTGAAGAAGCCTTTACAGAGTTTGAAGATGAGAAAGCAAACATCTGTGAAATGGGGAAGATCGCTAAGGTAATCTCCAGGTATTTGGGGTTTTGGAGAGGAAAACTAAAACTAATGAAGTATCTCACAGCTGTTGTCGTTTTTGGTGAATAAAGAACCCATATCCTCTTATTTTAAGTGGGTTTGTTTAGATCAAGAAATGAGTAAACACCAGTGGGCTGTTTGCTGTTTGTCATGTCTGATGTGTGTGTTCTCTCTTGCTTTGATTTGGGAAACAGGTCTCTTGGATTTCTTGGCAGGTGCAAATCATGGGTTTTTTTGTTATTGTTCTGGTCCTCCTTACTTCTAGATGGCCTCTGTGGCTTCAGGTAGCACCAGCCCCTCTCTTTGTGGTTAGCTGTCCCCTGCTCTGGACATGATCTGTCTCTTCTGCTGTGGTGTCCTGTGAGGAAGCAGATTCCAACCTGTGCTTCCTTGGACACAGACAAAATGCTGAGTCAGCCCTCAGCCCCTGAGATGTATACACTTAGGATCCATAACACAGGAGGCAGCAGACTTGGAGTCGTTACAGTATGCTAATGAGTTCCTGGCTTCAGGGAACTAAACACAGCACTCGTGTGGGAGCACAGTGCAGATGGGGGGTTCTATTTTCCTCCTCTTCAACTGTGTTTTTTAGTAATGCTGATCTAAACCAAGCAAGCTGTCAGACACATCTCGTATGTTCGGCTTGCCCTGTGCCTATCTTTGGCACTGCAGGCTGAGCAATGATGCTCTGTCCAAGGGGAATACTCGTTTTCAAAGGAAGATTTCTCTGAAAGGAGAGGGTAGGTTGGGTGTTGTTTGTTTTCAGAAGCATTGAGTGGCATTATTTGTAAGCCAGCTTTAAAAACAGAAACACAAAAAAAACCCAGTTGGAAAACAGAATCTGTGACAAAATGGGCAAAGCTGTGAATAACCATGTTCAAACTGGAAGAAGGGAGGAGGTGGTGTGGGAGTGATCTCTGCCTTTCTGATCTCTGTGCCTGCCCACGTGAATGTGCTCCGTGCTGTTTAGCTGTTGAAAGGCTTGCATCTGTTCCATGGGGTTGCTGGTAACGGTACCAGCTTTGGGGCTCTGAAATAACTGTGAGACAACCAGCTGCAAAAGGACAACAGCAAAAAGTAAATGTCATTCTTTCCTCAGAGGAGCTCAGTGCATGTGGGAATACAGTCACCCGATGCAGGGATGGCTAAATCTGAAAGGAGTTCTTATGCTGATTGGAGTTCCTGAGGAAATATGCAGGCTCAGGCCAAAAATTGTGAATGGACTTGCAGGGATGGTCTTGCTTGATAGAGGCAAAAGAGGCTTTGTGGGGAGAGCAGGAGTGATGCCTTGGATGCTCCTCCAAAAATGCTTCTCGTCTTATTTGGTGGGATATCTTTCTTACCTGTGCCTGGCCTAAATCTGCTGTGCTCCCTCCAAGGCATATGTTTTGTTGTGTTCTGGTACCACAGCTGGGAAGATTTTTGTGGTAAAGAGGAAGGTTTGTGAAGGTGTCAGGAATGTTTAAAGCCATTTTCAAGCCTGTCTCTGAGGCATTAGGAAAGTACAAAATAGTGGAGCCCTCATCGATTACCGTTCTGAAAGCTGGCAGCTTCTGCACAAGCTAGTTCAAAAGCTGTGTACAGGGTGTCCTTTTGCTGGCATCAGCCTCTCTGTTCCTGTTTTTACTTCTTTTATTGTGCTGTGGTGTTGCAGTGTTGGGGAAAATGGGCTGTTCTGGGTGGAAGGTGCTGCGCTGAGAACTATGGGATGGGAATCTCCTCACCTTCAGACCTTTAATCATTAACTGTCTGTAATGAGAGTTGAAGTTCCCTTGGCCATCAGTGCGAAGGCAGCCCATGGTGTTCAAACAAGCAGGCTCTTCTTGTGACTGCTGTTGCACTCCTCTTTGTTTTGGTGTTTTGTTACAGATATGTGGCTGCCCGCTTTACTGGAAAGCACCAATGTTCAACGCATCAAGAGGAGAAAGGACAGGATGTGTATCAGTGCACTCGTTTCTAGCTGTGTGGAGAAAGTGAGTACAGCAAATGCAGAGTCCTTGCCCTGCAAAAAATAAAAGCCTACTGTGAAAGCCTCTTTCTATTTTCCTTCCACCAGACTCTTCAAATAATTGTCTTTTATTTAGAAGAAAATAATTGGCTTGATCTCTATCAGCTTAAATTTTCATCCCCCAAAACTCCCTGAACACTGGTTTCCATGCTGCATGAACAAACTTTAGAACAGTTTTATAGATGATTCAATGTTTTGGTCTGGTTGGCATATAAAATATATTAACAGGTCCCCTAGAAATATATCAGCCTTTCATGAGAGAGCTGATAAATATATCCAACATCTTGACATCTATCTGAGGCCTTGCTGCAGCTGCAGCAGCGCTCTAAGCGTGTGCTGTTGGGGAATGGGGAGAGGAGCCACATGATAATGTTACAGGACAGGAAGAAGTAAAATCAAGAAGCATCATACAAGTGGATATTCTGAGAGCTTTAATGGCTATTTCCTTCCTTGAGCATACTGTGTAATAAATCGGTGGGGTTTGACAGTCGCTTCCATGTACTGTTGAAAGTAAGAGCTCTGGGTATGTAGTGCTTGGAGTCAGAGATGGGAGATGGAGACTGGCTCTCTCCCCTGATCCTTCTCCCTCCAGGGTGATGTCAGGCTTCAGTCTGCCTTGTGAAACACCTCGAAACGCCTCCATCTCGTATCCAGAAAGAATTCCAATTTTTGACCTAAAGGTTGCTCTTCAGATTCTTAGAGTAGCCTTTAACCCTGAGTTCCCAAAGTATTTCCTGCGATAATGTTGTGAAAACTGGCACAACTGCAAAAATGTTAGGGGTGACTGCTCAGTATGCTTTTCTTGACACAGGCAACATTTTTTTCCTTAGGGTCCTCCAATTACTCCTAATTAATCCCTCATGTATGATACCGCATATTTTCACTCCTGATTTTCACATCCTTTGCATGTTTGCAGTCTGTGGTCATGTCCCTCTTCTGTATTCTTTTAACCACACCATTTCCAAGCCAAGTTTTGTATGTTTTCCTTCAGTTGCTCTTCTAGAAAAAAAACTTTTCCCTCTTTCCCTCTGACAGTTGCAATTTTTTTTTTTTTGGAAAGGTGATAGAAACAAATGTAGTTTTCCTGGTAAAGTTAAACTCCAGTTATCTGAACACAGCCATCATTTCAAACCCGTTATCTTGGGTTGCTGAAGCCTTTCTTCAAGCATCTCAATAGCTGATCTGACTTCTCAAAATGCTGTGTACTCACTGATCCCCTCTGCAGTCAGTAGGAATTGCTGGGTATAAGAAACTTCTGAAAACCAGATCTGTTGTAGCTCTGGGATTCGCCTTTATGTGCCTGGGTTTTGTTTCTGGGTGTTGTTCATTTGTTTGGGCTTTTTAAAGCTAAACTTTTAACATTTCTGCATCTGACTTAGAGCATATCTGTTAATTCACAGTGATATGAATGTGCAGCTAACAGGATTGCTTGTCAGCCACTACATCTTCTCTTTTTTGTAAGAATTATTAAAAATGAAACCAACTTTTTCTGTGAAGTCTGCTTTGGTTGGATAGTAAAGCCAGAATTAGTGGCAAGCCAATTAGTGTCACTTCTGCAGGAAAACTATGGGTGTTTCAGTTCTGTTTTGGTTCATAGTTTCAGGAGAGGAAGGGGTGAGTAATCACTCATGGTAAATAATTAACAGGACCTTTGTATTTTCACAATTATTTAATAACACAGGGTAACTGAGTCATTTATTGTTTCCCTTATACTAAAAGAACAGCTTAGTGTTTGATGTATCTGAATATGCTCTTCCGTTAAGGTATTCAGTAATCATTTATTAAATGCCATGGGGGCTCTGTGTTTGTAACTATGTCTGTTTAGATTGATGTAAATAACTGTGATACTGCTGGCCAGTGTAGTATTTTGTGTTAGAAGGAAGCTTCGACAAGAAGCGGTGTCACAGATACAAACTGTCAACCCAAGGAGACAGAGTTTACATGTTTACATGCTTCTGTGAATACTCAGTCCCACTAATTCCTTCATTAGGCTCTCCTCCATGACTTCAGTGTGCAGCAGACAGCTGTGCTGTAATTAATGAGATGCTCTTTTTTCCCCTTCTGGGGAGTGATTTTGATAGCTGAAAATTTAGTTCCTGTAGTTTGGCAATATTATCAGTTACTGAAATTCAGTAAAGGATTAAACTGGAGAGCATGTCTTTGTTCCAGCATCCTATTAGGCTGGTCCTATTGACTTGAAATGAGATCAGTGAGCGTGTAGCACTCTGAAAAGTCAGGTTGCTTACTGAAATGCTGTGGAACCAAAGTGAAAGCAGTCTTCAGCAAGAAACCTTGTTTAGCACAGCAAAAGCTCCACTGGGTTGAAGTACCTTGGTGCTGCTGAAAGAAAATGGGTGCTGGTAGTCTGAGGTCACCTTTGCATAACACACAGTGTAGATGTCCTCTGCGTAACGTGTAATGAGGCGTTTCCTCATCCATCTGTAGCTTGTGAATTGTCCTGTGAGGTATGGAGTGGTTGGAGTAACTCTTCATCTCTCTTATAGAGTCCTACGTAGCTGCCATGACGATGCATCCAGATTCACATACCTTTTAGCGAAGCCTGGCTGTGACTACCTACAGCAGGAGGACTTCATTCCGCTGCTTCAGGTACCTGCAGGGGCTTAGCAGTGAATGGATGGGGGGGAGGGCGCTATGCTTGCTGTGTAACAGTCACTGTCACGTCTTTAAATGCTTACCAAAAGCATGCAGACCTTTGGCTTGAACGGCACCTGGGTGGGATTTATTTTGGAGTGAAATAGAAATAAGCATTTTAAGTGGACTGTTTAGCTTAAGTGTTAAACATCTACATATCTTGCCAAGGCCACTGGGGATTGTCAAAGCCTTATTTAGTCTCTTGCAGGTTCATACTTATCAGTGCCTGGGAACCAGGCTGAAATTTGCCCAGCCTCTCTAGGTGGCTGTTGGGAAAGATGCTCAAGCATGAATAAAAGCTTGTTAGAGAAGTTGCAAAAGTGGCTTGATAAGACCATGATAACTGAAGTTGTCTAGCAAGGCCATGAATGCAATGTCACATAGAAGTCTTTACAAAAAATTGTGTGGTTCCAATTGTTCCGTGCGTGCCTCTAAACCTGCTGGCACACAGGTCTGATTATTCCCCACCCCCCCCCCCCCAGCAATATTCAGCCTAAATCTCTGTAAATCCTCATTTCTTTCTCTTCCATTTACTGATGTGAGACTTAACAAAGCAAGGAATTACTCTTTAATTATTTGTGGCCATTTGCACAGGCTGTCAATAGTTTTTAGGGTTTCCTCATAGGTTTTTTTTTCTATAAATCAGGTCCATTTGCTCCTCTGATCATCTCCTGATACTTTTTCTGAGCTTTTCTGCATACTTTCTCACAGTGTGTTGCCCTCTCAGCAAAACCTCTGTTGGAGATGCTGTGTTGGGGAAAGATTTTTGTCTGCAGTGGATGTTTCTGTGTCTCAAACAAAACTGGGACTGTGATGGGTAAATTTTTTTACATTCCCTTTCATCTGTCCTCCCCTGGGCACGCTGCCATTCCTGATCCATTGCAGCTCTGTTTTGCCATGGTTACAATCGAAGGCGTGTGCAAGCTTGTTTGTCAGTCAAGTAGACACTATTACATCATTCCACACCATCACTTAGACATGAATTTAGGCAAAACTTGGTCATGTTACACCTCTGAGGGTGCTGTGTCCATTCTGTTCCTTCGCTGTATCACGGCGTAAACAAGGCAAAACTTTGAGTGCTTAGTTAAAGGGCAGAGGAGCCAGATGTGTGGAGATTACAGACACTGATTCATTCAGGATCTGAGCAGTTTCTCTGAGTTTTTGGTCGTGCATTTCTTGGCAGGTTGGGTATCGTGAGCAAGTGTTTGGCTTAGAAAAAACTGATCCTGAGACAGGAGAGGCACCTCCACAGGTAGTTCCAGTAAAAAACACAGGTCGTATCTCTGCATTCTGAAGCTCACAAGAGCTTTTACTGCTTTGGAAGACATAAAAGGGGAGCTTAAGCTTTCAAGGAATGCTTATTTCTGACACCCAGCTCTAATAAATGTTATCTTCAATGAATGGAGGAAAAAAGGTCTTGGAGAGGAGATAGTTGTATGGTCAACTAACTAATTTTTTGTCTCGTTCAATGAAAATGAGTTTTCATCTACTCACTAACTCTCTTCCTTTGTTTTTCTGTCCTTAAGTAAATCAAAATGGCCCAACAGGTGCGTATTGCCCAGAAAATGCATTCTACTTATTCTAGAAGGTTCACTTCTTTCTAGATTAAAAGACATTGTTTCAATTTTATTGTTAACGGTGCAAATAACAGTTTCAAAAGTATTGGTTTGTAAACCCAGTAACTTCTAAACATTGAAAGGGGAAGAAAATCTATTTCATTTTATTTGGTCTTATCTTGCAGGATGTGGTGGAAACTCATCCTGGCCTGACGTTCCTAAAGGATGCTCCAGAGTTCCATTCCCGCTACATTACGACGGTAGGCTGGCTCCTTTAAATCTCCTGTGATGCTGCAGTTCCAACCTTCCCTCTGTGGCTCTTGCTGTTTCCATCAGCAAATCCTTCAGTTATTTCAGAAATAGGTGGTTTTAGTACTGCTGGCAATGAGTTGCTTTAAGAATGCCTTCCAAGGGAAAAGTGAATCTGCCTGTGTGTATGAGAGGTTATTCAAAAGGTTAACAATGATTCTTTCTGGTCTTAAATCTATAAAATCAAGGTTTTTGGCCTTTAATTCTGATGAAGGAAGAAAAGTCTTTCTTTGATCTTCGAGAGCTGCTAAGTTACCCATAATTCTGCTGGGCTGTCAGAACATGGAAGAATGTATGGACAAAGATTTCTGTCACTTAGGCGTGGAGAATCTGTGACTGTTCTGGGGTACAAATCCCCTGTTGCTCCTTGGGCTCTCCCATCCAAGTCTCCTGCCTTTTGCTCTTTGCCAGAAAGTCTATCTGGTGTTTGTGAGACTGAGCTTTTGGTGGTGGGGGGGCTCTGTTTTGTTGCATAGCTTTGTTCCAACTTTGCAGTCAGTGGTTAGACTGGTGCTTTACCTGAACAAGTCTGCCTTTGTTAAGCCTTTACCTTGCTTCCTGGTGGCTACGACTCGGGATAAAACCTGTGAATATCAGGATGGTTTATCTCTTCAGTGGTAACAAAATCCAGTAATGACAGACCTGATGGGTGCTACATCCCAGCAGGGCTCAAGGGCTTAAAGTTTCTCTCTGTGCTTGCCAGGGTCTGTGTGGGGGCCAGCTGCTGTCAGTTGGGAGGTTACTGGCTGACACAGGCTCCGTCTTCTCCTGCAAGGAGCAGATGGCAGAAATACACTGTTGTTCTGGCAAACCCTGAACTGTCACGTTAAGAGCTGCTTAAAATGTAAACCAAGAATCAATGTGAGGTGTTTAGATGCACTTGAACGTGACCGCGAACATCCATGTGTTATCACTGTACTTAGTTCCTATGGAGCAACACAACAGGTGCACTGAGTGTAGTACCTGGATGGAGTAGGTATAGCAGTGACTAGGGAATTCCAGGGGCATGTGAATGAGGGGTGTTGAAGATGCCTGTGGCACTGGTACTTGGCATTTAAAGTATGTGAAGGGGTAAGAGCTGAAAGATGTACAGTTGCACTAGCATCAGTCTGACTGCAGTCTCAGTAGGGTGTTCTTTGCTGCTGAGTGTGTTGTCCTGGAGCTGGCTGTTCGATAGTGACAAAGGCAGGTCTGTGCATTTGCCTTTCCACGTTCCTCTTCTCAAGTCACCTGCTGTTCCTGTATTTTTCAGGATCTAAAGGAGGGGATAAAGACAAGAAAAAAAAGTCTGTGTGGAATAATCCCCCAAATGACTGACCTTGGTGTCCCAAACAGCAATTGCTGCTGTTTCTGGATGTCACTGGGGTGTAGTGCATGTTCTGGTCTGAGACACCAGCACTCTGAAGCTGAGGTTCCATTTCTTGAAGTGCAGGCTGCTACTAATAAGGGCAACACCTTTTCCTCCTTCTCACCTTTTCCACAATTTCCCTTGTGCCTGGGTGAGGTCCTGTGTGGCCACCATAAAGTGTTCACAGAACTGGACGTGAAGCTCCTCAGTGCTCCTTGGGTCAACTTGCCTCCACCATGTTTCCCTACCTCAACCTCGAGGCACCCTTACTCACAGTGCTCTGACTGAGGTGGCTTGTTCCCAGGCAGCTGAGAAACGGTGATGTGCTGGTGGTTGAGGCACATAGTGCGTAGCAACGGATCTTGCAAAGCTGCAGTGTCCTTTAGACTGCTCACTGGCAGAACTGGCAGAGTTCTGGGTGTCTGTGCTGCAGATTCCTTCTGAACTCGGTGTGTTTGGCCTCAGCCACATTGCTGAGCTGGAGCAGAATCAAGACCATGGGAGACAGACACTCTGTTGGGTCGGGTTGTTCCCATCTGGAGTGGCAGTTCTTGAGTTCTTGGCCTGTGGCAGCAGTGGCTCTCCCCTCTGACACTAGGAATTCCAATTTCTCACATCTCCTTTCACAGGGAGCTTGGGTCTTGTTTCTCTTTAATGTTACAAAGTTCAGTGTTTCTACCAGGAGGTAATGAAGGAAACAGCTTTGTCCTTGGATTTTGAGACCACTTGGATCCTTTTGGTCCCTACAAGGTAGAGTGCCTTATACCTACTTACAGTTATAGAATGCTATATTTGCCACAAGTGCAAGGATTACATTTTAGTCTTGCATTGCAGATGAGGCCTGTGAGAAGACACTGGCTTCCACAGTCATTGCTAGATGCAGCATCACTTGGTTGGAGTCACCTGGAGAGCAAGCTAACAGTCTAGTGTGGGTAAGATGCGTATGCATGTCTCAATTTTCTTTCCTCCCCTACATCTTTGCCTTTTAGAGGTGCCTTTTTGGGTACAGCAGGTTGTGCTGGAATCTGTATCCATATCTACAAGCTGTTGTATTCCCAGTGTACTAAACTACTTGTGTTTCTTTCAACAGAGAGACCAATTTCTGAAGCTGGTGAAGAGGACACAAAATATCCTGTGACATTCACTGTAAAAGCTTTAAAATGTGGCTTCTCCCAAAACATTCAAACAAGGCCCAGAGTTAGCACTGCAATGCTGCTGTTGAAAAGCTGAGGCAACTAAAATCAGCTTGGCACAGCGTGTTGCTTGTTGAAAACTGCTCCAGCTTAATGCAGCACTGCCAATGTGAACATGTAAGGGGAGGATGGCCTACAGGGTTTAATAAAGCTTTGTGTTTTTTTCCAGAAATGGTATGGCTTTTGTTCTTCTATGGGAAGATTGGGGAAAGGTCTAGAACACTGTGATCCATCAGTGGTTTGGGTCCTGGAGGGAGATTACATGAGGATAATGGGAAAATAAGATGGGACTCCTCCTTCCAAAGGCTTAGGTACTGAATTCAGAATAAACAGTCTTCTGTGCTGGGAGAAACAAATCCAGTTCTGGCTTTCAGTAAGGCATAACTGAGAAGTGTGCCTTCAGTGCTGCAGATCGTCTCTGGCTGCGGAATTATATTTGAGGATGTTTCCCAAATGCTTTATTTTTAACAGCCTGATTTTCACAACCTGGGACAGGAAAGAGACACCCTGACAGTTTGGGAAGATACAGAATGCTGTGTGCTACCCACTGGCACCAGACCAGTTATTGGAATAATAAAGCCAGCACAGAGTGACTGTCTGTGACAAGAGATGTGAAGAGATCCCATTTTACCTCTGCCTGCTTTGTTTTTACAGCTAGGTGTGAGGGGAGCAGATGGTCTCTCTATCAATGTGGTCTGACAGAGGAATGGTTTCTTAGATGCCACAAACAGGGGGATATTTAGTTGCCTTTTATTACCTCACAGGCAGAGGAAAAGGATTGCTGTGTCCTTTTTCTGATTCTTGGGCTTGTTACCTTGGAATGGTGTGAAATCCCTGTATCTTTAAGAGTTGCGACAGGGTTGTCAGGTGTGATGTATGAGGTGAGACCTACTTCAGCCTCTGAGCTCTTGTGCAGTCTGGAAGCAAAGGCCAAACAAAGTACAAAAATAGTCTAGAATGGCAGCAACTGCCAGAGGCAGTAAAGAAGAAACCAACATGCAGCTTTTTTTTTATTGTGCTTAAGACCAGCAAAGATCATTGTGATTACCTAACCTGACCCCTGTGTTACACAGGCCATGGAACATTACTTGGGGATTGCTTTATTTAAGATTATTTTTGTTTCTTTGTTTTTAAACTAATTGATGCCTGACTCCAGACAAAGACATCCCCCTTTGGTTGAAGTCTGAAGTGATGAAGACCCTGCAGTGTTTCTTTGGGAATTGTCCCAGTGGTTAATCAATGGCAGTGTAAAAAAGTGCACTCATGAACCTGAATTGGGCTGGTTTCAACTTTCGTTACCTATTTCGTGAGCCAAAGTCCACGTCTCCCTCACGTAGGCTTTTAAGGACCAGGATCGCCACCACTGTGTCACACTGTTTCAATGTAATAGTTCTCTCTCTTCAGAATAGATTAAGTCTTCAAATGACTCTTGTTGCTCTCAAAAGTGTTTGTGATTATCAGCATGTCAGTGTATCCCAAGCAGACCATTAGCAACAGTCTCATACTTGGTTCCGGGCCTGTTCTGGACTGAGAACCAGCCCTGAAATGGTGATTCCTCACTCAACACTAGGTCTAGCTGACAGACAAACCCACTCCATTCTGTTTGTTAACCAGACTAATCCCTGTTTCCTTCTTTCTGTGTGAAGTTAACTCTTGTGGTTGGAATAGTGTGTGCTCTTCAGGCTTTCTGAATTTCTAGGATATGGCAGCATGACATCAGAGGTCTGTATCAATGATGTTGGGCATTAAAGGTTTGTAGTAGGTTTGATTGACAAGAATTATATTCCATGGACTTCAGTGCTGATACACAAATGACTTGCATATTTCTAATTTCTCTTCTTGAAGATGGTGGTTGTTGTTTTCCCTGTTAAGTTCGTTCTTACGTTCGATCACACACTGGTGTTTTCTCTGCTTTGTGATGATACCTGACAAGCTAGCAAGGAGCAGGCTGGGAAGGTTTCAGCTTGCTTAGGTACTTGGGAGCAAGTGTACTTGGTCTCACACCATCAGCTGTTCCTCTTGTTCTCACAAGTCTCTGGGATCACCTCCCCCATCCTGTGTTTTTTACTCACTTTCACCAGAGACACATCAGTGAAGGAGATAAAACTGATCCTAACACCTACCTAGGGTAAAGGCAGGTAATCTCTATTGCTTACTGTGAGTGGAGCCACCAAGAGAATGAGGCATTGTTGTAGGTACAGTAGGTCAGACACCAATTGTGGCTTTTGCTCACCTGTCCTGTTTCCTCTTCAAAAGTCCTGCTTTTTTCTTCTTGCCAGTGCAGAATGCTATTTCAGTTGAGGTTCTTGTGAGCTACGCTGCCTAAAGCCTGAACGGCTCCATTTCTAAGTGACTCATCAGCACTTCGAACATATTCCAGCATCAGTAATGCATCTATGTGCTCCAAGGTGCCAGTTAAGAGCAGTGAAAATATTTGCATGGTGGAAATGGAAAATACTGTTTCAAAAGCAAATGTTCCTCTCAGACTGCATAGCGATTTGAGGGTGGAAGTAGGTGGAAAAAAATAAATGGCAAAAACATTTTCAGAAAGCAGTCTCTTTGGGCTGGGGGAATCAACCAAATGAAGTCACTGCACTGAGATTCCCAAACCCATGCATTTCCAGTCGTTTCAAGAGTGGTGTTCCTGTGTTGCAGGTTATACAGAGGATATTCTACACGGTGAATCGATCCTGGTCTGGGAAGATCACTCTGCCAGAGCTGAGGAAAAGCAACTTCTTGCAAGTATGTTGGCTCCTGCCCAAACATGCCATAGGACGCAGTGCAGCTTTGTTCCTCTAGCTGTATGCTACAGGGTGAGGGAGGCAAATGCTGGGTGCAAGGAGAGTGCCGGAGCCAGCAGAGGAGTTGTCTCTGAGATAGGACCATGGACTGGAGTAACCAGAAGGGCACTGACAAGGTCGAGAGGCAGCTGTGCCCCAGCTCTGAAGCTCTTGGCTCCTTATCTAGCCAAAGAGGAGGGAAAGCAAGATGCAGCAGTGCACCTATGTTAAGTGGCTCATTGAGCAGCCAAGAATGGCGAGTGGATTCCCTACAGCATGCAGTGGGTAGCACAGCCGATTTCCTGACTCCCCACTGGCAATCAGCTCGCTGACAGTTGATCAGGCATGTTGTGCTGTACAGTCAGAAAGCTCTGCATCCCAGAGCTTGTTCCACCTCAGAAAGCTTCGCTCATTAACCTATTCTAGTTAGAATCCTAATGATGTATCTTTATGGTTGGGCAGATGTTTCAGGATTTGTATGTCTGCTCGCTGTATGTTTCTCCCGAAAGCACCGAGTTAAGTGTCTAAGGCTGTTCCCCTCCAGCCCAAGCTAAAGAGCAAGAAAGTTGGGGCTGAAAGGTCAAAGACTCGGCTAAAGCGGTGAGACTTCCCTGCTGCATCCTGTTCTGCCTTCCAGATGTAGCGTGCTGTGTCTTCCTCAACATTTCCAAGCATGAATTCGTACTCCTCATCCTTTCAGACCTCATCTGCCCCGCTGATTACATCAGCTAATGAAAAAAATCGGTGTTCCTGTGCATCCCTCTGGGCCCAGTTCCTTCCTAACCTCTGTTACAAACAAATCCTCCCAACTTACCTTGTACCTTTATTCACTCATTTTCTCCTTTTATTTGCTCCCCTCCTCTTTCTCCTTGCATACCTACTCTGCCTTTCCTGCAGCAGGGAAGTTGAACTCTGGGACCATAATTTCAATTGAGCAGCTTTTTGCTGCGTGTGTAGATGGTTGTTACAGCATAAGCTATAAAAGGGGAAAAAAATAGTTACTAAAAAACCTCCTCAAACAATTACTATCTGCAGAGAAATGGAGAGAGCCACAAGGAATCTGAAGAGGTTTGTGAGTGGTTGTTCAGAGGTTTTTAGAGTTGAGTGTCAGCAAGTCAGAGTAGTGCAGGTAGGTCAGCATTATCCTGCTGTCCCTGCTCAAAACCTCACTGGGCCTGGGGGATAGCAGGTTGTGAGAGTTTTGCTGAGACTCAGTTGGCTTCCTAGGATGTGGAGATGACTGCAAGTTGATGCTGAACTGTGAGTGACGATGTATCACGCAGCATCTGGCTTTGTGGTTATGGGTAGAAGGGCTGCTCAGCCTGCCAGTTTAGAGCCATGGGATGGCTCTCAGGCTGCGTTTCACCGCCTCCTTTTTGAGAGGCTGAGGGCAAGGGAGGATGGGCCTGTAGCCCACTTGAGTCTAGCTTTTTCACTCCTGCAGCCATAAATTATCAGCCTGAAAAAGCTGTCTTGTGTCCCATTGCCTCTGCACTAGGAGAAAGGCAAGTAGGGAGGTGGCAGTGGTAAACACACAGTGTCCTTCTGGCCAAGGGAAGGATGAAGGTAGGTGTGGCGCAGGAGCGAAACAAGGGCTCTGTCACTGCTTTCTAACAAGACATGGTAGCAGATGTTATGGCTGGAAATCTGCCTAAGCCTCCCATTTAAACCAGGCTAATTCCCATAAATGACAGCCCAGGAAAGTCAGTGTGATGGGTTTGATCTGCTTGGGATCCATCCCTCCTTCAGCAGGCATGGATATGGAGCGAGACTTGATCGTGCCCTTGGGGAGCCGGGCAAAGATGCATGGCGTGTAAAGATAGATCTCCGTTCCTGCAGAGTCTCTGATGCAGGTCAGATATGTTCCACAAGTCACGGATCCCAGCTGAGGCAGCAGTTGTGTTCTTGTTTCTCTGCCTGTAGTTGAAAATGAGCAGAAATTATTCACAGGAGTGGCAGAAATACTGTGCCTGCATACGCTAACCAGGGTAGCCCAGCCAGATGCTCTCCAAGTGCCTGTTGAGGGATGCAGCAACACAATCTCCTACGGGGAGAAAAGCTGCATTTCAGATTAGGACAACTCCCATGGAGGCTGCAATGCCTCTCTGTTTAGGTTTAACATTCCACTTTATTTGTACTCTTTCAGACTCTTGCTCTCTTGGAAGAAGAGGATGACATAAATCAGATCACAGATTATTTCTCCTACGAGCACTTCTATGTTATATACTGTAAATTCTGGGAGCTGGACACTGACCATGATCTTTACATCAGCCAGAAGGATCTGGCTAGGTACAGTGATCAAGGTACGCTGCCTGCAAGCTGTGGTGGGATGAAGGGATTGCTAAAAATAGAACGTTCCCACTAAAAAGTAAAGCATAGCTTTAACTTGGTTCATTTGATACCTCAAATTTAAACAGAGCCCCATCCATCTCTTCTGTAAATGCTGCTTTACAGAGCCAGTCGTAGGGGCTTAGACACAGTGAAATGCAGTACACACTATTTTCTGCATGGGTAGCTAGAGAGCAAGCCTCTGTTCATGTGGGGGCCACTGCTGGAAAGACAAGCTAAAATAGTGCCTTAACTTGCTCCTTACTTACTAAGGGTTTTGCAGGGACAGGAACCAGCCCGTGTGAATTGCAAAGTGTGATCTCATTGTGCCTGAGAGAAATTCTGGAGCCCAGTGGAGCTTGGTGAATTCCAGTCTGCAGATGCACTTTGGAGAACATCTCCTTCAGTTCAGTGTGGAATTCCTTTCCCCAAGCTGAGCAGATGCTATGAGATTGCAAATGTTCAAAGGTCATAGCTATGTTAATGGAATACAAACCCACAAAGGACTAAAAAAATCCAAAGATACTCATTCTGTATGGGTTGTGCTAGATGGAGGCACTCAGGTTGGCTGGTTTTAGGATTCTCCATGCTCTGGGAGCAGAATATGCCCATGTGCTTACCTGTTAGGACTTGTGATGTAATGCATTGGATGTGAGCTTGAGCTGTTGACCAGCATGTTTAATAATGAAGACAAAGCTGGCTTGGATTCTTCCACATGGTTGCTGCACCTTTTGGGAAAGTAGGTCCAAATCGAGAGTCAGATTTGGGGTGATGGGATGTTTGGGCACAACATGTGACTGGAGGTGACAGGAGAGGTGACACGTGTGGTAAGGTGGTGTTGTGTGTAGGCCTGTAGGAATAGGAAGGTGTGAGAAGCTATCAGGGGTTGCTGGAGCTCTGAGAATGTGGATAACATTTTGCCAGAGCCCAGGTGGCAGTGGGCTCAAGTAAGAAGGAAAGGGGTGTGGGAGTGTCAGTGCAGTAGGTATGTGTCTGTCAGGGCAGTGTGGTGGCCCAGGTGTTCCCAGTGCAGGTGTTTATGTAGGTTATGACCTTCTGGGTGAATGTGTCAGTCACAGGGGTCGGGAGCGTTGATGGGGCTTCATGGGGTGAGGATGGAGGAGTGCCTGGCTTGGGAGAGGAGATATGGGAGGAGGCCTGGCACTGCCAGGAGGCTGGAATGTAGGGATGGAGTATTTGTTGCACAAGAGGCTTGAGAGCTCTAGGTGCTGGGGTGCTAAAGAGGGAAGGGGAACTGTGGGCAGGGTGAAGGGAAGGAGCTGCCAGTGCAGCAGTACAGCAGCCTGTTAGCACTGTGCTCAGGGGATCTGAGGGGTGCTGTGTGTTGGGTCTGCCCAGCTGGTGTGTTAGAAGGGTGCCAGGGCTACAGCAGTGGTGGAGAACACGTAGAAGAGGCTATGCAGGTGTCTAAAGGATGTGTGTCAGCAGTCTGGGAGGGTGAGGTCACTGTGCCAGTCCTGCTCCAGACTAGGATGTGCTGCTTGGCTGGTGTCTCTCTGCCATAACCATCTATCCCACGTGTTTCCTGGCTGGCAAAGCCTTCCTGCTCACCTAAACTGATGCTTTTTTCCACTGGCCTTCCCTGCAGCAGGTTTGCCACAGCTTGTGCTCTGCTAAGAAGTGTTTTGTAGGGATTGGAACTCTATGATCCTTGGGGTCCCTTCTAACCCAGTCCATTCTAGATTCAGTATGTGATTTTTCCCTGATAACTGAATTTCTTTTGTAATACACTCTCCTTCACTCAGCAGGATTTGCTTCAGTGACATATCTTACTGCAGCAGGGTGCAAGTAACACTGCCTGTGTCCAGGAATCCCAGTAGCTGTATTTGTGGGGAAATGCAGTGCTCAGAAGGATACAGAGACAGACATACTGGGAGAATTCTCTTTCTTTGTTATAAAATGTTGCTAAACAGAGCCCAGCAAAGTGGTTCGACAGGCGAGGTGGATGGAGGCTCTGTGTGGATTCAGCATAAAGAGCTCATGTTTATTTCTGTGACCTGTAGCTTCATTTTCTCCTTGTTTTCTTTGTTTCCAGCCTTATCGAACAGGATCATTGAGCGCATATTCAGCGGTGCTGTGGTGAGGTGAGGAATACCCTGCTGTTTGGGGGAGAAGCGATGGGAACTTCTGTCAGGCTGATTAGAAACATAAGATACTCTTAAGAAAGTCCCTGCTGATTGGAATGGTTTCCAACATGGGAGCTTGAGAGTGGAGTGAGACCTCTGGGTGTCTTAAGAAAATTAAGAAATCCCATTGGGTGACCACCTATAGACTTCATTGAAGAACAAGCTGGGCATGGCCAGAGGGAAAAGGCCCGTGCGTGTCTCTGTGCTGCACAGGGATAGCTGGAGAGCACTGCTTTCAAGGGTCTGGGAGGCAAACTGGCCTGGTGCATGTGGGAGCTGAGCTCCGTGGTGATGGCAAGGCAGCAGCTGCGCAGCCTGCAGGGACTGGGGCAGCACGGAGCAGACAATGCAGGCGACACGGGTGGCGGTGCCTTGGTTCCTCTCACCTGGGGCTTCTTGAAAAACATGTTTGATGATGTTCTAAGTATTTAGGAGCTGGGTGATACATTTTTAAAATTTTGATTTGGTTGGGGTTTTTTTCCTGTGTTTTCCAGAGGCAATGAAGTTCATAAAGAAGGCCGGATGAGTTACGCTGATTTTGTGTGGCTCCTGATTTCAGAGGAAGACAAAAGGAGTGCTACAAGGTCTGACTGATTTCTGTGTCTTAGTAAAAGTGTTCAGATGAGCAGATAAGGTTATATAAACTTGTGTGACCTACCGTTGCCTACAAGAGGTGGCAGCTTGGGTTCCAGTTATTATTAGGAAGAAAGGAACTCACTGTCAATGACTGGTCAAATTATTTGCCTTTCTTGAAGAGAAATGGTGTAGAAGCAGAGTTTTCTTGTAATGTTAAATGTAGTCATCAATCCCTTTGGCCATCCCGTGCCCTGAAGCAGATGTTGGCAGCAGAGAGGCACGTTCCCTTCACACACGCAGCAGGTGTGTAAGGAGGGTTTGTGGGGCAACTGCACTGTGTCACTTTGTAAAACCTGCCTGTGTGCCTGGTTGGTGCAGCCTGTGGGAGGCTGAGGAGCAGATCTGAGCTAGATCTGCACATGATTATTAGGACAAGGAATCTGATGAGTAGGGATGATGCAGAGTTGGGCTGTCCAGAGGCGAAGGCAGGCTATAGAGTGCAGCTGCCTGAAAGCCTTCCCTTTTCTATGAAGAGGAAATAATTGCATACTGTGCCTGCCCCATCACTCACAGGGTCATTCAGGGGCAGCCACTCTCCTGGGGTCAGAGGCGGTTGTGTTTGGCCAACTTTTGCTGCCGAATCAGGCAGGGACACCCTAACTGATGTGAGCTGGCCGAGCTGCAGCACAGTGGATACTTGCTACAGCTACCAGGTGAAATGGGGCACGAGCATGGCTGTGCTCACAAGCTACTTAGGAGAGGAACAGGAGGTTGTCCTGAGTGTCGGTCTGTGCCCTCATCCTTTTCACAGAGTATTTTCAACCTTGCTTTTATGTCAGCCTGTGGGCAGAAGAGCATTAGAGGATGAGGGAATGTGTGTTGCGGCAGTCTCTGCTCTGTGGATTTCCTAGCATCCCACCTCTGTTTTCCTAGCATCGAGTACTGGTTTCGGTGCATGGACCTGGATGGGGATGGAGTGCTCTCCATGTATGAACTGGAGTACTTTTATGAGGAGCAGTGTGAGCGGATGGAAGTGATGGGCATAGAACCACTGCCGTTCCATGACTTGCTGTGTCAGATGCTCGATCTCGTTAAGCCAGAGAGGGAAGGTAAGCCCTGTTTAATGGGAGTTTCCATCCCCTTTGATCTGTGGTGGACCGAGAAAGCAATGTCAGTGTGAAACCCACCTACGGGTAGAGCCTTGTGTTAGAATTCCAGGGCCAAAGTTACTGCACAAGGTCAGAGTCTGAACAGCAGCTGTTGTGCCATAACCTGCATCAGGAGGTTTTAAATGAGACATCTTGTGAATTAACTGCTGGAACTGGAGCAAAAAGTCTTGTATATTCTCGCTGTGGGATGTACTGACAGTCTAGGTCACGAAACCAGACCATCTCCATTCACATGAACATGAAGGAGCTCCATATATCTGTGTATTTGTTGAATAATGTTAAAATCCTTGACTGACTTGGGAAAAAATTTTGTGATTTTACAATACACTGGGGTTTTAATTAAACCTTGGATAAGACTGACAAGGAACGGGTCTGGTCTCCCATTAAAGACTCAGCAGTACAGTAACATGGGGCTTTTTTCTGTAGGAAGAGTGACCCTGCGAGACCTGAAGAGGTGCAGAATGGCTCATGTGTTCTACAACACCTTCTTCAATTTAGAGAAGTATCTGGACAATGAACAGAGGGATCCCTTTGCAGTGCAAAAGGTATAAGTCACCTTTATTTCTAAATATTGGCCTTCTTAACCGCTTTGGGGTGCCACTGGACATAGGGGAAATCCAACTGAACAGAAGGAAACTCAGGAGCAGGCCAGCAGACACTGGAACAGGTTGCCCAGAGAGGTTGCACAGCTTCTATTCTTGGAGGCTTTCAAGATGTGATTGGACAAAGCCTTGAGCACACTTACCTGACACCATCATGAACCCAGATTTGAGCGGAGGCCTTGGCCCAGAGCCCTCCTGGGTCTCTTCCAACACAAGTTACACCTCTCTGCTGTGATTTAGTCGCCATTGCTGATGGCTGTGCTGGCAGCACAGCATGTGATTCCAGAGAGTGGCCAGGGCCTGCTGAGTCCCACTGATTGAGCAAGCCCAAAGCCTGGGGCTCAGCTGCTGCGGAAAGTTTTCAGTTTAGAAAGCAGCTGAGACATTCAGAACCTGAGATCCCATTTGTCCCTTCCCCTCCCCTTCCGGCTGCAGTCCTCAGTAGGTAGGCTACATGCAAAAGCTCGTTAAACACCCAGGGTGAGGCCTGGTCCGTAAAACAGCTCTATAGTCCTTTTCTCGTAGCCTAAACAGGACCGAAGAGACAGAACTGCTTTAGAACATGGGGCCAAGGCGGCTGAGATGCCAATGCTGTGATCACGTGCAGCGGACTCAATGGAAGGTCTGGATGTTGCAGATTGTGTCTGATTATCAGCCCAGCTGCACTGTCATTCATCATCCTCCCTTCCCAGGCAGAGAAAATACAGGAGGAGAGTGCAGCTTTGTATTTTGCAGTTGTTGCTTACTACCCCGTGTTCAGAGACTTGAGTTTTGTCAGCTGTTGGTGTAAAGTCCCTCACTTCTGGCTTCCCTTGTATATCTGGTGAAACCAGGTGGGACTACAGCTTAAAGACTCTATCCCAGAAGCCTCTTACCTGGTCAAAATGCAGTAAAGTGGAAGGGATGTCAAACCCAGCCAGGTTCCCTCCCAGCTGTGCCCACGTAACCTGTAAGAGGAACAGTGTGCTTCCACGATTCCAGGCTTAAATACACCCCCAGCCAGAACCACCCTTTTTGTTTGTTTGTTTGCTTACACTGGCTAAGAGCAGTGAGGCCCAGGGAGGATAATTTGCTTTCCCCATCTGACAGTAAGTGGCAGAGGGCCAAGCATTTATAAGGGTGTTATTCTGTAACCTTCTCTCAGACCTGCCCAAACTTAACCAGCTGTGAAGAGTCCCTCAAAGGATCCATTTCAGTTAACATGCAATTAACATGTAATTAAAAGATTTTAAATCACCGAGTCCTTTAACCAGTTTTGAAGTGCACGGGTGCAGGGCTTGCTGAGCCACAGCCACAAAGCAAAGCAAAGCTTGTGGTTATTAATGTTAACATTTCTGAAGCGAAGCAGGCTCAGCTTGTCGGCAGCTCAGATCACAGGCTGAGCTCTCCACACTAAAGGGTGTAGTTTTTCCATAGTCATTTGTGTGCAGATCACAGAATCGCAGGGGTTGGAAGGGACCTCCAGAGATCATCAAGTCCAACCCCCTGCCAAAGCAGGTCCCCAGCTCATATTGCACAGGTCGGCATCCAGATGGGGCTGGAATATCTCTGGAGGAGACTCCACACCCCCCTGGGCATCCTGTCCCAGGGCTCTGTCACCCTCACAGGGAAGAAGTTCTTCCCCAGATTGGTGTGGAACTCCCTGTGCTTCAACTTGAGGCCATCGCCCCTTGTCCTGTCCCCACAGACACTGAGAAGAGGCTGACCATTTACCCGTGTCCCACACTTCAGATATTAATAAACATTGATTAGATCCCCTCTTAGGCTTCTTTTCTCCAGGCTGAACAGTCCCAGCTCATTCAGCCTTTCCTTGTAGGGGAGATGCTTCAGTCCTAAAAAGAGTTTAAAATAATTGTGAATCTTAAAGATAAGGGAATTTTTGACTGCCTGTTTCTGCACAGCTCCTTTCACTGTTCCTAGAATGACTGTCGTGTGTTTAGCTGTGTTGTGAACAGCTGCAGAGAGGTGTGGCCATAGCATGCCTGACTGTCTGATCTCTTTAGGACATTGACAACGATGGCCCTGAACCCTCTGACTGGGACAGATATGCTGCTGAAGAGTACGAGATCCTCGTGGCTGAGGAGTCTGGGAACGAGCAATTACAAGAAGGGTGAGTGTAGGCATGGTGCAGGCTACAGGCCGCATTGTGGACAGCCCTCTGGGCCAGCTGCACACACAGCAGTAGTGAAGATAGCTGGTGGGGGGTAGGGGGGGGGAAAGGACAGAGCCCCCTCTTCTTTTGACAGCTAAAAGGAAAAGAAGAAATCAAATTACTTGTGCTGGTTATTGGCCATGTTATGCTATCACGCATTAGAAGCTGTAGCTCTGTTACATCTCTCATACCCAGCACAGAAGTTCTTTAGTCAATTAGCTTCACTTTCTGATTATTTTTATGCCTGTTACTCTGTGCTCCCCATGAGCTCTGTTTCAACACTTTAGTTGATTTAAAAAACCTGGTTAGTTTGTGCAGTACCTACACGCATTCCTGCAGCTTTCCATCAGCTTACGCAGACACTCCCGCTCTCCTCGTAGTGAGGGAATTTAGGCAGACCCTCTCTTTGGGGAAGGGCTTCCCAGCAAAGGCTCTGTGTAATGATCTTCCGCATTTGTGTCAGCGTTAACACTTTATGGAGAGCATTTCTCTGGAAGCCTCCAGGTGAACGTTAACAAGCATCCAAAGAGTGATCTGCCATGATTCAGGACTTCATCCCTTCCTGAACAGTAGCTGTAGAGCCATTTCAGCAAGAGTACCAAAGAGATTGTGGGATTTTCAAGATTTCCCACACTGGAAGTTGCTTGGGATGACCAATTAGCCCCAGAGAGTTGCAGAGCCACTGAGAGCTCTGTTATCCTCCAGCTCTGGGCTGCTCCCTCACCTCCTCTGAGCTGCCTTGTCTTCTTGCAGCCATCACAATGGAAGATGAGGTAATGTGGGACGGAAGATACAATTGCTGTGTTCCCTGCAGCTGCTTTCACAACACCTCTGTCCTCAGTGCGGAGAAGAAACAGGAGTCTGCCATAAAGGCTTTGCAGGACCCTGAATCCCCCAACTCACCCAAACCAGAGGAAAAGTTGCAAGTCTGCCTGAAGCAGCGCTTGTGTCTTCGTGTAAGGAGCATGTCAGCAACCTTGCTGCTTGCTTTTAAGAGCCCCTGAAAAGCTCTGTAGTCATGGCAGCAGGATTAGATCTCATTTGCGGAGCGTAGCAACAGACTGCGCAGGGAAAAAGGGAAGGGGAAAGAAAAACAAAGAGCTGGGTGCCCAGACAAATTCACCAGAAACAGGCATTGAGTTTTTGCACATCCATTATTTCTGCTGTCTTCTGAGGATGACAGGAACACGGAGCAGGGACAAAACCAAGACAATTTATGAGCTCTATGAGAGACCGGAAGGTTTTTGGTTCAGTTGGCTGGCAGAATCTGAATGCATTTGGAAATAAAAATCATTCAGCGATCATGGATGAATTAAGCATGTACCATGGTTGTGACTTGGCTCCTCTGGATGGAAGGTTTCTAAAAGCAGTCAATGTCTGCCTGGCTGGCTGCAGGCTTGCTCAGGAGAGAGGGTTCTCCTGGAAGAAGAATCATGGAGATTCAAGGTGACTTCAAGGATGCCCCAACCAAAAATAAGAGAAAGATGTCGCCTTGCAGGAGGCAGCATCATGTCTCGCTGGAAGCTTGAGCTGATGTATACACTCCTCAGCCAGGCTCAGCTTTATATACCTGCAGGTGAGATGCAGCACAGAGGGTCTGTTTCCTGGTGAATGTGTCTGTGTGATGTGTGAAGAACCGACACCTGAGCCTGGCCAGCACAAGCTCAGAAAGCAGATACAGGTGTTAGTTATGCAGGAATGCTTTCCTGCAGTCCAGGCTATGTCCTGCCTGGCAGAAGGGGACACCACTTTGTTTGCCATTCCAGACATCAGTTTCAGCTGGCTGATGTATGTGGAAGCCACGATTGCCTTCATGGAAAGGGATCTTTCTCCATAGGCAGGGAAATAATGGAGGAAGAAGCCATCTTCTATCAGCTGCTGCTAGGAAAGAATCCCCCAAGGAGCTGGGGCATGATGCAGAGCAATCTTGCTCTGAGAGAGGTGGGACAAGCTCACGGGATCAGATGGTGTTGGTTTAGGTGGCTTTGGCCATTTCTGTGATCTCCCTCACATCAGCTGCTGGCTCGGTCGCTCGCTGTCACAAACGCAGCAGCGTAAGGAAGGGAAAGGGGGAAGAAGCACACTCACAGAATCAGAATACATCTCTGACCCACCCAGTGACAGATCTTGTGTTTGCCAGAAGGAAGGACGAAGAATTCCCTGCAGTGATTTGCTCGCTCTCAGCAGGCTCGAGCCGCCGTGACTGAGGCTCGAGGAACAATGCGTGTTTAACGTCCGCGAGCCTGTGTGGGTATCTGTGCATCTGTGGAGTGAAAGTGGCCTGAAAGGAGAGAAGCTGATAGTCTTTAGCGGTAATCTCATGGAAAAGCCATCCCTTGGACTCTTCCTAGCCAGAAAGGGGCATAGCATTTTGTCCAGGATGGGAAGGGCAGGCACTATGGAGCCTTAAGGAGCAACAGAGCAAAGTTGGAAAGTGACTCATGGGAAAGGACAATGGGAAGCCCCTCTGGAAGCAGACAGGAGGTGGTTTAGGCCAGAAGCAAAGGGCACTGGGAAAAAAAATACATAACAGAGTTCTAAATGCTGGTGGATGGGCAAGATAAATGGACTAGGAAGGAGGCCACGTTCCACATATGGGGAACTAAAGGAAGAAAGCTGACAGATGTTGGTAAAATTGAAGGCAAAGGGGCCACAAAAAGAACATTCCCAAGAACAGCATTCAGACGTTTCCCTCGGCTGTGTCATCTTTAAGTCAAGGAGACACCAGAGAGACCAAGACACGTGCTGAGACACCCAGTCTGTTCCCATGTGGGGAGCGCAGGGGAGGCAGTGCCATGCAGGCTCCCAGCAGGGACCACTTAAAGCAGGCATGGTGCCTGTTTTTTGGGATGCTTGCAGACATGATCAGAGCAGTTAGTGGTGTACAATCCCGACTGTTGTTTCCATTCTCCCACATACGTGAGATCCAGAAGGTGGCAGAATTACTACAGAGGTGTTTTCCTTAGGGAGGAGAGGATGAAGATGCTGTCCAGGAAGATGTGTCTGCTGTGATCTACACAGGGATCACCAGACTACAGCAGCATAGAATCCCCCATTGCACGGCAGACATGCTGATGGGTGCCCAAGGACTTGCTGTGCTTGCCTGTGGGTTGGTAAAGGGGAAAGAGCCACCACGAGAATTGGCAGAGGGGTACTGTCTCCATGCTGGGGGGCCAAAGGCGTTAACCTCTGAACACCTGCTGCAACCCACCTTTAAAAGCAGCTTTCAGAACAAGAGGAACAATTTTAAGTCCTTGGGACCCCTGAAAAACTTAAGCCTGTAGTGTGTAGAGGGAAAACCTGTAACAACATCATTTCTCAGGCACAGGAATGGGATGAGAGCATGGGAGCAGCAGTCCCCACTGCAGAGCACAGACCCTGCCAGCCCTACGCGGGCTCACAGCCAGCCCTCCCAGGCCATAAATGCCAAGGCCTGGCTCTTGCCCGTCAAGCCAACTGAGAGGGGAACATGAGAGCATGGCCACAGTTGTTGTTCTGTGGATGTCAGAGAACGGCCTAAGCCTGAAGACACTCTGGAAACTACATGTTTCTGAGCAAGTCAGGTCTCCTCTAAGGCCTGCAGGTGTGCTAACCACTTTATTTCTGCACTGAACTATTAAAGCCTCCATGAGCTACTGATGATCGTTACTGAAACTGGATTCAGATTTTATACAGCAAAAACCTGTTGCAGAACATACAGGTGAGGATGGATGGGAGCACAGAGTCACATCAGCTGTCAGAATACCGATTGCTATCTGAGTTGTCAGTGCCTTACAAATAACCTCCTCAAAGGTAATGCTTTGCCTGGCCCTGTATTGCAGCCAGCTGCTTTAGTAGCCACTGAAATAACTGTCCTGAAACCACTCTCACCCGAGTACAGCTTTTAAAGACATACCTTTTATCTTTGCAGGTCGTTTGAAGATGACTATGACACAGATGAAGTCTTATCTCCCCCCGAAACTGGAGACAAGTCAGACAAGCTAGTTATCTCGAATCTCTCGGCATAGAGAGAAGGAAGATGCTTCGTCGGTATCTTTCAAACTGGATAGTGGTCAGTCCCTAAGTGTCTTGGGATTTTTCTTAAATTTGTCATTGGAGCAACGTGCTTTATTTTGTACACTGTAAGTCGAGAACCCTTTTCTCTCCTCCTGTGTAATTGCAATAAGGTAATTTCTATAAAAAAGGCTTTTTTCCGACGTGTCATCGTGCACGCTCACTAGAAATGGTGATTGCACCTTGTTTCGTTTCTATATAAACTCTTGTTATGTCCCCAGATGTGCAATAAATGCCAGCATCTTATGATTAACTGTCACAGCCACGTGCAGCATCCACTGTGGTCCTCGGCTGGTTTGGTCCCGTGCTGTCTCTTTCCCCTGACTTCACACCGGGAGCGACGAAAGACCTGCCAAATTAACTGAACTTAGACATATGCCTAGAAAGCTTGTGGGACATGAGTCGCAGTGAAGGCCTCTTCTTTTTTTTACCTCTGTGTCCTGGAAACCCAGGCGCCATGCCTGCGCTTAGGGAAAGTGAAGTCCCCTTTCCTGCTTCGAACCACAAGCTCTCTCAGTGGATTCTGGACATCCTGTGTGAATCCATGGATGGCTAGAGCACTACGAGCTGTAATGTTTCTCCAAGAGTTGGAGATACAGTTAGTGTTTCTACATAGGTGCCCAAGAGGCTCTTCCTCCTCAGGCTAGCATTCTGCATCTCTCAAAGCATTTTCTAGCATTTTTGCAAAGAGACTCGTGGAATTGTAGGGGTTGGAAGGGACCTCCAGAGATCACTGAGTCCAACTCCCAACACACACGCTGTTCAGCTGCTGTGTCGAAGCTGCCGTGTCTTATGCACACTGGCTGTGTCCATCCCGCAGCCCTCCCCTCTCTTCATTGTGAACCTGTGGCCTTCTCTGGGACACCACCCCAAGATCATGAAGAAAAACCCCTTACCTAGCATGCTAAGCTTCTGTTACCCAGGGAATCCTTTGACTGCTAGAGAAATTAATCTGTAAGACTGCCAAAACCTTACCTTCCATCCATGAAGTAGGCTGGCTCTGGGAGAGGAAACATCATAACTAATGAATTCCTGCTCCAAGTGCATTAAATTAAGCCAATGCTGCCCATAGAATCACAAGGGGTGTCTCCAACAGCACATGCTCTGCTCCTAGAGCTGTTCCTCCTTGCTCAGTAGCTGTGTGGGAGTCTAAGGTATTCTTATCCGTCCTTTTTTGCCATCAGAGATACATAACTAGCCCTGGCACTTCCCTCCTCCAGCTTGGGATGGGTTTTGCCTGTACCATTTTATTCCAGCTGTTGTAGCTGTGCCCAGATACCCAGTGCTCCGTTGGTACGTGTACACTCTCATTTCCTCTTACATCGCTGTAAGAGCATCGATCCCCACGTCCTCAGGGCATCCTTGCGAGACAGCTGCTGGTGCCAGGTCAGATCTCCAAACAGGCACCTCCTGGCACACCATCGGCAGATCCCAGCTGGCTAACGGATAGCTCTGCACACACTCACCACGTGCCCAGCGCGTTCAGTACAGGTGAATGCTCGCAGGATGGAACATCGACACCCCTCTGAGCGTTAATAACCACATAAATACGCTACGGTGCAGCTTCAGCCTTTCCAGGAGCCTTTGAAGCGTGAGGGCTGGCCCCGGGTGGGATATACCGCGGCCTGGCTGAGGTCAGCAATGCTTTCTGTTGGAGCAAAGCCTGAAGGAGAGGAAGCTTTCAGTTATGCTGGGCATGGAGAGCTTGTCTCTTTCGTGTGCAAAGCTGCTGTTCTATCCAGATGCACGCGCACAGCTCCGGATTTGGGATTTGGTACTTGGGAAACCCATAGATAGATGCCCAGGTGGTTGGCAGAGGCACTGCAAGGTAAGTCCCCTGCTGTAACAGGAGGTGTCAGCACCCTCACCATACCAGGATGAGCCTCTTTGCAATGAGAACACGAGAGCAGCAGCCCTGTTCAACGCCAGAGTGTAACAGTTCCACCATCGCTGTAACCCAGAGGGGAAAACTTCAACTGCAGGCGATTCCACAAAGGCTGAAACGCAGGAGAAACAAGGGAATGACTGCAGAAAGGAATGGAAATCCCACAACCACTAACTGCAACCAGCTCCATCCACCCCTTACCTGAAAGGATCCAGGCAAAGCAGGGCTCTTTGCTTTACTGTCTGGGTCCACAGTGGCCTTTTAGTTTGGTAGTTTCACATCTCTCTGTAAAGATAAGGAGTGTTCAAAGGAACAAGAAGAACCTGACCCCATTGATGGCTGAAATTGGTGGCTGTTGCTTCAGCTCTGCTTGTAACTGTGGAGCAGCAGTATGGGAACGCCAGTCCGTTGATTATGGAAAGTCTCACTCCAGAATAACTTGGGGATTGTTTCTTTAAGGTTTTAACCTGGGACAGCCCTGGCACCTCCAAGAAAAAGCAGTGCTCTCAGTGCCCCTACGGAGTATGACAAGAATTCAGGTTGTAAGGGACCTCTGTAAGCAGCTCTTGTGCCTCCTGACTCCAAGGCAGGCCAGCTCAAAAGGTAGAGCAAGTTTCTCAGGCCCTCATCCAGCTGAGTTTTGAAAAACCTCCACAGGCTGTGATTCTGCAGCCTCCTTGCACATTGCACCTCCTCCTCCCTCCAGGAGTTCAGAGCACCATCCTTTTTTCAGGAAGGATTATATTCCTGGGAATGCACATTTTTTCCATGCCCAGCAGGAGTTAAGAGTTAGCTGAAGGACTTGAGTCGTCAGCGGTTGAGCAGGTGCCACCCTACTCCCCAGCACCAGAAGTGCACTGGGATGCAGACAGCCGATGACTGCCTGCGAAGAGCCAGTACTCCAGCGACCTTTGGTATGTCACCCCCTTGGTTTGGCATTTATGTTCTTGCTTGGTTCTGCCTGGAGCTGACTTCTGCTGCTGCTCTCTGTTCACCCACTGCATCTGGATCTGTCACCTTCACTTCACCTTGTGCAGAGGGGCTTTAACTTGACCTGTCCAATAGATCCAGGCTTCCACCTCACACCGGCCTGCCCCAGCTGGTGCCTTTTTGGGAAGAAGTCAGTACCCTGAGCCCAGTGCAGACCACCAGTTACCTTCACAAGGCAGTAAACGAAGACAGAAGCTTGTAGCTGCTCTGTTGAGCCCTGAGGACCCAAAGCCCTCCTCTCTTTCGGAGAGGTTTGGTGCTGCTGGGACAAAGTTGTGGCTTCCAAGCCCAGCTTGCACTTTCTGGCAGATCCAACACAACAACCTAGTCACAGGGGGTAGGGGAACAACCCAACAAACCGAACTTACAAGCAATGTTTTGCCTTGTGTGTGGACACAAGGATGAGCTGTGGAAGCTGCTGCCAGTGTATCACCAGCATGTTATGTTATTAAGGACAGAAATCTGTTCTCTCTCCCCGAGACATTGGAAAAGAATGGGGATTCAGCAGGGCTGGATGAACTAGAAAGGAGGATTTTCCACACCCTACCTGGCTGCAGCATCTCCAGAGGGAAGGCTGCTAAACCTTCAGTCTGTACCAAGGGAAATTGGGGAATGCCTATCCTACCTCTTCACTTTTCTTCCTGGGATGGTCAGCGCCTAAGACAACAAAGGGTTTTCCGTTCAGGACAGACACCAGAAGCCACCCAAGCTGCAGCACATGCCAGCTGCCAAGCTCAGCGAGCTCTCCAGAACAAAACAGCTCAGGAATCACAGCACGGAAAACCTGTGGAAGTCCCCTTGGCTCTGACTTGGCCTTCTGTCCCCAGCGCCACTTGAGATGCTGCATACGTGTACAGACAGCTCACGTGCTGCTCACTGCAGAGCCAGTGTCAACTGAAGCGCGTTGCGAGCGGGATGCTTGCTTCCTTTGGGTAGCTGGAAAAGCCAGTACAACGCCGTTGGTGTGGTTAGAAAGGGAAAGGGGACGATTGTGTTGATTTGCTCTCTCCAGCCTGCATCTTCACAATATTCTTCTACTCACAAACCTTCCCTCCCGCAGCACCAGGAGGGGAGGTAATGGCTCACTGCAGCCACAGGCGATGACTGCTACTAGCTTGATTAATACTTTTTTTTCCCCTTCTAAAATCTCAGCAGTAATTGGTACACTGGAGCCCTCGTCACCGATACCCAGGCGCTGCCATAGCTCCCCTTCTGCCTGCCACCGCACGGCTGTGCTGTGGAACAGGCACAGGCAGCCAAGTGAATCAATCCATTCCAGCCGCTCTCAGGTTTACGGAAAACGGTGGTGGAAAAGAAACCTCCCTTCCCTGCTCTCCTCAGCTAAGGATCTGAGAGAGCTGGACTCGAGATGATCTACCCCAGGTACTGTGCTGAGTTTCTGAAACAAAATGAGCCCAAAAGGCGGGGGGGGGGGGGGGGGGAAATCATGATAATGTGGGGGCTTTTTGGGGTATGGTGGTTCCAAGTCAGAGTTACCAGAGGTCTATGCAATCAAAACCGAACCTCACTAAAGAGCATGAGCTGCTGTAACAGACCCGCGAACAGTGCTGGCCCTCTCCTGCTCCTCCGTTCCCTGTCCCACCAGGTGCCAGGCTTAGGAGCTGAGTGTTTGATAATAAAGGTTCTCAGACTCTGTGCAAATTGTTAGGAGACACTTTGTGCTGGCCTGGTTTTCTCTTTGTATTTTTACTTTGTATTTTCTTCTCTTTTTTTGGCAAATAAAGGACTTTGGAATTGAAAAGGCAAAGCCTGTCTCATAGCGGTGGGGTAGAGCATGGCTGTTCCTCTCCAGCTGCTGGCCCAATCCAGCTGCCTTCCTGCTGCCAAGCTCCTCCCATCCCATTGCCTGTGGAAGAAAGAATCTCTTCCCACAAAGAGCAGCAGCCTCCTGCTTCCCCTCCTCATGTCCCCTTGTCCTCCCAACAGAGTACTGCCTCTGGGCCAACTTGCCCACTGCCAAGCTCCCTCCTTTTCACTGTCCTTAAAGCAGTCAGCTCCCAAGGGCTTCTGCAAGCAGCATCAGGGAGGGAATAAAGGAAAAAACCCAGTGACCTTTCCCCTGTTGTTCCATGCGGAGGCTCGAGCGGCATCACTGCGTTACTGTACCACCTCATCCATCTGCCTGACCATTTGGTAATGCTGGGTGCTTATATCCCTGTACCTCGTGCTCTGGGGGGACCTCGGGGTTTCTTTAGCATTCCAGTGGCAGTTTGCTTTGGGAAAAATCAACTAGTTAAGACCAGCCCAACAAGACACACTGCACCATTACAGGGACTGCTCTGCATCGCTATATACCCATCAGGGTGAATTTTGTCAGCCCTGCCACATACCCGCACTGATTCTAACATCCCCTCTGCCCAGGGTTCGCTTCTCAGACTGCTCAGCCACCCAGATTATTTATAAACACCGTGGTTTATACAGACTCAGTACCTGCACACCACCCAGGGCATGTGCTTCACCTGTAAAGGTATTATTCTGGGTCAGACCAGAACCCTCGGGCGATTTGTGTGCTGCATCTGTCCAACCTTTCCCTTGCGCATCTATGGGGCAGTGTGGAAGGAGCAGGTCCTTGTGCCACAAGCTCTTGCCATGGGAAGCAGGCTGTTCACGTTTTGGGTCAGGCTGCTGGAGCATGGTAACTCCAGAGGCTTCTCCTGCCAACACAATGCTTTATGGTGCTGCTGGGGTGCAGCGATGACACAAGCAGAGGCCACTGTGCCAGGTGCGTTACCTGTGTTTGCCAGAGTGTTTTAACTCACGTGGATGTACAGGAACTTTGAACACCTGCAGGTGATAACAGCAGGTGACCCCCTCACCGTAAGCCAGAGAGCAGAAACATCACCTGCATGAAAGAACAGCTAGAAGAGCAGTGAGCTCAACACAAACCAAGTGTTCATTTCTGTTTGTTACCCTGTCCCTGCTCCCTCCAGGATTCAATCCCAACCAGTGATTTCACGTGGAAAAGAGCCTTGCCACTCAACCCAAAAGTTTAGACTTCTCTTTCCTGAAAGAGCGCCTGCCACGAATCCAGATTGCGATGGTCAGCAGCACTAACCTCACTGTGCACCGCTGCACGTCACAACGCCATCCCAAGTCCAGCCCTTCCAGAAGGAGCTCTGTTCTTCCTGTCATTGCAATGTTGTTTCCAGAAGGAAGACTCCCAAACCTTTGGAGAGCTGCTTTGTCTTTCTGATGCAGCTCCAGAAGTTACAGCATTATACTGAAGTTTAGAAGCTAATAGCTTTTTCCCAAAGGATAAGGAAGAATGTTGGAATAGCGTGCACTTACTATACAAGAAGGAAGCCCCAGGCAGTCTCCTTGCTCTATGCTAACCCGAGGTAGGTCACCCAAATCCATGGCACCACAGGGAGGGAACACCAGGTTGAAAGCAGTTGGGAAACTCCTGCCAGCCCGGCCCAGGCTAAGCTGGAGCTCAGACCATCCCTGTGACTGCCCTCTGCCAGCGATTCCCAGTGCTTCCCCACATGGGGCCAGCAGGAGCAAGTCCTTGGTGTGGGCTGCATGGGATTGAGCTGTCACTCGCCTCCCTGTGACCAGCCCTGGGAGGTCCCAGGCCAGAAGGCTACTCAGACTGTCATGAAATGGGAATGGAGGCTTTTCAAATTAGAACCCCTGTGATTACCTTCAGCAACAGGAAGATCCTTTCCATTGCTCCGCTTACTCAAGAACAACTAGCCAGGAGGTTAAGAAAAACAAACCAAACCAACCCTAATTTAAACAATTACAGAATTAGTCATCAACGCACTAAGTAGTATTTAGACAGTAAGTTCAGCATATGCCACACTGATGCCCTCAGCAGTTGCAAAATAGAATTAGAAAACTAACATTTATTAAATCAATTTGAATTTTAATATACATTTCAAGAACGTGGCAGCATAAAAGGAAATGTTTTTAGAAACAACCTGAATCTACCGTTTGCAATTGTACATTAACCATCAGGGCTCTCTCCTGTCGACGCTTCCAACACACACTTGACCTAAATTCTCCGACTTTCAGTACCACAGTTAACACAGCAGTGAGATAGTAACGATTCCAAGTACTCCCACGCTTCTGGAGCAGAGGTACTACGGATTTAATCACACCAAAGTCCTAACAAATGTACCAACAACAATCTCAGTATAATTTGACAGCTCTGCAGAAGCAGCGAGACACAGCCCGTGCCGCGCTCCCCTCTGTCAGACCCCAGGTTGGCTACTCTTCTTACACACGCAGCCAACTAATAAAACAGGTTTACATTAGTAGGTCACCATCAAACCACCAAGTTAGAAAATGGTAGGATCCTTTTGGGTCAACACAAAAAATCACATACAGGTTTAACTAAATACACTTTAATAGGACATCGTTAAATCTCATGAGGGCTAAAAAACACAGATCTCAGGTACTTGGGTTGGCAAATAAAGACAAGAATACTAAGAAGCATTTTCCACCATTTACTCATTATCAAAAATATTTTTCAACTCTTCTTGCAAAACAAAAACAAAAAAAGTACAGACTGGACACGTACATCACATTTTTTTTTGTTTCTTCCTATGGCTTTAACCCCCCACCCCACCCACCCCACAGAAAAGACGGGGGGAGAAACAAACCAAAACCAACAAAAAGATCTGACCACATTCACAGAAAATGACACCATGGTACAACTACAAAACAAAAGGAGGTGTCATTTGTGTCCAAAGGTTTTTGCTTATTTCTTAGGTGAGGGACCATCATTGTACGTGCTTTGTGCCAAATCAAAAGGCGCCTACGGGTCGGGTCAGAAAGCGCCGCGGGGTTTGCTGGGAGAGGAAAGATGGAAGCAGTGAAGCAACTCAAGAAAAACCTCACGCACTATCTGACATGCTGTTGAAACAGGGATTGCCTTTTAAATGAGAAGGTAACGGTCCGTGTTCTAGTCAGCCCATATTTAATTTGTGCTCTGCCCTTCAGAGGGGAGGTGTCTTTGCTTTCACTAAGTAATCGGACTTTTTTAGGCTGCCAATGAAGCAGCAAATGCAAACACAAGACTAAATTCTCCTGCTTGTACTCTTACTTAGGGATTATGCTGAAATAAGCCATGCTTGCAGAAAGCTCAGTCCCTGCAAAGGCGCTGGCATTTTAACACTGCCTGGGAGAAGCTCTCAGACAACCTGGGAGTTCAGTTTTCCATTTCAGTGCCTTTCAGCCCAGGCTGGAAAGCACCAACCTTTGAATGCTCCTTTCAACCTACCAGCGAAAAACGGGATGGTGGAGGGAGTTACGCAGCTTACTCTGTCTGATACACATCCAAAATATCTCACCTTGGAGAGCAAGCGATCCTCTGCCCCAGCTGAAAGGTGCCTGTCAGCCAAAAACCACCCTCCAGGGGATGGGTGCCCAGCCATCGCAGTCCAAACATCACCACAAACCCACCCCAGTGGCAGCAGCTGCCAGGGAAGTCTCTGTATCCCAGGCACCCATGGCAGCGGAGAGGGAGAATGAGCCAGGGAGCCCCTGTGACCCACAACCCCCTCTTTCTGTTTAGAAACAGCAACAATAAAAACAGCAGGGACTCAAAAAAGGGAGAAAATATGGAAGGCGAGAACAGTGCTAACAAAAACGAGCAAACTTGAGCAATCTTCCTGCCCTGCCAGGTGCTGTGCCAGGCAAAGGGCAGTGGCACAGGGGACATAACTGGCCACAAGAACAACCTCTGCAACTGTCAAGAAAACAACCACAGCAAAAGATGCTGCTAATGAGGCAGGTGCTGGTCATGTGACACCCTAACACCAACTCACCCTCCTGACCTTTGGAGACCAAGCTGCTCTTCAGGCTGTTTGCTTTCTGGAGATAATTACTAATTCATTTTTGCCTGTAAACTGTCTGCAGAGCAGATAACTTCTCACAACCAGACAGACCCTGTCTGCCCCAGACCAACTGCATCCTCCAGCTCCAGGCTGTGCTTCCTACCTGATGTTTCTAGTCATGATGACTGCAGCTGCCTGGTAATTACTGTTCTGCAGCACCACCTAGCACAGTTAGGATGGACTAACCAGACACTGCTCTCCTACGCTGAGCAGAAGCTTTGACCTAGCACAAAGCATGACCAAGTACAATGAGGTTAATATATTCCTTGCCAAAGACCTTGTGATAAAATCATTTACATCAGCAATTGATCTCCAACTATGAGGTGCTGTAAGAACTAAAAACAGTTTTAGGGTAACTCCTCCATTATCTGCAACTATTTCCCAGACACTAATACACATAACATAGCAATGAAAAACACTTGATACAAGTGATCTAAACGCAGGAGCTCCAGCAAGTTAAACAGAACCATAGCTGCCTTAAAACTGTAGCAGTTCCCCTACGGATGGCAGGGAAAAGAAAGAAAGATTCAACAGTCATATCTCATGTCTATAGCTTCATCCAAACTTTTATCATCGTGTGTACTGGCAGCTAAAAACGTCGTTACTGGTGACCCTGTCACATTGATTACACTGGTGCTTGTGCTGGCATTGCGCACCGCAATGCTTGTCACATTAATGCCCAAAGTAAGCCTAGTCTGCTCCAAGGCCTTTTCTGGCACTGCAAATGCCTCCAGCTTCTTCTCCCCGTTAGCCATGTATGAGTTTTGGCAGCCACGGCATATGCAGTCAAGGCAGGCTTTGCGGTTAGAATAGCAAGGGCAGCGTTGGCCACGGCATGTAAGAACACTTGGATTTTGGGTGGCACGACCACATTTGCACCCTTTCTTTTCTTGTGGCTTTTTATACACAGTTTTCGTTGGGCTTCCTGGCATAACGTTACTGCTGGGAACTTTCTCCTTCGCTTTGTCTTTTGTTTTCAGCACCCCTGGTTTGGCTTTCGGGTGGGATTTCTTAGGGGCATGTTCTAAATTCTTTTTCATGCTTTTGTTGGACAGGAGCACAGTTTTACTTATTTTGGGAGTCGTGCCTCCGTTGGGTACGGTTGCAATAGGCTGCAAAGACATTTTATTTTCCTGTTTCACTGTGACAGGAGCCGACGCTCCCAGCGTTGGGCCACAGATGATGCTGGAAATGGGCAGAGGTTGAACCTTTTCACTGTCGCTCTCTGACCGAGATCGCTTTCTGTTTAACTTAACTACCTTGGGCGTCGCTGCCGTACACGAGATTCCGTGAGGAGAAGCATCTGTGGACATGAAAATGTTATGGCTAAGAGGTGGGGGAGAGAGCTGCAGGAAAGGGCCGTTAGGCATGTTTGCTTCCAAGCTGGGCTGCAAATTAGAATCGCAGACTTCGGTATTGGAAACAGTCTCTAAGCTGCGGAGGACTTCCTCGACGCTGAGGAGGAGCGAGCCGCCCGGCTTTATGTCTTCACTGAAACTGCAGATGTCGATGCCCGACGTACACAAGTCACTAGTAGAAACTGCATCGCACACGGGCTGCAGGCTGCTAGAGAGATCTTCAGTTTTTATATACTCTCCAGTACTACAGACATCAATTGTGTTTGTGTGTTCAGGAGAAGGAATAGTCACTCCGAGTTTATCCACCGAAAGCCCATTACAATTGGGCAACCCGTTGATAACAGAACCTCTGATATCAATGTTGTGTGTGCTTTCAGGTATCGACGTAAAACTAGCTGGAGGCTCAGTGGTGAGTTCTGAGGTTGAAGGTACAGGGGAATGTGTTAGACACAAAGCCAAGGCCGTATCCGAAGATTTTTCGGTCTCTTCGTGGAGCGGTGATCCATCTTTGAGCAAAGCCAGAAGATCCGCGGAACAATCAACTGCCTGGATAATATCTCGTGCCAGGGGAGTCTGCGTGATGTATTCACAGAGTTTCTTATAGCAGTTCACTAAGATGCTTAGCTGCTTATTCTCCTCAAACTGTTCATAGTCCTTGCACCAGCTACATGACGGCTTCATCATCATCTTCTTGCCTTTACAAGTTTTGCAGACATAATGCTGACATGTGGAGTTGGTAGGAGCAATAGGGTCTTGTAGCAAATTTCCTGAGGGAAAAAAGAAAGAGAAAGGTTATGAAGGACTCAAGGCAGGTCTCAGGGGGGCACGGGATGAATTTGTTTGTATTGTCAGAAACAACTGCCTGGAAAAGTTCAGTAAGTCCCAAGAAAATGTACCATCCCAACAACAGCCTGTAAAAATCTTCACAGCCATCACGTATCTGGTTTTCACCCAGAAAACCATCACGCCTTGGTGCTGCTGCAGCTAAACCACCACCGCTCCTTTGTCCCCTTCTGCAGCCTCTGCCACTGACCGTTACAAAACACATGAGATTTCTACCAACGTACTGAAAGCGCAATGAACTCCTGTGAAGAGCTGCTGCAGATGTTTTGATGAATCAGCGAACACAAGTAGCAGTGGAGCAGGGGGAAACTCTAACAGAAATGTAAAAATGACAAAATATCACCCTGAATGGACAGGAGACACAGCAGACTTTGTTTTACTTTTCATTTAGCAGGGACTAAAAATAGAGCCAAGCTTTGTGACAGTCAATGCTGCGAACAGAGCAAGAAAAACAGTTAAATAGATCCCAGGGATCCTTATAAACAATGAATAAACAACCTAGTGCTAAACCCCAAGGTGCAACAAGGCAACTATTAACATATCCCGGGGAGCGGAAGCTCCTGGTTTTCCAATGCACTCGCACACAGGGGTGAAATAAAACAGTGGTGCTGTCACAGCCGCGATGCTTAGGCACTTTAAAGCATCCACACCAGCTCACAGCCAGGCAGGAGGGAAGAAATTGCTTTCTCTGAAAGCTTACACTTAAGAATAAAAAAAAGTCCAATAAAAATCAGTTGCTGAAGGAATCAACACCCCTGATGGCACAGAAAGTTTTGATGTCGAATATGAAAGTCTGGAAGGTTATGTCTCTGCCCAGAGAGGGGGTGGATGCCCCGTCTCTGGAGGGGTTCAAGGCCAGGTTGGATGGGGCCCTGGGCAAGCTTGTGTAGATCCAGGCCTGTAGGTTGTTGGACCTGTGGCAGGGGGGTTGGAACTCTGTGATCCCTAGGGTCCTTTCCAACCCAGACCAGGCTATGATTCTATGATCTCTGAAACTGTAAAAACCTGGAAGAATCACTTTTGGTTTTAAGAACAAACCAAGTAACACCTAAGGATAAGATACGACAGAACCAAGGTGACTGGAATTCTGCATATAAATAATCCAACTAGCAACTCTACCCAGCAAATGCCACTATCGCCAGATGCCAGCTCAAGGCCAGAAAGATATTCTAATACTTAGACTTCAGAGCATCTACAGTCACTGACAACAGGTTTCCCCTCCTTCCCAAGCCGCAGGTTTTCAGCTTTGATCAGACCTTTCTCCTTTGTCGTGCGAGTTACAGCCACCAGCAGTGAATGTCCACCCAGGCTTTCCCAAGTGAAAACACAGTTACAAATGAAGAGATAAAATCAGGCTGTTTGGGATGAGAAAGCAGAGCTGCATGGATTAAAGCAGGCTGAGAGTTTAAAAAAGCCATTAAAATACAAAGGTATTTTCTCTCATCACTTCCTTGCCAAGGAAATTTGAATCACGTGGACCTTCCGTAACAGATTCTCCTGACAGCTTTTTCAAGGAACATGACGAACTGGACCTACCTAGCTGTAGTAGCACTTAAAACACGTAACTCATTCCTCATTCAATACGCCCCCCCACACGTTTTCCTAACCTAACCCACCGTGCTTTTCACCATTCAAACAGCTTCTGGAAGTACAGCTTTATGCCTGTGTTTCACGAAGAAATGTGCATTAGCACAGTCGGTCTGCACGCTCCTGAATTCACCAAATGAGTAGACATCCCACTGTCCCTTTGAAAGCTGAATTCCCAGGTACCTCTCTTTGGGAAGGGCTGCTCCAGCCCTCCACCTCAGCGGGCTCTTTGTAAAAGTGGTTTCACGCAAACTGGTTTTTGAGCAACAGCATTCTGTAGGATTCCTTTAAACAAATTGGGAGGAAATATAGTTATTTGGGAAGTTGGCAGGTGGCACACATCTATGTGACATCGAAGAATGAGACCCATCATTACAGCGCGACCAAACGGAGGCCGTGGGGAAGCACGCGGTATCGGAACAGGGCTAAGGGAACACGGTGCGGGAGCAACGCGGAGCAGAGCAGCTGTGTGACACAGAAAGGGTCAACGCAGAATTAGGACAATACATGAGGGAAATGCACTTGAGGCCCAGTCAAGCAGGTACACAACTCTTCTCTGCTCACCTCATGAGGAGGGGCTGGCTGAGGAGGGGTGACTCCACAAGACCCCACCGTAAGAAGACAAGAGCAAAACACTCTTCAAGTTAAGCCATAAAGCCAACAGATGGAATGTCAAGTCTCACAATACAAGCTCCCTTTAAATGATACTACATAAACAGCAACACAGGCAGAGATGTCCATCGTGGTGCTGGGAATGGATGATTTTGTGAGAAAAGTCCCTGACTCCCATGGGGGAAATACAAAAGCAAGCCTTCAATGACATCAGCTAGGCTCAGGAGTCACGTGTGTGAGCAGGAGGAGTTCATAGACAGCTGTCCATCCCTTCTGTGTCTTGAGTCTTTCCAAGAGGACGTGCAGCAAGCCATGCCCTGGCCAATGCAGGAGGCCAACATGCCTAGCACTCCTTCATTTAACGCTTTGAGACTTTAGAAGCCATTCTACAGCTACAGGTATCCACAGCGCTCCCAGGGCCAAGAGCCCAACACCAGCATCAATACCCCATGAAACCAAGCGGGTGGGGGTGCTCCTTGGTCCATCCTCCCCCTCATTTTAAGTATGAGTTCTGGTGAGTGATGCTTTACAGATTATGAAATGCTAAAATAATTCAGAGATGGGAACCAATAAACAATATACCAATGTAACCTTTAATTAGACTTTAAAAAAGCCACGAGCAACCGTGCATTTTCTTCCTCTCACAGTAAGTTTGGCTGGAACCACTGAATGTGTACGAATGCTGAAAGAAGATACTGAAAAAATTAATTTCTAGCAGATTTGTGGAAAACCCCCAACCCAGACAGACAGACAGACAAGACAAAACACTTTCCACATCTCACTGGAGGAAAGAACAGAGAGCGTTCTATCCTCTGCAAATGCCAGGCAACCTACACAGGAGAGACGCAAGGAATGCCTGAGCTGTGAGAATATTTTCAGTTTGAGCTCACATCTCATTGAATATTCATTCTTTCAGAGTTTCTCTAGCATGGATTCTGTGGCATTCTCATCAGTTTTAGTATCATAAAGATACATAAAATAATAATAAATAATAATGATGATGAAGAGTCAACCATGAGATGCAGATTCACAGAAAATTAAAACTCATTACTTTGAATACTCAGGGAACACCATTAGGTCTAGCTGCCACCCAGAGTCTGGATGCACAAGATCTGGGATGTTCCAAGCCTCTGGCTGGTACAGACTCCCAAGGCACAACACTCATTTGATGCTGCAATTACCAGATCTTCCCAAATTAAGATTATTAACTCCACCGTAAAAATAAACCCCGGAAGAGTTCTGAAACACCCAGCACATCTTCAAACTCCTAAGAATAACCACACAGAGTTAGACCAACGATCCACCTAGCCCAGGAGGCCATCTCATTATCAGCCAAAAGCAGATGCCTAGGCCATGCAGTAAGAACAAGGCCAGCAACCTCGTACTACTTGCCCAGCGCTTAGCTGTTGTTAGCCAAGATACTTCTCATGGGAGGTGGGGTTTCCATGCACTGAGTAACCCTCAGATTCTCTCCTTAGGGCTCCTCATCTCCTCTTCAACTACTCCAAATGTAATCAGTCACAACAGGTTTTGATGAGAAGTTGCCTGGTCAACAATCCACTGTGCTGAGAAGGTCCTTTTCGTTGTATGACTTACTGGGTTCACCTGACCATCACTGGTTCTTGTGTTGGATGAGGCAAAAGTCAATCCCTGTCCCTCTCTTCCACACCACTCCTGCTCTTACAGACATCTGCCACCTAAGGCACTGAAGTTGTCTTGTTTCCCCTGTAGAGGAGCTGTTTCTTACACCAGATCACAGTTCTCCTAATGCCTCCACAGTTCTCTTTTGAGAACAACTGCAACACCGTAAGATACAGCTGAATCGCCGCTTTCTGCGCTGCCATAAAGTTCACTATTTTGGCCCTGATTTTAAGCATTTGCTTTGCTTTTCTGATCGATACTCAGTCCTGAGCTGATAGTCTCACGGAGGTTTCTATTGCAAGGCCAGGATCTCACTTTTGGCTGGTGCCACCACCTTCTTTCTGCAAATGTAAAAATTTATATACATCTGCAAGGCATAAATGGTAGGCTCGCTCTGAGAAGGTCGTATTTTTCTACACCTATAATTTATCCAAGCTAAATTTCATTTTTCATTTTCTGGAGCTGTCATTCATCCACGTAAGATCCTTCTACAATTACTCATCACAGTCCTTTATTTTTACTAAAGAGCTTCGTATCACCAAACTTTTCCTCGTTTTTTCTCAACCCTCTTTTGCAAGGGGTGTATTAATACACCGAAAGCAAAAAGCCACCAGTAAGAGCCTTTCTCTAAGCTACATCAGTTCTGAACTGCCCTGGTCTGAGAAAGGTTTACTAAGCACCTCCATTAACAGGAGCACTTAGATTTAATAAGCTGCATATACAGAGGAAGTACTTTTAATGTATTATTTACAGACTATCACAGCTGTCCTGGAAAAGCTGCTATCAGGAGGGAGGTAATTTAAACCAAGAGGAATAATACTTCCTATTGTGTTCCTTAATGAGCATTACTTCACAGCTGCAGGAAGAAGGGAAGCATCTGCAAACTGTATCTGAGAGACCAAAGGGAGGGGAAAAGGCGGGAATCGAAGCCATTACTAGGTGAATATATCCTCTCGGATGAGAGAGTCGCTGAGAACGGAGAAGAGTCCAACAAGTCCCCTCCTGCCACTCTGATATCCTCATCAAGCCCAGGAAAGGGCTAACCAAACACGAGTAACCCTTGGAAAAGCCTGCTGAAGCTTTATAGCTGCCGCCTTTAACAACCCAAAGCCCTGAGAATGACGTCACTATTAACTCTTCATCTGAGTAAACTAGAAAGAATTATGACATCGGGTTTTGTTCCAAGTATAAATAGATGTACCACTGGGGTTAATCGCCAACATCTGCCTGCAGAAAAGGAGTCTTTAATCCTCGAGTGCATCCGTGCCACCAGAAGTCACCCTTGTTTCGCAGCGCGTGAGCAGGAAGCTGCACAGCCCAGCAGCCCTCTGCTCCTTCCGCTCTGCCCGCTGAAGCGGGGCCTCTGCCACACAGGCAGGCAAAGGAGGGATGTCACAGAGAAGGGAAGAAGAACACTGGCCCGCACCCACTGAACTCCTCACATCCAATCTTACAGTGGCTGTGATGGCATTTTTAAACCAAGCAGCACCAAAACTCTCAGTGAACTTTGGAGCAGTCAGACAGAAACTCTACAGCTCTGTTAAACCTTGGCAGTTTAAAGCAGCGGGAAGCTGTTATCAATCCGGTGAAGCACACACCTACTTCTATCTTAAAATTGACACGTAGCAAGCACCTCTGAGTCCTAACCAGAAGCTGTCAGTCTGCTGCTTCAACAGTGGGTTGGCTACACCCTAAGCATTTTCATTTCTGGATTACACACGATCTGATTGTTTCCACCGCACTAATTAGTACCAGGCAGTAAGCTCTAACAAACTGCTACATTCGGGCTGGAGAGTTAACCACCATCTGAGGGACGGGAGCTAGTTCTCACCAACCAGCGGCACCACTGGACACAAGGTCTTTGAAGTGCAGCTACCCACCTACCTGCAGCTCACACACCTCAGCTGAAGCAGCCTGGAGAGGAAAAGGCTTGCTCCTCCCACTGCCCTCCTGCAACACTCCCTCCAACCCCACACAGCACCTTTCTGTCCAAGAAATAATCAGCTACATCCAACTGAGGACTAAGTAGCTCAAGGTTTCGAAGCAAAACACGTGAAAGGAAAGATTTGATCGTAAAAGCAGCAGCATTCTGAGTTTGATACAAAACCTACAAGCACTATTTGCAAAACTATCTGGTGACAGGCATACGATGAGTAGTGAAAAGGTCTGTTAGCCATCTGCAGAAAAATAAACCAAATGTTTTAGATGGGTGCAAGATCTGGGTATTTACTAGAAAAGAAGATAATTAAATACACTCACAACCAGAGAAACTTCAAGAGAGGTTAGTGCAAGGAACAACTGCCATGGACCAGACAACAGTGAAGGGTCTCCTTCCCTGAATCAAGCCCCGACATAACCACGAACCCCTTCCAAGCCCTGCACTCAGGAGGATGGGCCTGAACCATGGGCTCATTGCTGCCCTTCACATCTACTGCACCCAACTCAAGAGCAGGCTCACCAGATGGACAACTGTCCTACCCCTGCCCTGACAAATCTTCACAGTTAGAAAAAAGTTGGGCAACTTTTCCCATCACACAGAAACCTACTGCATCACCTAGCAAAGGTGACCACCCTGATCACCCAGCTATCCTACACCCACTTCCCCATGTTCAGAAAACTAATCAGCATTTGTATCTACCACAGTCTTGGTTGAGCAGCACGAAGATGCAGTATCACCAGCACAAAGCTTTGCACACAGGTCTACAAAACACAGTGCATAATAGGGGCTCACAACAACAACACTAGGAACATCCTCATCCTTCAATGCTTCTACCTACAAAACCTTGTCTCACTCAAAAAAGTGAGTTCTACTCAGCCAAGTAGTAGAAATGGGGAAAGGTGACCAAGGGCTCCAGCACACAACCCCTCCTCAGATCTGAGACAGTAAGTAAAAGAGTTTACTCTTGTGAACTAAATTATAGTATTTCTTCCTGAAGACACCACGTTGCTCTTAGATCACCACAACTCCAACAACAGTTGTTCAAGGACATTCACAAGCACTACTGAGATTCCCCACTGGGTGAAATGCAAACACAGTGGTAGGGGCACACAAAAAAAGAAGAATGTAAAACAAACTTTTCTTGAAATTTTATTAGAGAAAAATATTCTGCTAGCTGCTGAGAATTTCAGCGCACCCTCCATCAACCAATGACCATGAAAAATGAGCTACAGAAGTTATTACCTTCATATAGGGATGCTCATGACTAAAGATTAATGATTATGTAACTCTCTGGAAAAATAAAACATGCACTATTTTTGTCTGAACACTATGGGAACCTAAATTAGCCACACTAAGAATAGTTAGACTCTTTTTCTACATATTCAGAGAAATACAGCCAGCCTCTTTAAGCTAAAGTTCAAGATTGAAAAACCAAGTATGACAACAAATCACACTTTAACTGTAGAAGGGACTACTTTGTTCTCTGACTTCACTCCACCAAAACACATAACAGAACAGACTTCAAATCCTATATCAAAGTTCTGTTTCCGCTTCAAAGTCTTTCTGTTTGCAGAAACCACTGACTGAAAAAAAATTCTACATGTATTTTGAATTTTGCCACCTAATTCACTAAAACTTCCTAATGAACAGGCTTTAAAAACATCAAAGAAATTCATCTTTTTCACCACTCCATATAACAATGCCTTCCAAAAGGCTGGGTTGCTGTACTTTAAGAGGTTTTAAATGGCAAAGGTAACATCTCTCTTACGAGTATTCGATTCCTTTAGCATGCTTCTATGCAGCATGAACACTCAAAAAAGAGTTAAAACTTGTTTTGAAAGTTAAAGATCAAGTTAAATGTGTTTATCACAAACAACAACAACAAAAAGAAGTAATGAAAACTATTTTTTACCACCAAAAATGCTCACCCAGCAAGACTAAGCCTGCTCTTCAAGCCTACTGGAGATGGAGCAAGCCCTGTGCTGGGACGGCAAGGCTCAGGAGACAGAGAAGAACAAATTACATCACTGTAGGACTTCAAAGTGAGTTTCTCCCCAGGAACAGGGAAATCTTTACTGGAAAGCTTAAGAAAGGTTGTGCTGTGTGTGACTTCCCAAGTCACATACTAGGTGCAAAGAATCTTTTCTGGCCTCATACAGAACTCCAGTATTATATCCAACAACTGCTTCCTCCATATTCAGCCAAAGTAATCTGTAAATCATAACAGAGTAAGAAAACAAACCCAAGGAAATCTCTGTTTGAATGCACTATGTCCATAGACCTGGACAACCAAGTTGTCCCAATAAAGATGCCTCTTGGAAACACATTAACTTTTCTTCAAACACTCTGAAACACAATCGGTTGAATCAATATCCTCAGGCAACCATCAACACCCGTTCATCATCTCCCAGCACCCCGATAAGAAACACACTCTCATCTCAAATCACATCAGAAGACAATATTGCAGTCTTCGTGTTGCAACCTTCTTTTGAAGCCCTCTATCAACCAGCTGTGACAGTGAAAACCACAGCTTCTTTCTACTCCTCAACTCTGTTCCGAGACAGAGGAGTATTTTTAGTTTAGAAACCAATTTAGAGGCAACTGGTAGAACTTCATGTTATCAAAACTTCGGCAGCACAATGCAGACAACCTTGAAAAAGCATTTCTCCCAGAAGTCACATGCAGGATTTCAAAACAGGAAAGGGAAACAATGAATTTAAGTGAGGAGATTTTAAAGAGGAAGAGAAATCAACCAACACATCCTTGGCTGAAAGCTGGGCTGTCTTGAGCTGTGCGAGCAGATATTTTGGTAGAAGGTATTTGATAGGTGCCTAGTCCCATAACCCGTTCCCCAGTAGTTGTTCTGGAGATTGTGGTTATTTTGCATGCTCTGCAGGAATTCAGAAGTATTCTGACAACTTCCTTCTAAAACCTACCACCGTGTCATAGTCAGACAGTATCTTTCACTATTGGAAATGAAAGAAAAAAAAATGTCAATGAAAAATACCGTGTGTGTGTGTGAAGCACTTCTTGAGATTACTTTTCAAACACAAAAGGCATCTCTAATCTCAGGAGAATGGACATGGAATAAGAGTTCTATGCTAAACTTTTACATCACAAAACTTGAATGGCTTTTCCACTTTAAAACTCTGATGTCTAGGCTTAACTCAGTCACAGGATCATGCATGTAATTAAGTTTTGTTAGTAGTGCCAATCTGTTTCATCAGCCTTCTTCCATCCCTGTGACAGGAAATCAAATTTTCTATAAAGTTTAAATCAATTTTGGTGTCACCCAACTATCTTATCTTCTCTGAAGGTTATCACCTAACTGCTGCTTGCCTCAGATTGTATCAGTATAGTATGCTCTAGAGCCATAATTCACTTGCATCCCACTTGCTTGTGGGGTTTCATGTTCCCATAGATATTGGTATAAACCTTCATATGAAAGTTTAATGAAACTGTACAGATCTAATTCACAATTTCACAGTGACAAAACACAGCCTAAAATAACAAACTCTAGTTGGGATCCATAATGACAATAAGCTACAGACCAGGGGTCTGGAAGAGGTTACACCATGAAGCACCAGCATAGGGGAGGAAGCACTCAGAGCAACAGAAAGTTAGCTCAGCAAGGGGCAAAGAAGAAGAGCACCCAACAACATGGACAAGATGACACAAAGATGGAAAACTTAACACAATTCAATATACCACCAACTATGGAGACATTTCAAACCTAGCTAGCAGAATGAGTCCCACAAGACTCAACTTTGATAGTATAAACCTTACAAAAACCAGGCTAATAGTTTTCCACAAGAGCAGGATGGAAATAACACCCCTACGCTCACCTTAACATAGGAAATCAAAGAGATGGTGAGTATTGGGTTATGTTTTGGTAATCCTTGCCATTCCCCATGCCTGGGAGTTGCTTCCACAATGCTACTTTACCATTTAGCCTTCAACCCTAACTAAAATTACCAAGAGCTATCTCAAAACACTTGACAGGAGCTGTATAAGGTACCAGTCGGTACTGCCACGTTGTTCTTTGTTCCTTCCCGCCCCTTAATCTCTCTTAAGCCACATGTTGTCTCACATCCCCTTACTTAGATTACAGGATGTTTAAGGCAAGAACTGTATTCTTATCCTGTATTTCTACAGCACAAGCTACAGCTGGGTTCCTGGCCGAACATCAAGCGTTGTCCTAAAGCCACCCAACCTTTCAAGCATTTTACTGTTCTAAACCAGTAATACCAACCTTTCACACATCTTTTTAAGTATCTTTCAGAGGTTCCAGGATGAAGTCTCCCATGGATAAAAAGCTCAACTGATCGGACTGGCAATCTGTCACAATGGCAGACAAGCTATTTGAACTGAATTTCAAAACAAGGCCAGTGATGCTGCAAAGCCAACGGAACCTCCGAATGGCCTGCAGTAACCTACATGCTATTTGAAACAGAGAAAGCCACTTTTAAGAAGATTTTCATCCCAACAGCCTGTATTTTTAACACCTGAAAGTTTGTTGCACAAACTCTACTGAACTGTATTTTAAATGTGGTATTAACATGCAATTTAATAATCATCACTGGAGCCCAGAAGTTGAAACTCAGATTTCACAGCCTCAAAACACGAAAGGCACACACCTTCTGTCTAACCCACAGGCAGGAGTGGTTGTTTTGCAGTTTTAAATGCTCTGGGAAATATCATCTTATACACCCCTGTAAAAGGATGATGCATTACCTACACCATCATCTAGGAAACTATTACATGATCCCACTTCAATCCTAGAAACATATTCTGCTGTACCATCAACACACTTTAACCTTTATAACCCATGAGGTAAGACAAGAGACCTCAAATCCACCTAGGACACGTTCAGCTGGCTTGCAATGGCATACTATATTTACACGATGAGTTTTTACTGATGGAACTGCAAGCGTGCCCATTTGAATCAGAAATCACAGCTTTAATTAGAATTTCATTATTACATGGATCAAACAACTTCTGTTCCCCTCCCTATTATATAAGCTGGTTCAGAAGACTATCGGACCGAAAGGAAGTCAGTTAGTTTATGTCTAGGGCATTGAGAAAGTAGCGGAAGGATGAAGCGCTGTTGGGTGATTTATATAGCTGCCTCTAAGTTCTTCTAAAAAACAATTCTCTAAAATTAAAGGAACAATCTTGACTGTAGCATTAATACCTGCAGCCTAACAAAGCACTCCAGAATGTATTCAGAGAGATTAAATACCCTAAGGCTGATGACATAAGGAGTGCTAATTTGGGGAGTAATTTCCCAGGAGAAGTCCTGCAAGCCCAACACTTGGGACTTTACCAGGTGTAGCAGGGGGGTTATGCATTACTCAGAATTCATTCAGTGCTTCTCCAACAAAGCTGGATTTCTAAACATTCACAGTCCAGACCACATTCCACTGAGGATGTGTAAGGAAAGTACCTGACACAGTTCCATGTGCATGAACCCGTATCTAGATATTTGGATCTCAGTCACATAGAAAGAAGCAAGTATCTGAAAGGCTTTTACATACTTCAAAAAACCCACAGTGGGAAGTTCTGGGTGGGTTTTGGTGGCACTCACTCTTGTGATCATACATCTCCCAAAGTAATCTTTATTTCAGCACTTCACCTTTTAAATCACTGAAGTTAAAAAGGTTTTGGCAGATGGATAGGTTTTAAGTGACCTTAAATTTGCAGGTGTGACAGCTCTTAGCACCAACACGTATGAGAAAAAAGTAACTCCTTTAAAAATATCATAGCAAGGTCAGAGGGCTAAAGAGAGAACCAGTATCCTTCCATGACAGAAGCAGGGGAAAAGGAACACAAAAAAGCAAACAAGAAAAGTAAGATCAATCTGCCTTTAACAGTCTGAGCTGAAGACTGATGACTGCTGGTCCACACCAGAGAGGACAGCTCTGGATCAAGCAGGACGCTCTCCCAGGACTAACTGCTGGCAGGTTCAAGAAAGTTGCTTCTCTGACTCTGTGTTTGACTCTATTTTACTGTCACAGAGACAGGTATTTACTGAGGCCTTGGTGCGCTGCCACACCACAAACAGGAGCCCAAGACAGAGAGATAACACTGGGGAATCTCTCGTCGACAAACACTTGAAACAAACAGCAGCTACAGCTATCTGAAATCTTGCCACAGCAGGAAAAAATAGAAGCTGAAGCAGCAACCTTAAAATAAAAAAAAAAAAAGGGATGAAAAGGGGAAGTGGAACCATCAAGAAGTAAGTTTGCAAGTAAGAATATCCATGGAAGGACAAGTCAATAGAGAAAACAAACTAAAAAGCTCTACCAAACTGAGAGGGACAGAAAAGCCACACAAGAAAAGCTGAAGGGGAAAAATCAGACCAGGAATTTGGGGAGGGACAAATTAAAGATACACAATTTCAAAAGCACAGTGTGTAAAAGTAAGATTGCAAAAGGCCAAGAAGGGAAGAAGTCAAGGCAAGAAGAACAAAGAACACATTTCAGAAGGCCAGTCTTAAAAGCCGAGGGGCTAGATAGCACAGCAGTTAGAAACTCATCGTCCCTACATCAGTGCCTTACTTAAATAAACCAGGAAAGTATTAGCATATTCTGAGGGAAAAGCAGTCAGTGACTGACCAAAAGCAAGAAGGATTTATAGAAAAAAGCACTGTTAGGGATTGGAATTAAGAGGGCCTAAGGTAATAAGAAAGAGCTTAGGAGCAGAGGTGCATTGATACTGACATCGTGGTTACGTGAGGAAAAAAAAAACTTAGACAAATTATTTCAGGAAATGACGCCGCAGCGATCCTGGGAACAGGCTCCCTCTTTCCCAGTACAAACAGATCTCTATTTTCTAAGACTTTAAGTGGGAGGAGCCAATGGCTACAAGGATAGGAAGCATCCAACACTAGTCTAGCAGCCTCAACAGTTAAAATGCTGATCCTGTAAATAAATCAAATATTTAACTGTATAAACTCAGGTAATTCGATTAAAACCCAGTGCGACCACACACATTAGCAAAGGTAAATACACACAAGCATAGCAGACATCAGTCCATCCGTTCTGTTAGCAAAATACAAACACACACAGGGCCGGGGTTTAAAACTACCAAAGTGGGGGGAAATAAAGGCAAATTAACCAAATTAACCAACGGAGAAGTCTTCTAAAAGTTCAGGATCGCTCTCCCAACGCTGACCAAGGCTTCAAAGGAAAGTTGAAGAAAGGCTGAGAGTTTATTCCAGAGCTTCCTACCCACTCATAAAGCAGCAGAACTGGGAACATTGGGAAGGAATTGCTGACCATAACGGTGAAATTCCGGATGCCCGCCTCTGCCCGCAAAACTCAGTATGATCTTTTGGGGCAGGGAGCAGGGAAACCCTAGCAGACATTCAGCTTATTTGATTTCTATAGTAATTATTGTTACAGGATAATTATCTGCTAGGCACAAAAAAAAAAAAAAAAAAAGAAGGAAAAAAATCCAATCATTGTTTCTGTGTGCTTAAAATTCCTGGCTTTCGATCTGAATTACTTTTTTGTTCTTTACATTTCAAGCGGGGGGGGGGGGTGGGGTGGGGAGAGGGTGAAAAGTGGTTTCCCTGCCTCCGTGGTCTGAGCATTGTTTTGAATATTAAAAGATATAGCTCTCAGGCGTCGCGTTTTTAAAAACAATTAACTCCGCTATCCCAGAGCATTCCAATAGCCACTAATAACTACCGTAACCCTTTATAAAACAAAGTGGCCGTAATCAAGCGTTGCGTTTTGGGGGAGAACGCACTCCCAACGAAGCCGGCGGAGCCTCTATCCTCCCGGCACCACGCTGGGACGGTAAACACACAGACCCCAGCGCCCACCTGAGCAGCGCCGCCGCAGACCTTCCCCCCCCCCCCCTTTCCCCGCCAGAGGGGTGGGTGTTTCTAAACCGGAGAAGATTTTTCGCTCCCCCCTTTCCCAACTTGCCGAACGGCCCCACCGCTCCCCACGCCCGCTGTTCCCCGCGGGAGAACCGCGGGCCGCCCACGTGGGTGCCGCCGTCCCCCCTCCCCCCCCCGCCTTACCCCCTCCTTCTTCCCCCTCCCCAGCAGCGAGAGACTACGCGGGTGCGGGGGAATCCGCGGCCAAAGGCGGTGAAAACTTTCCCGGGCCGCCTCCGTGCGTGAGCCGGCTGTCGGGTCGTTAGCGAGGCGGGAAGATCCCTACCGCGGCGTTTCCTCCGGCAGCCAGGCCGGGCCAGGCCAGCCCCGGCCGGGGCAGCACCGAGGCGGGCTCTCCGGGCAGCGCGGGCCAAGGCCGCCCCGCAGCGCCGTGCGGCGAGCCCGGGGGTAGGGGAGGGGAGCTCATTGTGCAGGGAACAAAAGAAAGATCCTCACCGCAAACGCAGCAGGAGAGGGACTGCCTGAAGTAGGGCAGGAGCTTGTTAATCTCTGTAAAGGACTGGGGATCCCCAGGGTCGTAGTTGAGCACCAGGCGGCTCGCTGAAACGTAGAGAGCAGTGGCATTCACCGGGTTCATCGCAGCCGCTCGCACGCCGCCGGCTCCGGGGTGAGAAGAAAGCGTGGCGCCGAGTCCGTGCCGGCCGAGGGGGCAGGTGGCCCCGGGGCGGGGGCAGGCCGGGTGTCACCTTGGTCCGGGGCCACCTGGAGCCGCGCGGCGGCGGCGGCGGCAGCGCGGAGGCCGCGGCGGCCCGGCGGCCCTGTCAGAGGGGCCGCGCTGGCTCCTCCTCCGCCTCCAGCAGGGCCTCGCTCCCGAGCAGCGGCCTCGGCCCGCCCGCAGCCGCACAGCGCAGGGAGGCGGCGGCGCTACTCCAGGCTGCGGGCCATGCCGGGCCGCCCTCCCCCGGGCCCTGCTCCTCTCCGAGCGGACGCTTCCTCGGCCGCTGCGGGCCGCGCCTCAGCGGCGGCCCGGCATGGCGGCGGCCGCAGGGAGGAACCGCGAAGCCAGCTCAGGGCGGCGGCGGGCCGGGCCGCGCTGCCCGATCCGGCGGCGGGGGAGGGAGGCGGATGCACCTGGGCCTCAGCGGGGCCGCATCACCGCGGCGCCGCCGCGGCCTCTTCCGCCGGGCCGTTGGCTCCTGGCTGCGCGGCCGCGGGGCGGGCGCCGCTCGCGGGGCAGGGTCCGCCGCCCGATCCGCGCCGCAATGTCAATAGCAACCGTTAGATCCAACCGTCACTGCGGAGCCATCGCCGCTGCCGTCTAGCGCCTGGCACTGCGCATGCGCGGCCGGGCCGCTTCCCTCCCCGCAGCGGGGGCCCATTCCGCGGCGCGGGGGGGGGGGGTGCGGGTGTGTGGGGGAAGCGCGGCGCCCTCTAGCGGAGCCCGGGTGCGCCGCCGCGGGCCGCGCGGCTGCCCTGCCGCCCGCGGCCTGGGCGCGGCGCCGGCCTGAGGGAGCCGGCCCCTCGCCTCAGCCCTGCGGAGGGCGGGCCGGGTCGGCCGTGCAGCGGGCGTCAAGGCTTTTACCGCGCCGCGGGCCTCCGCCTCACGGGCGGCCGTGCCACGATGCTGGTTCGTCCTCTTGTCACGGCGAGCGCCTCCGCTCACCTCTCAGGCAGAGGAATCGGCCTGCGCCTTAATCCGCGCTGGAACCTGCAGCCAGGCCTGCACATACTTGAGGCGTGAGGCTCCAGCCTACGGACTGGGCCCCTCTTCAGCCCAGCACGGAGTGAGTCTCCAGTGCTTCTGCCCTCAGAGTGCGAGAGCTGCAGGGCCCGTGAGGCTCTGGGGCCTGGCGGAGGAGCTGCAGAGCACAGCCTCCTCAGGCGCGGCCTGGAGGCTGCGCTGGACACGAGCTGCCCACGGGTGGCTGTGTAGATGGATGCCTGTCACAAGTGTTTTCGCTGCCCGTGCTAGCACTCTGGAGGCTACAACATACAACACAGCCGTGGACCCACAGGCTCAAGGCAGGTATGACAAAGAACACACGGGCACATCACTGGGGGTGTATGGAGGGAACTTCTGGTATTTCCACTGTAGGCACCGCTGAAGCTGATCCACACACCTCCAGATCTGTGTTGCAACACTGCTGGTGCCATCAAGGCAGCCCTCTCCCTGCTTCCCTGGCCTTTTGGAGAACCAATAGAACCTCGCCTTTTTTCCCAGTTGCCCCTCTATCACCTAGAGTTGCCCACGTTAAACTAACTGGAGAGTGCCACCTCTGTCTTTCCCTTCTTTATTCTCTTTGTTAATCCCCCCAGCTTTCCCACCCCACTTAAAATGAGTGTACACACAAAATACAGGAGATTTGGTCTTGACTCCAAATACATATGTAGCACTTCTGGTCCTCATCAAGCCGTACAGCTCATTCCCCACCTGACAGTTTGCACATACCCCATGTACAGCCCTTGAGCACTCCCTCAGTGCATCTCACAGAGTAACATGCATGCTACGACACCCCCATCTCCCTTTTGATGTCCCAGCAAACCCTCAGCATGCCATCTGGGGACCATACACATTGAATCCCTAAACCCACTTCTTTCCATGGGACAGCATCTCCTGAGGCCCCATCTGGAGTCCTGTGTCCACTTCTGGGGCCCCCAATGCAAGAAAGATGTGGAACTGTTGGAGAGGGTTCAGAAGAGGCCATGAGGAAGATCAGAGGGCTGGAGCACCTGCCCTACAGAGAGAGGCTGAGGGAGCTGGGCTGGTTCAGCCTGGAGAAGAGAAGGTTGCGGGGGGAGCTCATTGCAGCCTTCCAGTACCTGAAGGGAGCAGAGAAACAGGAGGGGAATCAACTTTTTAAAAGGGTAGATAATGGCAGGACAAGGGGTGATGGATGGAAGCTGAAGAAGGGAAGGTTTAGATTAGTTATTAGAGGGACATTCTTTAGAGAGAGAGCGGTGAGGGGCAGGAACAGGCTGTCTGGAGAGGGGTGGATGCCCCATCCCTGGGGGTGTTCAAGGCCAGGTTGGATGGGGCCCTGAGCAACCTTGTGTAGCTCCAGGCCTGAGGTTGGTGGCCCTGCCTGTGGCAGGGGGTTGGAACTTTATGATCCTTGGGGTCCCTTCCAACCCAGACCATTCAGTGATTCTATGATCTTAATTCTTACCCTCAGCCTATATGCAAGTTGCCTGTGAAGTGCCCCATTCCTTCTCTAACTTATTCTAAATGTTTCTCCTAACACAATACAATACATCCAAAGAGTTTTGCTAGCTTTGACTAATTTCAGGGTTATACTCCATCCATGAGCTGGATTCAGTAGTTATGATGCATACTGTTCCAGGACCAAACCTCAATCCACAGCATTAACCTGCGCTATTCCTTCATTCCCTGATAGAACTAAATAAGTAGGTTTGGATTCCATCTAAGAACAACTGCAATTCTAGCAGGACTGATAATATAAACTCTCTAGAACTGCAAGTAAATATTTCTCTTAAAGATTATAGTAATAATTGAATAATCACATACAAAATGGGAAGAGCAGCAAGACTGACTAGATCACACACTTTTCTCCATAGGGAGTCCACAGGGCCTTTTTTTCTGTTTCACTATTGCTGGCTGACTGTCAAATTCTGATTTTTTCTTCCACTCAGACCCTTGAGCTGAGGGTCCATGTTTCTAGCAGTGCAATACAAGAAGCAGATATAACTTTTTCCTACCTTCAGTCTGTTGATTGTTTCTTCTAGTCTATCAGCATCACTATTCTTGAGAGTGAGTCCTCTTATCCAAACAGACTGGGTTAGGTCCTCAGCTGTTTGCCATCATTATGACAATTAGAGTGGTAAGACTAAATATTAGGGTCTTGAGTGCACCAACAGGCTCTGCAACCTCTTGCCCCTGCCCCCAGGGGGTTGGCTGCAGGCCTGTGGCCAGCTCTGATGCCGTGCAGCTGTGTGGCCTTGGATCACACTGCTGAGAAATAGTCAAGCTGTGAGAAGTTTCATCTGGGCCCCCTCTGCTTTGCTTTAGGAGCTGCCTTAAAGTACAGGCATTGCCTTTTGCTGAGCTAGCCTATATTTGGCTTGCTGCCTGTCTGCTTTGGCCCTGGACCTGCCTTGTCACTGTAGATGTCTGGCAATCACTAGGCTCACCCTTATTACTGCTGCTGGACCTGCTCTGCTCATTTTCTTCAGGTACTGTGGGACTGTTCCTTGTTAGTGATAATACTGCCCTTCTTTACCTGCCTCCCTGTCACCCTCTGCTCCTGGCTCACTCTCCCTTCTGCAGTTGCCACTTTAGCCACTAAAAGCTTTGTGGACCAAGTGTTCTCACTAATTTACTTTGCCAGTTGTCAGTGGTGTGGCTATGGGCTCACCCATGTTACTGCCCCAGTGAGAGTCTGTTTAAGTGGACATTCCCTTATGAGGAAGTCAATCCCTGTTTTTTTTTATTGGAGTTTATTGTTGCATGTATCTTTTGGGGGGGAAGGAAAGAGGGATCTAAATACATTATTAAGCTTGAGACATGGAGTAGTACAGCACAACTTGTATCCTTAGTGGTGCAGAGGAATTCCCTGGTCTAAGCCAGAGAGCTTCTTATACTGTTGTTGAAGGCTGAAATAAGCAATGCTGTACAAGCAACTTGAGGACAGTGTTTTTAGGCCCCTCAGATCTTTGCAACTGCGTGGGATTTGCTGGGTTTTTTTTATTCTGGGTTTGGTTTTTTAACTATCTGCTGCTTTTCAGAAACACTCAACAAATAAACAAGAATCTATTTCTGGTTTGGGTTCACAAGGACTTGAGAATTAATATTCCCCAGCACTTCTAAGGTCCCTGGGATCTCAGTACAGAACCCACCCACTAAGTCACTATTGTTAGGGGTTTTGCTTATTGTTCTCTAGAAGCCAGTCACCCACAATTCACTTACTTCATTTGGGTGATATGTTTGAAGGGAATCTTCATAGGCTGAATTTGTAGGACATGTTCTCCAGCATTTATTATTCAGCACAGCTTTCTCCTTTAGTTCTCCCAGCACTTCACCAATTTGAAACAGGCTAGTGGGTGTAGTTGCTATTGCTTTTCTCCAGCTGTGCGAGCATGCCTGGCCTAATAATTGTTCTATTTGAATTGGCATCAAGTATGGTCATGCATTTTGCATATCATATTAGATGTCTGGTAATCAAGTTCCTTGTGTTGTTATTAAATTGTGTAGAAGTCATGGGGTTGATCTGTGCAACTCTAAATTCTGTCAGATGAAATCAATTCCTCCTTTTGTCCAGAACTGGGCCTGAGAACTTTTACCAGATGCTAGACATGCTCTCTGTTGATCTACTTCATATTTAGAAAAGTACCCTTTTCAGTTACTTTTTTCCTTTTTGTGGTATTTATGTGAACTGTGTGAATAGACTTTGTATTGTGGCTATGTAAAAAATCTGTTTACCTTTCAAAAGTGTCATAAAACAGTTTTCCAGCATGTATTTAGATGCAGAAGGGAGTTGAGAGAGCTCAGTCCATCTTCTCAGTGATGCTGTTTCCTTTTTTTTTAATAGTGTAGCCAAACAAAGAAATTCAAGTTCTTCCAGACATTTTCTTCCCTCCTTTCTGCACATAGTACCATGAATCCAAAATTGACTGTTGCTTGTTTAGGCTGGGGGTGGTTCTTGGTTTTTGTTCATGCCAGGGTAATCTTGGGTCCTCTATCAGTTCAGATGTAGCCTTTATATGTGCTAGCCAGCTTAACTCAGGATGAGAAGTTTTTCCATATTGCACAGCAAAAGCTCAAAATTAATTTAGGCAGCTTATTAAATTGTAAGGGAGGGGGGAGGGGGGCAAATTCCACATTTGCAATAAGAGCTGGCCACTGGATTTTGTTTCCAGGACCACTGTTCCCTTCTGCTCTGGTCATATTCCCAACTTCCTGCTGAGCCAAGAGGTTGAGGAGTACTTCAGAAGCCCATGCAGGGAGCCCCTCTTTTAAAATATAGATTGCTTTTAATTTGCTGGTTTGTGGTGGTGTTATTTAAATAGGGATATTCTGACCTCTCTCTTTTGGGTCTTAGTTGTAAGTGGGATAAAAAAGTGCTGGAAACCACCATTTCCTTGACTGCCTCCCACCCTGTCCAGGCAAAAGTAAGTATTACTGTAACTTCCTAATGCTGACTTCTTGGAGCCATATGTCCTCTGTGCAGCTTTTCTTTGGCCAAAGTGTTTCTGGTGTTCCTTAACGAAAAAATCTGCTACCTGATGACAGATAGATCATTAATCCCCTTGCTGCTTTTTATTGTTTTAAAGCTGGGAGATGTAACTGCCTTTTTCAATAGATACTCTGCAGTTTCTCCCCTGACAAACACTTTATCTTTGCTCAGAGGTCTTCTCAGGTTTTTTTTGAGAAACCAGAACAGACTGATTGTTCCAATATACAGGACAAAGAATATAAAGTTCCCTTTAAAAAAAAATAATTAAACAATGTGATGCCAATATTTGATAGTTGATTAAAATGTGCAATTCAGAGAATATTTTACTGATGCAGTCATAGTGTGCAATGTATCTGACCTGATCTCAGCAGTCACTTCTGTGTTCGGCATCTACAAATCCAGTCTTAGCTTTGTATCCTGTCTGAGCTCTGCTTATTTTTCTGAGTCCCCAGCTCATTTCTGGTCAGAGTTGCGAGTTGGTGCGGCACTTGGGCTTCCATGAGTGCAGGAGTTTTGTCAGGGCAGGCCTTTCATTCTTGTTTGGAACAGCACAAAGCAAGTAGAGATGATCTGGGATTAGCACTAAATATTCATGCTGATTTTGAGCCAAACAGCTAATGTAGAAATACAGGTTCAGCTCTGCACATATTCCAGTTTAATTTGGGTTTAGTGAGGATGCTGCTGTAACTGCTTTTCTGGGAACCTCTTGCACACCTGAGTTACCCTTCTGACTTAACAAAACAACTGATATTGATGGCCTTGAGCTGTTTCAGGAGTACAGACTGATGATGGAACTGGTCTTTATTAACTACTTCTGTTTAACAAAAATGCCCAAAAGGTTACTATTTGTCTGAACATGAAAAAAATTAGTAATAGTGGACTGTTTTCTTATGATTCAGAGTCCTTTTGCAACTGGATTTGGCCTCAGAATCTATTCTCTGCTTTCATCTAATTGTATTGTGCTATGGGCTTCTTGAGAAACTGCCTGGATCATTTTTGCTTTCTGCTGCATCTCTCAGAAAAGGTCTAACTTCAGAGTCCTGTCTTGTTAGGATTGTTAAAATGACTGTGTCAGAACTAAGTCTGAAAGGAGGCAGTGAGCAATATTTGGGAACACTTATGAGGTTATTGAGCTAGCATAATCTCAGAGCAATTTGTTTTGGGGATCTCCAAAGACAGCAGTGACACCTTTGCATTTTATAGTCGTGGAGAGATTTTTTTTCCTCCACTGGTGTGTCCAGTGCACATCACTCTTTCTTTGCAACACATCATCTAGCTGAAGCCTATAATGCTTGTGTTGGAATAGCTGGTGAACATTCAATCTCCAGCCACCCCTGTGATGCCATTCCTGACTTTTCAGGTCTCACTCATTCTACCTCAGCTGTTCCTTTTCCAGGCTGAGGACTGTTTATTTGCTGCTTTTACAGAAGTCACTTCATAAATTCCGTCAGCACTGTTCTTTTGCACCTCTGTGTGTGTATTTATGTGTGCACAAAGACAGCATATGACCCATACATGCATATCTCATGTTCAAGAGCAGGGCACAAAGTGTGATCCAGAACAGCACGTAGTATTAGAGATGTAGATTCAACTGGAGAGGTATTCTGTGGCTTGGAGTGCTTTCTGTCTTGTTCTCTTTTGGAATTATCACTAATACTCTTTTGGCTGCTATTGAAAACTGAGCAGATGTTTTTACAGAGGTATTGTGAACTCATTCCTTTTGGTAACAGACAGTTCAAGTGTCCAATGTGTATGTATTCTGGGTATTGCTTTACTAAGTCCCTTTTCCAGATCTGTCACAGTTGTGATGGACAGAATAGATCCCAGCTGAAGGCACAGAAGATGTTCTAGGCCAAAAGACCTGTGGGACTTGCTGGTAAAGTTATTTCACTGTGAAAATTCACTTATTTCCTTTAAAAAAATCTTTTAAAAAATTTGTGACAGGACCTTCCTTTTCATCCAATGACAATTTAGCTTCAAGAGCTTCTGATAAGGGATGTTCTCAAAGGCCTCTTGAAATCCTAGTATGAACTGAATCTCCCTTGCACATGTTTGACTTCGTTAAATGATGCCACTAGATCTGCATGGCATGAATTTCTGGACAAAATCTGTGTCAGCTCCTCCCCAGTATGTCCTATTTACATATTCACTAATCATGGGTGTGGGGTTTTGGTCTAGGGTTTTTTGGGTTGTGTGTTTTGGGGTTGGGTGGTTTTCATGCTATTTCACGTTGTAATTCATACTGGATTACAGGTTTATAGTTTTCTTAAATCCTTTAATGCCATCCTTCAGAACTCCACCTGCCACATGAGTTTTTAGCAAGAGACTTGATGTTTAAACTAGTTCATCTCTCAAATTTTTGGTAATACTGAGGTGAAAACATTTTGGTCTTGGAGACTTGTTAGTGTTAATGATTTGTTCTATAACTTAATCTCCTACTCTTCAGGGCAAAACAGACCCTCCAAGTGTATCCTTTTATCGAATAACAAACAGGGTTTTAGCACACGTAACCTCTCAAGTTCCTTTGCACTAAGTGCAGATGTAAAACAAAACAAAAAATATAGATTTTTTTTTCCTGCAATGGTTCTATAGTCTCTAAGAAATCCCTTTTAATCTTGATTTGTCTCATTGCCAGATTCCCTGGCATGCTTCCTCATGTGTTTGAAAGAGAATTTACTAGTTTTCATACTTCTATCAAGTTGTTCCTAAAAGTATTTTTTTGCCTCTTCACTCTTTCTTTTTTTTTTTTTTTCTCACATGCAACCTGCAGCAGTTTACTGTTGTTTTTTCCTAGGCTCCTCTGTTGGGCAGAACTTCAACTATTTGAAGAATGCCTTTTTGCTTCTAGTAACCCCCATTGCTATGCTGTTGGGGCGTGCTGACTTTCCCTTCCAGGATGGGGTCTTTTTGAAACCTCTCCCTTCCCAGGAGGTAGATTTCTAAACTCCTCACACGTGATGCGTGTTCTGAAGAGGGGTAGTTGTAATTTCCAGAGTTTCAGAGTTGCTCTCCACGTTTATTCATAATGAAGAAGCTATTGAAACCAGCCTGTTGACACTGAACCAACCTGCCGTGTACAAGTATTTCCCACTGAGGGACAGCGGAAGCTTTTGCTTCAGACCTCCCATGCTGTTTCCTACCTGGGCTATTTTGTGATCCAGGAGAACCTAGGCTTCCAGGCTTTTGACTGAACATGACTGGGGAGTGTCAAGAGCCTCTTGAGTTGCTGCAGAGGAGCAGCTATCTCACAAACAGGCAGGAATGCAGCTACTCTGCCTGGAGAGATGGGGCTGGAAACTTTACAGGCGAAAACAGTCTCATGCTAGGTAGGGTGTGGGCTGAGGTACTCGATGCCTTGTATTTGTGAACGAAATCTCCTGAGGCCTTTGTGCCTGGAGGTGGGGTTCAAAGAGAGGGGCTACCGGTAGAGCAGGATGTCTGAGTCAGCAGGTACTGAGAAAACCAGACACATGCAGTCTGGGGGACCAGACAGGCTGACCCGGGTATGCTGAGAGAGCTGGCAGGTGTCATAGCGAGGCCACTGTCATTGTGGAAAATCCTGGAGATTGGGGAAAATCTCTGATGACTGGGATTATACCCATCTACCAAAAAAAAGCAGGGCGGATGATCTGGGAGTCTGAAAGGCAGTCAGCCTCAGCTTTGTCTCCAAGGAAGACTGGTCCAAGTCTTCCTAGATGCCTTTTTTGAGCATGTGAAGGGGAAGGTGGTTGGGGAATAGCCAGCATAGCTTAACCAAGCATAAATGATGTGTGACCAAACCTCTCTGTGTCTTCTAGCTCTGTCGATGAGGGAAGAGCAGTTGATGTCACCTACCTTGACTTGGGCTTTTGACAGGGTCTCAGTTGTGTCTGGGTTGGGACATTGTGGTGAGAAGGGCTCACAGGAGTAGAGGCTGAGGGATTGGGCTTTGTTAGCATGGAGATGACTTTGGGGACACCCCTAATCGCTACTTTCTGGTACTGGAAAGCCTGTCTGTCTCCTCACTAACCTGTCTTTATTGATGTGCATAATCAGCGGACAGGAGACTCTGTCCTGAACTGAAGAAACAGGGCAGATTGCTTCTTAACAGAAGGGGTGGGACAGGAATTAGTTTCCCAGTGAGGGACTGAAACAGGGACTGGAAAAGGTATGCCAGTCTGTCCATGCAGACTTCCATGTCCAGCTGACAGTCGTGGAAAACCTGTTATGAATTTGGCATCAACTGTCCTGAGTAGGAGGCTGGGCTAGAGCCTGTGCCATTCCAGAATGAATTACTGTGTGACAGCTTGTGTATGCTATGTAATCCAAGAATTTCCATTCTTGGAGATCCTTCTCCAGACCTAACCTTATGGTATCTATGGGGCGGGCTCACCTCCTTCCTTGTGCTTAGACCAAGGGCATGCGAGGCATGTTCACCTGGCACTGACTGGGTACCTCTTGGTGGCCAGCCTCTGAGGCGGGCGACTGGGGCTGACACAGTCTGGCATACAGACTGGCTGCGTTCCCAGAGGACTGACTGGGAACTCATGACATCAAATACCTGGACTGGGGATACACAGCAGCCGGTCACTGGGTCTGTGTGGTGTGTATTCCCCAGACACCTCCTTCCGTTTTACCGGGCCTTTATTTTCCTCACCCTTCTACAAGCCTGCTGTGCCAAGAGCCGGGCAGCCCAGCTAATGGCAGGCAGTACGCCCGTAGGCCACCCGGCCCGTGTTCTCACAGCGAATGCTTCCCGCTGCTCGGGAGAACGGCGAGGGGGAGCAGCCCGTCCCGGGAGCTGAACGCGGTGCTGGCCGCCCTCGCTTCTCAAACGCAACGCCCTGAGTTCCCGGGGACTCTTCCGAAGCCGGGAGCGTATCTCCCCGGAAGAGGAAGCGGGAAAGCGGGCAAAGCGGGGGGCTTTTCCCGCTGGCCCGTCAGGCGGCTCCAAGGCAAAGGCGATCATCAGTTCGCCCGGGGGGCTGCGTCCGGCTGCCTGGCCTCCCTCCCGGGAGCGGGCCGCATCTACCAAGTCCTCCAAGCGCGCTGGGCCACCCCGGAGGCCCAAGACCGGGCGAGCCCAGCATCTAAGCGGCGGCCGACGCCGAGCGCCGCCCCGCTCCTCCTCGGGGCCCCGCGCAGGCGCTGTTGCCACTAGCTGGCTCACGACATGGCGGCGTTGTGCGCGCTGAGGCGGGCGGCGGGGGCGCAGCTGTGCCGAGCCGCCTCGGGGGCCCGCGGGGTCGCCTCAGGGGGCCGCCCGCCTTCCGTGCCTGAGCGCATCGAGGAGAAGCGCCGCGCCGCGCTGCTCGGCGGCGGGCAGGGCCGTATCGACGCGCAGCACAAGCGGGTGAGCCGCGGGGACGGGTGCGCCTTCCCCGCCGCCCCGCCGGGCTCTGCGACGGGAAGTGGGGGGTGCGACAGGCACGTAGCGGGAGAGGAGCGGTGATCACAGCGGCCACCCGGACTCCGGGCTGGGACCGCGGGGCAGGGAAGGAGCGGTGCTGCAGTCACGGCTCAGGCGGCCTCCCGCGGCCGGAGGTGGACTCGGCTGCGGTGCTGCAGAGCCTTTGCGCAGCTCGGGGTGCTTGGCCCTTCAGTGGGGGACTCTGGCGTGGGACGAGGGCCCGCCGTGCCTCTCACTCCGGGCAGGAGAAAAGCCATTTCCATCAGCTCCGACACCAAGATCTGCTGGGGTAGCGCAGGCACAAGTTGCAGCTTGCATCGTGTGATAGCAGGGTTGCCTCACACTTGGCTGGGCTTGGCCGCCGGCCATCCAGCACAGCTCTGGCTTTCCCAGCGCTGTTGCAAATCTTAGGCTGATCTTCTGGGAGATGAGAGCAAAGAGCTACAAGAGTGGAAATAAGTCAGAGAAGACAGATGGGAAGGATGGCAATGGCTGGATTTTTAGTTTCTTGCCTCTGTTGTTCAGAACTCAGGCAATGCTGGGGTTGGACTTTCTGTTTATTGTTTGCTGCTGGATGCCTCTTCTGTTTAGAGCAGGGCCCATCCATACCACACTGGCTTGTGGGCTTCAGGGAGATAGCAGTAGTCATTCACATGGAGAATGCACAAATGATCAGTTTGCCCTTCTGTGGTTTCCTACCATGGTTATACAACAGCTGGAGAAAAGCTCACAAGTTACACTTAGAACACTGATGTACCAATCTACGACCATTCTGCGTGTCTAGGGGCCTCAAACCTTTCATATCATGTTTTATATAAGTTAAACCTATGGCTCACACTAGTCTTTTTCTGCATTTGTTTATTTTCCCATGAACTTTTTTACCTACTGGTCAGAAGTTTTGCAGAGAAGCCAAGATGTATTTTAGCATCATGTTGAGATACGGTCACACCATCCCCTAAAGGCAGCAACCCAGGTGCCCTTACCTCGGCAGACCCACCTTCCCTGGGTTGGAAATAACAGATTTGTTTGAAAGGTTAAGATAAAAAGAAGTTTTTGGTTGTTTATTACTGCATGGCATCGTTTCTGCTTATCGAAGGGCATGTATCTCTGGTCACTTGATTATATTCTTGGCCCCTACTCTGCTTTTGCCTAGACCAGTGCCCAACACAAAAAAGAACGAAAGGATCTTGTCAGAAATTCCCTGCAGGCTGTCCTATTTCCTCTTCCCTCTCATCTGCTGCAGTCAAATATTGGAGCATGGTGAATTGAGTCTTGAACTCAGTAAGGACTGGTTTCGCTGTGGAAGGGTGCCATGTTTAAGAATAGAACAAAGGCCTTAATGGTGGCATTTAAACATGTAGGCAAAAATAGCTGTGATGCTATTCTATCTTCTTGAAAAGACTCAGACTGTTTCCTTTATCTTGTGGTAGTGCTGCTCTGATAGTCAGCCTTATTTTCAAAGTCTGGCTCGCACTGTGTTTGTTTTTAAGGAGAGGAATTGCTATATAGGCTGTTTCCAGCTTTGAGGGCATGCAGTTGCTTACTGGGCCAAACATGATTAAATACGATGTTTGATTAAACTACATCTGCTGGTGGTCAGTACACAGAGCCAGAACCACCTGATGGCTCTATTAATTATTGCTTGCTATGTTCCAGGGAAAGCTGACAGCAAGAGAACGAATTCTTCTGCTGTTGGACCCCGACAGTTTTGATGAATATGACATGTTTGTGGAACACAGATGTTCTGACTTTGGAATGGACTCTAATAAGAATAAGGTATTTTTGTTGCATACAACTCTTGCTTCTTTGTCATTCAATAGGCTCTTCTGTTCACATGTAACTTCTTTTGTTTTCTTTTTGTTTTGCAGATTTCCTCGTATTACCCTCAGTTTCCATTTAACAGCTTACAGTGGTTTACTTTTCCATTGTCTAAACCTGATACCTTTTTTTTAAGGTCACCTGTCTGGTTCAAATGCCTCTGCAGATACTGTCCTAGACATTTAAAGAACAGAGGAGAGCTGCAGAGCTTTGTTGTTACAACTTGGCCAGTCAAGTCAGATATGAAGAACAAATACTGGTAGTTACTTCTGCCTCCCAGCTGGTAGCGTTAGAGCTAGAGGATGAAGTAACTCTGATCCATCTTTATGCCTGCTAGCATACAGAGTTAGAATCTTCTAGGGCCTTCAAAGCTCATATGTTTGGGAACTCAAGCACTCATGCTGGTCTGTGAGCGAGTTGCAGTCTGCCTCTTCCTGTGGTTTTCACACATACTGCTGTCTATCCTAAACCAGCGTGGTGCACCAGGCTCAAGGTGTAGAGGAAGAACCTACGGGCCCTCTGAGTTCCTCACCATAACATCCCTGCCTGATAAATCACTACATGGGAAAAGTATTTTGTTGTGATTTAATACAGAAAGGCCCAGCAAAAATGCTACGATGCGTAGACGGCTCGTGCACGTGGGCCTGTTCCATGTGAATCTTCCTGCAGCAAAAGGCCCTATCTGCCTATCTGTATTCCAGTTGGGGGTGTGGTGTGCTGCTCTCAGTGTGTGCCACTGCCTCGTGCTGCGTATGACGACTGCAAGTTCTGTTTATGCAGTTATTAAACCAGTTTGTCAGTTTTCAGTCCTTCCAAGTTGCAGGGCTGCATCCTACAGATGAGGGAGGGATCAGCAGGCTGCCACCATAAGCAGTAGGGGCGCTGGGAGCTGTCAAAGGTGAAGGATTCGGTTCTGTTTTAGTAGCTACGACACTGATAGGACTTGTTGCTGGGAAAGATGTCATGCTCAGCCTCCTCCCTTCTTCCTCAGTATAGGAGCAAACATCATCTTTAAGGTTTTTTTTCCACTCTGTTGCCCAGCAAGCTGAAATAACTGCTCTGTTGTCTCTCATCCTACCACTCAACGCTGCATGCCATAGTGCTGATAACAAATTGTTGTTCCTGAAGATAGGAGGAGCAGCAAAGTCCTGAGAGTAACAAGAGGGTTAATTTTCTCCTTGTCCTTCAGAATTCACCTTTCCCTGAGCTGCAGACTGTGTTTACAGAGCACAGTTTCACAACAGATGACCTAACTGTGGCCAGTGAGCTGGAATATTAGTTTAGCATTGAATTTCTCTCAGTTCCTGGAACTTCCTGAAGGTAGGGTGAGACTTTTATCCAGGCCACTCTTATGTTTTCAAGAGTCATCTGCGTGGGACAGTAGCTGGAACTACAGATGTGTTTTCTGCTGTTCCGTGTGCCAAGCACCACCAGCTGTTAGTGGCACTGTCTGCAGCCTGAGAAAAGTCCCCAGGCTGGTATGACCTTTCTGAGAACAGATCACCTTGAGCATAAATGGCCCTCAGAGTACACAATATCCTTTTTTTTTTTTTTTCCCCTCTATGCCTGGAACTCCTTTATGACAGCCCAGTGAAGTTCCTTTTCTATTGTCTTGAAAGACTTCTGTGTATTTACTAGAAATGAGACAACATAGATAAGCAGATTGTGAGATTCACAGGCTCCATTTCCTCTTCTGGCTCTTTCTTCCCCTATTCTCAGGGTGAAAAATGGGATAGGTCAAGTTGAAGTAATTGAGGTGACTGTAATTACATTTTTTTACATTTCCAGGGTTGTATTAACACCTCAAGGAAGGTTTGTGTGTTGTGTCAGTGCTTTCAAAAGCATCAGGTTGTCCTAACATCCTGTCTCTAAGGATGTCATTTGCTTAACTTCAGATGGGCTGAAATTTGACAGGAAACTCCAAAATTCACCAGTTTTTACACTAATACATAACTAGTATGTGACATGACCTCTCATCTGCCTTTCCAGGCCAGGGGGAAATCTTGGTGAAGCCCCCACTGCAAACATCAAAGTCCAGTCCTCTCAGAGAATCAGCCTTTACTTTGTCTTGGTATAAATTGATGGGGTTTTTAGTGGATGTTGCTGCTGCTTATTATTTCTACTGAATTTCTGTGTTTTTTAACACAGTATCCAGGAGACAGTGTGGTGACTGGCCGTGGACGGATTAATGGGAGGCTGGCTTATGTTTTCAGTCAGGTATGGTTTGGCTTGGTTTTTAAAGAGCATGACCTTACCCTCTGGAATGCACGCGCATTAGTTCAGTGTGCCCATGTAGCAGTGTACCTGTTTCCCTTCTGCCAACAAGCACAGTGTCCTGTGGGAGGAAGCAGGATGCCTTTGTATGAGCAGCAGCCAAAAAGCACTTGCAAGGACTTTGTGGGGTGGTAGACGCGTTGTGACAAGGGTGAGATACAGGCTGAAGGATGCGGAGCCAGTTTTTCAAAACACACTGATGTTACTTTGGGGTGATGTCATTGGATGTTGATGTGCTGAAGGACAGGAGGAGTCCCCCAGAGCCGCATTTTTGATAACAGAGAAGTGAATTAATGGAGAAGACACCGAGGACTGTGTGCTTAAAGCGATTGCAAGCTCTGACTCTGTCCCTGCGGACTCTGTCCCCGTGGTTGGATGTGTGTGAATGAGCTCCGGCAGGCGTGCAGAGTCCTGCAAGCATCAGGGCTTTGCATGTCCTGAGGCCCATCTTCTGGGTTCCAGGCTGCAGAGGAGGGACTGTTGGAGATGTCTAACTGGAGCTGCAATGAATGGAATTCAGGGTAGAGGGCACTTGAGCAACCTGAATAGTTTCTCAGGTTCAGACTCACTGATTAGTTGAATGGATTGTCTAAATATAAATAAAGCATACTTTCTATGTAAAAATATACTTTTTAGTAAAATACAAGAACTTTAAAGGAAACATAATAGGTAGGGATTTATCTTGCTCAGTCTTAACACAATGAAAGAAAGGCTTCCTTTCAAATCGCTGGTAACTGCTCCTGTGTTCTGGGCCACAAAGTAGCCTTTGTTCAGTTTGCTGTCCTGGCCCAAATGATTGTTGCTGTGTGACCTCGGAGCAAGCTGTATGCCCTGCCTTTTTTGTCTTGGATGTGCAACTCTTCCAAGGTACGACACTGGTTCGTGGGCCTGAACATAAGATAGGACCTGAATGCAGACCTTCATTTTGGAAGATGACAGTTTTTATATTAAAGTAACTTAAATGTGCTCCTTCATGATAATATATCTATGTCTTTTTTTAAATAGGTATTTTGTTTTTAAAGACCTTTTCCCCCTTCAAACTGAGCTGCCACCTGAGGTGTTCCTTCCTTTTTGTTCAGCTGCTGGCTATAATCATGCTGGTTTCTGCCCATGCAGCTTTCAGGGCCCCTTTGAAAGTGAGACTTGGTGGGAGTGCATCCGAGATACTCACAGCAAGTTGGCTCAGGAGGTGTCAATATCCCTTCTTGTCTGGATCAGTCCCCGGACCTTGTGTTGCTTGTTCAGGGTCTTGCTGCACAGGTGCAGGGGTAGCACCCACAGTCAGTTTTGGCTGACAGTCCCTGCAGCACCCATAAAAGAAAAACCAACTCTTGAAACACAACTCATGAATATGCAATGATGGCATAATTTTGTTTTTTGATTTCTGCCAGTTTACAGGCATATCTTAATGCTGCCCCTTGTAGCAGGACCCTCCTCGTGGGTGAAATTTCTCCAACCTGCACAAGTATTGATAATGCCCATGAAAAAGGAACATATCTTTATAGAAAATGCTTCTGTGAAGGAGGCTTAAAAAAAAACAAAAAAGAGGCAAATTAGACATAGTAAGTTTGTGATTTGAAAGTAGAAGAAACACGTACAAAAGACCTTCTTGCTTTTACAGAAGGTTAGGATGGAGCAGGATTGGCCCTCAGGGTGCAGTAAGGGAATCAGGTTATTTTGGAGCAGCACACAGACTACAGAGCATTGTAGGATTATGCTGTTTACTTGCAATGTGTTACTGAAATTATTTTTTCCCTAATCTGAAAATTGGTTTTTCCTCTAGGATTTTACTGTGTTTGGAGGTAGTTTATCTGGAGCTCATGCCCAGAAGATCTGCAAGGTAAGACTGGGAAAATAATGGACAATAAAAGAAAAAATTGTCAGTGTCTGGTTTTGTGGGTTTGTTTTTTTTTTCCTTCCTCAATGTTGTGTTAATGACTTTGGCAAAAATTATTTGTAATTAACCTTAGTGGAGTCTGGAGTATGTCATTGCAACCTGAGATTGCCTGTCTCCTCACCTCAGTTGAGATGTGAGAGCACAGGTGAACAGAGGGGTATTCTTTGGATGCTTTTCCAAGTGTAAGAGAGCTTTTCCAAGTCATACTTTGTTTAAATTAAGTTGCCTTTTCCATTGTGCTACAAAAGACAAGACAGACTTGCAAAGTACAAATATAAGTTAACTAGCTATTGTCTACTGGAGAAATGTGAAATCAGTTGCAAGAAATTTTTTCCTGTGCTATGTGGAGTGTGTAGTATTTATAAAAAGCAAATGTAACAAGTAAATGATCTGAAGATAAAGTTTTACAACTTGAAGGTCACCCTGATACTCAGAGCTTCTGTTACCAGGCACTTGTGGCTATTTATTCTCTCTTTGTCTGCTTGTCTCACTGGAAAAACTGGTGTTTGAATCCCAGGGGAACTTTTGCATGCATGAGTTTTCAGAGGTGTGGGCTGGTGAAAATGTCCTGAATTTTCTTGCTAGGGAATGAGAAACAAGGCTTTTTGGTGTACAAGGCCTTTTCTTGTGGTGGAAAACCTACTTTTTGGCACAAACTCCTCATCAGTGAGGAGGTATAAAACTAGAAAACCCAAAAAACTTTGGGATGGATAATTACTCTTGAGCTTTCCCCGAGTCTTGATATTGAGAAAAACTTGATCTTGTGCTTTCACATTTGAGCTTTGTATGTTACTCTCTTAGGGAGGGATGTAACAGTACTGGAATGATAGGATGCTTTCTGCCATTTCTGCCTTCTCCCCTTTCTAAAGAAGCAGGGAGAGTGCAGATAACAGAAATAGAAAACACTGTGAGTTCTTCCTAGTTGGTACTGTTCTTGGTTGGCTCCAGAGATTGAAGGCTCTGGATACATCAGTTGTTATGAGGCTCAGACTCTTTTAGCCTGGGCAGTGGAGAACTGGGTCGTGTGGTATGTGTCTTCCTTCTCCTGGTTTTCCTACTGGCCTGAATTCTGGGAAGCAGAAATCTGTTCTGATGGAGATGATCTTGGCTCCTGCAAACCTTGTCACATGGAAGTGAAGCTGCTTTCTCTTAGCTGGACGTCCCTAGAGATCTGTCCCTTTGGTGGCAATCATTTCCCATTTGGGATTTTTTCCTGGAGTTGAGAGGTAGCAGTACTTGGCATCTTAGAATTATAGAATGCATAAGGTTGGAAGGGACCTTTAGAGCCCATCTAGTCCCACATCTTAAGTGAGCAGGGACATCTTCACTAGAGCAGGTTGCTCAGAGCCCCATCAAGCCTGGCCTTGAATGTCTCCAGGGATGGGGCCTCCACTATATCTCTGGGCAGCCTGTGCCAGTGATCCATCACCCTCAGAGTGAAGAACTTTTTCCTGGTACCCAGCCTAAATCTGCCCTTTTCCAGTTAAAACCCTCACCCCTCATCCTATCACTCCCTGCCCTCAGGAACAGTTCTGCCCCAGCTTTCCTACAGGCACCTTTCAGAGACTGGAAGGCTGCTATAAGGTCCCCCCAGAGCCTTCTTTTCTCCAGGCTGAACCAGCCCAACTCTCTCAGCCTGGCTTCATAGGAGAGATGCTCCAGCCCTTGGATCATTTTTGTGGATGCCTCTGGCCCTGCTCCAACAGGTCCATGTCCTCATGCTGAGGGCTCCAGAGCTGGATGCAGCATTCCAGGTGGGGTCTCCCCAGGGCAGAGCAGAAGGGGACAATCCCCTCTCTCGATCTGCTGGCCACACTCCTGGTGCTGCAGCCCAGCATGGGGTTGGCTTTCTGGGCTGCAGATGCCACATTGGTGGCTCATGCTCAGCTTTTCTTCCACAAGCCCCCCCAAATCCTTTTCCTCAGGGCTGCTTTCCATCACATCATCATCTGACCCGTATAAGTAACAGGGATTGTCCCAACCCAAGTGCAGGGTTGTTGACCCTCTGGGTTCACCTGGGCCCACTTCTCCAGCCTGCAGCAAACCTCCAAGTTAGGTTGGTCTGGGCTATAGATTGCCTGTAACCATAAGGCATGTCTGCAAAAGTCTTTCAGACCATGTTAGATACTTGAAACAACAGAGTTTTAGTGTGACTTTTTTGAGTAGTAGGTGCCTGCTTGTGGTGGAGAACACTTTAAAGCCTATGTATGTATGTGCATCTGTGATGTCACACTTCAAGACAATTGCTAAGTCCATGAGATGAAGAAAAGCATTTTGGAGAACGAATCCTGAAATGTTCCCTACAAACACTGATAGGGCAAAAAAAAAGTCTGGCCTCAAATACGTGAAGACACTTTCAGTGGTCTGGATGTGCTTAGTAGGGTCTGTTTTAGGAAGAAATTCAGTGTCTGGAAAAGTCTTGAAATAAATGATCCATATCTAAGTCCCTGGAAAACAGCAAAGTGTGTCAGTGAACTTGGTTCAGTAACTTGTCCTGGTAGAACAGCAGGCCTTCTAGGAAGGAGCAATAAATGTCAACCCAACTGACTTTTAATAAGGCCTTTGATAATGCCCTATGTAATGCTTACGTAAGCCAGTGAGGCCTTTCGTGGTTCACAGAGCCTCTGTTTGCAATCCACACCCATACTTCTTCCACGTGGGACTGTATTTAAGTTGTAAAGTCATTCTGTGTGTCTGCCACATGGGTATTTCAAGGGATGTCTGGGCACAAAGCGTGAAGAACTCCTGTTCACCATTGCATGCCTGCAAGTGGGGACAAAGCCACTTCAGAACTGCACAGAGGTGGCTACGGCCGGTTCAGGCTGGAGTCCTGGTACTGCTAGGGTACTGTTGATTTGAATGGGACCAGGGAGGGTTACTGTGTTTCAAGGCAACATAGAATTCAGGGTTGATGCTGCCAGCACCCTGAAAAATGGGATTGAAGTTCTAAAAAATCTTAAGAAGTTAAAGATTGTCCGAAACAAGATCTAGTTCTGTAACAATGACTGAAAGGGCTAATACCAGGCAGGGAAAGCAACTTTAAATTCAAAATGGGGCTTGACTGACAGTGTGCAGCTTTACACACTAAACCAGATGTTAAAGCAGATCTTGACATAATATACTTGTGCTTTAGTGTAAGGGGAAGGGCAAGCATTTTACTGGGATCTAATAAGCAGGAATACTGTATGGAAGGAATTCAGACCTCCCACTTAAGCCTCTGTTGGAGTATTGTGTATGATCTTGAGGGAAGTAACCAGAATGATCAGAGGCCTAGAAAATAGGGTACAGAAAGAACAGCGTGACTGAACTAATCTAGAAATGTGAAGGCAAATAGGAAGGCTGAAGGGGGAGTTGAGGTACTTGAATGTTTATGAAGGTGTAGGCAAAATAGTTGCTGATCGCTCTTCCTGTTTATTGTACAATGAGAAAGTACTGCCTCTCAATTTCTTTAGGAAAGATTTAGTCTTCTCAAAGAACTTCTAAGAAGGATAATCAAGCATTAGAGCATACTGCTTAGAGAGATTACACAATCACCACTGCAATAAACTTTTAAGATCAGATTAGACACGTAAGAGGGAGTGTTTAAGGTGCAGTTGAGACTTCTTATGAACAGAGATAGATTGGACCTCTCAGGCCCAAGCTCTTGTTGCTTACCATGGGGGTTGGATAATGTGGTGTGTCTGTGTGGAAATGCATGGCTAGTAAGGCAGGTTAATATTAAAGGTCATGAGAGGGATTAAATGTGAACCTTCTAGCCTCCATTCTGAGGAGTGAAAACATGATATCACAGAGAGCAGTTAGTGACTATGATTGTTAGTGAAGAAGCAGCTGAGTGCTGCATAACCAGTTCACATTCTTATGATTATTTTTTTGTCTGAGGGGTATACATTTTGAAGGTTCATTGGGACTTTTAGCTTCTCTAGGACAATAATGAAGAGTTTGCGTTCATCACTAGATCATGGATCAAGCTGCATTGGTTGGAGCACCTGTGATTGGGCTGAATGACTCTGGAGGAGCCCGTATCCAGGAGGGAGTGGAGTCCTTGGCAGGCTATGCAGATATATTTTTGGTAAGTAGGCCCCTGGATGACCAACGGGAAGCTTGGCAGCCATAAAGGTAGACAAAATCTCTTTACTGACAAACACAGATTTAAGGAAGCTTGTAGGTTCTCATTGTCCTATTCCAGCTGTTGTTTCCTGGTAAGTAGAACAGTGTATGTGACGGCTTGCAAGACCTGAACCGTTCTCTTACTGGCTTTGGGCAAATTCCTGTACCTCTTAGTTCCATTTACCCATGGCTTAAGGTAATGCTGAGCCTTGTTGAGCTCTGTGGGGGTCGGACTGTATAACTAGCTTTGTCATAAGGATGAAAGAGGGATGTAAAGCAAATCAAACACTATGGGACGTCCCATACCGATGGGCCTGGTGAAAGCTTGGTGCTTCCACACTGGTGTTGTGGCTAACGCGAGAGTGTTTCCTCTAGACTTGCTACTGGTTGGTTTTTCACTGAAATGCTGTTACTTTATATACCTACCAAAACACACGCTTTTACATGTGTGGAAGATGGATGTGACTGTGCTTGCAGTTGGAGCATGAGCAGGTGCCAAGCTAGATGCTAACAGTCTTTTGGATCAGTGCAGTCTGGGGTGCCGCAGGTGGAAGTCACAGAAGTCAGTTGTAACCCGTTTGAGCAAAGAGCAAACAAAACCCTTTTTCCAATGCCATGTCATTCGTGTTGGTGGACAGCAGTAATTTGCTGCTGTGTAAAACTCAAGCAGGAGTCTGGTTTTAAAGGAATCTCTGCCACGTTTGGTTAGTAAAGTCTACTTCTGCTAGAGGTACTGTGTGCACCTGTGTGTTCATACTTCAGGGGCACACACTTCTCACTGCTCCGGACTCAGTGACCCTTTTGCCCTTGCAGCATCTGTTGAGGTCAAGCACCATCTTCCTTTGCAGTCCTTGCCTGGTATGTGAAATCAGATGTGTGGGAACAGAAGGAAGCAAAACAGTAGCAACAAAATTAGTTTGGTTCTGTTTCCATCAAAACATTCTCTCCAGGTATTTGTCTCCCAGTAAACAAAGCAATCTGTCCTTTCCCATTTGCGAATCATGCAGAATCTGTGCAGAGACTTAAAGATGCACTTTTTTGGTTAAAATTAGATGTTTGTTTTGTTTCTATTGCAGAGAAATGTTCTGTGTTCTGGGGTGGTTCCACAGATCTCCCTCATTATGGGTCCTTGTGCTGGTGGAGCTGTGTATTCGCCTGCTTTAACTGACTTCACGTTCATGGTGAAGGTGAGGGTGGAATATATCCTGACCTGCTGCTGGCAATGTCGATCTCCTACAACTGACCACACATGAAGGTTGCTTTCCTTTTAGGTGGCTTCCTGCTTCAGATTAAGCTTGTTTTTCATGAAAAGTCAAGAATAACATTCCCAAATCACCTGTTGATAATCATGTTTTCTTTGGAGTTTTAATATGCTGTAATAAGGATTTTTAAAATTTGTCCCTATGTTCAACTGTGTCCTTATTTTGGGGGATGTCCCTAGAGACAGTGGCTTTTCCTTAGGTGCTTTTGGAGCTTGGGTCAGGCATTTGCTGTGTGTCACTGTTTTGGGTTTTTCTTGTTTTTTCCCTTTCCCCTAGGACACATCCTACCTCTTCATCACTGGCCCAGATGTAGTTAAATCTGTTACCAATGAAGATGTCACCCAAGAGCAGCTTGGGGGTGCGAAGACACACACCGCTGTGTCTGGTGAGAGCTGGGTACTTTCAAATGAAAGTGCTAACTGTTCGTTAAAGTAAATGACCTAATTGTTCTAGGTAATTGTCTAATGCAGGATCTTGCTGGTCCTTTTTAATAATGGAGACCAAAATAGGAAAAGTGTGGGAAAGTTCTGGGGTTTGGAAGAGAGAGTGGCAAATCCCCAAAGATTCTAGAAGCATGAAGATTGACCATTTGCAGGGCTTAACAAAGCAGGTTTTGGGTGGTGTGGGGCATTTTAGTTTGCTGTCTGCAAGTTTGCATGGGTTGAAAGATTCTTAAGTTATTAGTTTGCTTACTAACATGATTAATTGAACTTCTTGGCTATAAACCGAGTGGCAATGTGAGATGAAGTGCTTTTTCTCTTTTCTATTTTTTCTCCCCCTCTGGGATGACTTGGTGACTCATCAGTCTTCTTGAGGCTCAAAATGTTTGTGGGATCTCAAATTCTGTGTGAACTGAGGATCAACGAAAACCACGCACACAGAGGCTGCTCAGATCCAGTCTTTATAAACGACTCGTAGTCCAAGGCTGGACTACAGCTGAATTCTAGAAGGCTGGGATCCAGCTAGGTCTGTGACAGCTCCTAAATGACAGCTCCTAAACCAGTTTACGTTATTTTAAATAGGAGATCAACAACTGGGACCTGTTCAGGATGAAGTCTGATACAGCCACGCATTTTGTAGATGTTTTTAGCTGGTTAAATTTGGAGGCTTAAACCTTCCGATTTGTCAGTAGCTCAGGTGTAAAAATTCTTATTGTTGCTTCTTTTATCTTTATGGGTACTTGAAAATGAAATCTTGTGAAGTAATTTCAATAACTGCTTAACTGTTCCTTTCCAGGAGTCGCACACAGAGCCTTTGAGAATGATATAGATGCCTTACTTAACCTCCGAGAGTTCTTCAATTATTTACCTCTTAGCAACCGAGACCCAGCACCAGTCCGTGAATGCCATGATCCCAGGTAAGAGGAGACTGCTGAGATCTGTGGTCTCTGATCACTGAATTTTGTGGCTTCTCTGGCTCAAGGAGCATAGAGATGAGTGTTTTGTGCCTGGGATCTTGGCTGATAATTCTGCATTTTGGTGTGTGATTATGGGGAGTGGTTTCAATGTGTATGTGTACTTACATGCTCTGTGCTAGATTTGGTTATTTTATTTTCAGATTTTGTTGGTTTATTTTAGATGAGAGATTAAGGGGAAGCTCTTTACAGAATGAGTGGTGAGGTGCCAGAATGGACTGCCCAGAGAGGGGGTGGGTGCCCTATCCCTGGGGGTGTTCAAGGCCAGGTTGGACAGGGCCTTGGACAACCTTGTGTAGATCCAGGCCTGGAGGTCGGTGGCCCTGCCTGTGGCAGGGGGTTGGAACTCTCTGATCCTCGGGGTCCTTTCCAACCCAGACCAGTCTGATTCTGTGATATGGGGAAAAGTAATCTCTGTACAGGTGCCACAGCCCCTTGAGACAAACAAGGGAGCACAGGGGGAAAGAGGGAGGGAGAACTTCCCCTTCCTCCGTCCATTATGTGTCTGTTGGGTGCATTCTGTTTGTTAAGGTCAGTGTGGGATAGCAGCAGGGAGGCAGCAAGTTTTGTGTATTGGGTATTTGTCTCCTGGCTATCGTGTAGTCAGTGGCATAGTAAAGGAAGGACTTGAGTCATTTCAAGAGGAGGAAAGTGGTGACTGTCTGGACTTCTATCAGGGAATTTTTCCAGGAGGTAGAGAGCTGGCTTGGGACTGTTTGGGTAGGTACCTCTGCTAGTAGTGACAGAAAACATTGATGGGGTAAAACCATTCTGACCTGAAATCCAGTTGTAGACCCAGGTCAGCTCTTTCTATAGGGAACCCATAAGAGGTTGTCACTCTCTCCAGTTCAGGAGCTGCTCCTGAATTTGTTCCTTTCTGTGCTACAGATGCATGTGATCTATGTCTTGTGGTCCTCATGTGGATGAAGGTTTTAACATGTGAGTGGGGAAGGTTATCTTCTCTTCATGCTTCACTGTTCTTTGCAGTGTCTTTGAAACATTTTGCTTGGGGAGGTCTTTTTGGATCAGTTTTACAATTTGTTGCTCTGATTCCTGAAATACATTGCTTTTGGTTAGAGAAATAAATTTACCAGTTGCTTTCAGGTGTGGTCAGGTGCTTGCTGGTCCTCATTTTTCTAGGATGTTGATCTTTAGGATTTTATTAAACTGGAAGGCTGTTCTGGTGGGGTAATGACAAACTAAAGCAAATCTCTGGCGTTATTTGGTAAACTTGGGGGATTATCTCTGAGGTTATCATGTTCTTTCTAAACATTCAACAGTTGTACTGGGATAATTACCCTCCACAGACTTGAGTATGAGGTTCTTAATTCCATTATAAGAACAAAAGCCTGTTTTTAACAGTTGGTGTATCTTCTAGTAGGTAGCTTCTTGTGAGAAGCTGTCAGCTATGTTGCAGGTACTCGTGTGTAAGAGACTAGTTCTTTATTTTCTTAAGGGGGACAGTCTGTTACATGGCACCAGATAAATTATTAGAGGATCACAGTATAATAAATGCTCGGTAATTTGTACTAAGAACTTCAATTTAATAGCCTTTATACATGTGAAGACAGAGCTATTTGTTAACTTTGCCTGTTTTTATAGTGGCATCTCCAATATTTCTCCCATTTGTGGTCTTAATGCTTATGCTGGTGTTATTTTATCTAGACATAGTGACATCTTAATAGACTCCTTTTGCTTTGAATTGATGTGTTTGATCCTGCTCCAGTCAAAGCCTGTTCCTCTAGAGTAATTTCTTTCTTACTGCATCATTCTCATACTAGAAAACAAATTGCTACAAATAACACAAATGAAATGTAAAATGCTTTTATCTTCACTGTTAAGCCCAGAAGCTGATGGGGTATTTTTTTTGTTGTGTTGGTTTTGTTTGTTTTCTTTTTTTTCCTGTTTGTTTTGGGTTTTTTTTTCCTCTAGGTACGTAGGTGCATTGAAAAAATGTCAGTCCTGTTTGCTCAAACTCATGTCAACTGGACTTTTTGATGTCCGAGACCAGGGTTCGAAAGAGTTAGAAGGTTCCTTACAGTACTAAGCTGGCTAATGGCAAATAAGTCCTCTGCCTTTGGAGGGTGTGTAGTTCATTGCATTATGTACAACTCCCAAAACACAGCCCTGTCTGTAGCAGCTACTCTGAAGAAAATTAGCTTTCCCCCAGCTGAAACCAGGACAATCTATGTCATGGTTTTACCTTTATGTGTCTCTTACTTTAAACAAATCCCTTTTCCTCCAAAGCCTGAAGTTTGCATACAGATTTCTGGAGGAGATCATTAGCAGTTTGTGGTAAGTGAGTACAGTTTCCCTTTTCTACTGAATGAAACCCAGAATCGATCTGGGTGAGAGAGTTTCAGGCTGCCTCAGGCTTCAGATGGCTGCTTTGACTATGAGCAGCAGTTCCTTCCTGACAAGTGGCCTCTGTGAGAAACGCTGTTCTCGACCTCTTAAGTCCAGTGAGTCTACTCCAAACTCCAGCTGTCTGTTACCTGTGATTTGAAGGAGTCTCTGAAATTTGTGATACCCTGCATTTTAAAGCCATTATAATTTCCCTCAGTGCTGTGAATTTATGGGAGCGATAACTTCATTTCCCTACTTCCCCTATCCTTTGAGATACCATGGGTAAGGGACTCAACTTGGAGCACATTTGTACCTACTCCATGGACAGGAGTTTGGGGTTCAGTATGTTAAACTCTGTTCCTTGGGTCAGGTTAAGGTTTTGTTAGATCATTTTATGGAGGTAGTTGCATTCACTACTCCTAATAAAGGTTGCTGTTAGTTTTAATGTACTATGAGGTGTATCCCTTGCTTTTGCAGCAAGGGGTTGTGCCTCTCTGGTCCTGCACGAGTGAGGGAGCACAGTGGCAGCCTCGAGGTGTTAGTTTTTGCCTGATTTTGATGACCTGCAGATCACTTTCTTCAGATTTAAATTGAATGTCCAGAGCCTAGTGCTGTCTTGCTTCAACTGTACTAAATCATGGCATTGTTAAGAGTCATTTCATACGAACTGCCCGGGAGCACCGTTTATACCAACTGCAGCTGGTCCAGGAAGAAGCCCTTGCTCTGCCGTTGGGAGAAACACTTTTGCCCTTCTTATAGGTACTCCTCCACCCCTTGCACCCAAGGTGGTGTCCCACATGCCTCCAGTGCCCTCTACAGACTGCCGTCCATAGCATTTCTCTGCCTCGAGTTCCTGCATGTCCTCAGCCTGTTTCTGTGAAGCCTCAGAGACTTAATGAATTGGAATTCATTGTTTGCCGGGGTTTTTTTTGTCTTGCTCTTCCCCTGATGTGTAGGTGTTGTTGCTCACAACTTGCTTACTTTCTGCAGTGACCGTTTGGTTCCTGAGCTGGACACAGTTGTACCAATTGAATCTACTAAAGCCTACGATATGCTGGACATCATACACTCCGTAAGTCTGCTAGTGAGAGTGGTGTTGGGATTGATATGGATGCATTACATTCTGTGGAAGTAATTGAAAGCAGCCAATGGAATGGCACTGAAGGTGTGTGTGTGTATATACATATTTTTTTTTTTAGCCTTTATGAGTTACTCTCTTTACCTGTGTAATAGTTGTGAACAAATGGACAACAAAAACTGCAGGGAAATAGATGTTCTCAGATGAAAGGAGCCCTGGGATTTGTTTTCAGGATACATCATCTTAGGTTGCATGTGTAACTGTACAGACAGAAGAGGTTGTTTCTCTCGGCTTGAACCACACCCCCCCCCCAGATGTGAGTCCTACCATTGCTCCTCCCCCTACCTTGTTACACTGTCTTAAATTCAATCATTTTTTTAAAATCAAAAGTGATAAACTACATAGAGTGCATTCAAAGATGCACCCTTCTCTTTATTCTGAGACAGTTACGTACATTGCCATTGCACAAATTCATCTTTTTAACTCCAAGTCAGGCACTTGGAAACTCCAGTGTTAAAGCTTTGTGAGGTGAGGCAGATCTCCTGTGAGGGAGGCTGGGAAGGTGATTTCCATCTTTCAGTAAAACCTGAAGGCCAGTGTTGCAATGTGTAAATAAGGGAGGTTTTATTAAAGCATCCCTGATGATGCTGGTTAATTCTTTTGCCTGACTTTGAGCATTTCACTTCTCCAGTGCAGAGAACTTACTACATGCTAAGTGCCTGGGAGAGAGATCATGGTTGTAAAAGAAGTTTTATCACATGAAGCCATTACAGGCCCCCATAGAGCACCCTGAGAGTCCAAATTTTGAACACTAAAATTTCCAGCTGCCTTTTCTACCGCTCAAATGTTAAGTGGCAGATGACCCAGCATCCTCAGGTGGATGATGAAGCTCAGAACTCCATAGGCTGCACCTGCGTGGTGCTGCTGGAGGGGCATTTTGCTCTTTTATTTGACTCTCACACCCCCCCCACGCTCATTCAGTTTGCAGCTGGCTGCATTTGGACTCACTGTAGTGGAGAGATAAGCCACAGGCTGCTTTTAATCTGGATGTTCTTCCAGTCTGAATTTTGGTGCTACCTGTTCAAAGTCAAAAGGTGGCATTTGAAAGAATTAAAAAAACCCAACAAACCCAAACAGAAAACTGAATGAATTGGGGGTGGGTGGGTGGGGAGAAAGCATCCTATAGCCTTTAAGAAGGATTAAGGGGAAAAAATGAACCTACTTTACTGATATTTGTATTTCCCATAGCTTTTCAGTTGTCTTGGTCTCAGAAATGACTGGCAAACTGCAGCCTGTATAGGCCAAGTTATCATGATCAGTGAAAAACATGGAATTCTAGTGGGAAAGGCTCTGCAGTCATGTATAGGTGTCGCTACTGCTCCGCCTGTCGCTGTGATCTCCCGAACGTGTGCGTTTTGATCCTGCATTGCTGCCAGCGGAGCACAATGGCTCTTCAGCCCCAGAGAGAAGCGCAGCTACTAAGTGTTTGCAGTCCCAGATACACCTGGTGTATTCCTTTCCTGCAGACAGGAGGGGTTTTGCCAATAATTTAGCTTCAAAACAAAAGTTCTTAACATCCAATTTCAAGTTTTAATTAGTTATTTGCTAGGAAAAAAGGCTTGCTACAGAGACTGCTCTGTCTCTGAGGGAATGCTACGCTCAAGCTTATGTTGAGATACTGAGTGCAGCACCAGTCCCTTACTGGAGTGAGGGCTGCAGAGGCAGCCAAAAGCCAGCTTCCTTTTTTTGTTAGATTGTGCAATTTCTGAAATGTTTTGAAAGTTCTGATGCCAGTGTAAGCAATGTGTTTATCTGTGGTGTTTATGGGTGTGCACGTCCTCATAAGTGCTCTGCCTGACTCTCGCCCCTGCAGATCGTCGATGAAAGGGAATTCTTCGAGATCATGCCTGCCTATGCCAGAAACATTGTTGTTGGATTTGCCAGGATGAATGGACGAACTGTTGGGATAGTGGGCAACCAACCCAAAGTAGCATCAGGTTAGAGTTGGCTGTGCACATCCCATGTCAGTGTTTTTAACAGTGTTTGTGCCTCCTGTTTTTGGGGTTTGTTTTTTTTTTGCCTGTGAGATTAACTGCTGCATATTGTGGGGTCCTCTGCTCCTTCTCCCTGTGGTTTCCTACTGCTTTCTCTGCCTTGAATCCTTCTGGAATGCAGCTGTGAGGTGGCTTAACTGAAAACCAATTAATTTCTTTAGCTGATCATCACAGTCATTTCACGTACAGGCAACTAATGTGTATCCAGCACAAGAGAGGAGGTAGGAGCTTGTGAGCAGGGTGGGTGAAGACCTGTTTAGCAACAGCAGCGATTAACTGGGTTAAGTGTAACACAGAAACTACGTGCTTGCTGCCACTCCATTAAAACACACACAACTTCTGAAGGGGCAGGTAACTTCTGGGTTATGTTTTTTTTTGCTGTAGCTAGAAAAATGCTTTCAGATGTGTGAGGGTGGGGCTCTGGGCCTCAAATAGCTGAGATAGAAAGGCCCAACCCACCATGTAGCTATAGCTAAGACACATGATCCTCATGGGTTTTAACGGTCTGGGGATTATGCTTTCCATCCTAACTAGGTAATTTCTGAAGGGACTTTTCACTGATCAAGACTTTGCTTTGCTCCTGGTTTTGAAGGTTTGTGCCCTGTTCTTTGGGAAATCCATGTGACCCAGTATGACGCTTTACTCCCCTCATAGTCCTTAGGAGATGTGACTCTTAAAATATGAGACAGGTGGCAGGTTTTCATAGGGCTTCAGTCTTCATTTGATAGTCTCAACTTTTAACAAGCCTGTTTAATGTTTTGCCTGGATGCTATGACACAAAATACATTAGGGTTTAATATACTAGCCCATAATACCATTTTGAACATCCCTGAAACAGAACATAAGGATTTTTGCAGTCTGTTTTCTGAAGATCTTTCTCAAAATCATAGTGAACTTTTTTTTTAAGCACTCTATAGCCTTTCACTATGACAATGAGTGAAGGGAGAATTACAGAAAAACACTTTACACTCTATTCTTGTGATTTTTAAACTGCTATGTTTGGGAGTAGAAAGCCTCTGTGCACGTGGTCAGAAAAATGAGTTTGCTGAATGTAGCATGTACTGTAATGTTAATTCTAAACCAGCAAGACTTTAGGGCAGATTATCTTCACGTTATCTCCAGATAAACCTGTGATACAGCTACAATAGTGTGAGTGATTATTTGTTTTAATTGTCTTTGCCTTGAATTGCTGCCTTCAGTAGATCACTGGAAAGATTAACACCTCATCCCCTGTTCTTAACTTTAGGGTGCTTGGACATAAATTCTTCGGTGAAAGGAGCCCGCTTTGTCCGGTTCTGTGATGCTTTCAACATACCTCTGATCACTTTTGTGGATGTCCCTGGATTTTTGCCAGGTATGCCTTGCCATTTCAGCTACTTGCAGGGGGTTGGTGGTGTTAAACACCCATTTAAAAAAACTCTGAGAGAAGACCTTTGATGCAGTAGATTTATCTAAACCAGGTTTGGAAATGCTACTTCTTGGGCCAGAAACTGTAATCCAAGAACTACAGTCATCCCAAGAGGATGCTGAAGGATGCAGGGTATTGCAGCAGGATTAAATGTGTCTTAACTGTGTAGCCAGTGCTGCTGCTGGTGTGCTGTGCAATGACGCATTGTGGGGCTTCACTGAGGAGACAGTGAGTTTGTGCTGAAGTGTTTAGCAGCCCAGTCGAAGCACTGGGATGACTGCTTTGCCAGGGCCCAGCACGGGTGCATCAGGCTCTGGAAAGCAGCATCCTGCTCTCTGGAACCCCAGCACCTTGCTGAGCTGTTGATTGAGGCCTGTCCAAGAAAAAGCAATTACCTAATGTTCCCAGGAGATGCAGATATGGCAGTTGGGCTGTTTTCTGTATGGTGATGGGGGCTCCATGTCCCTTTCAGGGCTCAGCTGTTGTATTGAAATGCCTATACGCTGGATAGTGGGGTACCAGGAGGCCTTGGGAAGACTCTGACTTTCTGCCAGCGAGTGGGGAGCAGCATGCTGTTTCTTAGCCCTCTGGATTATGTGAGATTACAGGATTATACAAGCGTGCAGCACTGCTGTTTGTCCTTTGGGTGCTAGGAGGGCACTGGCTTGGCCCCTGGAAGTACTGGATTATCTAGGCCTGCCTTGCTGCAGTGGAGAAACCATTTTCTGTGTTCACCAGCTTCATCTCCTGCACTCTAAGCCCAAATATGTAAAGGGATGAAGCTATATAGAGGGAAAAAACATGTTTCTGGCTGCCATAGATCCAGCTGCACGCACCCCTGTCCCTGCACCCTCAGAAGCCAAGGCTCCTTAGTGCTTCAAGGCGCTTGGCTGCCCAAGATGCCTGTGACTGAGAAGCTTTGGGTAAATCAGCAAGGCAAGGCCTGAGGTGAGGTTTTTTTTCCCAGCATAGGCTATAGGAGCAGTTAATGTTAGGACAACACTGAGCATGGGAGGAATCCAATGTTTTATTGATAAACAGGCAAAGGCTTATCATACAGCTGACTCCAAGGTTAGCACTAGTATAACCCAAGGGATACCTGACAGCTATCAGTGCATCACACTGTCAGCATTCCATTCCTTATTTTCATACATGGGACCGGGTGTATGAACCTTCCTCTTGCCCACTCCCATGCTATCCCTCAGCTGAGGTAGACCAAGCAGCAGCTTCACAGGTCACTACAGCAATCCAGATTTAGACAGTTCCTGAGGATTCAAGAACTTCATATTGTTGGTTTGAGAATAGATAAAAGTAGAGAAAGGTAAAGAAGAGGACACCTGAGGCTTGATGGTGATCCTAAACTGCTGTGTTGTAAAGCGTTGGGCAGGATCAGTACATTAGCATTATAAATTTCAGAATAAACAATAAAATCTGAGGGTGTTCATGACCTTGTTTCCCCATTCAGTAGAGAAGGGGAAAGAATCTGTCACTGAGGCTCACCAGGGTGTACAAAACATCTCACGGTGTGACCCGAAGGATGTAAATAGCCCCCAAGGTAATAGCTGTGCACAGAGATGACACTGAAGGTATTCATGTCCTGCAGCTGGATTAAAACCTGTACTGAGTACAAGTTTGAGACTAAGCTATGGCCAGAAGAGAGTTTATGTTAATTTGCCATGGGTGACGGTGTAAACAGTTCAAACAACAGCTGAATTATGTTTGAAGCCTGTTAAAGGGACTGACTGTTCCAAGTGTGAATTGGAAAGTAAGGCTGGGAGTAGATGACAGGGTCTGGGAAGTCCCAGCTTCTGTGTGCAGGCTGAGCATCCCAGCTTGGTTCAGGCTCTGCCTCGGGATATGACAACGTGGCTGTTCCGATGGCTGCTGTTGGGAAGATTCTGTGGGCTCAACAAGTCCCCCTGGCTGGAGGGAAACAGAAGAACCAAATGTGAAACTGCAGTTGAGAGCAGACATTTCTAAGTCTAGGCACATGTTACATTATTAGACCCTCAGATTACACCTGCGAGGAAGCATTCAATCAAGCCACCACACAAGCTACTGAGTTATTAAAAAGGAACTTTCACTTAAAATCTTACTTTCAAAAGCCAATCCGTTAAACAGATCCCAGAGATCTCTAAGAACTATTGAAAGCAAAAGATAAACTGCTGGAAAGCAACAGTAGAGTCATATCTGGTCTGCAGTGCACAAGTCCTGGCTGTAAAGTTCACGGGATTGCTGCTTTGCAGCAGTGAGGCCCACGTGTGGGCTGGAATGGTGCTGCATATCCCAAAACATGGATGATGTGCATGCAGGTCTGCAGTGTGTGGCCATTCTCCAGCAGCACCTGCTGTGAGGAATTCTCACTCTGTCTTTTAAGGCCCATCACCCTGGGCTTGCTCGAAGGAAGACAAAGAGAGGTCTTCGGTGTGGGAGCCAAGCTGCCTTCCAGCATGGCCTAGAGAAAAGGGGGGTTGGAAGAATGGGTTTTTGGGGAAGCAAATGGAGATTGTGCGTTTTCCTCTGCCAGTCACAGCTGCAGTCTTGAAAGTGATGTAATTGTATTTTTTCCTAGGAAGATGCCATCTGGTCAGTATTCTTGTTCTGTGACCTTCCATATAAATAGATGCTCCTTTTGGCAAGAGATGTTTCTGTCAAGTTGCTCAGCATCTTACAGAGAACACTGCCTGGCTGTTCACGTGGCTCTGGGTGTTGTTAGGTTTGCTGCCCAGCACGGAGGATGGCAGCTGCCAAACTGTATGCCCAGCTTCTGTGAATTTCCCAGAGTGATAAAAACACCTGTCATTTGTAGGCACGGCTCAGGAGTACGGCGGAATCATACGTCACGGTGCCAAGCTCCTCTTCGCCTTTGCAGAAGCGACTGTGCCTAAAATTACTGTCATCACCAGGAAGGTACGTCAGTGCAACCCCGTGCCGCTTTCACAGCAGCTGTTTCAGTTGTGCCCACAGTCCCACTTCTGCTTTCTATCCTTGTCGCCGCTCCCATCGTCCCATCTGGTAACACCTCTTCACCTCAAGTTATAAAGGGACATTTCTTCTGTTCTCAGAAGATTACCTCAGTCTCTTCATTCCTTCCATCTTCGTGCTTCTCTGAAATCACGTTCTGCTCTTTGCTTTCTCCCTGCGCTGCCTTTGGTCAGGTTTTTGTCCTCATCACCCAGCTTGTCTCACCGAGGACATGCCATCTGTCTCTGCACAGCAGATCCTTTCCATCTTCTTTATTCTCGTCTCTGTTTCCAAACCCAGTGCTGAGTGTATCTCGCTTCTGCTAAGCCTGCAGATGTTAACACTGGTGTGGTTTCTTTTCCATACACTTTTGCTGTAGTCTACTTGCCTGCAGATGTGCTATAGCTACAGCAGTGCCTTGGAACAGGCACTGCTGCTGTTTGCTCTGCAGTATCTCTTCATCACTGGTGCCTGGACCACTTCCAGTACTGGAGTGGAGCACCGCAGAGCCCAAGCGCCGCGTTCCCTGGCCAGCAAGTTCCAGAAGCACACGAGCTCATTGGTTTGTGTGCATGTGCAGGTTGAGGCCTGGTGTGCCAGTATGCAGAGGTCCCTCCTTATTTGCCCCCCAGAATGGCCTTAGATAGCAGCAGCCCCCTTCCTCACTCTTCTGTGGTTTGGGGCAGAGGTCGAGCCTTAGGAGAGCAGTGTAGCAAAATGGAGATGCTCATGCACACACTCAGGTAAAATTTAGCAGTGCTTGCTTGTCTCTGTAGAAGTGAAAGCTGGCAGAGGGATGGGGACTGGTGCTCCTTGTGAGGCCATGCCACAGTAATGAATGCTTTGGGTTTTGTTGCAGGCCTATGGAGGTGCCTATGATGTGATGAGCTCAAAGCACTTAAGAGGAGATGCAAATTATGCCTGGCCCACTGCGGAGGTGGCTGTGATGGGTGCAAAGGTAAAGCCGGGCTGACTCTTGCACTGGTGTGGCTTTATGGTGGCACAGAGGTGGCTTGGCAAGACGATGACAAAATTACCACCACTGGCTTTGTCTTTCTAGGGCGCTGTCCAGATCATTTTCAGAGGGAAGGAAGCAGACGCAGAGGCAGAATACGTGGATAAGTTTGCAAACCCCTTTCCTGCAGCCATGAGAGGTGAGGCTGCCCTGCACATTGTGTCCTCCGTTTGCTGTTGCACAGATAAATCTGAGGCTCTTCAGCTCTCAGGCAGCGAGTGAAGGTATTTAGGCAGGATGTTTGCATCCGAGTCAGGAAGGCGATGCTTAGCTGTAGCTTGTGTGTGTGAAGGCAAACCACATCTAGACACAAACACATCCTCAGCTGGAAAGAGACTGCTGAGGTGTGGGGACTGCACTGAAAACTCAAAAGGTTTGGTATCATGGATAGTAGGAAATGCCTCCAAACTCCTCAGACTTTTCCCTAAAAGTACACATGCTTTGATGAGCTATTTGACAGTCCCAGGTGCAGACCAGTAGCCAGAAGGAGGGTCAGAGTTGAGTTCAGGCCACTAATGTTGCCCAGGATGCTCAGGGGTGAATTTTTCAACTGTTCTTACCTGTGAATGTTCCTTCTAGCTTCGAAGCATTAAACTGCTTGAGAAGGCAGTTCTGTGGGCTCTGGAGTCAGCTCTGTGTTTACAGAGTTCACTTATGTCCATGATTGGTTTTGTACTTCATTTAAATCCCATTAATAACACCCACCGAGCTGGGAAGGCCTCGCCAAGCAACCACCACATACAGTGTCGCTCCCTCTCGTTTGGGAGTAGGCTGTCAATGCTGCTTGACCAGAAACAACTGTGGCTCCTGCACGTGTAGAGTTGAGGGATGTCTTTGCTAATCAACACTTTCGAACCTTTAAATCAGACTAATGTAGTAGATTGATGGAGATGGCAGACCTAAAACTCAGCAGTAGCAGGCGCAGTACTCACATGAGTGCAGCTCCCTCCTTCCCAGGTTTTAGCTTCCTAACTTCAGCAAAAAGCATTTCTTTCTGTTGTCAGTAGTTTTGGAGCATATTTCCTTTCCAGGCTCTCTCAAATGATTTTCTCAAAGTCAGTGGTGGTTCATTTCAAGCACTGTTTTGGTTTGCTGGCATGTGTTACAGGCTCGATACAGAAGGCTGAGGCAACAGCTCTTCATGGTTGGTATTGGCTTGTTTGTTTGTCTGTCTGGCAGGGTTTGTCGATGATATCATCCAACCTTCGAGCACCCGTGTGCGCATCTGCCACGACCTAGACGTGCTGGCTAGTAAAACACAGTCCAGTCCCTGGAAGAAACACGCCAATATCCCACTGTGAGTGTGAGGAGAGGCTTAGCTGTGCTGGAGGACATGGCAGTGTCCTGAACACAACCCATCTCTGGTTCAAGCAGAGGGCTGCTTTGCAACAGGAATGTCTCATTTTGATTGTGTTAGTGACCATCAATAAATCATAGTTTATATATCTCAAAATTTGGGGGTCCTAGTTCATCATCTCTGTAACCTCTTTTGGGGGGTTAGTAAGAACCAGTGTTACCCATGCTGGCTGCTAGGGGTGGGCTGAAACTACGAGGTCAAGGTCAAACACTCCCTCTTGCCATAGGCCTGGAGGAAGCTCAGAGCCACAGTGACACCTCACTGGTGAGAAGTCAGAACTCCACAGGGGTCTAATCCAAGCCCTGACTCCACCTTTGGAGTCTGACCTTACTTTCCTGCACTACATCCACAGACAGAAAAATCCTGGGCTTGGATATCAGTGCCCTGGAGTCCAGGCTTTGCTCATCTCAGACTGACCTGTTCTGTTCCTCTGCCAGGCTGTCCCGAGCTGCAGCTTCTTTGCACAGGCTGGCATTGGTGACCTCCAGGCTGTGGGCAGAGGTGGGACACACAAGCTGGAGCCAGCCTTCTCTGGAAGGGCAGGGGACAATGTGCCCTGCTTGGGAAAAGGGCGTTTCTGGAGGGGTATGGAAATGGTTATTTGCCAGACTTGCAAGGAACCCCTGCAGTCGATACCACTGATGATGATCACCCTGGGCTCTGTGCTCATTAGAAGCTGCATTAAGCAAGTAACAGCTACCATCACAGTTAGCTGCTGAGCACATCAAGTGCTGTTGTAAGTAACAACCTCTCTGTTGTAAGTAACCTTGGTAATTAATGGTACTACCTTACGAGACGGAACTGCCCTACCTGCACACTACAGCTTTGCTCCTCAAGCATGTGCTTGAAGCAGAAGGAGAAGCCGGGGATGTTTCCGGGCAGCGTCTCTTCTCAGGTGGTGCCTTGGGAGTACAGCCCTGGAGCCTGTACCTGTGGGGTGGGAGAAGATCTGAAAACACAGTACAGAAGGTGAGAGTTTCAGGCCAGTCCCAGCTCCATGGGTTTCCTTAACAGCTCAAGCTCACAAACCCTGTCCTGTGGCTGTCCAGCTGCAGGAATGTACCTGCCTGTACCCACACCGCCAAGGAATGGCAGGAAAAGAGATCTGACAGGGGGTTGTTGCTATAGCTAATGGGGAGAAAAGGTGTAGTCAGTGTTTGTGAGGACTGAGAGGATTTTCCAGAGGAAAGCAGCAGCTGAGAGGGGGCTGTCCCAAGCTGAGAGGCAAAAGCTGCAGCAAGTGAAGAGATAGATGCAGTTTCTTCAGCCTGGCTGGAGTTGGGAGGAGACATGAAGTGGGAAACCCGATCATCACTGTTGCAAAGAAAAAAAGTACAGCCTTTGCTGCCTGCTAACCTCAGGAGTGCTGGGGCTTCATCCTCACTCCTGGGCACAAGATTTGGCGTTTACATCTTCTATGTCGCAAGCAGTCACTCTACCAGTTCCCAAGGCTTTGGGAACAAATTGGGAAGGTTCACTGGCCACTCCACTCAAGCTTCATGAATTCCAGTCACCTGCAGAAACAAGAGGTAAAATGAAATCCTTTCCATGGAGCAGCCCTTGAACTTGGAAGCACAACAAGTTACTTACTGTGTTCCACAGTTAAGGAACTTACAAGCAGCTGGAGGCTCAGCCTTGGGGCTGTGCCTCGGTAGTAGTCCTATCCCTGCTCCTCACCTGTTGGACTCGGATGGTTTTCCCTTGGGAAGTGGGCCAGATGAGGAGCACGTTGGCTTGCTTTAGTGCTACAGAGAAGAACTCATTCACAAGTTGGACCAAAATCATGCCTTTCTTCTCCACAACATGAGACTAACAAATGGACACTGCATTTCAGGAACCTGTAAGACTTCATTTGGCACAGCTGGCTGTTAGACCTTCCAAGCATTTCCCACTTCCACTCCTTCCCACATGGTCCAGGTCCTTGAGACATACATGGCAGGAGAGTGAAATTTCCTCAAAAAAAAAATATGGTTCAAACAACTACAAGTTCTACCAGTGCAGCTCTCCCAGCCTGCGTGAGGACTTACTGGATTTACAGCAAGCTCACGATAAAACCCCCCAGATTGACCAAAAATACACCACGGTGGTGGGGGAAAAAAGGAAGATAAAAATAAAGGGCCAGCCAGGTTTTCTTTCTTTTGCTCTGCGGCCGAACAGGCAAGGTGGCTGTATAGAATGTGGCCATGGAGCCTGGGCTGTGTGAGAACTACCCCTGGAGATCTCCTCTGGCTGCCAACGAATGGGATGACGAGGTGTGATGGCCCAGGAGAGCATTTGAAAAGGAAGTTATAGTGAAGAGGGTGCTCATTGTACTCATGATTTTGAATAGTTTATTAAATGAAAGGTGAAGCATCAGTTTTAAATTGTACAAAAGGAAAAAAAAAACCTCATATTGTAAATGTACAATTTACAGAATTACTAGCAAAACCAATCAAGGAGACACTCATAATACAAAAACCTATTGACTGCAAACTGAACTGGAAACCCATTGCAGGTACCGTGATACTCAATGTTTGTTATACAGTATTCTACAATGTTCAATTAGGAATCAGTTTTCCACACAGAGGACTGTGAAGCACAAGGTTCGGCTGAGACTATGACTCAAACCAGGCAGCATTTATTATGCTACTATGCTCACAGAGTCGTTGTGATGACAATTTAATGCAGCCATTCCTGCCCATCCCCGCCGCTTCTGGGGCGGACAGAAAAGGACGGGAGGTAACGCTGGTTTGGGTTTTGTTGGGTTTTATTTTAACGAAGCTCCAGGTGACTGCTCAGTTTTTATCCATTACCCAACTGACACCTGAGGAATGGCTGAATTACCTCGTCAAACATTTTTGGCAACCGTGTCTGAGAACTGCACGTGTTGTAAGGAACAAACCTCAGCTGGTTCCCTTTTAAAAATTGGCTTCTTTTCCCTCCCAGCAGCAAGCACTGGGCGTTAACGTTGGGCTGGGTTTTTCAGTAAGCTCCTAACAGAAAAAAAAAAAAGCTCCATGATTATTTTGCAGTTGCTAAAAAAAAAAGCACCTCTAAAAACATCTGTGCTCCAAGTGGGTCAGTCTGCTGGGGATCTCAGCTGCTGGGAGCAGAGCGCAGAAAAGAAGATTAACATTTTGGGGCTGGTTCGTAGAGATACCAAGTCCAGTGCACGTTGTGGATGGGCAGCACCTCTCCTATCAGGTCAGTTTTAACTAAAAGTAGCAGCTCCTAGGCAGAGTCATAAAATCAAAGCATAATGAAATTCCAAATTAGGGAAAACATTAAAAATAATAATAATCTCTTATTACAATGAATCAGCTGGGAATGTCTGAGGGGGCTTTTTTTGGGGGGGAGGGGGTTTGATGTTTTAAACTTTTTTTAAAAAATCATATTAAATTTTTGTTTTCCAAAGAATTACTCTTAATATGCACAGTTAACACTGAAAATGTAGCTGTATTCCATTGTAAGCTTAAGAACTTCACCATCTAAGCACAAATTTCTATGCAGCACATACAGTACTCCTAACTGGCAAAATTAATTTACAAAAATAGCGCAGGAGGGTATTTACGGCAGGGAAAGTAGACATTTTCTTTGTTTTGTTTGTTTGCTCGTTATGGTACAGTTAAAATTGCTTTTAGTTGGGCTAAAGTGATTCCTTTCCCCCACCCTGGAATTGGTTTTTGTTACTAGGAAGGTTGCTGTTTATGTACCTCGGGTTGGCAGGGCTTGATGTAGGTAGTAAAAACAGCAAAGTGATTACTTGAGAACCATTTGTGTGTTTTACTGAGAATACTTTATTTGCTGGTATAAGTTGCTAAAAATGCACAGAGCAAGTACCAATAGAAAAACTTACTGTTTTTGTGTCCCCGTGTGCTATATAAAATGAATGTTACACAGCATCTGTTGGAAAAGTGGCTTCACGGACATCTCTTACTCTATGTCCCATTATAAATAAAAATAAATCTTCTCAAGAGTATAAAATCTGGGTTTATCATATCAGAATCTGAAATTTTTTGGCAGAGATGCACGTCATTAGAATTCTAACCTCTTCTATAAGAGCGTTCTTCTCAATGCCTACGAGAGGATAGAAGCGTACCATAATGTTAATCAAATCCAGTGTGTTCAAAAACACTTCTCTGTAGCCAGAATGACCTGCTCATAGCGTCGGTGCTAGTCAATGGCTGATAGGCATAGGTTTAATAAAAATGGCTAGCTTTTAAAACATAAAAAGGCAAATGTTAAAACTGTTTTAAATCGTACAGCAGAAAAATAAAGTTAAAAAGTTCTGTTTTCACTCAATGTTGTTTTCAGAAAACGTTACATAGAACAGTGTTTATTTCGACAGCTGTCTTAACAATTTCAAACTTCCTCCTCATCCAGGGGAAAAAAAAAAACCAAAACAAAACCCCCAAAAAAATCTCATCTGTATTAGGACAGTCAAGAACAGGGATAACAAATGATTTTTCAGGTCAGCCCTTCTGAGGTGACTGGATTGGCCAACGTTCCCGTGTGTCATTAAGAAGTTCCTCTTCATTCCGTCACTACAAAAAGGGATTGACCTCAATCATTTGGTTAAAAATCAAACCGTATCACATCAAAAATGTGGTTTTCATACAAGCTATCACAGTATATAGGCCTCTAGCTCTAAACAATAGAGTTCCAAATTTGTAAAACGTCTTCGCCAGACTTCAGAACATGGGCATGCCGAATCCCTAGAGAAGGGGTGTAAAAGACAGCGATTAATCAAGGGGGAATCGTCAGCACCCGCAGAGAAAGAGCAAACAGCACGAGGAAAGGCTTACTGAATCGTCCTCAATGATAGCTGCGGAGTCAAAGAAGTCCGGCCTCAGTTCAGCCCGCTCTCGCCGGTTTCGTGACGGGGGCTGGAAAGAGAAGCAGCCACGTTAGAACATCACCTCCGGGGTACGACAGATCCACGCAGCGCTACAGCTCACAGGTACTGATGTGGTCTCCCAGCCCTTCCCTTGGATTTCCGTACCAGTGCCAATGGCAGTGCCAGCCCTGACACAGGAGTGCACTGTGTTCCTGTTTTATTTATGGAGTGGGCTGCTGTGGCAAGTCTGTGTGCCTAGCTACAGGCTCGCTGGAGGCTCCTGCCGGCTGCATGCTGCTCCTGGGTGAGGACTGCAGGCCAGATGCCATAAACACCTCTCTCTCACCTGTCTTTACGCTTTTAAGTTGTTGGTGAAACGCTAGCTTGGATGTGGGCAGAAGTCGCACTAGAAAAAGCAGCTGCTTAAGCAGTCACAGTTACATCTGGGGATTAAACCCCTCTACATTGTCCTCCCCAAGGGACATGAGTGAGCTTTGCAGGCCTGATCCCTTCCTCCAGGCCTTGCTCACCAGGAGGTTTATGTGCTCTGTATGTGCCTGCACACTGGCAGCAGTCTCAGCACTGCAGCAGCAGCCGCTTTACTGCCTCCGCTTTCTCTGCAAGACGCTGCAGCCCAGCCCGAGGCAACCTACGCCTGGGTGTGACAGGAGGAACCCATCAGCGCAAAGCTGATCCTTTTGTACAAGGGAAGCATCCACTCGGAGCGGGGAGGCTGGGAAGGCTGTAGGCCCACAGAGGACACCCTACCTGCAGCCAGGACGGGACGGGGAAGACCCAGAGCTTTCCATCTGACCTACAGGCTGCTGGGGCGCAATTCCAGAGTGAGGTCGGTCCTGCCTCCCCACTGCTGCCTCTCTCTTGGACAGCCCATTTCTGTGCCCCTGGGCCACACAGGTGGCACTGAGCAATGTTTGATCAGAAGGGGGGAGCTGGCGAGGGCTCTGTCCCCCAGAGCATGCTTTTGCCCCAGGTGACTGCAGGGTGAGGCAGGGCCAGGGCTGCCTCTGTCCCCTGCACACTGTCCATCCTAACCTAATCCTAGTAGTGGGACAAGGCTGAGGCATGAGACAAAGCCTCACACTTTGCACTTCTGTGACAAACCCTGCTTCTGCTGTGGGTTCCAGGGAGCATTTGGAGCATTCCTGCCCTTTGAGGCTCAGATAACAGGAAGTCAGGCTGAAAATTTTGGAACTTTTTGTTTGCACTTCTAAAATTCCTCTCAAATCCTCTTCTGTCCCTTTCGAGCTGGCTGTTAATGAGATGTACTGACCAGATCAATGACCATCGTGTCCTCAAATTCCTCATTCATATCCTCTAGCTGACCTCGCGAGGACATCATGACATCTTCAAAGATGGGCTCGGCGTCATCTTCCATTAGACCTCGTCTGATCGAAGAGAAAGAAAGAGTCATCTCCAGACACCTGCATTTCCCAGTCCTACTCTCTGACATTACAGCGGTGCACCCCTCCTCTCCTTGAATGCCCCCCTGTAGCCCCTTACACCGAGAACAAAGCCAGCATGCTGCTCTGTGGTACTGACAGGGAGGAATGTGATGTAAAAGCAAACCTGGTGCTTGCAGAGGATCAGACAGGACGTCCCACCTAATATCATCATCACCAGCAATTAAAATTTGTCCCTAACAAGAAAAGGGCAGTGAAACTACCCTGTGTTTGCTCGCCCTGCTACAAACAGGCATTATGCTGCTTGCTGAGAATGCTGGTAAATCACAGGGGATGCAGCAGCAAATCCCTGACCAGTTTCTAACCCTGTAAGGACCTGATTTTGCTTGAGGCTCTGGCTCCATCCTGAGAAGTGCTGCAAGACTGGGTGACATCTACAGCAGAGTGCGCAGCACCTATGCCAGAACCCTTCAGCCTGGTTAGCTGCCCAGAAGGACGCTGTGGCAGAGCAACCTGGATAAAAGCAGCTTAAAGAGGTTCACGGGAAGGCTGGACAGCAACTGGAGGGTTCCTGGGGAATTCCTTATAGGCAAATTACAGAAGCCCCCTGAAGTGAAAGCAGCTGAAGGCTGGGAGAGCGTTAGGGGAACTACACCAGGCCTGTCTACCCTGTTCACGAGGCATATCTGGTGCCCACTGTTAGAGGCACAGCACGCTCCAGCATTACAAAGCCATTCCTCTGTGTTAGCAAGAGTTCAGATGTCACAGAAATCGCTAGCAACACCCTCAAAACATAACACAGCGTTGTCATCTCCAGCAGTTCTAGGTGGGAGATGCAGACGCTCTGAACACTTACACTGCATGCCTTACACCAGTTCTCCCTTTCATGTAGTTCATTCCCGTCCTGTCCTTTCGATTTAGATCTTCTAGCTTCTGTTGGCCCAACCACGATATCTGCATCTGGGGACTAACAAACACAAAGCAGTGTTACAGCGAGACCACTAACAGCTTTGAGTCGGCTGGTATTCAGCAGCATCCATCTCCTCAAGCTTTGTGCCAGGCCATGCTTCAGATATTTAAATCCCACCCATCACTGTACAGGTCTTCCGGGTTCCCTTCCACAACTCTCCTCCTCTCACTGTATGTGCACAAAAACCTGCATTAATTGGGATAACAAACCCAGGTCCTGGTAGTGCCAATGACCCTCGCTCATCAGAGTAGGAGCACTGCTGAAGTCCCCCCAAGGAAATCCTGCATCACTATCTCTCATCACTGTCTCTCATAGAATCATAGAATCTATCTATCTATGATTCTATGATTCTATGATCAGGCATAACAAGAGTGGGAACAGAGCCAAATTAGTAATTAACTGACACAGTTTAAAATGAAAACGTCACACCATGACAAACAAATTGCATTTAAATATCCACCCTGATCAGCTTGGGGCTCCCGTGCCCCCTGCGCGTCACATCCCCCAGAGACCTCCATTTGGTAATGCTGCCTAAACCTGGCAGCAGATAGCAGAGCCACGGAGAGGGTCTGCACACTGCTCCCCTCAGGGAGTGATGCCGGGGTTTGTGTCAGCACATGGGCTCACACCCTAGCAGGCGTGACAGGGTGAGCTGCAATAACCCCCGTGACATTGCCCAGGACCCCATAGCTAACCCGTTAGCTCAGCACCCGACTGCCCTGTGTCACGGCCAACACACAGGAAACATGTATGGCAGCCACCTCCACCCCAGGGAAGGAATTGCCGCTGCCCCTTCGCACTGTGAGACTGTATGGAGGCTCCGTCTCTGAAAGCGACAGGAAGGAGCGATGCCATCAGCCTCCATAGTTCCTCTGAGGTGGGGGAAACAGAGGTTCAAGCCCAGGATGAAAAGCCTGGTTTGGATCTCCCAGCAGATCTCCTGCTGCCTGGGGTAGCGCCTGCTCCTCAGGCTCTGGAGTAAGTGGCTCACTGTATTCCAAACCGAAATTCCATCACTTACTTGTGTAAAAAATCTTGTTCAGACCCCTGCTCCGACTCATGCTCCTGGATCTGCTCTCCCATTTGTCTAGTGTTCTCTCTCAGGACAGTTGAGGTGAGCTGTGGTGCCTGCAGAGTCCCTGGAGTATGGATGTTTTCGGTCCTGTTCAGCCACGAGCCTTCTAGACTCTCATCTGGAAAAAGGACGTTCCGAATGACTGACGCAGCTCCGGCTGGTGCAGCGTGGCACCAGGGCCCTGAGGAGCAGCTCAGCCACCTCACGGAAGGAAACCTGGGCACAGGAGCGAGCTACAGAGCAGGACAGGGACTCAGGTGGCATTTCCCAGCAGAAGCGTGCGAGCCTGGTAGGACTTTGCAGGGCAGAGGCCTCGGGTTTGCTACATACAGCATGTGTCATGGGCTCCAGCATTAACCCCCACACCGTAAGGAGGAAAGCTGCACCGTACATACAAAGAGAGCAGTGCCAAAGCCATACACACCTTCTACTCTCTTTTTGTGGAGCGGTGGTCGTCCTTTCTTATTCCTCACCGACGAGGCTTTGCTGCTGCTGCTTCCACTGTTAACAGACATTCTGTCGTCCTCGCCGCCCGTAACTAGCGAGTTTCTGTAGGAAATGAGTGGAAGCCAGACGTCTTCTCTTCTTTCCATCATCTGCTCCGTCAGAAACTTCTCTAGGTAGGAGTGACTGCAAAGACAAGACAGTGAGTACAGAGGAGCAGCACACTGTTTCCTCCCTAATTAAAGTGCAAGCCTTCCTCACACTGGGGAGAGCTTCACACAAACCCTACCTGGTGTTTCCTCATTGTAATCTGAGGACATAATGCTGGTGGGGCATCTACGAATGCGCATCACTCCCTCAGAACAAAGTAATGACAGCCTGCTTGCCAGAACACAATCCCAAATGGGCTCTCCCACACATTTTCCCGCACTCATCCACAGCACACTCTGCTTCATTCTTTCTCTATTTTGCCTAGTGAGGAAGCCACTTCTATATACTGCTCTTCTGTCAACAGACAGGCTGAATGAGCACCACCACTGTGAGGATTTGGGATATCCTTTAGCAGCTCAGAACCGGAGAAATGGTCTTCTCAAGTGCCAGCAGTTATTTTTCACTTAGAAAAACCAGCAGGTCTGTTCTGCCACTGCGGAGAAGGCCAAGGTATGTTCATTAACTTACAGAGGAACCAAACCACCCCCCTCCTGTGAACAGTCTGGAGGCCATTGAAGCTGATTTCTTCTTCCATTGGTTTCTTACTTATGGCATCATAGCATCATAGAATGGCATGGGTTGGAAGGGACCCCAAGGATCACTGAGTTCCAATACCCCTGCGACAGGCAGGGCCATCAACCTCCAGGCCTGGGTCTACACAAGGTTGCCCAGGGTCCTATTCAACCTGGCCTTGAACACCTCTAGGGATGGGGCATCCACCCCCTCTCTGGGCAGCCTGTTCCAGCCCCTCCCCACTCTCTTTGTAAAGAACTTCCCCCTAATATCTCATCTAACCCTTCCCTCCTCCAGCTTCACTCCATCCCCCTTGTCCTGCCAGTGTCTGCCCTTTAACAAGCTGATTCCCCTCCTGTTTCTCTGCTCCCTTCAGGGATGGGAAGGCTGCAGTGAGGTCCCCTCGCAGCCTTCTCTTCTCCAGACTGAACAAGCCCAGAAGTACTTAAAACAATTAAGCAAATCCATGTAAAAGTGATTCTAGTGAACCTCAGGCTGCAGAGACAAGCATTCAGACCTCAGGCGAGAGACCTCAAGATCCTTCAGCATTACTTCCACCCTTCCTGCAAGTAATGCCTTCCAAACACAATTCCACTTCACGCTGTGCCGCCAGGACATCCAACCCACAAGCGCCGCATGGAAACGAACTCTGAATCTCCCTTCTGCCGTCTGCTTCGGGCAGGCTCAAACTGCCTGCGCGGCCTGGCCATCGAAACGGGACACATCCAGTTTCTAAGGGGGGTTTGCTGTGCTTTTGGTGAATTGGATGACTCTGCTCAAGAAAGAGCAGGGTTTGTGTCTTCTGTTTCATGCAGCTTTGTTTATTTATTGCAGTGTGACTGGTTCTTCTTTCCCCTCCCCGTGAGTACACCGAGTGCCATCCAGCTGAGCGGGAGCTGCCTGGTTTATTCCTTCTCTCTCTCAGTACCACACAGTAAGACACCAGAGCGCTTTGTGGCTTCAGAGGACTTATCTGCAGCACCAGCTTCAAAAGCAAGAGCTTCCCTGGCACCCACCTGGTGTTTAGGAACTAGAGGTTCTGCCCAAGTTGGTGAGGACAGCTTGGCTGCTTCACATGGCCAGTGGTTCTTTCCTGACTAGGTGCCAAACTTCAGCCAAGTTCTGCTGGGCATTTTAGAGGATAGAAGGACGACCACCACGCTCAGGCTCCATCTCATCTGACTCCAGACACCCCCCCAGCCAGTTCCCTGCACTCGCAGTCTCTACTTGAGAGAACTACAGGGAAATAAATGCCTCTGTGCGGTATCAGGTGGATTCCCCAGGATTCCCCCACCTTTATCGTCCTTGTGCGTGTGTCACCGCGTTAGGATAAATCTTTCTTGGCTAAGTATCATGGTCTGGCACCTTGAACGTATAGTTCATGGTGAGTCCATGGATTTGAGTAACTCCAGAAATGGCTGTTGCCGATTCTGGAGGTTACTCATAAAACAAGAACCTGAACAGACAGATAAGAGACCTGAAGTAAACCAATGCTGCTGCCCCATTCCCAAACCAGGAACATCTCCCGTTCCTCCTTCCAAACCAAGAGGCCAGCAGAAAAGCTGAGTGGAGACCCAAGCCCTGCATAAGAGCGGTGGTCGCTGCTCTGTGCCAGGACAGCTACCATGCGCCAGATGACAGGGCAGATGATACATGCAGGCAAATCAAGTAATTCTTTTACAAAGGGCATTGGGAGGCTGAGCTGGAGGACTTCTGGGAGACAGGCAGGTAAGTACATGGTCATGAGGCTTTGAGCCTTACTCCAGAGCACTTCTGCCTCGACTCCCAGCCCGCTGTGGAGCTGGACAGGAACAGTCGCTTGGCAGAACAAGACGCAGCCAGGGAAGGAGGCAAATGATCCTGCAGACAGGACTTCTCCACCAGATGGTGGTCACGTACCTTCCTGCTCATGGCAACTCCTTCGGAGGAAGGGGGAGAGGTCCCTGGGGATTGGAGGAGTCGTGCTACAGAGAAGGGCAAATCACCCACCCAGAGAGTTTCTGCACATCAGGCCAGCCAGACACTCCTGGCAATGCAGCCATCCCGATGGTCTCTGGGGAAGGAATGCAGGTATCTCCAGAAGAAATCTTTGCTACGAGCAAGTTCTCTTGACTTTGTTGAGTCAGCAGTGCTGATGGAATATGGGGCACGTCTGGACTCATCGCGAGGCAGCAATTTAGTGCAGATTGGGTAAACCATGTCCTAAAGGGCCTATTTCTTTTCACCCAGCTTCAAATTCGGCTGACATAAATAGCTTGGGTGAGTACAACAAAGACAGCTGAAACCAGGAGAAACGGATTCCACCACAGCAATCTTCAGAGCCCCGCTGAAGGTGGCAGTGGTTGTGGAGAAGGAGAACCTCTCAGGAAAGATTTAAACAGCAGCAGAGAAGGCTAAAGGACAAATCTCCCCAAGCACTGAATTTCATGCACGGGATCAGATCAAATTAAACAAATTAAACTGTACGGAATTATGTGTCTTTCAGACACTGGAGAAATGTGTGGAAGGGATGATCGCTGTACAGGAATGAATTAAATGGGAATCAGGCTAAGGACACTTCAACTAACCGATGCAGGACAGCCTAATGCAGCTAGGAAGAGAGTAATGAAATCTTGGGATCCTGAAGTCCTATCCTGATGCATCAGACAGATACAATAGTGAGCCCAACTGGATTGTCCAGGTCTCAAGCTGGGTCAACTATTCTACTGTGTTAGCTGAACTGACAAGTTATCCATACCCAGAAAAAACTGCACTGGGTCAGGTGTGCACAGGTTAAAAATTACACAGTGTTAACCAAGCTGCGCTTCCCGTAAGACCGGTAAAGCTGCGACATCGGTAACTGTTCAACCGGGTCAAAAAGTGCCTTAGAAGAAATGTCTTCACACAAAAGCTACAGGAAGATCAGACAGAAGGTGTCAGCTGAGGTAGTGAGAGCAGATACAGATGACTTACACTCATCGTAGCCAGAAAATGGACTGGCAAGGTATATAGACCCACAAATCAGAAGATTTGGCAACTGCATTTTTAAACAGTTGTAAAGTTACTCAAAGAACCTTGTTCTACACTGGGCATGTAGCACTTGGCTGACTTCTCCTAGAGCCCTCTTCCTCCTTCCTTTACTGTTTCTGTGCTGTGACCAAATCCTGGCTATTTGCTACGTCACATATGGAAACACAGCAAGTTCTCTCCGTGGTGACACTCACGTCTTTGCCACACACTTGCCCCACTAAGGCAGTGTTCACCAATGCAGCTGACACCTGCAGCCCCTCCTGAGAGCCTGTTCAAGCCTCAGTCATAAAAGGGGACTTCTTGCTCTTTGTTCAGATCTTATCAACAGTTTATCTCCTTTCCCTCCTGTTTAGGTTAATCTCCTTTCCCGTACTTCACCTGCAGTCACCACCCGCTGGAACAAATGCCGGCTGCTTGGCTTGGCCTTGGCAAGTCTCTGGCACCCTGCTCTGCCCTACCCAGCAAGCATCCTCTCAGCCTCTCCCTCCACCCTGTCCTGCCAGTAACAGAAGCCTTGGCAAACCTTTATTCCCCAGGTTAACACAACGTGTTAAACTGAACGACACAGATGTGTTGAATACCCAGGAGAAGGGAGGCCCTACTGCAGAGTTACAGGCCTCAGTTTCCTGCGCTGCCAACATTTAATTCCTTTCTTATTCTAACCTAAAAGACCCAACTGTTTTGTATTCTCAGCGTCCTGTGGGAAATTTTAAGGATCATTGTTTTGTGAGGTCTCAAGCTCGCTTCATCAGCGGATCCAATTCTCCTTTTCCTCATCTGATTTTATTACTTTAAAATGCAAACTGGTGAGTAACTACGTACATGAAATGGTTCACTGGGACCTCCTACAGCCCCTTCTGGATTGTGAAAACCTCAAAGCAGAGAGCTCAAACACATGCTATGGCGATTAACAGAACCTGGCCAAACCCACAGGAGAAACGTGAGTGCTACTTACACAGTCTTCTTGTCCTGTCGCAGGAGTTTAGAAGAAAATTCACTGAGCACTTCAAGGAAAGCAAGGTTAGGAGGTGGATAGTCTTGTCCTTTTTGATTCTGGTATTTGAAGGCAAACTCTATGCCATCCCTACAGTAAGGAAACATTAACATTTGTAGACATTTGTAACAACCCAAAGTCATCCATCACTTCTAAAGGCTGCCCAAAATCTGAACTGTGATGACATTCCCGAGAGCCCATCGTAGCCTCTTTTGCTCCCCCCACTGCTAGCCAACACCTGATTTTGAACAAAGGGGAATCAAACGCTCCCCCTCGATTTGTGAGGGCCCAACACCAAAGACAACACATAATAAGGGGGAACCTGATGCAGCCTCAGAACCCTGGTAGGTGCTGAAAGCAGGAACAGCTGACTGGCTTCCTCCTTCCTGCACGACGCAGACGCTGGCGGTACAAGTAATACATAAGGCAGAACAAGATCCATCTCCTGCACCAAGCATCGGAGAAGAGAGTTTACTTACCAGGACACCAGCACATGCATCTCTGCCTTATCTCTGCTTTATCATTTGAGGCTAAGGAAAGCAAGGTACTTTCCTGTTCCCCACTAAGGGCACACACGCACCTTGACTTCTCTTTAGTCTGGCACAGGGAAGCGCCTGGTAGCGTCCTGATCGATCACACTTTGCTAAGTCTTAAGGACATCATCTCTGAGATAGCCAACTTTAATAGTTTAACCTTTTTATGGGATGGAAAAATTGTAATCGAAATTTAGTGGCACCTTTCTGCCCTTTCCTACATGGCAGCTACATCAAAAGCTTCAATCCACTTAAGGGGGGGGGGGGGTGGTGGAAAAGAAGAAAAAAAGAAGAAAAAGGTTTTCAAAGTATTTCTGGAATCTCTTCTTATAAAAGCCCTTGGTGCCTACAGACTCCACAGTGGAGTGGTACAAAGAATGACTTACAGTCATCAGATACCCTGCACACAAGTAGGTACAGTCCCAGTGGCTTTACCCAACACAGATCAACATGGCCATTCCAGTAAATTCCAACAAATAATTAGGTAGCAGCCAGTTTTGGTTCCTTTCTTGCACACCCCCACCAACTAGCAAAAACCCCACGTCACTCTCACAGGCCCTGTTGCTCCATCTCCACACCTTTGGAAAAGACATGGTGGACCAAAGCTCAACGGGAAGGAATATAAAAATCCAGTTTATTTACCACCACTCACTTGTGCAGTGTGGCCACGGCCTCTCTTGTCTTGATCTGATCCAAGCCAAAAGTGAGGGCAAAGCGACGGGCCAGTTCCTTAATTCCGCTGACGTGGGCAGATGTCCTGTCCAAATTAGGGCCTTGCTCCTGAACGAGCTCATTGAACAGCTAGGGAAAGAATTCAGGTGTTAAAATTTGAGAGCTGGAAAATGCTTCTTTTGTTCTGAAGCTCTTACAGCTGCGAGCAGACATTCCAACGATGTTTTTCACAGTGAGGTAACAGCTCTGTTATACCCAACTTCAGATCCACTTCACTTCCCAGGCTTTCATCTGTGGAACTGCTGTTTGCCAAATATTCCCCATCTTGTGTTTAAGAGTTATTTCCCACACTTCCCTTCACCGAGTTATGCCTCTTGTCCTCCCACCTCATCATGGCGATTGTACATTCTGTTCTCTAAAATCCCAACATCACCCATCAGCTCGGCATCTTCTGGGAATTTCAGAAGGAAAATCGCTACCCCATCATTTCTAACACCTGGGCAGCATCACTGGTAAATGCCCTCAAAGCCCATGTGATGATGATGTCCCTCTAGTGCACTAACAAGCTGCTCAGTGCTTTTCCAACCAGTTCTGTATCTTCTTCTGGTGGTACCATTTAAAGTGCATTTTCCTAACCCACTGAGAATACCAAGGGAGATGGTGTCAGTGACAACATTCAATCAAGCTGCATTAAATCTACTGTTTCTCTTATAGCCACAAGCTCCCTTCCATTCAATTAATGAAAGCAGCCTAATGTGACATGACTTCTCCTTGGCAAATTCATACTGGCTGTTACCTGTCACTTAGCATTTGTCTAATGAGTTTTTCCCCAGGAAATGACATTCAGCTACCTGATCTATGGCACCCAGCTTCTACTCCTCTCCAAGGTTTAAAGACAGGAACTGCTTTGACACTTGCCAATTCTCCCAGAAATACAAATCTAGTTTCCTCAAGTTTTCACTGAGGTATCTCAGCTTCCAGATTGCTCTGGGAAATCTGGGATTAGCACTCTGGGATGGGTTTTGTGAGGCTCAGCTAGTCTGGAAACTTGTGACTCGTAGAAGTAGTTTCTCTAGGCAATGGGTAGAGCTGGTACTTCACAGGCCTAAACATGAAGCAGGGGCTTTGTGCTGTCAGAGCAGAACAAGGATGGATTTCATCATCATGCCTGTAATTTATGGTTGATGTTCAGGAAATTTTTTTCAAGGGAAAACCATGTTTACCAATATTGGAAGACTTAAACTAATTAGCTCGAAGTTTGAAAAAAAAAATCAATCAGTGTTTAGACAAAATGTAAAGAAGACGTATTGCTTCCAGCTAATTAGAAGAAGAAAAGACATCCTAATTCTTCTTGCTCACTAGGTACCAGTAAACAAACACTCTGAATCAGCCTGGCCCAAACTGCCTTCACAGCTCTTCTCTTTGTTTCTTCCCTTTTAGTCTGACCAAAACTTTGCCAGTGTGGCCTTACGGAGACAGAGATTGCAGAGACAAACAAGCGGGGGCAGCCTGAATCAAGGAGCAAGATCAGCTCTTAGTGGGAGTGTAGGATTTTTCACTTCATTGTAAAGGGCACCAGAGAAAACCATGCCAGGTGTTTTTGCCAGCCAGGTGTTTCTAACAATAATCAGTGTTCTTACCTGTTGCAAGCTGAGAATGAGTGTCTTCGCACACTGGATTTTATCGATTTGCCTTGTTTTGCTCAGAGTTTCCTTAATGATATCTCCATAGTCATTGTAGTACTGGGGAGAAAATGCAAAAAAACCCCTCTTTAAATCTTTAAATCGAACTTTTCATACAATTTCTTGCAATTTCCCTGATAGATTACTTGTAACTTCTGTTTTGAAATGCAGCAGATGCTAAAGACTCAGTCTCAAAAGCAGATTTATTGAGCAGGAGGCACTGTTTCAGGACTGAAGTGTAAAGGGTTGGCAGCCTGCCCCCAGCCATAAGGAGCTCGGGTATCTGTCACTCTAACAAACCTGTCCAGAAGCAACCCAGAGAGCATTTCCTACCCCAAGCTAAATATCTGATAGAAGTGACCCAGGGTTGCAAATTCTAAGAAACAACATCACGTGGCACCACGACACCCTTCAGGGGAGGTGTGCATGGCCACTGGCAGCCTGTGTGAAGCTCCACGTGCAGCACAAGGGGAGCTTGATGGTAAGGAAAGGGATTCACTGATGCTGGAAAGCCAAGGAAGTGATCGGTTGGTATGGGCTCGTTTTTGTTAGATAGAAGAAGGGTTGCTCAAGAGGCCAGCCTGTGGTACTCACTGTTTGGGTAGGACAGCCTGTAAATTCATTACAACTTCCAGGCTGAGAAATTAAAACTTCCAGATGGGACTATATTGTTTTTTGGGAATATATTATTTTTTTCCCCCCAATTTTGTCAGCCTTAGTATTTCTGCATTTGCAACTACTTATTTTTTTCCCATCTTAAATATTGTTCCTGCCTTCTTTGGGTCAGAGATCCTTCTAGTCAGCATTCCAATTTAAACCCCATTTCTTTCACTTCCCCCATTATGGAGAGAAGGAAGGGTGTGGGGAGAGAAGGCCAACCTAGAGCAGCAGGTAGCAAACTAACCTGGATTGCAACAGCTTCAGTTTCAAACTCCCGCTCTGGAAAAACAAATCCCTAAGCAAGACTAACCCCGAGCAGTGCCCTGGCTGATGGCAAGACTGTGCACTGGGGGCTTTACTTCACTTCGTGTTCCCCATGAAGAGGAGGATTTCACGTTAAATCCTTTATGTCTGCCTTCAACATCTCGGACAGGTTTTCCTTCTTGATTGTCATCTTTGTGATCACTAATCCCTTCCACGGAGACACTTGGGCTGCATACAAGAGGGAGCTCAGCTTTCTGCTTCCCCCTGGTAGGTGTAATTTAGGAAGGGAAAACTGTCACAGAAAACTCCAGTAAGGCTGGGAAAGCTTTCAGAAGTGTTCAGCCTGTAACTACTGCACTGCAAGGGAGAGAAACAGGTGGCCCAACGCTCCAACCTGTCTTCAGTGGGGAAGAGGAGAATACACAGAGCTGTACCTTCATATAGTGTTTGAAGATATCTGCCGCTGCGTGCATGTCCACGATGTCGTAAATTATCAGTTTGCTAAAGGCAGCCAGAAGGTTTCTTCTCTTGTGTAAAGCTTCAATTTTGTTAGCTTCATCTTCCTCATCTCCCTCTGAAAGCATTGGCGACAATAAAATGTTTACAAGTGACCGCTGTGTCCGAAAGCAACAACACAGAGAGCAGCTTTTATCACACATGAAATTCTTCAAAACAAAGCAAGGATTGCTGCAGGAGGAGCTAAACCAAAAGGTGGCAATTCCTGAGTCCTTCCTGTGTTACAACCTTCAGGAAAGTTCAGGAACAGGAGATACCATTGACCAAGGATGCTTTCTGTAGTCCTGAGTAGGGACCGAATGTGATCTGTATGGAACAGAATCACTGGTATTCTTTATGCTGTGAAAGGCCACAGTGAAGGCTAGTTGGAGGCTTTTAGCCCAATGTCTGAAACGCAGGACACCAGGAGATGCTTCTGTAGTGTGACGAAGCTACAAGGTGTTTCACACAAGGAAAATCAGAGGCAGCAATACTTCTACCTTGGCCTTGGATTTTCAGGTATGAAACCGATGGCTCTAAAGCATCAGTAACACCAGGAAGCAACACTCAGTCATAAGAAACATTAACACTGAGTGCCAGTGTCATAGGTAGGCAGCGTAAGGCCCCACTCTGGAAATGAACATGGAACTATACACACAACGTGTGAAGTATCACATAATAAAAGCTTATTCCACAACTTGTAAAAGGAAATGGAATCAAGCTGCAAGAGGTATGATGAAAGTAAACACTCTGGTATTTAGAAGAGCTTATTGCTGGAGGGAATCTCCCAAGCAGTCTGCAGATGCACAGAGCTGTGTTGGGGGAGAAGGTGCACAGTGTTACCGAGACTCTCTCGCCACACTCCTACTAGAGCTGCAGTTCTTAAGCCACGTATTTGGTCACAGGACTATGTGACCTGATGAGCAGCAGATCTGGCTGTGGATATGTATGTGTGTTTTAATCCTGAGATGCTCTAACCCCCAGAACTGAAGCCCATTAGCCCGTTACCCCCGCCTTTCTTAACTTCCCTTTCCCATCCCTGGTGTGTTCTGAATACCAGAAGGTATAAATGGTCAGACTGGATTCGCAGAGTCAGAGTAGCATTAGGGAATGGAGATCACAGACAGATCATCATCCATCTTTTTGCTGTCTTCCCAGTCCAATCACAGGATGATACAGAACAGCAATTTTGCTAAAGAGCCAGAAAGATCTGACACCATCCTAACATCTCTCCCTGATCTATTAGTCGGAACACTGAACTTGTGGAGTATGATCAACCACACACCGGTTTCTGGTAAAGGTGTGTTTCCCAGGAATACTTCAAGAGATGCTCAACAAGGACATGGGCTACTAATGAGCTAGAAGGCTGAAAGCACCTGTAGAGCAATAGTACATTCTCCAAGACCTTATGTCTACATGTTGCGGCCTTAGAAGATCTAAAATAGCACCTATGTGTCATGCTGACATACAAGTAACAGGGTTCAGTGGAGATTCAGAAAAGGTGCCAAAAAGAGCACTGCAGCAGGCGCCCAGCAGCCCTTTGAGGGAGCTTGACTCTCTGGGCATCCATGTCTTCTCCAAAGCTATTTAGGGTTCAGAAATCAGGTTCCTCTGTACTTGCATGTAGGCACTTATCACACACACCAGGAGCACCCAGTTTTTTAAAACCAGACCTAATGGGCAACTCTGCTTCTCCCTGAACGAAAGCCAGAAATCTCAAGTCTTCCTCGTGAGGAGGCAGAGATGGGGCCACCTCCAACTATGGCTTCCCAAAGCAGAGAGAGGGAAGACCCAGGAAGCAAGCAAGTGCATACAGTACTTTCCCAAATACTGCCCTAGTCTCCAGCTAAATCAGTGATGAACTTGATTTGGGGGGAGGAACGGAAGGGTTTTTTTTTGGTAACGCCAGAGTTTCTTAAGGCTTTCTTTGCCCAGGAGCTTTGCTGGGAAGGTTTGCCTTCAGGATCCTCTAACCCTCTTTAGGGACTCTAAAGGGTTTCTATTCTGCGTGCTGCTTCCCCACACTCCCTCCCTTGAAGTGGTATTAAATGCCGTTTGCAGCTGAACTAAGACTGTACTGCTCTGGAAATAAATATTAAGAAAACTATTGACCAGTATAGGAAGAAGAACATGTTTTCTTCTAAAAACAACTCTCTCTCTCTCAGTGAACTTCCTAAGTCCTTATTCTTTTCTAACACAGGAAATACTGAGCCTTGACTATTTCATCTTCACTCCTCCCAAAGAAGGAATAATCCTGAAAACATTTGAGCAAACTGATCTGAAATACTAACTGCCTTCTCCCCTGTGTGGTATGAGAAAAGTGAAGTAGAAAACATGAAAGCTAAACGTACCCATGCTCTGGTTTTCATCATCTTGGTCAATAAAGACATGGTCCATCACAAAACTGAGGAGTTCTGACTGGAGGCCTGAATCTGGATTAAACACCAAAGGTTGAAGCCCTTCTCGACCTCCAGTCATCAGCTGATGACTAAAAATCATCAAGAGATCACAGAGCAGCATGAAAGCCTGAAAGGCAAAAGAGAATGAATGCAGTGAGAACCATGAGTCAGGGATGTAAAAACCAAGTTACTGTGTAGCTGATAGATATCCCCTGCTATTATTAAATGTCCTTCTGTACCTTGCTCAGTCATAGCTGTTTGGGCTGTGAAAAGGGTTCACCAGGGTTTCCCCTAACTTTGAACCATTACCCCTTCCATTCTGTGTTCTCTACCTCTTCCACATCTGGAAAGATCCATGTTCAACTTCCATTTCTCCTCTGTGAAAAGAACTCTAAACCCACCTCTGATCCAACGGCAGCTAGATGGTAGTAAAGAAAAAACAACTCTTTTGATTAACAGTTAGAAAAGCTAAACCAACAAAACATGAACAACATTATGAGGGAAAACCCAAAGTGAGCAACTGTCAGATCCCAAAAATGCAGAGGAAGCAGCTGTAAGCAGAGAAATCCTTGCAGGATTTCATCAGCAATTCTCTGCAGAAGGAATCCAGTAACTGCACAGCTTCAAATGGAGGGAAAAGCCAACCAGGGTGAAACTTTGAATATTTTGTGCTCATTACCATTATACCCTTGTTACCTGAGAGCAGAGAAAGGCAGCAGCTATTAATAATGTTATTTCTTTCAAGGGCTTTTCTGTGCACTCTCACACACAAGAACAGGATCTTCCCAGGGCTGTATGCTGGTGGGTCACAGCCAGGTGCATGCTGTTCCACTGCACTCAACACCTGAGCACCTTTCAGGAAGTGCTTTCTCACAGAATCGCCAGGTTGGAAAAGAACTCTGAGATGACTGAGTCCAACCATACCTGTCCTCTAATAAGCCATATCCCTGAGCACCTCATCTACTCATCTTTTAAACACATCCAGGGTTGGTGACAGAACCCCCTCCCTGGGCAGCCTGTTCCAATGCCCAATAACCCTTTGGTTGAAGAACATTTCCCTCCCATCTGACCTGACCCTGCCCTGGTGCAGCTTGAGGCCATTTCCCCTTGTCCCATCTCCTGTCCCCTGGCTGAAGAGACCATCGCCCACCTCTGCACTCTCCTGGCAGGTCAGTTGTAGCCTCCTCTTCTCCAGGCTGAACACCCCCAGCTCCCTCAGCCACTCCTCAGAGGATTTGCCCTCCAGCCCCTTTCCCAGCCTGGTTGCCCTTCTCTGGACACACTCCAGGACCCTGATGTCATTCTTGTAGTGAGGGGCCCAGAACTGAACCCAGTACCGAAGGTGCAGCCTAATCATTGGAGTTTCTCTAACCTCAGGTTCTGAAAACTGAGAGAGAGAGAGGAAGGTTCAAACTAAGGCAAAAAGCCTCCTAATAAGATTGATACTGGCCATGATGTCTCTCCCTGCAGAAGCCTGCAGGAGTATCATGCAGGGAGGCTGACCCTGGCCTGGCCAGAATCAGTACACAGTCCCTGGTCCCAGGTAGGTGGCACGCAAAGGCAGCTGAAGGAGACCGTGGAACAGCTCTGGCAGAGCCCTGAAGTCCTGTGCAAGCTTTGAGTCAGCCCTATGTTCCCCCCTACATACAGCTGAATGGAAAAGGAGTTAAAGGTGTCTAAACATGTTTCTGAATGGAGCCTCAGGCAAAGCAGAGCAGAGCAATCTGCTTCACGAAGCTCCAAACCCAAACCTCTGGGAACACTGAAGGTCACAGCAGCTCACTTACCTCTTGGGGTACACACTACAATCCAAACGAGCTACACTTGGGCAAGAAGGCAATGCAAATCAGTGTGAACTATCTTCTACTCAGACTCTGGAGACAGGTGCCAGTATTCAGGATTTTTCCTCACCGGATCCAAAATGTTTTGGTCCCTTTCAGCAACGATCTCAGCTGCCCTAAGCAACTTTGATACTCACTAGAATTTAAGTTCATCCTAATGTAGGGCTCTAAAAAAGTGCCCATGGGTAACACACTGAGTGCTTATTTCTGTCCAATATACAGATGGCAGCGGACTCGGACACAGATGTCAATGTACTGCAGATGGGTCTAGTCACAGGAGATTGACTTCCCTCAAACAGTCCAGGAAAGCTTGAAATGTTTGAGTCCTGTTTCTAGAAATACTCAGTAGGCTTCTTCTTCCTTTGCTAGGTACACTGTAAAAGGGTTAAGGAGCAGTCCTGTACCTGCAGATTCATACTTTTAAAGGAAGAAAATGAAAAAGCTTGTAGAAGTGTTAGTCAGAAGGGACCTCTAGAGTGTCTGGTCTGACCTACTCTAACCAGGATGCTCACTGTCTCTAGGACTGGCTGGTGGTGGCTTTGTCAAGCTGAGGATTGACAGCTGCTGCCACAGAACTGGGAACTGCAGCCGAGCTTCAATGAACAGTTTAAATTGCCAAGGAAAGGAAAATAAATAAAAACATGTTAATATAACTCAAGAGCAAAACCACTGTGGCAATGGTAAAGATCATTTACTGTTTATCGATGCAGAAAGACATTAGTGCTAGCCTAAACTGGAAGGGTCAGTTATTCCATGAAACTGGGTGATATTTCCACATTATATAACGTTAATAAAATATGTGGAGAGTAACTACTCAGAATATTAAAAAACAATTGCTAAGCTTAACTGAGCTGGGAGACACTGACACACCAGAGCCTTTTAAAAATACATAAACGAGTGACACCTCCAGGCCTTTAATACTTCTATATTATCCAGGTGCAGAACACAGGGTAAATGCTGAGCAGAGCTATCTCTCATCACAACAAAACTGTCTCTGAAGAAGCACTAAAAAAAAGGTGAATGGCACTGGCCAGGTAGGTAGAGCCTCTGAAAACCCTGGGAGCTCTGATAGAAACGAGAGTTTCAGCCAACCAAAAGGTGTCACCAGACTTGATATAAATCAGCAAATTTTCCCAAAATCTCAGCTAACAAACCAGTTGAGTTTGGGGTTTTTTTTCCGGACCATGAACTATTAGCTTCTTTAATTTCAATTTCTAAATACATAGAGCAGGAGCTCCCCACTCTGTGCAGGTATGGCTCCCCACACATCTCCACCAGAGAACCACAGAACTACAGGGAACCACTGCAGAGTCGGGTACCTTCCTGTGCATTCGCATTTCACACATCTGCTGTCGGCACAGCCCCGTGCACTTCAGTTTACAGCCAGCCTACCAAGCAACCTAAACCACAGCAGTTATAGTAATGAGAATCATAGTATCATAGAACAGTCTGGGTTGGAAGGGACCCCAAGGATCATAGAGTTCCAACTCCCTGCCTGCCACAGGCAGGGACACCAACCTCAGGCCTGGAGCTACACAAGGTTGCCCAGGGCCCCATCCAACCTGGCCTTGAACCCCTCCAGGGATGGGGCACCCACCCCCTCTCTGGGCAGCCTGTTCCAGCCCCTCACCACTCTCTCTGCAAAGAACTTCCTCCTAAAATCTAATCTAACCCTTCCCTCCTTGAGCTTTAATCCATCCTCCTTGTTCTGCCACTGTCTACCCTTTAACAAGCTGATTCCCCTCCTGTTTCTCTGCTCCCTTCAGGGACTGGAAGGCTGCAATGAGGTCCCCCCGCAGCCTTCTCTTCTCTTCTCTTCTCCAGGTTGAACAAGCCCATGTCCCTCAGCCTCTCTTCATAGGGGAGCTGCTCCAGCCCTCTGAGCATCTTCATGGCCTCCTCTGAATCGTCTCCAACAGTTCCACATCTTTCTTGTATTGGGGCCCCAGCTCTGGACACAGGACTCCAACTGGGGCATCATGAGGGCAGAGCAGAGAGGGACAATCACCTCCCTGTCCCTGCTGCCACCCCTCTGCTGATGGAGCCCAGGACACCATTGCCCTTCCGAGCTGTGAGAGCACACTGGTGGCTCATGTTATGTTTCTCATCCACTATGACACCCAGATCCTTCTCAGCAGGGCTGCTCTCCAGGAGCTCTTCTCCCAGTCTGGATCTATGTCTGGGATTCCTCCAGCCCAAGTGCAACACCTGACACTTGGCAGTGTTGAACCTCATCAGGTTCACCTGGGCCCACCTTTCCAGCCTGTCACCATCCCTCTGGACTTTCCCCAATCTACCCCCGTCTTTATGTTTCTGTAGTGAAGGTACTATTTAAATAGATATTTTACTCTGCTTCCTCAAGGAAACATTAACTGTTTGTGAAGTGACCATTTTTGCTCAGGGTGAGAGGACAGCATGTTCTTGGTGCTGTTCAGAGTATTTCTGTAAGAGGAATTCATGTTTCTTTCTGCTAGAAAACAGGCAGCAGGGTGACCCATAGGGCTTGAAGCCTCAATTTTCTCCCATAAGCTACAATGGGAGAGAGCTACAATAATTAGTGTGCACCACTACATGTAAATGAGTTATTAGTATAACGGAACAATGAAATAACATCAAGGCTTCAGGCATTTGCCTTTGGCTTGAAAGCAGTTGCTCTGGACTCCTGTTAGCCAGTAAGAGGGGGGAGAACATGAATAAATATACAGAGAAAGATTCAGGGCGCTTGAGATCCCAAAGCACCCTCTGAAAGTGCCTCTTCCTGTCTGTTAATGCAGCGTTTGTTTTAGGTGATTAGAGTTTGATGCCTAAAGTCACACCAGCTGAACAGGAGCCAAAGCATCCAGGTGATCCTTACTGAGGTATCAGCAATGAGTCCAGGTTAGCAGGGCTTTGAAGGTGCTCTTAACACAGCTGCTCTTGCAGAGTGGTTGGTCAGGTTAATTTAGACAGCAGGCACAGATGATTTAAGGTTGATGTAGCATCATCTGGAGTTTTACTATAACATTTGTATTTTTCTAAAAGGCATGTGACAGATATTTCCTTTACCTGTTCTTTGACTGGAGTGTTGACATTTGATAGACACTGCTGGCAGACAGCCAGGAAGGATTTCACAGTTTTCCTCAATACCAACAAGTCCTCCTAGAATAAACATTAAAAAAGAGATAATACAGAAATGTTAATAAAAGGTTGCTAGGAACAAGCAAAATAAAAAGTTGGTGTCATTTCATACATTCAGCCCTATAAACTAGCCAAATATAAAAGGCCATGGAAAAATATGCTATTCATAGAGTAAAGCAAGGCATGAATTTTCAGAGGAATGACCCCAAGTTCCCCTATAATAACTAACTAACTAAATTTATCCCTGAATTAACCTGTCTCTGTTTTATATTGACTGTAAGTTATAAATACTTCAGAACAAAAAGTGTAATACATCAAGGTCAGCCCACCCAGTGGTTTATAAAGAATTCTGTACTCAGGATAAGTCAACGTGAACAACAAAGTAAAATGCCAACGAATGTCTCAAGTTCTAAAAAAACATTATGTGAACTGCCAACAGAGCTGGGAAATGTGAAAGCACATCACAGAGCCCTGAGGAGATTTGGAAGAAGGATGGAGGTCTGCTGATCTGGTGAAAGAAGGATTTGTGGGTGGAAAAGATAGATGTTCTTCATCCCCTTGAGCTTGAGACACCTGAAGTGTGTGCCAGAAGAGGCAGGTTCAGTACAGTCTGACCTGGGAGAATTAATGCGGGACACTCACGAAACCCTAGTTTTTACAGACAACAGAACAGACCAGTGAAAACAAACCAAAACAAAATAGAAGATACTGGAGCATCGTTATAAAAATAGAGCAAATAGCTATATGGAAACAGGAGAAGAGCCCTCCTCTGTGAACAGCCAGCACTGCCTCTATCGTAACCAAGAACCGTGCTGAAGATGCACGTGGCCTCACGGCATAAACAGTAACGTGGTTTTACAGGGGTGACAAACCAAACACCAAGAGGAAAAACAAGAACCAGAAATCACTAGGATGTTTTGTTAGCTTCAAGTTCTGTGCCCAAGGACCAGCACCGATCCAAACACTGCTACTCTGCATTGCTGGGGACTACAGACGCCTCTGCCCTGCCTGCCCCACCCCCCATGTGCCAACACTTCTGCAGGGCCCCCAGACGAAAGCGTTTCTCACACACACCTGGGACCACTGGAAGCGCCTTCCCTTCCCAGTTTTCACCATCACCGGCTTCACATAAAGAAGGGGCCATATCTGCCTCGTGCAAAGGCTGCTCCTGCAGGCTTTCCTCCATAGTGCCTGCACCGGCTTTCCGATGGGAGACGGTGCATCCCTGAGAGACCCTGCATTGCGTACACACGTTTCCTTGCTGAACAGTCCCGTTGGTAATGATGCCAGCTGTTCAGGCCATGTGTCTCATTTCTAGTTTTAGCTTCTCTTGTTGCTTCCTATCCTAAGATCTTGTTATTCTTTGTTTACTGAAAAGCCTTTTCGCGGTCCGTATGTTCTTCCCGTCCTGGTTCATAGCAGACGGCAGGTCTGCGAGCATGCTGGCACACCCCAAGCGTTCCTAAATCTCTGAAACTCTTAGAACTTGGAATAGGGTGAGCATGGTTTCCGAGATGGATGCTGAAGCTCCCTCACCTTCCTGTTTCTGCTGAAGCTTCCTCACCTTTCTCTGCTAATATAGCCGAGGGTCCCTTTGTGCCACCACTTTACACGGTCTGTACAACAGCTCTGCTCCAAGTCACAACTTTCCACTCACCAGCCTTCTAGCTCCCTGATAGAAGCCTTCCATTTGGCAGCATTAAAATGCCTTATTTTTTAATTATTTATTTAAATTGTATTCTGTTTGCCAACTGACCTACGTCACCTGTGTTTTAAATGCCTTCTGTTTCCCTGCCCCAGTGACTGGTAAGAATGGTTTTTAGCAGAGAAGGGCTCTCTCCTGGAACACATCAGACACTATTCCCTGTCCTGTGTGATACTTCCCACCTACAACTTTTTTCTAACACATTAATCAGCTTTAAGCTACCAAAAAAGAACAACATTCAGTTCAGAGCCTTGCCCTGAAACACCATGTGATGCTAACGTCTTACAGAAACTGGCATTCCTACTGGCTTCCTTCTCAGCCCAACCCGCCACCTCCTCCAGAGCAGACTTCTTTGGTCCTTACAGCCTCAACTCTCGGCCCGATTTGTTCCTCCCTTCAGCCCTGCACTGCCTGTGGCTCCTATCTGCCATTCAAAAGCTGTTCCCAAGACTGATGCCAGGCTGACCAGCTCACTGTTACATGATAATCTGATTTACAGCTTTAACCCCCGGGATCACCATCGTTTGGGGAACTTCTTACTTTCTATCACCTGCCATTTAGATGTTCATGAATCCAACTAACCAAAAGCTGGGAAGAATCCTACATAAAGTCAAAAAGCAGATGAGCACGTCTCTTGTTCCTGCCAAAGCATGGTAACATGCAGGTACCCATTATTTATCATCCTCTCTCTCAAAGCTTTGTCAGGCCATCGTTTGGAAGCATTACAGACAGCAGAAGCAAGCCTGACTGTGCCATCTGGAACAGTTTATAAATTCTCTTCTTCCCACTAGCCCTTTCATCTTTTATTTCCCTTCTCTTCCCCACTACCCAGCTCCTACTCCCCTCATTCTAACTGTCATATCACCTCGCCTTCCCCTGCTCCCACCTCCAGAGGTACCAACAGCCCTTTCTTTTTCCTTCAGAGACAGTCTACCTGGTCTGTAGCCAACAGAAACCAATTGTTCCCTGCTTGTATTTTGCGTTTAATCTGCTGCTTTTATTTCAAACTTGAAAGCTTTGTGAGCCCAAAAGCCTCTCTAATTTTTACAGCTATATCCATTGGTCTGCTAAAGATACAACTTCAGCCTACAAACCACCCCTTCAAGCGTTACAGCTCCAGCAAAGTAACACCAGAAAGCTGTAAGGATGTCCAGTTAAAGCACCTTGTCATAAACGTTCCTGTATAGGCTGCGTACTTCAAAACACTTGTGAAACACCCCATTCTCATTCTGAGACATTTGTGTGAATCCTTTTATCTTCTCAGAAATCATACTTTAGGAGGGATCCCCTTGAATGCCTGCTAATTTGTAAGCCCAAGTCATGGCTTATAGAACAACCATAGGCAAAACGCTTTCCTGATGGATGAAGTGACCAGATTCATCTTCACAGTGAACAAACCGCAACGGAGAGTGTGACAGGAAAAAAGCTATGGAGAACAAAACACCATCACTGCATCAGGTCTGTGAGTTTGTCTTCAACCTGTACATGGTGTGGGCATAGCTGAGGTTGCTGGCTGGGTGTGAAGAGCTGATGGTAGTACAGCACTCCTCTTGAACCAAGCAGTCAGTATTTTTATAGGGGGTGGGGGTGCACCCCACACAGTAAGTTAATTACAGCCCTCGAGGTTAATGATAGTTTTCATTGGGGTTTGCAGAAGTGGAACTGACTTGGACTTCGAATGGTCATTCTAAATGGGGCTTCCAAAGTTCTTCCCACTCCTGTGAACATTCTGACTTAGCATGAGTCAGAACAGGATCAGAAATACATGAAAGCTCAGGGCTGTTCTGCATTCCTCTCATGAAACAGTGTCCCAGGTAAATGTATCCTGCTTTGGAAAACTAGGGCAAAGCCAGGCAATCACACTAAGCTTGTCTGCAAGGAAAGCCCCATCACTGAAATAAAGGTCTCCCTCTCTCCTCCAGCTGACGCAGGCTATCATTGCAGTATTGAAGACAACAGCCCACATGAATACTCAGGCACCAACAATTGAAAGCCTCTGAGCAGACAGCCACAGTGTGTTACTCACTAGCTGTAGCTCATGGTAAGTACATTTCTTCTGCTAGAAATTTAGACACAAGCAAACATGAAACACCTCTCCTGCAATTCTGGCAGACATCACCCTGCACTGTCTACGTTACGCCACAGCAATTTGCTGTAGTTAGGTCAAAAGAATGGAGGAATGCAGCAAAGGGAGATGAGAATCTTCCCAAACTCTCTGCGTCCTGGCATGTGCCCTCAGAGCACGGCAAGGCTGGGCATTGCTTCTCAGGGGGCCCAGCAAGCGGGAAGATAGAGTCACAGGACACCTTCAGGAGCAGGTAAGACACCCAGCAAGACCAAGCAGTCAAGAGCACATGGGGAAAAGTTTAATAAAGGTTCTGAGAACAGTGTCCAGGCTTGGACAACTGACGAGGTGCTCTAGAATGAGATTTGGCGTGTAAGCTTCATGGCTTTAGGGCTGAAGCAGTGTATGGCCTCCTGGGTTTACTGTTTGCTCATTGGCTCCTTCTGTCAAAGTGAATCTTTTCCCATAGGACAGCATTGCTGCCAGCTGGCAGGACTTCAGACGCTCTATCATGATAAGACTCTGAGTTCATTTAAACCCAAGGGGATGTACTCCGTTTTCTCAGTTATAAGGTGTCTAGATGCAATATTATAGACAACCAACATGCTAGAGAAGCTGAAGAAGCTGAGAGAGGAAAACAGGAGCAAACACAGAATGAAGGATACCAATGATTTGGTTTTAGTAGCTATATTTAAATGTCAATAAATGTCAGTATCCAAAACAGCTTGAAGAATCCACAGCATATTTTTATAATTTTTACACACTAAAATGCTTATTTTAGTAGTACTTTAGTAGAGGATCTTGTTCTTTTTAACGCTGATGGGGAGGCACCTTTACTACCCCAGTTTTCATACCATTTTAACTTGATGCATTACTTTTGAAAAAGCCCTAGGAAGACAGGATGTTGGTGCCTCTGGTTGAGGAAACTGCTATGGGAAGGTTCTGGAAAAGCTTACTCTAACAAACAAGTCATGTGTAACACTGACCTGTCCGCATTACGCTTGTGTGCAACTCAGGTTTAATTATTAGTAATCATCACTGGTAGTAACCTTGTCTTTGTATCTGGCAAAGTAAAAGGCACGTGAGGTGAATACACAAATATGTTGGACTATCTGTGGTGTACACAACCCCACTATCCCATACAAATGTTAGGTCAGTGCTGCCATCGTTACTTACCCATCCCTGCACGCTGCTGTACTCACAACAAAGGGCATGAAGTCTTTTCAGCAATAAAAAATCAGCTAGTATCAAACCCTGACAGAGACAGCTCCCACGGTCTGCCCAGCTTGCTTAGGCACCCAGGATGTTAAACATCTTGAAATGGGGAATAAATCAAATCACCAACACCGTGTATGTTTCATGATGACATCAAATGATTGTGCAGTGGGTGGAGGTACAGAGAACAGGCTCTAGTGCTCTTGGGTAAAACCTGTGTGATCAAATGCCCACTTACTTTGGAAGGGGAGCCTTCAGTGATCTTCACCAGCTGCCAGAGAATCGAGTAATGGGAACACTGCAGTGCCTGAACAACTATCTGTAACAGAGGGAACAGCATGTTGGAAATACGAAGCATAGCAGGAAAGCAAAATTTAAAAGCAAAAGTAAAATTTATAATGCATTCTGGGGAGAAGAAATAGGAGCAGCTCCTCAGTAGTACTTTTTGCACCTGGGGATAGCACGTTTTTCCTTAGTCTGGTGCAATAAGAAGCCAACTTGAGACAGGTGAAAAAACCCACCCCACTATGTAAAGGTTGGGAAACAGGACAGAAAACTACACTGCAGTACAACAAGGTGATGTCACAGCATGAAAGAAGTACAACCCCAAACCTGCACATCTCAGTTCAAAAGGACCTGTTTAAGTACCTCTAAGTCTGACTTCACTAGTAAAACAGTATGGAAATATGTTCTGCTGTCAAAAAACCTGTAGCACAAGTTCTAATAAAAAAGAAAAAAAGGGAGAAGAGACAAATTTTCCCATGGAGAAGACCAGGCTCGTGTTTGTGGTGCCCATTAAAAAAGCACCCATGGTGTCCTATTAAAATTTCACACCTACATTAGGTGCTAAAGAAATTCAAAATCTTTTTGGCTCGAAGATGCTTCCAATGGTTTGTGGTTCTGCACAAAATAAACCAGACTTGTAAGAGCTCTAATCCCTTCACACAATTTGGAAAGATACCGCTAAAGACCAAGCTGTTCCTGAAAAGCAAACTCCTTCTAGTGGACTGGGGGAAGAAATACTGCAGAGAGTTCAGGTTTCAGAGCTGTTTCGCCAAGATCTTACTCCTGAGGGTATCTGGGCAGCATTAAGTAGAAACAGTAGAGGGAGAAGGTTCCCCAGCTTAAAGAAATGCCTTCTGCATGGTATGGGGCAACATGTCTTCCATATGGTCCTTTTTAGAAAGTACTTTCAAAGAATTTAATGAGATGGGGGGGGGAGGGTTTTTTCCCCTGAATGAAGTTAGGTTAGAACTAACAACTGGCTCACCACTGAAATCAAATCACAACTTAAAACGTGCTAAAGGTCTAGAGTAGGGAGTCTGCAGTTTAAACTGGAAGCCTGGGAGAAATTGTCCCTGTGCTCATCCCTGAGAAGACTAAAACCAAACCAAGAGGAAACTGGGTCTGAGATGCGTCCACTAAAAGAACTCCACTGGAAAGGCTGGCCAACATCCTTTTCCTAAGCTTCCACTTTATCTTCAACGCATGACAATAATTTGTGGTAATTCGAATTGCTGCCAAGGTTTACAAATACTGGGTTTCTGTGTGAACCTTCTGACTTAGGATTGCTTTTCTCACCTGGGAACAGCAGTTATTCCTTTACAGATGACAAAGGTCAGACAAGTAGCTCAAAAATCACTGAATCCAAGATTTTTCAGCCCCTGGAAGGTGCCTTACTGCAATACTAATTTCATTCAAACCTCCATGTTTTTCCCAAATAACTGAACTCTGGTGCATTCATCTTTTAAATTTCTCTTTAAAACTCTGACTCCCCAAATGATGCAGTGCAGGTGTCACCAACTGTACCTGTTCCGGCATGGCTCCATGTTCAATTCCAGTTCGTAGTAATCTGTAGCAGTTACTGAACAGATCCCATTTTGTGAGATCATGAGCACTGGAAGGAGAGGAAACAGAGAGAGATTAGTTGTGCTCCCCAGAACTCCTCATCCCAGCGAGTCTCCAGTCTGCCCCAGCAGCTCAGCGAGCAATGTGGTGGCTTTGCAGAGCGGAGCCAGCACAGCCCTGCTGACACGGCAGCCGCCTGGTCATTTGCACCCCGCTCAGAGCACAAGTTTTCTGACAGTTGAGGACAAATTTTTGACTAAGTGGGATTTTTGTAGGGAGGAAATAAACTGTCTGCATACCACACATCTTTAAAGGTAGCTTAAGGATAGCTACAAGCGCCTTCTCAGTGTTGCCTCTAAATCATCTCTCCTCTTTGGTACTAAGCATTGACAGAGTTCCAAAAGTCACTTCTCTGGCATTGCAGCAGAATCTGTGGCCAGACTCCAGCAATGAAAAATGGCTTTAAGCAAAATAAAGGTACTTTTCTGCAGCATCATTTGTAGAAAAATAGTAAAATCACCACTAGATATTCAATATCTAGAAATATCTAAAGTAAGACAGCATGATCTACATGTATATGCCACACAGATGGTGGCTACCACCCCTCATTCATTGTTTCACATCTCAGTTGCACCAACCTGATTCACCAGCAAGAGGAATTCAAATTAGATTAGTGACATATATTCTACAGCCCTACACATCCCAGCAGCTCATGATACAGCTTTTTTTTTAAAAGATCCAACTGAGAAATACAGAAGATGTTACAAAACATCAGGTTGCCTCAAAGTACAAAAATTCTCTCACACACACAAGGAAAGTGGGTTTAACACATTTTTCTGCAGTGGAATTAAAATGAGATAATCTGAAACAATGTATAATATGTTTATAGAAGAGCAAGCCACCCTAGCATAATCAGAATTGTGGTCATTAAAATACTGACCTGGAAGAAGACCAGACTGAATAGGTGAGTTTAAATGAGATAAAGCAGCCACCTTCCATCTGGCTCCCTCTCGTCCCACACCTTGATCACTGAGACATGCTCTCTTTTCCCACCCCTTTGCTCTGCCCTGCTTTGGAGCTGCCTGGATTGGTTTGAATAATTAACTATCCTGATCAGGTAGGAACAATCATTCTGCAGTTCCAAAACAGAGAGACATTGAACTCTGGGAATGTCTAGATCTTGTTGAAACCCCTGGTACGAAATGCTTTCCAGTCTGGAGCGTGCGAGCCCTGGAAAACTTCACTGCTGAAAGTTTCACAGAGAACATAACAACTAACACCCTTGTGCCAAGAGCAAGTGAAATACTCTGGGCTTGTGTGGCTAAGACAAGGCACAGCTTAACCTCTAATTCAAAGCCAGGAACAGAACAATAGGAAAACTTAAAAAAACAAAAGAGGACTGCAAAAAACCTTCACACACACACGCACACACACACACACCCCCATCCCACCTCAGATCCTGGATGGTCTCTACACTGTGGAAATAAAATGTTTCACATAAAAATTACTGGCTGCCAGAGAACTGCCTGTGACTACTGATACTGAGCAGACAGATGCTGCTTCAGCAAATCACTGGGTTGTTAGCGAGGCAGAGCTGTACCTCCTTAATTACAGAGCTGCAATTCAAGCAGTCAAGCCACCTCAGTATGCAGAGGCAGGTATCAGCATAGATCATCCCACAAGAGACTAGGACAGGACCACCTGCCTGGTTTCTGTCCTGCCTGCTTAGAATCCTCCCTGTCAGGCAGGGGGGCATGCCCCGCTCCCTGGCAGCACCATCCTCTGCGCTCCAAGCCTGGCAGCCCACCTCAGGAAGAGCTCTATTCTGCTTCCAAAACAGAAACCCTCTAACCATATACAACCTGCATGGGGCTTTTTGATACAAAGAAGAGGTTCCATGCTACGTTTAGGCATAACCTGGTACGCCTTCATCTCTTCTGACCAACTTGGCAATCGAAATGGTAGTTACAACAGGACCTTGGACACAGTACCTTCATCCCTCCCATGTCAGAGAGTTCATGGATTATGGAAAACTAGGCCAAACAATTCATCAAAGGTTTCTTTCCATCCCTATAGACAGCACTGTCTGCTGGGGCACCTTTCTGCCAGGAGGGAGTCAGGTGAAGTACAGGTACTGTTTCCACTGCGTTTCCTCAAGTGTGGAAAGCAGCAGCTTAGGAAACTGCCTGTTAGAAGCAGCAATCTCTCCATCCACAAAACTGCTCCTCTTTTGAAAGCAACACAAAACGAGAGGAGGTGCACCTTGGGCTCTGAACAGTCTAATTTCTCTACTGGGGTTTCATTTCTCATTGTTTCTACTTCTTTTGGAGAGCAAACTTCTTAGTAACTCAGTCTGAAGGACGAGTCTATATACGAGAGCATCAAAAGGGCACATCCAGAGTAATGGAGATGATGTTGAAGATTCACGTGTCTTGCACTCAATTAACTCAAGTAATTAAATAAGAAACACTGACTTTTGCAGCATACGAACTGCTACTGCACCCATGAGTGACGTGTGAAAGCTCAGTTGAATTGGGCTAGAGTCAGTATAGAATTGTCTCCATGTACTTAAGGACAGAAAAAAAGGCTACAAATAATCATTAACAAACCAAATAATCAAAAAGAGGTACTCAAGTATATACTCCAGGAGTTCTCTTTGGAAGACCGAGAGAAAATTTCTTATTTTATTCTGAAAACATGGAAGGAAATACTGTAGTGATGAATGTCATTTGTACTGGAATATCGATCCCCTCGTCTTACAAAACAAGGTGAATTAAAAAGCCCTTTCTTGCCCTGGCCCTGAGAAAGAGGATTAGCTCAAGGAGCTTGGGAGATCTCAATATGGAGGCTTTTTGGTCTGGAAGGCTTCTCTGATAATCCCCTACCGTGATCTTTTTCACCTTGCTGGGCTTCTTTTTCCTAAAGTACGAAGCAGCAGCAACTATCGAGGAAGCAGAAGCACAGGTAAGGTAAGGTGGAGCTTCTCTCATTGGAAGACGACAGGGACTTGTTTCCTTTCGAAGCCTCATCACCTACTTTATCAGTGCACTTTTAGAAGATCCATGAGGTATCAGTTGGTTGCTTGAAATGTCAACTTCTTCCACTGATTTAATTTCTTTTGGTCCCCAGCTGATGACAGACAGTGACAGTAGCAGACAAGAAGCATTCTGAGATGGGAGCAGTCAAAGCGAGTTTGGAACTGAAGACCTTAATCTCAGAGCTGAGGGTTTGGCAGAAACTGCCTCTGATAGCACGACTGTTTCACAGTGAAATCACACCAGACATAACAGTCAGTAGGGTAATGAAAAGATTTCATTACTTCTGTATATGCAAGAGGATATTAATTAGAATTTCCCATTGAATTAGAATCCTAAATAACTAATCAGCTGGGAAATGATGCTCAACTGCTCTTCAGCTCTTGAGCCCTGATTCTCTTCTCTTTCCTATTTTTTGAAGGTGTGGGAAGACGTCCCCAACCTCAGTCTGTGTGTTATTCCACAAAGCTTTCTTCACAGTTGGAATAAACCCTAATGGGGAAAATACACATGGGAGACTCTTAGCAAGGCCTTAAGATTTGTGCTTCTGTCTTGGATGTGAACTGTAGTTTTCACTAGTCCTCTCAGGAAAGGCAGAAGTGGCTCCAGAGTGTTACCAGGGAGACTGAAAACCTAATTTGCACACGTGTCAGCCTGCTGCACTACAGAAATTAGTAACGATTTAATGAGCTCTGTGGGACTCTTGTTGAATGGAAACAAAGAGTAGATATTGCAGAACCTTCTCATACAATGATCCAGTCTGGAGAAGCAAAGACTAGGCACAGAAAGAAAAGATAAATGAAATCACTAAAAGCGGTTTGTATGAAAGAGGTGGCAGAAGCAAGGTGCTCTCACATCTTGTGATAAGTAAGAAGGGATTTGTGGCTCTCAGCCACCCGCATACCAAGCTTTCCCACACGATGCCTGGGAGTGATTCCTTCCCGCAGCTGATAAAAGGGGAAGATGAGGTCTTTGTTCTAAGCTCCAGCATTCACAGGAAATTTTCTAGGTTGCTCTACAAGCTGTGAGGGTGCCTGTAGGTCTAGCTGAGAGAGCAGCAGGACCCTGAATAGCTGCTGCATAGTTCCACTGAGCTGGATCATGCTCCATGAAGGAGTTTCCGTGCAATTCACACTGTTAGGCTTTGCCACCAATTTGACTAGAAACTAGTCCTGTCATTTCTGCAGGAAGAGAACGCATCTTCTAGACTCTCACCATAAACTGTTACTGTTGTTATTACTACTCACTTCTATAATTTTGAGGAGAAAACCTCAAAGGCATTGAGAAACTGAGAGGGCTCTACTAAGGTGAGGTCAAAGCACAGATTCAGCCTGCATCCACTGGTACCAGATGTTAAGAAGTGTCTTGTGAGAACTGACTGGCCATCGTGTCATGCAGGGGACTACAGCTTTCAGTGAGATGCTCAGAGGTGTGAAAGCATTCAGTGCAAGGGGTGGGATGTCCCTTGCAAATCAAATCTGTCAAAGTAACAGTGTTAACAACTCAAGGATCAGATTAATCCAAATAGTTCTACTGGTAAATCCCAGTAATTATTCATCAATCTCTATTTTGTATTCCAGGCCATATATTTTCCCATTTCTTAACACCAGACATCAACCCAGACTTGCCGAAATGGGAGAAGTAAGAACAGATTTTTAGGGGGGAAAATAAATAAATCACCTACTTGTGAAAAGAGGTTAACCTCTTCAACGTGGAAAGCACGTTGTATATGTCATCATCATCAGCTTCTTCTCCCTGCAAACGAAAGGACATCCATTAAGAGAGGTCAGCAATCCAGCCCAGTACATCACTGCACGGGGAGGAGCGAGTTTCGTTGAGGGTTTATGGTGACTCCAGATTTTCCTGTTTCTTTTACCTCGATTATGTATAAGAATATTGAAGTAATCACTGCACAGCGTGAGGAAATAAGACAATATTCAGCACTATCACTGTGTCAATGTTCACCCCAGCATGCTCTAGCAGAAGACATTGTCACTGAGAATAAAAGCTGTGTTCTACCTGATTTTACAAATAGGGTTCAACTGCGTTTAACCACCAGCTGACAAACGTCCCACCAGAACAAAGCCAAATGCTCGCTTTGCTCCCCACCAAGAGCCTGAAGATGCCAACAGCAAGTTATTTAAAGTGACCAGTGGGACAATTCCTTTCTTTTCCCACCCTTCACTCCTGCTTACTGTGCTACACACTGCAACACATGACAACCACGTCGTGTCTATGGACTGACATACAGTCAGACCTGGATGGAAGGTTGTTTTGTTGGGGTTTCTTTTAATTTAGATTTTTCAGATGTAGGGGAACAACAGTCTAAGCATAATTATTGCACAATTCAATACAAACTTTTCATTTAAATTAATTTTTTTTTCCTCTCTGGCATTTTAAAGTATCTTTACCCTCATATTTTATGCAAACTGAACTGCAAATTCAAAGTCACAGAGTTGTAGGGGTTGGAAAGGACCTCCAGAGATCATCAAGTCTAACCCCCCTGCCAAAGCAGGGTCCCTAGGACAAGTTGCACAGGTCAGTGTCCAGACAGGGCTGGAATCTCTCCAGAGTAGGAGACTCCACACCCCCCTGGGCAGCCTGTCCCAGGGCTCCCTCATCCTCACAGGGAAGAAGTTCTTCCCCAGATTGGTGTGAAACTCCCTGTGCTCCAAATTGAGGCCATCGTCCCTTGTCCTGTCCCCACAGACACTGAGAAGAGGTTGGCAATTTCCCCCTATGTCCCACACTTGAGATTTTTATGAACATCCATCAGATCCCCAGATGCTCTTAGCAAAACAAGAGGAAACGAGGTATTTCCAAAACTTAATAATTCTACCAGCGTTGGGAAATGGGAAACCCCATTACAACAATTCTTCTCAGTTTCATTTCCATCATTTTTTCCCCCCACATAAAGCCTTCCCATGCCCCACACAGATGGTTGGAGGTGTAGCACAAAGTCTGGAACATCTCATCAGGTTCTGCTCAGAAGTTACTGAGAAAGCACACACAAAACCACAGGCAGGTAGACAAGCAAAGTAAAGGTCTTTGGTCACACAGTGTAGAGCAGCACACTAACTCCTCGGGATGTGGAGTGCTTCCTGCAGGCACTGCCTTTTTTTGGGGTTTAATTCATGTACACTGTTACAGCAGCAGACAAATTCTATTTACTCTGCAGTGTGCAAGGCATATATCCAGTATGCCTGTATGTGGCACGTATACAGCTTCTTTTCTTCCTAAAATAGAGACCAGAGCTTGCTGGAAACGCATGGATAAAATGAAATCTGTTTGCCACAGGGCAGCGCAGGACTAGAAGAAGGGAAGAAAAAGATCTGTTCAGCCCTTAAGTAATGTTTGAAAAGCATGAGAAGTACAGCAAATTAAGCAGTGCTACACAAGGTGGAATTGTTGTAAAGCAAAGAATACCAAAGAGGTTTCTGTTCTTACTGAATGCGTTCTGTCTGAGGCATTTTGGAGACTATAAGGAAATCCCAGCTACACCCAGGTCTCCAGACCTGCATCATTATTTCACTCTTTGAGAGCTCTTTCAGCATGCCTTTATAAATATTTTACTAACTCCTCTCTTCCATTCAAGACAATCCAATCCTGACTCTGCTGCCTCCGTGTCCATTTGGGATTACTGGAATCACCGCAACCTTTAATGCCAATGCACCTTTCTCTGTGTTTTTCATCTGCTTTCACCCAGTCATCCACCTAATTTCTTATGCACACTGTTTAAATGCTGGGTGAAGTTTTCAGGTGCAGGACTGTCCCATGATCTTTGTTTTATGGCACCAAGGCTTTGGAGGCTTAATGGCAAGTCTAAAGGATCTTCTACATGGAGACACAGCCCCAGATAATTATGAAACAGCTGCTGCTGCACTGTGATTTCAGATGGGCAATTTTCCTGACTTGGGAAGAATTTTTTTCTGTAGTTTAAATATTTTACATAGATTAACTAAATTAATTTTAAGAAAACAAACCTCCTGCAGCAGATCCTCTACAGAATGGTTGAATCGATCCACAAACTCATCAATAAGTTGACTGTGGGCTATGTCAACTCGGTTCTGGATTGTATATTCTTCACTACAGAGGATGCTGTAGGTTTTGCTGCAGGCTTCGAGAACATCCGATTCCACGTGCTTTTCCACAACAAACTTAATCTGTTTCAGTAAGGCATCCAGATGCTGTGGAGAAGAAAAGAAGTTCAGGTTTCACTTTATCTGAACAGTAAAACTCAAAATTCATTCCAAGAATGCACCAAATCGAGGTCAGGTTACTCATATGCTGAAGGAAAGGCACGGTACTGCATGGCTAGAACAGTAATCAGACACTTGAAAGCAACCAGACTTCTTGCCCAGTGTACGATACCTTTTCCATTCTGCCCGTGCTGTAGATTTCCAGGTCAAAATACTGAGGGATTTGCAGGAGATTCGCAACCTTCTCGGCATCAGCAGAATACTAGAACATCATTGAAACAAAACAGAGAAGGAGTGAAGTAAAATTAACCCCCTATACCACAGAGTGAAAAGGTTTAAAGGCAGTTTTAAATGCCAGTGAGGGATTTGGGTTGCTGAAACATGTACCTTGGATAGCAACATAGGAAGTGCAATGATGAAATGCTCTGTCAGTTTGTTCCTGTCATCTATCTGCGTTTTTCTTTCTTTTGCTGTCAAGACCTGGAAGAGATCCAATGGAACTCCAGTCAATACAACTTCTGCATTCCTTACTTTGTCCTAAAATGTGCATTGCAAACAAAACTCCAGGCAAGTTTATTTTTAATAAATTGAAAGAGGAGAGAATAAAAAACCTCAAATCTTCAAACACATTTGGACTGAAGAGCAACTAAATGGGAGGCCCATGTGTCCTAAGAAGCCCTGATTGAAAAGGAAGACATCACTCACATCACCCAGCACGATATTGCCTTGACACATCAACAATTTTTTAGGACTGACATTCAAATATAGCCCAAGTTAGAGGAAGTTTCGCTATTGCTTCCAAGCAAACACAGCTCTGCCTCTCACACATTAAACAAGGTGTTAATGTAAGACCTCAGGGCAAACTGAAGTATAATTAAGAAAACCAAAATCCAACCACACTGTAACAGTGATTTTCATTATGGGATTCACGGCCTCGGCTCTAAACCGGAATGCAGTTCTCAGTGAGAACACAACTGCAAGCTCAGGGAACTCAGTTGCAAATTGCAGTGACACATACGCTGACGCTACTAACACTGTCACAGCAAAACCACCTTGGGACTGTGAATACAGAGGCAACAGTCAAAGCAGCATGCTTCAGGAAAGCTTAGATCTGGCTCCTTGGCCAGGGGGAGAACCCTTCTGACAACAAACCATGATAATACAATATTCCAAGTCAGCTACTGATTTAGGTACATGATAAGGGCTACAAGGGCAAGTCAGAGAAGAAACTACTTCACAAGAAGGTGAGTGTGTAATTAGAAGTCTGCTCCCACTTCAGCTCAGGGAATATGCTGGTGAGATCATGAGAACGTTAGAAGCCTCTACTGACAAGTCAGAGATCCCTGCAGCTACCATCTCATGATCTAACTGAAAAGAAGCACAAGCTAAAAGTCACACTGACATCTCCCTAAGTGAGGAGGAACAGCTGGAAACAAACTGTGTACTTCGATGACAGGCAGCCCCCTGTGTCAGCAGGCATCCAGAACAATCATGGAAGTGAAGAGGAACAGATTTGTAACCAGGGTAAGAGACCCCACCCAGAGCACATGGCAGACAGCTGGAGACACACAGCAGCCACCGCAATCCCCATACCAACTCCCATGCCACCAAAAGCCACTGGCACATCAGAAGGTGACCAAACGCAGCCAGAGAGTCAGGTTCCCAACCCCTAACAAGCCAGTCACATTCTGGAGACCAAATACTGCAAATTCAGGGGTACTATTAATTAATTTCGGTCCCTGGGATGATCTTGAGGCTCTTTCAATCATCCTTCACAAGGTGTGATTTATTTTTCAGAAGCATCTTCATTAGCTCTGAAGAAATACTGACCCTGAAAATCTAAGGCTAAGCAATCTGCTAAACTTAAGGGAACTGACCTGTAGATCTCTGATAGAAAAAATACCCAGAAAGCCAATAGTGACATTATTGGTGCTCTAAACATGAAATTTTTGTTAAATCTGAAGTCTGCTAGAACTCTCTGTAGCCAGAAACAACATGGTTAAGTTGTACTTACAATACAGTTTTGCCACCACAGGATGGTATAAGTTTGTGTGAACCTGAGTAAGTGCTTCCACAGATTCCCACTTGGCCCCTCAAATGTTTTAATAAATTAGGAATTTCTCAGAATTTATGGTACATAAAGCATGTTTAAACTGATAGGTTCTTGGACCTTTTCCTGGGATGCTGTTTCTGGACATGAGGCTAATCTGCTTTTGGCACATAAAAGCGATGCAGCAAAGTAACTGTGTTTAGTTCAGCAACACAGAATGCAACATCTCTCCCTGGAGTTCACCTTCATTAAGCCTGTGGATTATTAATAAAGGAGTTATGATTATTCAGAACAGAACCTAACAGAAGTACCAAATGTTCCCGTGGGTTTATTTCGTTTCAGTCTAACCTAAAGAAGAGGGGGGCTACCAAAAATGAGGAAAATATGCTGGGGAAGCTGAGCCTCTTTTGGAAGGCAGGTGCTGTACTGATGGAGAGCACAGCCCGGAGCCCATTACCACCCTGACCTTGTAACTTACATGTGTTCCCACCTCAGGAAAGGAATTCCACTGATCACCAAACAGTCACTGTGAAATAACTGCAGAAGCACCTCATTGGAGCATGTACAGAATGTCAAATTCTTGGGTTTAGGGCCCTCAGTGGAAGAGGCTGGATACAGAAAACCACAAATGCCTTCAGGTTGTTCCCAACCCCACCCCTCCTGCTCAGAGCTGAGCCAGCTCAGGGCTCCAACCAGGGTGCTCAGGGCTTTGTCCAGTCAGGCCTTAGGAACTGCCAAGGACAGAAGCTGCACAAACTCTCAGCTTCTGTAAATTTTATGTATATATTAGCAGCATAATCCTTTTTATGGAAGATGGTCAGAGGTAATCTTGTTCTGCTCCTGAACCCTGTATTTTCAATTCCAATCCAGCTGTAACATTAACGGCTGTAGATGTGGGCATGTTATAAGCATAAGCCAGGGGTGTGACAAAAAGAGCATCCAGAAAAATCACACACCCACAAAAAAATGTAATGCTGTAAATTTGTATTCCTTAACATGGCAGTGCACGACCAAAAATGAAACAAACAAACCCCCAAAACATCCAGAAACTTCATTTCTTCTATTTGTCTCCAAAGAGGTTCATGTGAAACAGGAAACACTAAAAATTAAAACGTATTAAAATGTGGCACTCTAGACAAATACTTTGTTACCACAGTAACACACACAGGTCTGGGCTACCTGCTGCAGTACCACTTACTCTCTTGCCAGTGCCTCTGCCCACTGGAGGATGCGCTTCAGCAGCTTGTCGGATTGTACACACCATCAGCTCAATAAGGGCACTCTCCTGCCGGTCAGACATTGCTATGGAGGGAAAAGAACAAAGAACATCAGTTCTGACATGTGTGCAAGACATCTTAAAGAAGACAAAGCTGTGAACGCCACTGCAGCACAGAGAACAACATTTGTGGCTGTCATTTTGTCTCATTTATAAAGCCAAGGCTTTCTTGCTTGCTCTCTGAATTACCACTCACATCGCCTCAAAATGGATATGGCAGAACAGAAGGAAGTCCAGAGAAATGTAGTCTGGAAGCAGGATGAATGAAGGGGAACATAACACAGATCTACAAAATAAAGTGTTGTTGAAGACAGAAGGTGACCAATGAAGTGCAAAGGTTAAACAAATACCTTCTTCTCCTTGGACTGGTTCCTCCAAGAGCAGTTCTGTCATACATTCCCAGTCTTTCAACAGTTCTTGTGAGCTCTCCCACAAACTGTCCACCAAGTAGGCTGCATGTTCATGCAACTAGAAAATCCAAAGCAACCATCAGTTCCGTGTTTTAATGCAGACAGAATCAAACCAAATTGAGCTTCTTTTCCATAAAGTAGTTTGCTTGTGAAACATCTTTTCTCAGAGTTTTGACCTAGAAGCTGTACACTTACATTTCCTCACTTCCTTACTGAGTTGGAAAGGGGAGAGATGGGAGATGTGAGAGGAGGAGTGGGGTCTTAGATATTTGTTTTAAACAGACATTTATTTTTCATACACACTGCTACATGCTCAGGAAACAGTAGCAGAAATCCTACAGATTTCCAGGGGTTTGGAATTAATAGTAACTTCAACTCCAGAAAAATGTTTTAATGTGAATTAACAGAACTGCTGTAAAGTGAGAAAAATAATCTGTAAGCATTATCAAAGAGTAACAAGCCAAAAAAGCTGAGCTGATTTGCTCGTTAGGTAGAAAACACCTCAGAGCCTTGGGAAGGTGGTGTCAGGATGTTCACCTACTCTTCCACTTCTGACAGCTCTGGGCAAAGCGTCACAGAGCTTACCGATGCTCGGCATGGGTTTACCTAGCTCCTCTTCTGAACTCACCCTCTCAGACTGCAGTGCTTGCAGCTTCTAGTCCTATACAGACGGAAAACCCCAATTCTCTAACTATAAAAACTGGAGAAATAGTATTCTGCCTTGTCTTTTCTATCAACCCTCTCCAAAACAGCAATGGCAACCCTCATTTCTATCAACCCTCTCCAAAACCTGGGCCTGGAGAGAGAAGGCCCTGGGAGAGAAGCAATCTCAGGAGCAGCATGGGCTTGCATGGGAAAGCACTCTGCTGATGGTGGTTTGGAGCAGAGCTGAGTTTCTGTTCTCCTCAGAAGGACGATTTAATGTGAGGTAACTCCCAGTCACATACACCCAGACGTAAGATACTGTCACCAGAAAATACAACGGTCTACTACAAGCTAAGTTTGTAAGGAGCTTGAACTGAAACGCATTCGGACAGCAGGCTGAGAGCTCACACAGGTGAGTGACATTTCATCCAGGCTAGCTTGTAGCTTATAAGGTGTTTCTACAATAATGTCAACATTAGCACTGTAATTCAATGTTACCCTCCCTTCTCAGCAGCTCCACGTTTCTTTCCACCGTCACGGCCAAGTATCTTGGTCAAGGCTTCATAACAATTAACATCCCTGATTGCAAAGCCTTTCCTTTTGCTTATTATGCAAAACATATTTACCTCCCTTCTGTGGAGCCAAATTTCTGTCCTTTCTTTCCTTTAGTCTTCCTCTGCCACCTATTTATTACCAAATCAAGGGTATAATTTTTAAACCTCTCCCCCCTCTATCTTCAGAGCACCCCATGCCTGATAAGATTATCTCCTCAAGCTTTCCCTCACTCCCATTCCCCACATAAATGAGGATTAGTATGTCTACCATAAAATTTCCCCTATCAGCTGGCTCTGTAGACATAACCATGGGCTCAGTCCCCTCCTGGATGTGTTCATCAAATGCTTCACACCCGCATACGTTTGCTTGCAGGCTCCATCCTCCAATGTTTTCAAGATGCAACTGCATATGGTCCTGAAACCTCAGCTAAGCTCACAGCTACCTCAGTGCTAATGCCCCTCAGATCCTTCCCACTTAGAATTATTCTATGAGTCTACTCATAATTTGAGGTGTTATGCAATTTTTGTTCCTTTGTGGTTCAAATGATTTGTAGCCCAGTAAGAGGAACTCCTTGCATGGTTATCCTATAAGAACCATTCTATTTCCAGGCAGCGATGAATCCTGGTAGCCGTCATACTACCAGCAACACAGTACCAAGTACAGTGGGAACATGCAAGAGGAAAATAAACCATGAGAAAAATTTGAGTTGAATTTGCTTCATGGACAAGGAAAAGGGAAGCAGGGTAAAGGGCATAGAGTATATCTGAAATTATGAAGGAAAGAAAAAGATAACTTGTTACTGCATGTTGATAAATCACTGCTTAAGTTCCAGGTTTTATTAAACACGTAAAGGTTAAAAATGAATTTTTTACCTCACTTTCAAGAAAGAAAAGAACCAACATTCTAATAAGGTTTCCATTTGGACTATTTCGCCCCCTCCTCTTTGCTAGAGCCTCTTCAGCTTGGGGATCATGTCTGCTGAACAGTCTAAAAATAAGCAAAAGGAGCTATCACATTTATCAAAACAAACCTCATTTCTGCAATAAACATGATGAGCATTCATTCTTGATAACTTGTTCATAAAACATAGTGAGGGTATCTCAAGCTACTTCTTTCAAGAGAAAGAGGGCATGGCCTCCGCCTATCTGAAGGGATGAATTCATCTTCCATCTTCAGGTTCTCAGGGCTGGAAGACTTTCACACAGGAAAAAAACCTCTCCAAAACATATTTATATTGAAACATTTGGCATGGTTATATGTATTTGCATAAATTGTATAATTTTACATTTTTAACTTATTGAGCCTCACAATGGTGGTGTGTAGCACTTATTCCACCAGTGCCTTAAGAACGAAGGTTCTATCTTTACCATGGTCACGCTGACCAGAACATGGTACAAAGAAACTTGACATTGCACAAAGCAACCCAGCTCAGGTCCCAGCAGCAGCAGCAGGAAGAACAAAGCAAGCTGCCTAACCATTATTTGGGGACTTCTCAGGTAAATGACATGTTCTGCACTGAGATGCCTGATGCATGGCTAATTCCCAACAACTCTCAACACTCCAATTTGCTCCCTTAAAGAGATCTCAGATGTGTCTCCGTTACGTTATGGCAACAACTGCTTTTGCTTTGAGAAAACGGTTCTTGGTGTGTACAGCAAAACCACAGTCCCAAAGCAAATCAGAACTGCAAACACAGGATTCTGCTGTGAGTCCCTGGAAGGAGAAGGATGAGCTGAAAACAGCACCTCTTCGCGCTGCCTTATCTTAACAGGGAAGAAACGAGCACCTCTGAGTGTGCTGAAGTATCTCAACACGTACACACCGCTGGCTCGAGTCAGTGATCCTCTGCATCATTTGTTTTCCTTTGCTAGGTACAGCAAGTCTCATGACCAGCTTATGTGTAGAACGTGAGGGATATTTAAATGCATAAAGTGAGATAAATCCCACCTCAAATGCCTCAAGCAGACTCCTACTTACTTAAACACAGCACCAGCTCTTTGGTGAGGGAACAGGACAGTTTCCTCTCAGTGCTGTTTACCTCCAGAGACATTTCTAGAACACAGCACTGTATCTTGTTGTAAGGAAAAGTCAGGACATATTTTTACACTAAGTGCACCAAGGTGTAGATGTGTTTTCATTTACCTTCAGGGTATTTTTCCAAATGATTTTGTCCTGTGGTGATTATCAAAGGAAGTTCAGGATAGATTTCTGAAAATAACCTAACTCTTTCCTGTAACTTTATCCCATAGGAAATTAAATGTTAACTGAATTTTCTCAGTTAATTCCTTGAAAGAGAATGCTTTGACGACAGAGATGGAATTCCAGAAATCTATCAATGAATGCTTATAATTATAACGTGGACTTCTACATCTCTAATAAAACACAGAAAATGAGAACACTGGGAGAGGAAAAGTGTCATTATTATGTATTTTGTTCTATTGCATATATTGGCATGAAAAATTAGAGAACACGGATTCTGATGAAAATGTTTAATTAATCTATTAAAGAACTCTAATGTCACAACCCATGAAGAGACAAAACCAAAATTACTGTTAAAAGATTTTTAACTGCAGAGGCTAAGCCAAAAAGGTTAGCTACTCTGATGTAGCCAAAGCTACTGGTGGGCTATGATCCACATCCACGGAAATGCCGGCTCGTTTCTTTTGGCATGGTGGGTACTTGAAAGATGTAACCATGGCACAACGCATTTTTAGGGGAAGTCAGTGAGTTTAGACCAAATTTCTTAATTAGTACCACATAAAAGCCTCCTATGTTCACAATGTTGAAATAAACTGGATTAAAACTAAATAAAAATTATGACTGCCTATCAGGGATGTATGGGCTCTATATCTAATATCACCACAACAGCAATTCAACGAGAGCAGCAGGATGTAAACCAGCTTTGGAGGTTCATGCAGCCTTTGTGTATTCAGCCCTTGAGGAGTTAGGAGAAGTTATCTGAATTCTAGAGGAAGAGAAATGCAAATTCAGCCTCTTCAAGTCTTTGGGTCTGGAAGCTGAACAACAGAATAACCCTTTATTTTAAATTAAATATGTGCTTTGCTAAATTTGGGGTATTTCACTCCATTGCCGCTTTACCTTTTGATCTTCCCTCTACTATAAACATTCACAAATCCAGTCTCAGTCTGGGACAACCGGTAACTTACTTTTTGTGCAGGAATTCTCCAGCCGCCACCGCGACAGGCCGGTGTGCTGAGTACACCAAGTGATAGACATTCTCACAGTCTTCGTTCGACAGAGCTTCTTCGCTTCCACTGAAAGAGCCAGAAAGTAACACCTGAACTAACCCAGAGGTTTCACTTCAATCCCCTCACACCTCCCAGCATCACTTTTGAGGGCCACCAGACCGACTCCTGCTGCACCAAACCCTAAGTGGCTGAACACTGACTTGAAGGGTCTCCAGTTGGGTTTCCAAACACAGAGATGTGTAAAGGGTCTGTAAGACTGGAAGTTGGTCCAGTTGCCTTCTCTCAGCTGGGCCAACATACATATATAAAATACTATTAGTGAATACGGTGTCATCGTGGCTTACAAATCTTGCCCTGCTAATTACCTAGACCCTCACACTAACTACAGTTACAAGATGCCAAACATTCATTATCAAACACTATTAAATTAAAACCCCAGAATATTACATGAAGAAACTGTAACTGCTTCCTTAAACTTATTTACTTCTCTAGCAACATCTGTTTGCCTTCGTAACTTTTATTTTTTAAAGTAATCTGGGGCTGGGAAAACTTGCTTCAGGCTCCTGGCCCAGTCCATTTGCAGAAGTTCAGCCTTTCCACTGACGCTCCAGGAGCTCCTGTGTGCTGCAGGGCAGGGGCTGCCTCTCTGCCAGGAGTGTTCCCAATTCCAGCTGCTGCAAGGGCCAGGCCAGGTGGATAAAAGCACCTCAGCAAAGGGAGAAGGCACCAGAGTGTTCTGAGGATGGGCAGCAGGAAACCAAACCAGACTGCAGCAAAGCAGGACACAGAACTAGTGCTGTGCACCCACCAGATGAACAGAGCATCCCTTCTGGATCGAATCACAGCGTGCATTCAGAGCTACAGTAATGCTGGAGCAAGAACCTGTCCACCCCTCTTAGAGCAGTTATTGGGCTGACTGGGCACAGACTGCACTCTGAGCAGCAAGGAGCTGACTCTGCCCATACCCTGCTGTGCTGGGTGAAAGTCGATGGAAAGTTTATTTGCTGTAATTATTTACTGACAAGAACATGCTGCCTTTTACTCCTCTCTTGGGCAAATGACACCAGTGGGGTTCTGCTGTTTTGGAGCTCAAGGTAGAGAAAAATTTCCATTTTTCACAGTAATCTTGAAAACTGCCAGAAAGCATGGAGCAGTTCTGTTCCAGCTGTGATAGCAAAGCATTGCTGCTGTTGCATACAGGAATAGCACTTCCCTGCTTCTTCAGTCAGCGTTCATCCTCAACGTTTACCTATCAGGACTCCCTACGTCACTGAGCTTCATACTACAAACAATTTTTAATTGGCCATTCCCCACCATGACTGCTCATCTCTTTGGAGTTCCCACGTGCCAGAACATTGCTCTGTGCTGTTCGATGTTACCCAAACACTTCTGGTGTTAAACACACTTAGCTACACTTTCATCACACAACCAAAACGAAGATAAGACTGGGGGAAAAAAAAGGTTGGACTGTATAATTTGTGACCTAAAAATCTCACTGCATTCCCAAATGTTGCCTGGGAATTCCTAATTCCCTAAATTCCCAAATGTAGGGAATCGTTGTGTTCTACTTTTCATCTGTGATCACAGTTGTTGTATGTGCTTTAAATGTGCAACAGTAGAAAGAATATTTCCTTTCTTCCTGACATTCCACGTCTAGAATCTGTAAAGCAGAGAAATCCCTAAATAGAAAAAAAAAAGTCCAGACATCTTTGCTAAGAGGAAAAGCACGTCCAAAAACATTCTTCAAAGTGGAGCCACTGGGTATAAAGTATGAGACCTCAATTCCACACGCCAGTCTGTAAAACAGGCTTGCTTTAGCACAGGTGTTAATGAATCTCTAATAAAAGCTTAGCAGTGCTTCTCCAGCAGCACACCCCTGAGGCTGCTGTGGACAGGTTGGCTCAAGCACCCCGGCTGTGGGGTGACCTCTGGACTGGATCTTTGCCCCAGGGAAGCCCCTGCACCTCTGTAAGAAGGCACTGGGGAGACTAGAAGCGTGTCTTCTCCTGCATGGGCAAGTGTTGGCTTGCAGGTTATCACCGTCACCTCCCCGCAGCCCAACAACAGGGATGAAGCTAGCATCTCTTCCCTGTCAGCTGGGTGACCTGATGACTCTTTTCAGCTGTGCCAGGCAACACAACCTCCTAACACTGGCTTCCTGCTTAGTTACTGCCGGAGTTATTTATAGCAAACACAACCGAAGGGCACTTCTTTAAGGAGGATGATCATTTTGCCCTTGGCAAAAGGTGTGAATGCCCTTTGGCATTCTTCCATGACAATGGATGCACTAATTGTCTCAATCTCTGGATACATTTTTATACTTGGCCTACTGCATCTCTGCCAGATGGAACATCCTAGGTTAGCTTCACCACCGCAGCGTTACGTATTCAGATTAAGTGTAAAGCGACAGATTTGCTTCAATACACAAGCAAAGACATCAAGTCAATGAGTGATTACTGGTATGGGTAAGTCTCAAAGGGAATGTACTGGGTTTGAAAGATACTCACTGAAGTATTAGCGTGACTAATCGAATGGCTTCCACGGCGACATCATATTCCTTATCAAGTGTCATTGATACAATGCGATCCTGAAAAGGAACGTTATTACAGTGACAAAACAGAAGCACACCAACAGCTATCAGATGGACAGTTCTGCCTGCTACAAAAGAAATGCTCTCGGGGAGAAAGATGTTTCAAGAAGACACATGAAAGCCCCTGAATGTTACTCAGCCATTTCACATACAGCCTGGGAGGCTGCCCACTGTACACACAATGGGAGTATGGGCAAGTACACAGGGATGAGAACAAGCTGAGCAAAGTCTTCATCCTTGTGTGTTTTCCAGGAAAGGAGTAAGCTGACTTTGGAGCCAAAGTATTCCTCCACACTGTCTTATTGAACAGTTCTTTCCTGGAAGAGAATGTACTGAGGTTGCATGACAGCAGAAACACTGGCTGGCTTCACCCCCACTAAAACACATCATTTTAGAGTAACCAGTGTTGTATATATGTATATTTGGAAATACTGGTAAGAAAATCGCACCTGAACCCATGCATCTGCAGATTGACTATGAAGCTGTGGCCTCTCAACCTGGCTACATTGCAAGGTTGAAGCTGATCTCAAGGATTACTCTACAGACCTTCCATGGTGAAGTGGGAAATTCCATGATCTGGCTCTGTATCCTCCTATACCCTTTCTAGCAGAGATAAGCACACCGCTTTCCAAGCTACTGCAATTATTTTCTAACTTCTAAGGACCCTGTAGTCAAGAAATCTCTTGAGGGTTTATCTCTCCTTAGTTTCAATTTGCTTACTGGCAACCAAAAATAGATGTGTGTATGTTGTCCTCCCTATCTGGGGAGAATTTCTATCCATCCATAAAAATGCAGTATGTCCTGATGTTCTTTGCTTGACTGATCAAGTTAATGAAAAGAAATTGGGCCATGTGAAAATAAAATGTGATTTCTCTGGCTTGACCTGCTTCAGGAAGGATGGAGTACTATGTAACATTCTGGGATGTGACAAAATAGAAGTCAGGGACTGGAAAAGAATCAAAAGGAAACAACCAAGAAAGTCACCTACAAGAAATCAAGACAAAATCAAGGTATTCATCACCTCTTTTCTCCACTATTCCAGGCATTTAAAGGCTTAAGATGAATATCAAGCAACTGATGCTTATGTCAGTACTGAAATTTAGGAATAAGATGTCAAGAGTGCATTGCAGCTGTCTGGAGAGTTCCCTCTCTACAAAACCAAGCCTGCACAGACACTCCGTGTCACCAGGAATGAATGCCCCTCTGTCAGGCACCATTAGGTGCATTTAACTTTTACCTCCAGACAGTTTTAGAGGCTGTGAGAAGCCCAGGAAGAGACTCAAACACTGAAATAATTTCCCAAACAGGAAATTATCTGTATGAACAAGACCAAAAAAAAAAAAAATTGCTGTCAATTTTTCCTGTGGTCCTGGCCAAGGAACAACAACAGCAAAAGAGAACAGCCAGAGATAGTGATCTTACAAGTTGCACTGGAATTTCATGTACACCCTCAAAGTGTATTTTAAACTCCAGGGTACCACAGGGAGGGAACTAACTGCACACCAAGGAGTAAGCAGCAAAGTACAAACCCTGTTTACATCTCTGAAAAGAGCCCAGAAGGGAATGGATCTTCTCAGAGCAAGAGGTACTCTCTGAATGTGGACTTTGAAGCTGACTGTCATGACGGTAATTTCTTATCCCAAAGGACTGTTGTCTCCTCACAATTTCTCCCAGAAAGACTGAGCTTAAATAAAGAGCGTAGGTGCTCATTTCTTATTCTCTGCCTTGATGTCAGCACACCTGTGTGATGGCACCTGCCAGCCAGGCATGAAGATCCTTGAAAATGAGACCTCAACACCTAATACAGAACGTGTATCTTCTGTGGTTTGCTAAGTTACAAACCCCAGCCTCTCAATCTCCTTTGACAGAAGTTTCCTGAAGCGCTGTAAGACAGTGGAATAGGACAAGTGACTGTAATTATAACTTGAAATATTAGTTTTCATTGACTACAAAGATGAGGTGGCACTTATGTGTTAGGCTGTGAACACGGCTGGCTGAAAAGCAAACCTCTTTTTGCTTCTCAGGCTGTGGAGAAGCAGCACTGTCCTGCAAAGTGTCAGGAATTAAACATCTGCATCTAAATCTGTGATGTGTTGACTCTGGCACTGCTGGCAAAAGAGCTAATTCACGTCTTCTCCATATGGCTTCAGTTAATGTTAGGATCAGACAGGACTTCTTGATTGAAAACAACAGGCTGCTCTTCAGTGGACAACTTTTTTTTGTGATGGTCAAGGCTTATTTTCTAGCATATCACCAACTCCTAGAAACACAAACAAATGTTGGAAAGAACCCACGGCTTTCCTTTGCAGAAGAGACATTATCAGCTCCTTGTCACAGCTATCCAGAAGGTGGTGAGATATTAACACTGCAGTACAAGTCATTCTGGAATAAATTAATTTATACTTTAAACAGCTAGAAGATCTCTAGAGAGATTTCTCTTGACAGTTTGAATGGATTGAGCTGGATACCAGCTGAACTGTGCAGGTCGATTAAAGTCTGCTGAGGAAATATAAATAAGTAGCCACGGCACTGAGAACGGCGTCGAGGTCAATTATTTCGCAGGGGGTGGTGGTAGAGTTTGTGGTGGCAAGACACTGAAGTAATGTATGACACATTCAAAAGGCATTAATTTGAAACTTTGCTCCATCCTGGAGCCAAAGGCTGCATCCCTGTCAGCAGAGCTGTAAATCCCAGAGCAGGCATCTGGGCAACGCCAGGTTTCTCTTCTCTTAATGTGGCTGGAAATGAAACCGATAAATCATTGCGTTGAACGAACCCGTTCTCCAGGCTCATGGAGACTCTGAGTTCACCTCTTCTCTAATTTATTTCATAATGATACAGGTTTTTGTAGTAAAGGCAGCTTTAATGGGATAGAAGGCAGATGAGGATTCCTAACAGGGTCCCCTGCCTCTGAATCTTTTTGATGGAAATGAAAACACTCCTTTGCCTTTCCTAACAGAGAAAGTCGCCTCCAGTGGGGAAGGAGCCGGGAGGAGGTGTGTGGAGATCCCATGTCCCCGTCGCTTTTTCAAAGTACATTACTGAGCAACTGTTTCTCAAAGTGCTTCCAACTGTCTTGAGAAGTTTTGCTGGTGGATGGGACAGCTTCAGCCTCAAAGCAGCATTTTCTCTTACAATCTACAGGCAGCTATAGGAGAAACATTCAGCACGTCTTCTAGTGAAGATAAGGAGATACAGACACCACGAGAGTCTCAGTGGCCTATTTCAAAAATAAAGCCAATTACAGAAGGAGGAAATACAAGCACATCTCTTGAGTCCACACACAAGGAGGAAGGAAAGGAGCAGAATTGGAGGGTTCATTTTTTTGGAGAGTTGCCTACTGTTTCTGGTTGTCCTGAGATGAGATGAAAAGCAAACCAGACTTAGGGATGCCTTACAGAAGCAGTCCAAGGCCTGACCCTGTTTGCCAGGTACTCTTCGATGAGAGGTAAGTTTGGCTGAGAAGAATATAGGCCCTGAGGGGATCTCACAGAATTATGAGGTTTCACCTCCTACTTTGAAGTCAACTCACAGCTAGTTCATTCCTGAGAGATATTTATTTCACCTGCCCTTAATCAAAAATGAAAGAGATCATTAATAAAGAGTCTGTTTGATTACATCATTTTGGACAAAAAGCCTTCCTTAGTATCCAAGCTTTACTGCAGCTTAAGCTTTTTTTTTTCTTCCCCCCACCTCAAATGAATGCTGTAAAAGGCTGAGTTACTGAATCGTTTATGTACAGAGAAGATAGGACAAGTTTTCTCTACTTCATGCTTTCCCAGATCAAACTGGAGGAGTTAATCTACAGGGAGAAGTTCTTAAGTCTCATACACAGTAGTTATTTATGAGTATTTAAATCCCCACTGCTTTTCTAAACAGAATTTGCCGTCAGCATTATAAACACAATAAAGTGAAATAAATTAAAACAGCCTTCCCTTGGGGGGAAGCCTTTACCACAGTTCTGTGTTCTCCAGAAGACAAAAGCGATGGTAAAAGGTGCCAACCGACCCAGAGACAGTGCCTGAAAGCTTTCTTCATAGAGCATCCAAACAGGAGCAAGGACAGCACTTCTACACTCACCTCTCAGGTACTTCATGTGTGAAATAAAGCAGCCACACCAGAAAGCCAAGCAACAGCCAGGTTCTCATGGAGACGTTAAGCAGTAAGTCAGCACGTCTGCACTAGTAAAAAAACCCATGAAATCCTTGTCTTCTGAACAGGACAATCATGCTCAGGGATTTGTCTAAAAGGAGAGTGTTCAGCAGCAAGGTATTTCACTGGGAAGAATACTGTGGTGCAGATCAAAGTGTCTCCTCCTCCAAACACAAGCACACGTCCAGATAAAAAACTGCCTTACAAACAATCTTGTGGTACCAGCTCTTACTTTCAGATGCATTTTAGATTGTGTGAAACACCCAGTACACAGCCTTAAAATTCAATAAATCTACAATGAACAAGTACAAGCAGATCAGATAATGACAATATATATAAACTATCAATAAAACAAACAAATAATCATCCTGGCCAAACCTGACATATCTTACAGGAGAAACCACTCTAAAATGAGTTTGGCTGAATCTCAGCACTCTGTAATACAGTTTTACCACTGTGGTTACAAGCCATGCTACAAAGAAATGAGTTTAGTTTTACACTGAATATACATGACTTAAAGGCCACAACAGGATGAGACAGAGGAGACATTTATTTTCTGTACTCCTTCCAAAAAGTGTATTTCCTCTTACCTTGAATCTATTAGTGAACAGCTCCAGTTTTGGAAACAGCTCTCTGTTGGTGTACAGACTCTGAAGAGCTTTCAAACACTTCAACCTCACTTCACCTTGCTAAATAAAACACACTAAGATTAGCTGATAGAATAGCCTAATCAAATGCACATGAATATTAAATCATATCATGTCGGAATTTGTTTAATGCACAGTTAAAATTTTAATGCAAATGAGTTACCAGAGTCAATTTGCAATTCAGCTAAAAACCAAAACCCACATGCAGCTGCCTACAAACAATGGGAAATTTTCTCCCTATTTGCATGTATAAAGAATTGAAGGTCCCATCAGTTAAACGCCTGTTACTGTCTCCCTTTCAAATTACTCCACAGAAAGGTAAAGAACACAGCAAGTAGATGCAAAAGGCAGATGTAGGATCTCCAGTTTTAAGGACAGTAACAAAAACAGCACTTTATGGTGGATGGGAGGGGAAGCAGTTTTGAGACTTTGCTTTCTGTCATAAGAGACACTGATTTCTCTAATCCAGGGAATCCAGATGAGCCACTTCTCCTAATGTTTCTTTAGGAAAGAGACTACAGAAAACTTCTGCCTGCTGGCTGTGTTCGGCAATTGAGCACGGGCTGCAGGGTAGCCCACTCCATCCCATCTCTCACCCCAGGACAGGCACAGAGCCTCCAGTGGGGAGCAGGCTGCTGCCACAAGAACAACTTAAGCCCCAGCCTGAGGAGCCCGTGGGAAGAAGAGAAGCTCGTGTCCATCTGTCTGAGTAGTTCCGGTGGCAGCAGCTCATTCCCAGCTGCTCTTTAGAAGGGGCTTGCTTTGACTTGGTGGGCTGGGGGCAATAGATGCGGGCAGCATGAGACACGGGGCCTACAGGTGGAATATGGATGATAAAGGGAAAGGCTGGACCTCCCCCCCCCCGTGCACACAGACACCATCTGGCTGGCAGCAAACATGTAACGCCGCTCGACTGCACAGTCAAAGTAGGGATTCGTGGTGGAAAAACTCAGTGGACTGCAAAAAGGTTGGGAACACCAATGTACTCAGATATCTTCTGTAGTGTTCACTGCAGGGTGAACTTCCTTTTATGAGCGTGGGTACACTACCAAGTCTGAAGGGCTGAAGCTGCTCAAGATCTAACACCAACTACTGAATGTCATAAATAAAACTCCATTCCCTGAGGGCTTAATTTCTGAGCCCATCTAGCCTGCTAGCACACCTGTATTTTAAAAACTGTTACTGTTTCTTGGAAGTAAGAAAAAACATTCAGAATGACAGAAAAGCAGAAGCTAAAAATGCTTATTTTTAAGTTTCTTTCCTTATCCCCACCTATTTAAAAAATTGAAATAGAAGATAAATAGCTTTAAATTAGATATTAGGGGGAAGTTTTTTTTACAGAGAGAGTGGTGAGAGGCTGGAACAGGCTGCCCAGAGAGGGGGTGGGTGCCCCATCCCTGGATGTGTTCAAGGTCAAGTTGGATGGGGCTCTGGGCAACTTTGTGTAGATCCAAGCCTGAAGGTTGGTGGCCCTGCCTGTGGCAGGGGAGTTGGAGATCTATGATCCTTGGGGTCCCTTGCAACCCATGACATTCTATGATAAAAGGAGAAGAGTGGAAAAGAGGATTTTCAGAAGAACTTTTCCTTGAAGAGCTCTTGCTCCTGAGAAATCATTTCTTTAAATTTGTGTGGAGAGTCATGTGGCTCATGCTCTCTTCTAGGGATTTTTCTGACCACCGCTGCAGAGAAAGTCAACGAGATATAAGTTATGTTTAAAATACTTTTATAAGAAGATCTTTCAAGGTACAGAAAAGAGCTTTCTTGATGAAAAAAATTTATATGGATGCGATTAATTGCTAAAAAAGCACAGGGAAATGCTGCTTGTCATTCATCTTTTAGTGATACCTGGGTTACAGTACCTCTGCTGTGCAGCAGTGCCAGGATCTTTGGAGTCATCCCTTCTTGTCAGAAGAGGACATAGGCCTCTGAGAGCCTTAGCTCGTTTAGCCACAGAGGATCAGTATGAGTTCAGGCGCACGACACACACTACAGAGGAACTCTTGAGGCAGCAGGTTGAGTTACAACTGCACTGAAGGCTGTCCTGCTTGTGAGTAGGTGGCTGGTTATCCAGCCAGTGCTGTGCTCCCAAATCGGTTAGGTACAGAAAAGAAAATCTGTGCCAACTGCAATGAGGCTTGAGGCCTGTGCAGTAAGGTCTGGACTCCATCAAGCATCATGAATCTGTGGTGCCAGAGGTTCAGGCCTGATACTGATGGTCTCTATACGTCTTAAGTGAGCAAATCAAGCAAGGCTGGTAGCAAGCCCACCTGTGAACATCTGGAACCCGCACAGCCTGCCAGGAGACCGAAGCCAGGGGCTAACAAAAGTATCCTGAACCAGGACACTGTCCTCCATCTACTCACCAGATCTGAGGCAGAAGACAACTGACTGCAGGAGCAGGTGAGGAAGAGAGAAAGGTTGTGGTCCCTGGAGCTGAGAGTAAAGGGCCAGGAGACACAGAGGCAATCCCTGGCAATCACTGCCTTTCTTGGCAGACAAATGATAGGAGGACAACTTTCCCTGGGAGCAAAAAGTTCTGATTTTGAAACTGTTGGTCAAGGATAGAATTAATCTCTCTGGAGAGGGAAATGTCCCTCAACATCATCTTGCTAATCCTGTTAAGAAGGTTTTAAAATAGACTCAGTGGAGATTAGTGACAGGAACCCACAGGGGAGCATAAACAGCAATGACCTGGAAAGAACCTACGAGAGGGAGAAGTGAAGTTGTACATGGATACACTTGAGCCCAGAATGGAGTAGTGGAAATGCATGACAGACCATCAACATGTCAGACACAAGATGTTTCTTGAGTAGCTGTGAGAGTCATGCAAGTAACATGAGCTTTTAACACCCCAAACACTTATTGGAGAAAGAAACCCAGCAGAAATGTCCTACCCAGCAAGGAATAAGAGGGTTAGGGCAATTCCTGAAGAACTTGTGCCAGGATAGAACTGCTAACACAGCCATGCAGAGCAAGGACAGGAGGAGACTTACTTGTGACTAAGAGACAAACTTACTTAACTAATGGATTAATTAGGAGGTCAAGCACATGAGGAATACAAAAAGCAGAAGGAAAGTAAGATTAAAAAGAGGCCTGGGCACAGTATGGAATGGAGGTGAGAGGTAGAGAAGAAAACTGTTTGTAAACATCCTCGCAGCACAACCATGAAGGGTTAGTTTGCTTTGAAGGAAGAGGAAAAAAGTAACTGTCCCTTTGATGTGCACAGTGGCTAGGAAAAGTAGTTAATACATTTAAATTCTTACACAGACTGTTTAGCCTATGTAAGAACTTTTTAGTGGCAAACACAGTTAAGCATTTGAACTGCTACAGAAAGCCAAGGAAAAATAACACTAGGGTTTGGTTGTTTTAAATAGGACTGTGAGAAACACTTCAGATATAGTGAGCTCTGCCTCAAACAGGAAAGGAGTAAGGAAATGTATTTCCCAGACTAGATTTTAGTCAGATTTTCTGCAGTTCTGAGGTGCAGGTCATTGTAAATATGAGTCAACCTAAGGCAGCAAATAATATAGCTTTAATTCTGTTAAATGAGCATCACTTTCCAGCTATTCTTGTGTATGATTTACAGACACAGAACAAACATGTCTGAAAGGAAAACACTGCCATTTTCTGGGTAAATACTGGACAAAATAAATATCTGCATCCTAATAACTAAGGCCTTTCATTCCCCCAAGTTTCATCTTTCAGAGGACTATACCTACGTGGGGCTTTATCCAATTTCAAATTGTGACACTCAGTTATTGCAGAATCCTAACTTCATCTACACTGCCATCAGCTCTATGCCTGCCTCTTTTTCCAGTCAAATTATTCCTGCGATTCCCCTTCTCTCAAAACATTTTCAGATAATTATTTCCAGATTTTTATTACTTCTGTTATATAAAATTCTTTTTCACAACTATGAGAAATGCTTCACACTAATATAATTGCCCAGTCAATACCATTTATGAAGATACTGTGTATCACCTCAGGCATTTTTTGATCTTCTCAAGCTTTCCCAAAACTAAGGAAATTAGGCACCAAGGGGATTATATAAAGTAAAAACATTCAGAATTTTGGAAAACCTGTAATTTAGGTTTATACAATGTACCTAAAAAGAAATTCTGGGTTTTCATCCTTCAAAGTTAAGATGCCCTCAAGATGAAGTATTCCAGCACCATGTATTCCAGATGACCACGGGCTCACTGCTCTCACAGAAACAGACAAAAAGCAGCAGCATGCAAAGGTGGCACTTTTTAATGTGTTCAGACCTGACTGAAGAACTGTGACTGTCTAGGCAGCTAGAGATGAAATTATGGCTTCAGAACAGCTCTGTGCATCAATGAGGCAGGTGAAAAGGAAGACTGGACAGTCTGATTTAATTTCTTTTTGTTAAGAGGTTTGGTGGGGTTTTTTTTAAATGCAATTATAAGATAGTTTAGACATTTTTGATTTGTGCTCTCAGATCCACAGGAATAAAAAAGATGCTTAAAAGGAGAGAGAGGCAGAACTAGAAACCCAAAAGACAAAGTAATCCATGGAAAAAACAACAATAACCCCTACAGACATTCATCTGAAATCTGGTAAAGAGGCAGGATTAACAGAGAAGATCCACTTCTTTTCTGTAGCTCCAGTGCAGACTTTCAGAGGTAGGACAGAGAAGTTTGGTTCGCTACTTTGGGAAATCTGTGTGAGAACTGTGCTTCCCTGTGCTTTAATTGGAATGTCTTCTGAATGAGAGTACGAACTGTTCATGAAGCTCTTCCTCTCCTTTCCCTACGTAGCAAGCTTCCAGAGAAGTGAATCATTTGGGGTGAGACTTCTGTTCATATCGCATGGAAATACCTTACAGCTACTGCCTCAGCCTTCATTTTTGCAATATTTTAAGTACTGATTATAGCAAAAAATATCTCCTGAGCAAAGCAAAGCAAATATCAAGAAGCTTGAGTACTGGCTAGCAAGATTTTCAGGTAGTGTCAATGAAAAGCATGCTACTAAGGAATCCTGGACCTTTGGAGTGTTTGCATTTTTAATTGGCTCTTTTTCATTTTGCCATACATTCTTCCTCCTTTCTGTGCCTCCCCAAATGTCTCTCTCCATTCCCTGCCTTTTCATCCTTTGGCACCAGGCTCACCTGCATCTCCCTCCTCCTCTATTCTACATAGAGTCTCTCTCACTCTACACGTTAAACATACACTACATCAATAAAAAATACCACATATCATGTGTGACAGGATGTTAAACAGATCAGCAAATGATTTAAGGACTGAGAACTCCAAGGTACTTCTGAGGCCAGCAACGATAAATATTAGAGAGTGAGCAGACACAAGAGTGGCCTGATAGGATTCTTCTGTGTCTGGTCCAGATGGAAAACCGGTTTCTGTACCACGACACTGTGATTTAACATTTGTCTGCTATAAAAGAACATAATTAATTTCAAAAAGCTGATGTAAAAACGTGTGTTAAGGCTGCAGGCAGATGACTAGACCCTGGCCTGAGGTTAAGCTAACTGAAGAGGATGTGAGAAAATACTGGACATGACATGAGGAATTGCTGGATGTGACAGATAACGGTGTGAAAAGCTGACACCAGTCACAGACAGGGCCATGAGGAATGGCTGCATTTCACTGATGCTTAAAGGGAGCTTGGTGAGAAATGGCTGGACATCACGGATACTGCAAGGGGTCTGAAAGCTGGGACGTGCAAGGCTACTGGATTCTGCTCTCCACACTGGAAGTGCTACTTGTGGAAATGTTCTCCTAGGATTAGAATGCAGTCCAAAAAAATCCACTGCAATCATTCAAGGAGCAATTTCTTTTTAATTAAAAGCCCTCCACCACACCTAAAATCCTAATCCTCCAACCTGAACTGACCTTCTCCCCCCACTGATGTGGTAACTTGAAGCAAGGATCTAAACCTCCTGCCTGCCTGCCAGCGAGGGACAGAGATGCTAAAACTGAGGCACGCAGACAGAGCAGCAGCTCTGCCACTCAAAGCATAGTGATGGCCATCTTTCCATGCCCAGGCTCTAACCACAGGAAGTGTTGGACCCGATGATCTCTTGAGGTCCCTTCCAACCCCTACGATTCTGTGATTCTGTGTAGTGTCTCGAGAGTAAATGGTGTTCACGACTGATTGTAGGAGCAAGCAGGATCTTCCTCTTAATCATGTTTTGTAACCATGAGATGCAATGCCAAAGTTTGCAGAAAGTTTGTAAGGTAAAAGTTTGAGAACTACAGGTTCAGAGAGGAAAGGTGTCACCTATCTAATCTATAATGCTTACAAGATACTCTTAGCTAGAGCTTGCTGGTCCACATCACAGTAAGATGCAGATTCTTGTCAGCTAGAACTAAAGCAAAAGAGCCAGCAGCAGCTGGCTGAGAGATAAAGATGAGGTAAGGAAAACAGCCCACCAATCTCTTTACAAATCAAAGAGGGTGTACTAAACATGTCTGGGGTAGCTTAACACCAGCAACCTGTGGCTGTACTAGCTGTGTACAGGAATACACAATACTTACCCTGTCATGTAGTGTCCAACCGACGTATTTTAAATAACTATCATTCAGGAAGGCATCACTGTACATTTTCATCCAGACACCAATTTCTTCAATGCAGACGGCTCTAATCTCAGCAATAGCATCACTGATGAGGAAATAAGGAAAGGAAAAGTATTAACCAGATTTGAGACATGTGGCATTTACTTCTCTTTCTCCCTGCCCTAGCTGGAATATTCTGCTTTTACTTCTGAACATCTTCATTATGTGGGGCCTGTTGTTGTTCTCAATCATTTTCTGTTCCTTTATGTCCCTGAACTCACTGATCTATCCAATAATTTCACTATTTCTACACTCAGCAATGATATTTCCATTATGTCAACAAATTCTTGCCCCAGTTTGCTGATTATTGCTCCACCTTTTACCTCCCTCTTCTCAAACAGAAGGATGAATCCACGCTCCAAACCTCCCACAGGCAATCATGTCTGAACCGATGGCACTGCCCTTCCCTGGGCAGGCCTGATGCTCTCCAGGTAGAGGTACAGAACAACTGCAAGGCAGCCAATGTTACCTGGCTTAACAGAAGGAGCCTGCTTGAGGGGCAGACTGGAATTTGGTACACAAACAGATCCTGTACCATGCTCCATGTGAACACCCCTTCACCAAACCCAGGAGTACATGTGCATTTCCACACAGGTTTCTTCCACTTCTCTTGCTTTCCCCACCCGCTACGTTCTGACCATGGCAAGTGATGGAAGAGGCGAAGACATATCCCAGGCAGAATTACCAGCTGCTTATTGAGAAGGGGCAGCAGGAAGCTGGAGAGATCATCTAAAGAGATGAGGGATGGAAATTATTTCCATCTGATTGGCACTTCCCTGCCCGACTGACACAGAGCATGGCATATTTACTAATAACGGACGATGGCTAAACAACGGGAAGAGGGATTGGGGCCATCTGGCCCTTTAGTAATTTCATCTCTGAGACATCTGTTACTATGAGAAATCACTTGTGCCACCCCAGCTGGCACCGCTTCACAGTTCCAGCTTTCAGCTGTGCTACACCAGGAACATAAAAAGCCACTGTACGGAAGAAGGGAACGCCTGGTGATCTGCAGACACCGGTCCTGCTCCTAACTGAGACTCTTGTGCCATGTTTCTATTTAAATAGAAAAGTCTTTTTGGCAAAGTAATAAACAGCAATTTAATTCTAACCCAGCGCCAACAGAGCCCCAAAATGAAATCTAATTTCTGAAGAAAAAAAAAAAATGCAAAAAAGTAACAAAGAATTCCAAGCTTCAAGCAAGAGAATCATGGCAAAATAAGGGAAACTGCATTTTTCCTAAAGTCTTCAGTTTTACAAGCTATAATAAAACATAGTTGCTCTTACGCTCAAGATACAGCACGAGTTCATACACAGAAAATAGTGTCATGAAACTGTGATGACTCCATTCTGTAACTACCAGTGTACTTCCAACCTTCCAACTGGTCCACCTCAGACAGTGCCATTCTACTGTACATGAACTTCCAAGGTGAAAACCACAGCTCTTAAATGAACAGGACGATCAATTGCAGTGTCACACAACAGTGGATGTGACACTTTCACAGTCAAGTCTCTGTTTTCCCATTCAATTCCAAATTATAAGGAGGAAGGTGTACTGGTAAAGGTATACAGTGCAAAACACCTGCTTAAAGCTAGTGTACAGTGTGAGGGGGAAATTAGTAGGAATTCCATCAAGTCACTAGCAATGGCTCGATTTCACAGAGTCACAGAGTCATAGGGGTTGGAAGGGACCTCCAGAGATTATAAAGTCCAACCCCCTGCCAAAGCAGGGTCCCTAGGATAGGTTGTACAGGTCGGCGTCCAGACGGGGCTGGAATACCTCTAGAGAAGGGAGACTCCACACCCCCTGGGCAGCCTGTCCCAGGGCTCCCTCACCCTCACTGAGAAGTTCTTCCCCAGATTGGTGTGGAACTCCCTGTGCTCCAACTTGAGGCCACTGTCCTTTGTCCAGTCCCCACAGACACTGAGAAGAGGCTGGCCATTTACCCCTGCGTCCCACACTTCAGGTATTGATAACCATTGATCAGATCCCCTCTCAGGCTTCTTTTCTCCAGGCTGAACAGCCCCAGCTCACTCGGCCTTTCCTCGCAGGGGAGATGCTCCAGGTAGATTTGCCTATGTAAAACACACCAATCCTATCAACTTCCAAACAGAATCATTAAAACTGGTCTGCCAAACTCCCTGAAGACTCTGTCATCTCAAAACCACGGTAACTGTCAGTGTGCAATGTAGACAAGACACATTACAGGGTGGCCACTAAATCAGCTGTTCCTACCAGGGACTTGTTAATCAGGTTTTCAATACTGTAAGGATGGATGTGCTAAAATATTACATTCAAGGGTTTGCACTATGCAAACTGCATTCATTAGGGGGAACACAGCCCCAGGGAAGACATGTTCTAATTAAAACTATGATATATTCTCATATATATGTGGCTAATCATATATTACTTCACACTAAACTAGATTAGCAATTCTCTTTTATAGAATAATTTTAAAACTATTTCAAAAACAAAATCTAAATGGAGTGAATCAGAAAGTAAGACTTCACAGAATCAAAGAATCATTACATTTGGAAAAGACGTCCAGGATCATGCAGTCCAACCACCACTTACCACCTATATTTCTCACTAAACCACGTCCCTAAGTACTTCATCCAACCTTTGCTTGCACACCCAGAGGGACGGTGACTCCACCATTTCCCTGGGCAACCCGTCCCAGTGCCCAACTGCTCCTTCTGAGAAGAAATTTCTCCTCATTTCTGACCTGAACCTCCCTTGATGCTGCAGCCATTCCCTCTCGTTCTGTCACTGGTTATCTGAGAGAAGAGGCTGACCCCAGCTCACCACAACCTCCTATCAGGGAGCTGGAGAGAGCAACAAGGTCTCCCCTGAGCCTCCTCCAGACTGAACAGTCCCAGTTCCCTCAGCTGCTCCTCATCAGACTTGTGTCCCAGCCCCTTCCCCAGCCTGGCTGACCTTCTGTGGACACGCTCCAGGGCCTCCATGTCTTTCTTTGAGTGAGGGGCCCAAACCTGAACCCAGTATTTGAGGTGCGGCCTCAGCAGAGCTGAGCACAGCGGAATGATCACCTCCCTGGTCCTGCTGGCTAAGCTATTCCTGATGCAAGAATAAAAGTACAATCTGAAAGACTGGGAAGTCTGAGTTAAGAAAACAAAGGGGAGCCACACACACAGCCACACAAAGACATTTCCACCAGGAGATGACAGCCCAACTCCTCGCTTCCAAGTAGGTTATTTCATCACCTTATAAATTTACTAACTGCAAAGCATTTTGGAAGGATTTAACAGCAATCCCAAAAAGAACCCAAGTGTCAACAGCTATTTAACCATTCAGCTCAGTCAGCCAAAAAGCAGGAAAATTTATCTTTTCTGTTAGAATACGTTTGAGCTTCCCCAGGCAGACAGTGAGAAATCGATTCTCCATTCAAAAGCTTCTCAGGGATCTTTAGGAACTATGGACAAACATTCACTCCAAGCTAGTCATAATTTAAAACAAGAAAAAAAAAGGAAGAAAAAAGAAGAACTGAACCAGTCAATTAATTAAGAGATTTAGCATAGTAAAATTTATGATCTTCAGTGTATTGAAAATGGGAAAGAGTCTTGCATAAGGCATGCGAGACAGACAACTTCATGTTAAGGTCAAACACATTTAAATATAGAGACACAACTTCCCACCTTTCTCTTTTTTTATGCCTATAAGCAACAAAAGGTCTCAGTAATTTCTATCTGCTTTTGCACAGACATAAAAACGTGATGGATTTCCTTGCCATGGAAGATATACACTTCACCTCCTTAGGATAACACGTTTAGAGGGAGAGAAAATATTTTTTCTCTGGTTTTCTTTGGATTTTCATTTCCCTGTGCTTACCAGTCTTTTTTTGCTTCCTCACCAGACTTCTACCTAATGTTTCCTGTCCCTTGTTTTCATCCAGCACTCTTAGAGTGGAACTCATGTTCAACATGTCATTATCATCATCCTATTTACTCAGCAGGAGGGAAAGGAGCACCCAGGAAGGACACAGAAGCATCTTCTCTGTGAAGATGCCACCTGCATTTGGCAGGTTAATTACTGGTACAGTCAAAACAAGCCCTCAGAATAGAGGAAATAGAGGCCAAATACACTCACTGCAACCCTAGCTCACTAGTAGAAAGACGAACCAGTTTTGGGGGGCTTTTTGTTCAGATCAAGGCCTTGCTATTTAAGTTACAAAGGTCATTAAGCATGAATCCCCGTGGCAGAGTCTGAATCATATTATGGAAAGGGACTTCTTCTCCAGGAGTAATTAAAAGAACCTTCTTTTGAAATCATTACCACTTGTGCATGGGCTAAGGACTGGGAAATGAGGTCAGGTTTATGAATCATTTGAGCTACTTGAGAGGAGGAGTGCTCACAAATCATCATAGAAACAGATAATAGTGTGAAATCATTTCCTTATTCTTCCCATCCCAGCCCTGGTTTTCTCTTTGATTACCTGGCTTTAATGCAGGAATTTCCCCCTCTCTGCACTCACACAGATGCGACTGCAGAACTCTGCATCTCTGGTCTCTGCTGCCTACTGGTTACCCATGTTCAGGTCTGTGCTGTACCAGCCTCTGTTAGGAGCTTCACAGACATTACAAAAGCCAAAGAGATGATGACTCCTCACAAAAGTGGCTTTTGGGGCACACTTGGAAGCAGTAACTTCTTCTGACCTCCTCTAGACAGTGACAGGAGTGCTGCCCAGAGCACACCACCACTTGACTGACATCTGTAGCATCAGGCCGGGCATCTTTTCTCAGGACTCGGATAAGCAGAGTCTATTTATCTGCCCTCTCTTTCTTACAGCAGCATTAGCATCAGGCCTTTACCAGCGGTGGCAGGAGGCATGAAAAGAAACCAGGGTTACAAAAGGAGGATTTAAAAAAAAGAACCAAACAGCATGCAGGCCATCAAGGGGTATTTCTCCAACCCCACACAAGCATGTGAACTACCAGGAAAAAAGCAACTCCTTGTCTGATACCACACAGCAAATTGTGAAGGGGGGGAAATGGAAAAGCTCTTTGCATTTCATTTCTTTGACACTACTACTTACACACTGAAAGAGCTGCTTTCCTAACCAAGCTGTGTGAGAGCTAAGACCCCAATTTATCTGCTGACTCTGCATACCCATCCTTCTGTTGCTGTGTGGCTCAAGGCTTACTGACCAACTCGAGCTCCTCTCAGACCCTCTCAGTACACCATCCCTTCTTCACAACCTCCTCACAGGGGAGGAACCAGAAGGATAGTAAATGAAAGCGTCTCACTGGGGTGTGGGGAATAGAATAAGGATATAAGGTCTGGAGAAAGAGAGAAGTGTGATATATGCATGGCCGAGAAGAGGCTCTTTGAGCAATCACTGCACTTAGATCCCCTGTCTTCTTTAAAGACCCTTTTTGCTGCTCTCTCTCATCTCCTTGGAGAGGTGGTCCCAGTATTGCTATAAACTTTCAAGCATCATGTTTGGGTATGGAAGAGATGTGCTCCAAGTCCACCGTGAACATCACACTCAGGTATTTCTTAGCACAGCACCCTCCCATGTTTCCTGCACATTCTTCTCTAGAATTAAGAGAATCCTCTCCCTTGGCCCAAATGACGGGTTCCTCTTCACCTTCTAACCCTCTTCTCACACAGCCTTTCTTGTTTTCTGCCATTTGTTCAAAAGATTTCAGAAATGGTAACGTTTTAAAATAGAACTTAAATCAGAAAGGTTAATTACATAGCTTAATATCCTTCCGTTTTATCTTTTGTCTTCAGTAAGTCAATTAACATTTAAAGAGCTGGTTTCACCAAGATGCTGCAGATGCTCTGAGGTATTTCATGATGCCAAACATCCCTAAAGCTATTTTAACAGACTGATGCTCTCTGGCAAACCGTACACCACAGCAGCAGCATGCACTGCTCCACATCCCCTGGTCTGTGGAGTTCTAAAGCAAACCGGAGTGCAGCATATGCGTGTTTGCACACACAGGAACATACAGAACCCGCTCTGGTTTTGGAGGCACAGGACTTTGCAGAGGGATTATTAAAAACCATCTTTGTAACATGAACTTTTTAATGTTCTTGCTACAAACAATCCAAACCCATTCATATACAACCCCCTCATTAACTGGAATTAAGGCATTTGATTGCCTTTACGTAATTTGAGGAGAAAAAGCCTAAAGTGAAGTGTTGGCTAAAGCACATAGTATAGTGGAAACATCAGAAATTTGCTGTTTATGCTTATGACATACAAAAGGAAATGCAGAACAGAGATACCCAGGAACAACCACACCTGCCCTCTTAGGACACACAGTGATCATCTGATTATTCTAAAGATGGGTCATGTTTGTGCTCCCACCTTGGACAACATTCTTTTAAAAGAACTAAGGTTCAAATGCCACGTCTCCAACACCTCCTTAAACCTGTTTTACTGGATTAAAAGAAAGTTGTGCAGGCAGCTCTACAGTGTAACTGGTAGGGGTTACACTTAGATTTTCTTCTGTGACTCTGATACTGCTTTTGTGGCACCCAGAATATCAACATCAGAAGAAACATCAGCAGAGAAACTGCTCTTGACATTACTTATGGTTATACTTCATTAGCAGAGCCTACCGTAGCACGCGTTCTCTTACCGGTATCTATGAACAAATATACCCTTAAAAATAGAGTTCATCATATTTTCGATTTCATCTTGGTTTTCTTGTAGCTGAAAAAAAAACCCAAACAAAACAACAGTAAATAAGAGAACACTGCTTATTATAGTTTGATATTCTACAACTCCTTATTGGGAAACATCACATTGAAGAGCATTTAATTAAAGGTATTGGTAGATTCCCCATTTTCTACTCTTCTAGCACATGGCTGTACTGTGTGCAGATGTACACATACACAGACACATGAGCAATGCCTTAATAGAAGAAAGTTAACATTCTCTACAGGCATCAATTAACTTAGTCTCAAATTAATCCTTTGAAGTGGTCACCAGCATTTACTTTCTCCCAAAATTCAGAGGAGTGCAGCCCTACGGTCACAGTTAGGCAAGGGACAGCTGCAGAAACCAAGTGGGTTACAGGTAAGCAACCTTCTCTGAAAATTTCACCTCCTCTGTAAGGACTAAGTACTTAAAGATGTTCTCATTCTTAAATAGGGGTGTAAGTGGCTTTTTCAGCACCCGTAACCACAGAGTTTCTGAATCAGGAAGCACTCTAGAATCAGAGCCTAGGGGCTTAACAGTGGCGCAGCCTTGGACTGCAGAACACTGAACCAACCCCAGATAAAAAGCAAATGCAAATGAAAAAGGAGTTACAAGGGTGGGTTTTATAAATAACAGTGGGTTTATTTCTTTAAATTACTATTTCCTATGTAATAAGAGCACATCATGGAAAGCTACCTTTGCATTAATGAATCTGTTAATACGACCTGAAGAAACATCTTGGAATCAATTAAAACATTCTCAAATCATCAGCCGTTTGTACTAATGTACATCAGTTGTAACTGCATTTTCTGCATGAAAACCAAAACTCCACTAGTGTGGAGTGCATGTATGCATAAATAATAAACCCAGTATAATTACTGACATATACATTTATCAGATAAAATGTCTTAAAGCCAGAGGCAGAATTACACTCAGCTGTTCTGCTTCCTGCCTAGCACTAGCTCCAAAACACTTTCACCTAGGGGGTTCTATTTTTCAAACTGTATTTATAAATATTTCGACAGCTTCTTCCAGATAAGATCTAAAGCAGTTTGCAAAATCCAGCAGATGAAGCCTCCCAGTTTCCTGAAGTGTAAGGAGCTGCTGCCTCCGTTTGCGCCCGGGGAAACCGAGGCACTAAGTGCTCTTGACTAATTTGTCAAACACCTGCCAAAGACATTAATTTCACAGTAAGAGGGGATTCTGTACAAAGCTGGGTACAGATTTAGATATGTCTTCTGGGAGAAGCACTGTTTTCAGCATCAGCTCAACCCCAACATCCACAGACTAAATGCTTGTTCAAGAACATGTTACCCAAGAGGGAGAGTGGTCTTATAATCACTCCTCCGTTGGGTGACTTCACAGGCTATGGGCAGGCAGATACCCAGAGAAACATGGGGTAGAGACAGCCTAGCGCAGACCATGGAGTAAAACGGGCATGGGAACGAACCAAGAAGCCACAGGAAGCCTTCTGAAAAACTAGTGAGGCCCTCAGAGGGTAAGGGGAAGTTCATGGAGAACTTTGGGCATGAATCATTACTCTAAAAACACAGCCCAGGAAAGAGGTAGGAGATCAGACTCTGTGAGCCATGAGAAGGGCGAGGTACTAAAGTAAAGAGTACTTTGGTATTGCTTTGAAGGAGTTGAGCAATACCATACAAGCCCAAGCAGCCTAGGTGAGGGAAGAGCATGGATGGCTTCCTCTTTTCCCCGCCTTTTCCCCAAGGAAGCTACAGCTTGCTGTAAGACCACCAAGTTATCAGCTACGTAACTGATACGGGAATCCACAGGCTGAGGCAGAGCTGGCACAGGAGGAGAAGCAGAAACTCAGTAGGTCCATGTGAGATCCCTTCCACTTTTATGTGCTCACATTTAAAAGACAGACAGTTCTCAAATGTATCTTGGGTTTCTGGGATGAGTTAGCAATTCTCTGAAAAATGGGAATTCTCTCCAAAGCTTTAATTGCTTTTTACACTTCCAAGTTTTCCAGACCATGAGCTTTCAGCGCTTAACTTCAGGCATATTGAGAGAGCATTTGCATCTCAGCATTCTTGCTCTCCAATGCAGAAGGGATTTAAAACGTGCCTCCCCTTAAGTTTAAGTAAAAATGAGAGAAACATTCTCTTGAATGTTTGAGTGAGATTGAGAATGTCTCATTCTCTTGAATGAGACTGTTTCCCTTATTTTTAAGCCATGTATAAGAAACACAAACACTGAATTATTGAGGCAGTAACTAAAACACAACTTCCTCTATTTTGTGACAGATTGTTCCATAAATCATCTGGTTTAGCTGAAAACCTCGGTAACGAGAGCAGCCCCTGATGCGCTGCAGAAGGTGACATGAGAATGAAACATGTTCCATCTCTTCTGCTTCAGATTCATGGCCCACACTTAGCTCCTGAACTCTCCCTGTATGAGTTCATGAAGACAAACACATGCCCATGCACATGCTCATGGGGTTTATCATGATGTCACTGCATCAAAAGAATCAACTAAGAAACTGCTGGCACAGAACATCACAGCCAATTCAGCATATTTAAGCAGGGGAAGTGCGCTGTGCCGTGTCAGGCAGCCTTACACGGAACCCCTGCGCCACCTAAACCTAACCAACCTGGGTTTCTCTCCTAGGCTTAATACCATGTGCATCTGAGGACATACTCAATCACCACCACTCCTCCTGGCCTTACTCCTATGTGACATGTTGATCAGTTTTAGTGAGTGGTGATACAAGGGAGACTCAACTTAGGTATCGAAAGTGAAGGTTTGCCAAACACCCATTCCTCTTCTCAGGTCTCACAGCGCTGCCGCTTCCAAGTCTGCCCAAAGCAGCTCTATGCGGCGTCCCCAAATGACACCGAAAAGCACAGAGAAGGGCCAAGTACAGAGGATGTCCACAGGGACCAAACCAAGGGACTCAGTTAATTAGTGACTTCATCCTGCTCTGGAAATTCAAAGCAGCAATCGACAAATGTGGGACAGAAACTGTGCTCCAGCTGTTCTGACAATGCTTTTCAAGATGCTTTAGGGCTGACATCAAATTTAATATTTAATTTAAAATGTTCCTCTTGCAGTTTGGGCAGGAGAGATTGTTCTTGCTTTGTACTTTAATTCACGACTTCTAGGAATTATGACAGCCAAATAAATTGTGTTCTGGATCAGAGGGATAAAATAAAATACCTAATTGTAATTATCCCTGGACAAAGACTATAAAGCAACTCTGAGTCAAGGTTAAACCTAAAAGAACCCAAGGTGCATACAGGTTAAAGCACCTAGACAGCCTTAATTTGTCATGGAGTAAAACAGTGGTGGAGGAAATATATTAAACCCAAATAAATTAAAAATAATTCATTTAAATCTAAGCCATATATACTTCATTTTTTCAATCAAGCTTACAAGCACATTTTCAGATCATGGCTGTTTGGGTGCTTATGTATTCATCTGCTACTTGTTGTCTTTAAATTGAAAGTACAACTCTCAAACTGAACTTCCTGGGATGTAATACTTCCTCTAGAGATGATTACAGCAAGCTTCTAATGGATTTGCTCGGGTAATGCCAAACTGGTGCTTACTAAAAGCAGCTTGAATGTCTCCCTAGCTGCTTCTCCCTGAGACCAGGTGCTACAGCCCCCACTCTGGTGTTTCCTGAAAGAAGCTACAAAAAGAAGCACTAAGGAGACACTCTGTAAAAACTGCAGTGATCCCAGGGAGAAAAAGGCAGCGCAGCGATGGACCACATGGGAGTCTCTTTTCAACATCCTTCTGTATAATCAAACAAGCTCCTTACAACTTGAGACCGATTTTCTTTTGGCCTGCTCATGTATACAAGCCTGGGAACAGAAATGAACCTTTTTGTGCTGAACAGAAACCAAACTCAACAGAATATGTTCAGATAAGATTTGAAAACGTAGCCCAAAGTGCCATGCTTGAGATCACCCAAACACGACTGCAGGACAAACCTTGTACTTCTCACTATGGTACTGAAGTCACAAATCACCCTGGACATTCAGTTGGAGGGAACTCACAGGAACCAGGAAAAAAAAAACCCACCCAACAGTCATCTTTTCACTTGCCTCTTTTCTTTTCTGCAGCAGCAGCTCCAATCTTTCATTAGCTCTTTTGCCGATCATTTTGTTCCTCTCAGCTTCATACTGCCTCTGTGTATTATCCTGATGAATGCTCAGGTTTAAGGCAACATTCACAAGAGCAGTCATAAGCTTCATAGCTGTGAAGGCAGAAGACAGAATGTAACTCTTATCTGCAATCAGAGATCCACACTCACAGAAAATAACCACCTTGACCCTGACACAAAGCCATCTGGAAAGGCACTTCCCACCCAAGCAATACCCAGGTCGCTTGGCTCCTCCGAAGATCAGAAAAGAGAGTCCATATACTGCACTGAGCTCCAGGCAATGCTCTGTGCCATCTTCTCTGGAACATAATGCAGGTTCTGAGTGTGTAAGGTTAGTGAGCAAGCACGTGAATCTGCAGGATCAGAGTCCACCACTCCACTTACTGTGGAGATACATACATCTCTCTACTGAAAAGTATCATTATAGATGCCTCCATACCAAGAGTAACTTAACCAACAGCTCCTGAAGATTACTCCATTTACAAGGACAGTTTCTCTGAAGTAAGCCTGACATTGCTCTAAAGACAAGTGTATATCTGTATAAAAGTACTATGAGAACTGTACATACCCTTTTATAGCAGTGTCACATGTGCTGGATGTGATACAGTTCAGGTTCGTTTTTCTACAATGATTTATTTTTTACAAACCCATGAATAAGGCTCTTGCTCACAGTCTGTGTGGTTACATCATTGTGTTTTACAGTACTGAAAAAACAGCAAAACAACATAAACTATCACACCCTCTCTGGCTAAACATGCAACATTACCTTCCCAGTGAAGAAGCAGCTCTACAACCAGAGAAGTGACTTGTATGGTGACTGTCTTACCCTGCTATTGCTCAAAGCTGGCAACTCTAGAAGCACCCACATGTACTTCTCACCTTAAGTTTCCTGCTGTAGCAAATCTTTTCTCATGCAAATTGGCCATCGGGGAGAAAACTCAAAAGCAAAGACCTCAAAAACACCACTTCAAGAATAAACAAAAGTTGATTTTCATAAACTTTATCAAGGCTGAGGTCCATGCCATCACGCTGACCTCTGCTCTGCAGGACTGCAACGCAATTCAGTGTGCAAAAACTCACTTAAAGGAAATTTGTGGGATCAAGATTGTTAAATAAATAAATTTCTAAAGGCACGTAGTATCACTGCAGAATGCCAGAGACCTTCAGCAGCTCCTAGTCCTAATGCTAGACACATGTTTATCTAATGCAGTGGCTTATATAGCTGAAGCTAGCTGCAACGACACTTGGCTTCAGCATTTGCCTGTCCTTGCTAGGAGTTTCTAGCTACATGATCCATTCCAAACAATGGCAACCATTTCTTCCACATGGCACAGGTCTTGGGTAACGTCTCTAATGTATGGTGCTGTCCCCTGTCTCTTCAATCAAGCCTTTCCTACTTCCCAAACTTCTGCCCCACATGAGGATGAACCAGTCTGTGTAAGAGACCAGAGTGCATACCTCACTCCGTGATCTCTCTCCTGTGAAACCATCTAAGCAAAGAGCAAATCAAAATCATGTGGAACCGATGAAGCTATCAGCTGGCAAGGAATACAGTTTCCATCTCAGCATAAGCAATGGGCAGATTCACAGCAGGTTATCTGCTGCTCAAACAGCATTCACTTTTGGATGCCCATTTTGTAGGGGTAAACTCTAAACCTGGAAGCTTATCCCTGGGTAATTCATGTTTTTACCATCCTGTTCCTGAGGAAGGGGAAGAATGCAAGAGGATGGGTAGCCAAAACAGTTCGGTCACTGTGAGCTGAAGGTTTTGGTGTTCAGCTTTAAAATCAAACTCCAATCAAACCTGAGGTTGTTTTTTCAGTATTGTTGGAAATCTGCCTCTTATTTGGGTTCCCAGCAGGAGATGAGTTTTGAAACAAATTCTGATTTAGTATGTTGGACACTTGGAAACCTGAACAAAATCAGTCTGTAAGAGGCTGATTATGGAAAGACTATATCAGTAACAAATATTGGCAGTAGAGAATTAGTCAGATTATGACAAATGTCTCCTATAAAGGCTTCAAATATTTGGCATGAACAAAGTAGAGAGAAGAATCTTCTAATAAGATGTATTTCAGTACATAAGATGAGCAGAAAGCTATCACCTGACATAACCAGCTTTAGACACATCTGAGCCAGCCACCCCAGTATAGCTTTGTAATTAGAGAAACATAATTACTTCTAGAGAGCAATTCATCTGTCTTAAGGGATACATCTTGCATAGATCTAATGAAATGCACTCCAGAAAAGCCTATTTCTAGCTACCAGGTGCCTTCCTTAGGTGTAGACAGCTGTGCCAAAAAGACTAACGCTTCTCAAGAGTGAAGGCACCAATTTTATTTTTCAGTTGATAATCCAATCTTCTTTATTTAGAATAAAATAGTATTCTAAAATACAAAATTATGAAGACATTCTATACCACAACTAGTAATAAAATACAAAGACACAAGCACTTTTGATCCACAGGATTCATGGGAGGCCCCTGGGTATGACAGGAATCTCTGAGGCCAAGTGCTTTGGCATACACCTTTCCAAACCAAAAAGTGTCTTTTCAACACAGCTATACCACAGAGGTTACTTGTATTTGATCAAGCTTTCCAGAATTCTCAGTGCTGGTCAAATTCCACCTCAATCAAAACCAGGAGTAATTCTCAAAGTAGCCAAATAGTAGCAACTTCTTTGGAAAAACCCCTCTTCTCTGCACTAGTTCACTTACCAGCTAATGTACTGGTGTGCCTGAAAGCCCGGACCTGGGAATCTGACAAACCAGTCAGAAGAGAGATCACCGTGTCCATCATGTATTCATCATAAATGATGCTATACTGGCACTGTCGAATGAGCACTCCAATGAACTCACAGAAGTTGGATCGAAATTTCTTCCACTGTGGCCCAGGCATGGTGAGTGGATAATCACCACTGTCCTGAAGAACAGGAAAATGAAAACATAAAGTATTTAAAGTCACTTTGTTCAATTTATTTTAATGTGGTTGTAGTCATCACGGCCTAAGTTTCTAAGCCAAACACCGTCTTCTTCCTGCACACAAGCATAGAGTAACAAAAAACCCAAACACATTAACAAACAAACACCTAAACAAAGAAGATTGTTGGCATGAAACTACTTTTACAAAGCTTTCGTTCAAGCAGTTCTAGACTTGCAGTATTAGCTCTGTATAGTCTGAAATATGCATGAAGACTCACTTCTTTTCAGGGTATCCTGGGTTAGGAAGGGGAAGGATGAGAAAGGATTATTTCAAACTATTTAATCTCAAAACCTAAAGGAAAGCTTGTGTGATTGAAGGCTTGTGTCACTCTCCGTCCCCGCTTCAACTCCACGCTAATCTTCTAAACAACTGGCTGTCTCTCAGTGTAACCTCTGCTTTACCTCAGTTTACTTTCTGACAAGATCTCAGGTGTAAATACTGCCCTTTTTTGATCTTATAAACTTGCCCCTTTTTCTAGTGGTAAAACCTGCCTCCTGGTAGAAGTAACAGAGATTTTTACTACAGATTCACAGAGATTCACACACCCTATCTCCCAAAGGTTACTACCAGACTGGAGTAGGCATGGAAACAAACACTCAAGTCTGATGAGGAGTGGCTGAGGGAACTGGGACTGTTCAGTCTGGAGGAGGCCGAGGGGAGACCTTGTTGCTCTCCAGCTCCCTGACGGGAGGTTATGGTGAGCTGGGGTCAGTCCCTTCTCACAGATAACCAGCGACAGGACGAGAGGGAATGGCTGCTGCATCAGGGGAGGTTCAGGTTAGAAATGAGGAGAAATTTCTTCTCAGAAGGAACAGTTGAGCATTGGAACAGACTGCCCAGGGAGGTGGTGGAGTGTCTGTCCCTCCGGGTGTTCAAGGAAAGGCTGGATTAGGTGCTTAGGGACGTGGTTTAGTGAGTAATATGGGTGGTAAGGGGACAGTTGGACAGTATGATCTTGGATGCTGCATCCTGAGTCCCTTCCCCCAAGGTAAGGAGTCAGTAGTATCAAAGTTAAATCCATTTGTTTATTCTGTGGTAAAGCACTTCTCTCAGGACTTGTCTTGTCACCCAGGCTGAACCACATAAAGCCAGTAACAGACATGCACAGGAGCTGTAATCAAATAACCTTTTACCTAAACTTCAGAAACCATATTCCCCCACAGCAGAAAGCCCATCTGTCAGCTTTAACCCAACCACACATGTCAATTATTCTGCAGGAACGGCTGAAATTGCAAAGACAAGTGCTCCAATGCTAGAAAAAGACAAAATTATAAGGCACTTGTGACGACCTTACAGCCTCATCCATCTTAACAAACTGTGTTTTCACTTCTAACTTGGAATGTTCATTTGAGAGGATCAGGAGTTTTGGTTTAAACCCCTGGCAGGTTGTAAAGCTCCTGACACAAGGAAGCCGCTTAGCGTGTTCAGCTGCTGCTCAGAGTCCTCGGAACCTCTCCAGCTCAGACCAGAGCAGTACATGTAGTAGAAACCCAGATAAGCGCAGCCTAAAATACACAGTGATATTGTCAGCTGTTGTGTGTTTAACAGTGGGTTTGCCTGTGGATGCCTAAACATCCCCCTAGTGAATCAGAGCAAGGGACTGTGTCTTGCTCTGTAAACATGAGCCCTGCACTAGTCTCACAGTCATTTCCATTCAGGGTTGAAATCAGAGCACTAAAGCCTTCTCCTGGATGTTTTGCTAGCAGTAACCCCACACGAACACCCCAGACTCCTTTTCTTCTCCCTGCTTACCCCTGATTTTCACCAATAGCCTACAGACTAAGTTCCTGCCTGCACAGTATGGGGACTCTGCACATGAACTTGAGGGCACAACATATGCTTTCTAGATGTATGTATATGTAGTTTTTGGGAAGAGATCCTCAGAATCTCTAGTGCTGTAACTACTCACATTTGTATGCTATTAACTTACAATTGTAACATTACTAGACAAGTCCTTCTGAAAAGCCTAGGAAGACTGCTGAAACAAGAGTAAGTTTCCAATAAAGCTGCTTTATGGGATCTTTCATTCCTGAATACCAATAAAAATGTGGTAAAGCATGGCCCAGTCCAGTGGTTAGAAAACTCAAACCAGAAGTTTTTCTTCACCTGCTAACTCTAGCACAAGAAATATAAGGGAATTCATCTACAGAGCACCTGTACGCAGAAGCCACGTACCCAAATCCTGCAGCAGATGGACATCCATGGAATTCCCTGCCTCAAACTGAACCTGTTTCAGCAATGAATAAATCTAGGCCCATTAAGTCCTGCACAAGTGCTCCTCTACTCATCAATGCTTTGATCCCTGCCATAAATACAGAAATTAGGACCAGCAGCCAGCTGATCACTGCAGCACTGATGGAACGATGAGATGATCTTGAAAAAAGCAAAGAGAGCAGCAAATCTAAACATCTTTGATGGAGATTAAGATATTTTCTGGGTAGCACGCTGTGCTAATGGATAGATAATGCAAAGCAATCATTTGTTTCTGGGAGAGTTAAGTGGTGGACATTAAACAGAGGGCCAAAAGGTGTTGGAATGCTATGCCAATTGTAATTGCAATTCGACAGCCAGCTGAAAACAGAGACAGACTTTTCTTTAGTTACTTCATTACATGTTTTACCCTGCACAGTACTGAAAGCTGCTCGTGCTCTGACAGCCTGTATTTTAGCTTTGCGACTTGTGACTGCAGCATGCTGCACAGAGCAGCCTGCAATACTCCAACTAGGGGTACAAACATAGGTCATGGAACAATTATCAACTCACCGTGCTGTGATCATCTGGTATACAAACATCAGCAGAAACCTGCGCTAACTTCTCCAATGTTTTCCACTGCCAATAGGGTATGAGCTTATTCCACCTTTCAAAAATCACAGAATCACAGGGGTTGGAAGGGATCTCAGGAGCTCATTGGGTCCAACCCCCTGCCAAAGCAGGGTCCCTGGACAGGTCACACAGGTAGGTGTCTAGACAGGTCACTGGCTTGCGGTCTAAGACTAACAATTTCAGGCTTTCATACTAAACCCCACAAATTCTTTCACAAATCCATTCAAGTGTTAAGACAGAAGCCAATGCAGAGACTTTCTGTTAGAACTGTAAAAGTTCTGACAAATTTTAGGTAACGGAGAGAGAAAGCTCAGGTAACAGTACCAGTAATTCTTTGAGATGTGTCACAGCTCCATTCACTGGAGGAGAGCTGTTTTCTCCGTTGAGAAAGAAGAAACTTTGGCAGCTTTTCAAAGGTTTTTTCTGAGAAATATTTCCTTCCGTCAACTGTGGGACAATCCTCCCTTGGGCAAAGTCAATGTTCTTTGGCTTTTGGATAGTGTCTTGGCCACTCTATTTTGTACAATGGGGCTAAACTAAAGACAATAAATATCTGTCTCTGTTTTCAGACCACACAAGTGAAAATTCACTCATTTTAGTATTTTGGTTGAAAAAAAGCTTAACTAATTCAGGCAGAATGTTGCGTGAATCAATATACAACCCTTCACCTACATTTTATTGACCATACCATCCTACCTATTCACCAAAGCCCCGAGTAAATACCTAAGTACCACAAAAGGAGCCTTCATATGGCTGTAGTTAAGTACCCAGTTAAACATTTTCTCATTTGTGGCCAAGAACAAGACAGAAATCCTGCAGAAGTAAACCCTGGAAAGTGAGTAGCGCTCACATTTACAATTGTCCCGCTTCACTTCTTGAATCCCAGCCTTGGCATTCCATTTAGGACTGGTCAGAAAGACACTGCAGGGCAGCAGAAAATTCATGTGTCGGCATTTGCTTTCCTCACTAAACAAAGTAAATACTCTGGGTGTTCATTTAAGGCTTTTTATGCGTGGAGGGGGAAAAATGCAGTTCAAAAATCTCAAAGCTAAAAAGCATCCACCACTAGGAGCCCTTTTGTTTTGACAGAAGACACCCAGTCTGAATGGTAATTCAGTTATTTAAAAACAAAATGCTGAGATTTTTTGAAGGAGCATGTCTTGCTGTAACGCTGCATGAAAATGGTCATCGTCACAACAAGTTCCTGTTTGGTTTCTATTGCCATTTCAAATGAACAGAACATTGATCTGTACACATCAAACAGAGCAGAATGCTGCAGAAGCCTGCAGTCCTGTCTTGGGAATCTGGAGCTCTTTGTTGTACAATGTCAGCTCCCAGAAGTGAACTTCAGAAGGCACTGTGTATTTTAGTGGGCTGAAAAATCTTCCTACAGTTCTTACTGCGCCCTCTCATTAACCTTGTACCCAGGACACAGACAGATAAGGAGATCCCTACAACAACACCAAGATGTATGAGGGTGCACACAGATCCCATCCAGGGCTAGCGTGGACCCAGACTAGTTCTTGCAGAGTCAGACTTGGCTAAAATCCCTTACAGTGCCGGATGTGAGCTCGTTTCACGCTGCTGTGTGGCCGTATGTACACTTCTGTCCTTAAACTGGCTAATTCACAAAGTTTTCAGTAACGGTATTTCAGCATCCAGGGGGTACTCACTCCACAATCCTGACTCCTCAAGATGAGCAGCTATAATCACCTTTTCCAATTGTTTTATTCCTTTTTGCTTTTCCATTATTACTCTTTCCTGAAGCCCATGCTGGCTCACTATTCCTCATCCAACAGTTTATAGCGCTGCTTTGCTTGTCAATGCGGTTTTCCATACTGGGACACTGCTTAACCACCAGTTTCTTGCTCACTGCATTTTTGTTTTAAAGCAGAAATATACTGCAATATATTTAATAATGTTTAAAGAACTATTTGCATACTATACCTCATCAAATTCTTCCGTCATTTTCCTTATGATTTCTGCATTTTGCATGTTCCTGAACATTTCGATTCTTACAGTACCTGTAAGGCAATGAAGGAACAAAAGAGATTAACATAATCCATTTTTTATGCCCAAATATCAGTGGTTTTCTGCTGCTGAACTTACAGCTCAGGAACCCATATGAAAAGAGTACAAATGCAGTAACAACAGGAACACATTGAACAAGAGGGTTTCTTGAAGAAGCGGGTAAAAAAGTAAATCTCAGCTGTCCTGTGAAGTGCTGTCAGACTAGGAGTTAGGAACATCTTCCATCTTTACACTCTTTACAACCAAGCAAGCGTGATTCAGAGGCGATAGGAATGAGGACTCGTGCAACATCTGCAGTTACCAAGTGTCTTTAATTTTGTGTGCAAAATAAAATGAAGACCAGCTTTCAGTTCCATGGCCACTCCTAGTAATTCTCCACTTTTTATGCTGGATCACCTGGAGTACAGATATGCCACGGTCTCTGTGTGGAGGCACAGGAGTGGCTTTCAAACTGCTTCCCTCAGGAGCGGCACGGCTTGTTGACTTGGGGGCACAGCACTGTGGGAATGGAGCTACAGCACCTGCACCCAGAGCCAGCGCGGCTGTGTCCTGAGGTGCTACTGTCAGCAAGTTCTTCCAAACCCAAAGGCTCCAAAGGGCTCTGGCGAGATGTGAGGCAGCTCAGGACCAAAAGAAGCAATCGGACCTATGTCATTCCTCCATCTGGACTGTGCCATTCATTGTCCATTACCCCAGTAGTGAAGTTGGCAAGATTAACTTTTCATTGACCACTCAACAAAGCTACCAAACTTGCAAACAATGCAATAGCAATGAAAATCTGTGTTACTTGATCCTAAATTCAATCAATGTAAAAGAATAAAGCCTTTGCAACTAGGCACTGCCTAAATATCTAGCCACACAGCACAAGTCAGCTTCAGTTTTTGCTGCTGCACAATCTTCTTCTGGCAATGGAAGAAACGCAGAAAAATTAAGCAAGCTGGAGAGCTACAAACCCCATCCCAACATCATTAACGTTACACAGACAAAAGTCTCCCTGCTTTGGCAAAAAGTTCAACTGGATTAATGATCCACTGCAGGGCTCAAAAAATTCAAATCATAATAGAAGCAGCTTAACATGTAATAGTGTTAGTCCTGTACAAAGGATAAGTAAGGATAATTTAAGTATATGAAGTATTATGAAAATGTTTTGATTCTGGTATTTCGTTCCTTGATAACCAAGCATTAGAAACATACACATTTCAAACAGTTACAGCCCACCAATTCCCATTACCTGAGCAGCGGGACCTTGCTACAACCCAACTTAACCGCTGACTTCTTGAATTGATTTCACCTCTTGATGAACGAATATTTACTTGTTACCTCTTTTATACTGGGTAACACTCTCAACCTCAGTCCCAGCACCAGCGATTTAAGGACGCGCAGGGTAATTTCCATATTTCTAACAAGCAATGTGCAGTGCAGTATGTTAATATAGAACAAGGAACCTGAGAGCACACTGCCACGTGGCAGCTGAAGGCCTCTCTTATTGCCTTTGAAATCATCAGTAAATGCAGATCTGCTTTAACATTTCCCCCAGTACTGAAAGTTTTGCTTTGAGTAAGTGGAATATGTCTCAGTGCACTGAATGGTGGACAGCTATTCTTAGCAACCCCCCTCGTCCGCATTGATCCCTGTTCCTCTCACTGTGTGCTGTCATCCATTGCTCTCCCCATGGCAATACAACCCTCATTTCATAAGTAACCTATTGACCTTTGTTATTTTCAGGTTTATAGTCCTGATTCTAATTTTATTCTTATCTATTTATGACTTTGTTAATAACCATAAATACCATCCACATAATACATAATCACATTGCTTTGTCAGAAAGAGTAAAAATACCATAACTAAAAGTCTTGTTAATGCACTTCACTGGATCCAAGTCCCCCATCACATAATCCTGTTGTGGCTCTCTCTTCTCTCCCAGAGGATACAGAATGCAATTACACTGTGGGCACTATTACTTAGGGCTCAGACATCGTTACTTCTTCAGTGACCTCCCATGTGTTACTTCACAGCCAAGTATAATCTCTCCTCAAACAATTTTTCTCAAGGAATCAGCTTAAGGAGGTGACTGCTTAAAGCATTGCTGTGGGTGAGGTACTGCGGGATGTGGGTTAGTGAGTAATATAGGTGGTAGGGGGATGGTTGGAGATGATCTTGGAGGTCTTTTCAACCTCAAGAATTCTGTGATTCTTTAACACAGGATCTTTGCAGCTGCAGACACTGTGCTCTGCGGCAGCCGATGGCTCGTGCTGGATGCACACACCCTCGGTGTTACTGTCAGACAATGGACCATACACACTGTGCCACAGACAAATAGAACCTGCCAACTAAATTGGCCAAGGGGAGAGTGTGCAAACACAGGACTACAGACCACAGTTTCCCTTTCATCACAGAGAGGCTTTTTACCTTCCATGGCTAGAACTGAGACAGCACCATCAACATCCCGTGCACTTCAGACATTCTACTGACCATTGTGCAAAGGTGCAAGCTGGTGTAGATTCTACACACATCTTCCAAACACCCAACGGTCCAGGTCTTTGAGGGCACAGAGTAGGGGCACATACAGGACGAAACAAACTCTGGACATCTCCTAGGGATGCCAACATAGACAAGAGCTCAACGTTGCCAAGGAAGTGTCAGCAAGCATTAAGAGGAGTAAAGATGTAAAGCACTTTCAACTCACTGCCATCTCTCGCTCTTCCCCACTCCTTTTCAGGCAAAGTTTACTGGAAGTCACGTCAAGCAAAATGAGCATTCCCACTTACCCAGCCACAGGCAACACCAAACTGACCAAACACAATCCTGTCTGTTCTGGGAAACTGATTTCACACTCTACAATTATGCTACAAAAACTCTGCTCACAACGCATTCTGTGGTGTCATCGCAGCACTTTGGTGCTACAGGGGTCAACGTTGCTCTAATTTCTGTTTTTTACAATTAGTGAAAAACTGAAGTATCCTGCCATTTAAGATACACAGATTTTCTATAAAGTACAATTGAAAGTGTGGAGTGTATTCCTACAGTCTGTGTCTTGCTCACGGTGCTACTAGTCTTTTCTATTGGGCAAGTATTGTGTCCAGTGCTGGGCTCCCTAGTATAAAAAAGACAGGGATCTCCTGGAGAGAGTCCAGAGGAGGCTACAGGGATGTTGAAGGGCCTGGAGCATCTCCCCTGGGAGGAAAGGCTGAGAGAGCTGGGCCTGTTCACCCTGTAGAAAAGAAGACTAAGGGGGGACCTTATTAATGTTTATCAGTATCTTAAATATGGGATGCAGGGGGAAATGGCCAGTCCCTTTTCAGTGCTCTGTGGAGACAGGACAAGGGGCAATGGCTGCAAGTTAGAGCACAGAAAGTTCCACACCAACAAGTGGAAGAACTTTTCCCCAGTGAGGGTGAGGGAGCCCTGGGACAGGCTGCCCAGGGGGTGTGGAGTCTCCTTCTCTGGAGATATTCAAGACTCGTCTGGACACCAACCTGTGCAATATGAGCTGGGGAGCTGCTTTGGCAGGGGGCTGGACCTGATGAGCTCTCAAGGTCCCTTCCAACCCCTGTGATTCTATGATTCTATCATGAAGCTCTTACTCCATATTTAGTGTAGACAGTACTAAATTCTCAGTTTAAACTTACATCCATTACATTTTAAAAAGTCTCCTTGCTGATGTGTAAGTGTATTGCCTTAATTACAAAATTCCACTTTAAACTTGCAGCTCAAGACAGATACCACTTCTATTGATCAATAATTATTCATGTTACCCCACCTAGCTTTTAAAAGTGAAAAGAAAAAAAACATACAGAGGAGACAACACCATTTCAGCTAGAGAAAGAGTAAAAGGCCCTATGCAAAAGTGGATGAATACACTTGAGGAAAAAAACAAAAAAAACCTGCATGCAAAACACAATGGAACATTTCCTGGAGATGGAGTATTCCACAGACTCTGGCTTCAAAACATCTATTTACAGGAGAAGGCTCACTGGTTATAACAGTAAGCACTGCGGGAGAAAAGGAACAACAAAAATCTCAAGAGCTTTGTAAGGTATGTCAGCTTTCAAGTCTGAGCACAACCAACCTGTAGTACCAGGAGTTTAAGAGGGTGCAGCCTGGATGTAAGTTGTACCATGACCACCTTTCCTCCTCTGAAACAGAAGATACTAACCACTGGTGGAAACCAGGGAACACCACCATACCAAATACTACCCTCCAGTGGCGCCCTGCATATGGCAATTCCAGTTATTTCCAAAGGAAAGGGAAGCTCACATGATGGAAACACCGCCACGAATTAAGTGGTACTCCAGCTAGAATAGCCCACAGTCATTTAAACACTACTAATGAGAACAAATTACTCACTACTAAAGGCACTCTTGGAATCTAAACTACTGGCAGTTGGTAATAAATTATGTACTGTGTAGTATACTAGCTCTACTGTATCCTCTGTTTTAATCACCAGCACCTTTATTCACAAAAGCAACACAGACAATTTCACCCCTTCTCTTTGGGACCAAACCGAGTCAGCTGCAGGAGAAGTGGTGAAGCCAATGGATGTAAAGTAAGCCCAGAGCCTCCTGCAAAGGAGGATTAATTGTGGGACCATAACTCACGGTGGCTGATTGTGTACCTCAGAGTACCTCCCAACCACACCAGCTGGACAAACAGTTATGGAAGGAAGATTTATAAAGGCATCAAGATGAAGACACTAGAAGCTTCGCACCAGAAAGTATGATATGAAAAAGGCAATGTACCCTTTTGCATTAGCTGAAAGTTGATAGCTGGGATCAGAGCACTGGGAAGTAATTTTGACTGTCAAGAGAGGACAAGTTTAATAAAGATCTTGGAAGGACGGACAGTGATTACAGAACTGCTGGATGAGCCATATTTCTTTCCCTTGCCATCATTAAATGTGCATTTCCCATTCCCTTTTTCTCTACTTACCATTTAGATCCTAAGAAATAATCCGCTTCTACACTGTCTGGAAGCAGTTTTTAATCACCTCAGAACTGCTGGTGACAAATCTCCGTACAAAAGATGATAAACAAAGGCTGAAGTCAAAGCATAAAGAGCACGTTATTTCTCACTGCTCAACTAGGGTCATGCTACAGTTCTGGTAACACTTCATTTACTGCTCCCAGAAGAGAGCTGCTGGAAACTAACCAGAAATTACTCACGCCCATCAAGAAGTTGATTTTCTATGGCTTGCTCACAAGTGCATAGGAACACTGAAGCTGATCTTACCTTGTTGGAATCAATAGGCATTAATCATTAATTTCAATGGAAGCAGTACTGGGACAGCTAAGGGACATCCAAATAGACATTGGGACTCTTAAACCCCACTGGGGCTCCTAACTTTCTATTCTGTGTCTGAAAACTGAAACACTTCCCTGAAACCAGAAGTCAGGATTCTAAAAGAAGTCAGTCGAAATACTCAGTTGAAATTCAGCTTTTACAGCACATGCAGGAATAAAAGACCCTTTTATTGACTTATTCCTCAATTCTTCCAGTCACACAGACTCTACATTGCCCAACTTCTGCTGACAATGAAGTAGTATTCAAAAGCCAGTATCTTCTTAAGACCCAGCCCACACTCATCCTTGGAACGGCTTGAGATGGTGACCTGTTACTGAGCGAATCTGCAAGAATCTCAGTGGGAAGAAAAAAATTAAAAATAGCACAGCCTCATGCAATTAAAACTTATCAGAGTCACAGGCAACTCTTCAAAGAATTCTGATGGTCCATCTAAGTCCTACTACAAAACAAAAACCTGTCTCTTACCAAAATACCTTTGATTGTATTCTCTGCAGGGAGGTTACCTTACCTTACCATTCACCTGGCACCCAGGACACACAGGAGAAGTGTATTTGCTTCTGCAGCTCAGTTTTTAATTGACCTTTTGTTTACAGCTTTACACACCAGATTACAATGTTGTTACTCTTAAGTTTCTCTTCCTTATTTTACACATTTCTCTGATTTTGTCCAACATGCTCCTGCATTTCCTGAAGGTTTACCTTTAATTCTCTGATTGTTTACATTCCAGTTCTTAGACCATTGCATAGCACGCAGTTCAAGCAAGTTACTCTCTTGCTATAATTCCTATTTCTCCTTTGCACTTGAATCCTGAATATAATTTTTTGGAACAGGAAGCTCTTCTTTTTTTCCCTTGGTCATGTTTCCCATGCAGCCTTGAGGGTCTATTTTTTCAGTAAAGAGTCTTCCTCTTTTGAAGATCATTACCATTGCTTTGCCCTTCGCTCTGCTCTCACAGATCTAGGAACATCATTACTACTGTTATTCTAATGATTGTGCTAATGTAAGTTGCTGTCCCGAAAGTAAGAACCGCCTTAGCCCCACTGTGAGTCTTAAGTAGCACGAGACACATGAACAGCACAGACTTGCAGCAGAGAGCAGAGAAAATGACAAATAAATGGAATTTGTCACTTGTCATGGTGAACAGATACTCAAAGGCAGAGACATGTTTCTCTGTTGCAATGAGATGCCGAGGAGATCTGCCACGAAAGCCAGTCTATGCAATGGAGGAGACTTCAGTGGTTACAGTCCTTTCCTCCTCCTTAGGGCCTGTTTGTGCTCTCTCCTACCAATGCCTGACTGCCACCTACAGTTCCTACTCCGTGCTCATCACATGGCCATCAAAGGGACATACATTTAACATATACAGTCGTCAACTGCATTCGAAGGCACTGCTACTAAAGCATTTGGAACTTACCTCCTCCATAATGCAACAGAGGCCCAGAAATCTGTTATGGTTCTGGCCTGAGTAACTCAAATGTAAGCAAGAAAACACTTTTCTCTTAAGGCCATTTGAAAAATTAGCTGAGCTGTTTCTGCTGACCTTTCCCAATCAAATTCAGCCTAATGGAAGACATCTTGCCCAGTATGGAAGCCCCAGTATAATTCCTTAAAGTTTTCTACAACAGCAACAGACTTGAAAGAATCAGGAAAGGAAAAAAGAGTATCAGTAAAGGTGGTCAGAAATGTCAGTACAGCTGGCAGGACTTACTGTTTGGACTCTCACAGAGCCCACTCCATGAAAAGGCTGAATTTTAGCATCAAATCCTCGTTCTTCCTGATATCCACACTCAAGGATAACTCCTGCAACATTAGCACGAGCTTTTCTATGCTGCGCTTAGAAGGCCAAAGTTCTAAAGGAGATTAAGAAGTGGGTAACTTTATGTATACACCTAGTGTTTTGGATGACTGGAACCAAAATGTTATTTGATCCTGCAGACAGCAGTGAAGGTAATGATTCCCTCATCACAGGTATCAGAAAAAAATATACTGAAGACCATTGGAAATTTTTACAAAGAGAACAATGACAGTCTAGTCATTCCCCCTCGTTGCAAAAGTACAATTAAAAAAAGTACTTTTAGTAAAAAAGTGATAGAAACTTTATATCTACTGTAAAGAAACCAAATCCCACAAAATTCCTAAGCTCCAATTATGTGTGAGAATTTGCTACTTGGTTATACTGAGTATCTGAAGAATAAAGAAGGAAGCTGAAAATAAAGAATCCAGGAGCAAACCAAAGAACTACAAATCCCGACTGGAATATGATGTACTATGGAAGGGGTGAACCTACACAAGGGTACATGGGATGATGTTTTTGTGAAGTAATGCTTCCCAAACCCCTTGGAGCTCCACAAGGCCTAAGTGGCAGCTAGAACTCATACTTTATGCAGCACACACACACATTTTCAAAACCCCATAATGATCTCCCTCATCATAGAATCGTAGAATGGCATGGGTTGGAAGGGACCCCAAGGATCACAGAGCTCCAACCCCCTGCCACAGGCAGGGACACCAACCTCAGGCCTGGAGCTACACAAGGTTGCCCAGGGCCCCAGCCAACCTGGCCTGGAACACCCCCAGGGACGGGGCACCCATCCCCTCTCTGGGCAGCCTGTTCCAGCCCCTCACTGCTCTCTCTGTAAAAACCTTCCCCCTAATATCTAACTTAAACCTTCCTCCCTTTAGCTTTAATCCATCCCCCTTGTCCTGCCAGTCTCTGCCCTTTGAAGAAGCTGATTCCCCTCCTGTGTCTCTGCTCCCTTCAGGGACTGGCAGGCTGCAATGAGGTCCCCCCACAGCCTTCTCTTCTCCAGGCTGAGCCAGCCCAGCTCCCTCAGCCTCTCTTCACAGGGCAGGTGCTCCAGCCCTCTGAGCATCTCCGTGGCTCCTCTGAACCCTCTCCAACAGTCCCACATCTTTCTTGTGTTGGGCCCCAGATCTGGACACAGGACTCCAGCTGGGGCCTCACGAGGGAGAGTAGAGAGGACAATCCCCTCCCTGTCCCTGCTGACACCCCTCTTCCTACTTAAAGATGTTGATAAGCAATAATGAAGTTTTCAGAGGACAAAACAGGAAAGCAAAGACAGCCAAATGCCAATCAGTTTCAGAATGGAACAGACCTATCAATAGAGCTTTCTAAGCATCAGTCTTGATAGAAATATGCTAACCAGCAGGTATAAATCCTGTGAAAGGATGATAATGGAACTGACAAAGTTTACTGGTGACAGAATTATTTAGAACAGCTACATTAAAGCGCAGTCAGTGCTGTCAAAGGACTTAACAGTAATGAAATTGATAAAATGGCAAATAACACTCTTCAGGAAAAAAAAGCATGCTGGTTCCACAGACTGCTAGGAGAAATTAGGCCTACATAATTTAGTGTATAAAATGTATCGTATGTCACATTCTTGTTGATAAACAAAACTTCCTTGGGCTGAGTTTAAGGCAGAGAACACTGTTACGATACGGCTCTACAGCATTTGCATCTGGAAACTCAAAGCTGCTTTTCCTCTTGCTGTTAACACCACTGACTAGCAGAAGCCAAGTAACTGATACCCAACACCACTAAACCTGCAATCCAGCATCTGTATTGAATGATTTCACAACATAGATCTTTTCGTACTTTGATGGCTCCAACCAGTAATCCCCACAAGGCACCCACCTTTCTGTCACGTCACTTCAAACTTGAACAAGATCTAACATCAATGAGAGTGAAAAGCTGAGGAGCCTTTGCTACCCCAAAGGCAACACTTCGCTCCTGGTTAAGGTCTTCATGCTCTTGCACTCGGCCACATCCAGCAGCTGCATACTGTCCCTCATTGCCTCAATTCACTCCGGCTGCATGGGAAGCCTGTGATCGAGGAGGACACCAGGGGTTCAGCTGAGCACTGGTACAAGGCACCATTACATGAATCTTGCATTTGGCAGCAGTTTTCAAAGCCTCTGCCTGACTGTTTTGGTTGATAAGCCTGGGATCCCTTTGTGCAAAGGGAGAGCAACGTTCCTCTATTTGCTGCTCTTACCCCCATTCCTTCTTTTTTAAGTCAGATGGTCAGAACTATGTTCATTGCTGAAGATGTAGGTGCAATGTAAGTTGAAGAGATTGTTTTTTCTTTGTCTCTAATAGACTTACACACATAAATTTGTCCTCTATTTTTAATTCCTAACTTTGCCAAGCAAAGAGGTTATATTTTCCAATTATTCACGCTGGCAGCAGCCCCCAGGAGCAAAGCATTAGTAACTACACACCACTGCACGTGTGGAACCAGACCTTGGCTGCACGCCGCTGTCAGAAGTTACTCAAATAAACACAGCTAGCTCGGAGGTAGAGCTGAAAGTTAAGTGCAAGATACAACAATGTAAATATTTGAACTAAGCCCATTAGGTATATCTAACCTTTTCAGAGTGCTTTTATCAAAGAGTGTTTTCACATCCAGACTCATCCAACACCCGTGCTGTGAACGTGCAGCCAGCTATGCTCCCCTCTGTAAGGAGAGGGGCCCAGCACGGGCCTAATCAGTATGTGTAAATACCTGGTAGGAGGGCGTAAGGGCAATGGAGCCAGGTGCTGCTCAGTGGTGCCCAATGGCAGGAGAAGAGCACACCAATGGAGCACAACTGCATAAGCACTTCTGTAGCCAAGGGCAGAATCAAACTAGTGTTGCCATTGCTACCAAAAGGCCACAAGCACCGTAACTGGGCCTGTCTTCACCCCGCACAGCCCTCATCCCAGGCTGCTTGGGTAGTTACCAACAAGTTAGGAATGCCTGCTGACATTCAGTACCAGGTGTCTCTTGTTGCAATGCACAGTTCAAGTGTGGGGTAGTACAACAGCAAAGGCCTTTGGAATACACAATCTATCTGGTAACAGCTTTCAGCTAGGACCAACCGCTTTGTACCGGTACTTTGTGCTTACAACGTACCAAGGTTCTCTCTCTCTCTCTGCTTTCTACTTCCCAGCAATTACAATAAACCCCAGAGCAGTTTTAAAAATACCCACCATTTCTTGAAGGAAAAATAATGGATCTCTCTTCTACCACACTTGAAGTGGCTTCATATACTCTAAGTTCATTACCATGAATTTTTCTGGACAGCTAAAAGGTTTAATCCACAATTCTGAAGGTAATAAACAGAAAATTATTATTTGTAAACAGATGGTTTATTCATGTTTTGTTTCTTATGATTTTTATCAAGTGTATGTCCATGCAAGGACAAATCCACAGCTAGTTATTTTTGTTAGAAGTCTAGAATAGTAGAACAATTTCCTGACTGTCAGCTAGTCCAAATCCTTCCCCAAGCAGGGGGGAATACCTCCAGGGATGGGGCCTCCACCACCTCTCTGAGCAACCTGGGCAAGGGATCCACACCACCCTCAGAGTGAAGAACCTTTTCCTAATACCCAGCCTAAATCTGCCGTTTTCCAGTTTAAAACCCTCACCCCTCCTCCTACCACTCCCTGCCCTCTGGAACAGTTCTGCCGCAGCTTTCCTATAGGCACATTTCAGGGGCTGGAAGGCTGCTCTAAGGTCCCCCTGGAGCCTTCTCTCCAGGCTGAACCAGCCCAACTCTCTCAACTTATCTTCACATCATGTCATAGCCTACGTTGCAGTCCCATGGATGAATTTACAGACGTGCAGCATACAAACAATTGTAACTGTGTGTACACTGACCCTAACACCTTCCTTCAGGTATGTAAAAAACAGTAAGCTGAGAATAAAAGAAGTTTGAATTAGCCCTTCCTTATCAGAGAGGGTAAGGAAGAGAGCTTAGGCTAATATAGCAAATATCTATCTATTACGCAAAATTAGGAACTTCAAGTTTCTGTTCCATGAACCAGTCATTATGCAATTTGAAGAGGAGGAGTAGGAAATCAAAACCAACTATGGTTTAAACATGTACTATGTTATCTGAAAAACACTCCCCACAGAGCAGCACAGGTACATCTGCTGCTGCAAAAGCTTTTTCTATCAACAACTCTGTACCTGGATTAGCCTGTTCCAGAGCAGAGATGGGATCTTCACTGACAAGGGATTTACAAGGAAAAGCTAGCTGAAAGACCAGAGGAAAAAGCCCTTAATGAAAGCTACTGTGGAAAAATAAAAGGAAGAATCATCTTAAAAGTGAAGTTCAAACACCACAACATGTTTTGGCATGGCTGGGAGAACAAGAGAGCACACACTAGGGCCAAAACCAGCGGCAGTCAGGATATGCCTGTAAAAACCATAATGTGAGAGGGAAGAGACACTTCAGAACCAGGAAAAGATAAACTGCTGGTAGGTCTCATGAGAAAGTTGGAGGAAAAAAAGTACTCCAGCAGCTCAAGCCGCGATCAGCTGAAGCTGTGTGGAACGGCACTTGGAGGTGCAAAGCGAAGCAAGAGAACACACACAAATCAAACAAGTGTTGACAAGACAAACCTAAGTGGGAACATGGAAAAGGAGCAGAAAACAGAAGACTCAACACGGAACTTGTATCTCAACAGTGGATGTCTGGGATTCACTGAGGAGTATTTGAGAGCAAAATAGAGAAAAGATACACATATAAACTTAATTATACTAAAACCCCAGAGTTTTAGCTAAATGATAAAGCAGCAAGTACTGAAAAAAAAGTGCTGAAAGACAAATAGTAATAAATAGAGGATGAAATACAAGAGGGAATACAAGAGTTTGAGTGCATTAATTAACACAAAGACAGGGGACTCAAGTGAAATAATTAATCAAGACCCACTAAGGAAAAAGGAAAGAAAAAAAACCACAGAGGAACATTGCAAGGAAGGCAGGTTTAATCTGCTTTAAATCCTTATTTACCATCTCTTCTCACACTGCTTTGGATCATACACCTTATACATCTTCTCTCAATTAGCTGAAATTAAAAAATGGCCCTGGATATACATCAGTATTGCTATGGCACAAGTACTGTTCTCTGTGGCTACCCAAGTGCCAGGCACTACTCACACAGCCGCAGAGTAAAACGTCCACCTTTCTTCTCCCTTCCCCACACTAGCTGTGGGTCTCAAAGCTTGGTGGAAAAATCTTGGAAGTGGGAAATATAAATCAAGCAATACTGGGGCAAAATAAAGAATTTTACCACAGTCCAAAGCCAATGTTTTATTTTCTTTTTCTTAGCATTTTGTAACAAACCACTCAGATTCTCCCACCCCAGGTTTCAGCACTTAAGGCACTCTTTCCTTTTGGTCCTGCTCCTCTGCTATCAGTGTGATGTTCCTGGAAGTCTTAATATCAGGATGCCTTTACTGTAATAATCTCACAGTTTAAAGTTTAAGGAGAGTACCTTGAGTCTTTTTTGTATATTACCTTTTTTACTTTTTCTTACACAACTACATTCTCAGCTGGAACTCCACATCAGCACAGACTCTGTCTAGTAATTGCTTCGTTGTCCTTCCCACTTGAAGCTTTCCTTGAAGTCCACAATAAAATCACCAAAGGGTTTATAAAAACACTGTATGGATCGACTGCTTGATGAGAATGTTCAAAAATTAAGTTACATTGCTGATTCAGGGCCCTGTTCAGCTGTATGTTCTGGCTCTGTCACTCTGGAACAGCCTAAAGCAACCTCACAACATGGTCATCCAATGGAATGAATACAATGCTGTTTTGGCTGCTGAAGCAAAGCCAAACCAGTGGGAAGTACACCTGTCTGTCTGCCTCTCTCTTCTCCTGCATCCCAAGCTCATCTGTATAGATGTGCCCTCACAGAACACATTCCTTCCTTGTACTTGTTGGAACCCATCATTTCTTCCTTTTGCCTTATACTTTCCCACATTTAAAAGCACAAGTTGACCTCTTCATCCTTCATTTCACCGGTAAGGATGCTTCAGTTTCCCTACCTCCTTGCATTTACCCTATTAATGAGCTCTCATGCATTTAATTAACTTTTTTCCTAAAACATTTAGTCCTTTTTTTCCTGCTATTCCAGGCTGATAAGAACTAGTAAGGCACGCCTGCCACCTTACATTGTTCCCATGAGATCAAAGTCTCAAAACCCCTACGTGATAAAAGCATTGTTCAAAACAGCGCAGCGTCTTTCACTGCTCCCAGCCAGAATGAACCACAAGCTCTGATCAACACAGGCAGGCAGACAGAACACTTCCAGGGGTGAGGAGCGCAGGTGCTCCCCTTCCCAAGCACAGCTTCTTGCCTAGTTTTCCTTCGGAACACTGGGAAACACCGGCCAGTTAGTAACATCAGTTCTGTGGGTACTTCCCTGAAAGCAAGCTAAGGGATATTCACCTGTGCCTTCACCTGAGCATGTTACACGACAAGTGAAGCCCTGCAGTTCATTTCCCATCTTCTTCAGCTCAGGTACTGAACCTGGCCCATAGTATTTCTCATGATATTATAACCTAACGTAACCACAAGGAAGCTCAATTGTTAGTACCTATGCTACAGTGAATATACCTTACAATTAAAAGTGCACCATGCTAATACACGTTACTTTGTACTATGCTAATAGGACTCTACTGCACAGTCGAGACCAATTACCTTAGCTGATTTGGGTAGAGACCTAATTGCAGCCTACCAACACTTAAAGCAGTCCCACAGGAAAGTGGGAGATGGGCTGTTCTCCAGGGAGTGCAGGGACAGGCCAAGGGACAATGGCTTCAAGCTGGAAGAGGGCAGGGTTAGGTGAGATGTGAGGAAGGAATTCTTTCCTCTGAGGACAGCGAGGCCCTGGCACAGGGTGCCCAGAGAGGCTGTGGGAGCCCCATCCCTGGGGGTGTCCAAGGCCAGGCTGGATGGGGCTTTGGGTAGCCTGGGATAGTGAGGGTGTCCCTGCCCATGTCAGAGGGGTGGGACTAGATAATCTTTGAGGTCCTTTCCAACCCAAAGCATTCTGTGATTCTAAGATTCAAATTCTTCCTTCCTTCCTCTGGTCATTTTTTTCTCCCTACAATGTATTAAACACCTCTGTAATCACTGAGTTAAGTTTACTAAGCTACCATTTACCACAAAAGCAGTGTCAAAACAAAATCCAACTTTAATGTTACATCCCAACTCATGAGGTAAAAGAAATAATGACAGCTTTCTATACATGCCATGCAAACTAGTAATCGCTGGCCTAAGTATCAGACAACCAGAGCAATAAAGCAATATCCCAAGTGAAACCAACTGACAACTTTTACAGGCCACCTCGTCTTTCTTCAGGCCAAACAGCTTATACCAACAGCTGGGCCTGTACTCTAGTAACACCCTGCAGACTGCTGAACCCAGCCACTACTTCTTATCAGCCAGCTGTAAAGATATGAAGGCAGGCATCTCAGAAGCCTAGGAGAGGAGTTTCGTATTTACAACCTTATCTTGAGTTATAAAGATCATATGAATATAGTTTCACTCTTTGATCTTAATCAATGCATTTTTAATACAAAGAAGTAACTGGAACAACATGAAAATGAGTGGCAAAATGAAAGGTAATGAGAAGTCTCTACAACGTGGGACAGAGAAGATGTGTTACATCTCAAAAGAATCCCAAGGAAGATGACAATGAACTATCAGAGAGCAAAATAAAGTGGTTGTTCCACACAGCGTATAAATGAAGTAAAATCCTGCTGTTAGAGGCTACCATGGAAACCAGGGAAAAAAATTGAAAAGGGTTGGAAATAAGGTATCAAAGAAATTTGAGAGTTAGAATATCCTTCGTTGCTGTTATACAAAATATTTTGCTTATAAAAGGGCCTGGGCTGGTATCCTTCTGCCTGCAACATTCTCCAAGGGGCCTGGGCAGACAGGACACACGAAGTGTTTAAAATTCTTTAGAGTTCACCAAAAAAAATAATAGATGTATCTGTTTGACAGAAACAGAAGTAACCCCAAATGTGCACATCATAAATTGAACTCTAAGCCATGGATATAGTTATAAATTTTCAAAAAAATATATTCCCCAGTGAGATCTCATACGTCAGAAGGGGGAATAAGCTGTATTCTGCATACAGCACCAGTTTTATGTCAGATTTCTACATGAACTACAAACCTGTGCTATCCGGATGCTAGCTGCAGAACACTGGATTCCCCAGAGAACAAAAAGCAAGCTAATTCATCCAGGTTTTCTGCATCATTATAATTAAGATTAAAAACCCTTTGAAACTCAGATAAGGACTTGAAGACAGTCTGAGAATCTCCTACGATTCCCTCTGTTAATCAGGACTTAGCATTCCAATCTGTTAGTGCAATACCCACAAGTGGCACCAGAGATTGCCTGGAGTATATTTTCTTCTGTATATTAACAGAAAGGATTACATCTTCTTGAAATAAATTCCATGGTGACAGGTTGATTATAGTTAAATACCTGCTTGAAAAATTACCAAAGTGCTGCATATCCGTAAGCTTCATCGTCTCATAATTCAGAGCAAAAAGATGCTCTATCATTGGCCACTTACCCACTGGTCAAATAACAAAGGAAGATATGGAACCAAGCTTACACCTTTCCTCTGAACCTGAAACCAATGTGCTTTGCTGGTATTTTACCAATGGTGCCACATCAGGATGAAATTATGTTTTCTAGCCAGGCATGACAGTTGAATTTATTTTCTTCTCTCTTTAAAAGCCAATTGTGTATATGATTTGTATACAATTCTTGGTATTGGACTGCAAAAATCAGGTTTTTGTTTTGTCAGGTGATAGTTTTAGAATAACCACCTCACTGCAGCACAGAACTAACCTGGCTTCACAGGCTCTACAGAAAGAATTTTAATGATTTCTGTTATATTCCCCACTGATGCTCGCTTCACAAGACCGGAGAATCTTCCGCTGGCTCCAAACTGTAAGTAAAACCTTAAGACAGGAAGTTCTTCTTGTTAAACCTGGTGTTAAGAGGAGAAAGGTCACTCAGCAATCTGACTGACCCAGCAACTGTTGTCATTTCCACTCCCCTCCTGTTTCAGAATCCACAACTGTCACAGGTCACAAGACCAGAGGCTGATTTACAGTTGCAGCTGGATGACATGGCATTCAATGCCTCCTTCCACTATTGAAGTCTGAAGGGAACACACTTTGAGGACTCCAGTTGAGCTCACTTCAAACAAAAGCCATGCGAGCAATAACCTTGGAACCAAAGGAGTTCCCTAGGAATAATGCTGTCGTGCACACAGCCACTTGGTGCACTAGGAATTCAAGGGGAAACACAGGTGCTCTAGTTGCCAAGAACCCCTATTTCTTACCGTTCATAACTTTGGAGATGAAAAGTGGACTCTTGACAAATCCAGCTCTAATTAAAAGAAACGATGTTGCTACAGGGATCTGTAGGAATGTACTTCACCTGGTGTGTTACATTTGGTATTTTTTAAGCCTTCTCCAAAAAACAGATGTCTAAAAGGCAGCAGGTGAGAACATAGAGTAACAGCAGTTATTTGTTAAACTCAAAAGATGTTCTTTTTTTGAAATGCATCTGCCTCCTCCTCCTCAATGAGCAAATCCCAAATTAAATTTGAAGGGCTGATTAAACTGACTTGAAGAATACAAGATGAAAATCAAAACAGGGTGAAAAAATGGTTTAAATCATCAGAACGGAAAACTGCTGCATGTTTATGTTACCCCAAATTAAACTGCCACTACAACCACCAAATCCACAAAACTATTCTCAGCTAAACTCTTTGGAAAAAAGGCATTTGTTTCCATCAAATATACACATACTATCTCCTGTGCTAGTTTGTCATTTAATGAAAATTATGCCTGTTCACAGCACTGCTGGGTCCTTCTGAAATGCCCTGATTGTATAATCACATGAAGTCACTCACACGCTATTCCATTTCCCTATACAGACTAGGCAATGTGTGCATTAATCAGCTTTGCTCTCTGAAAACGAAAGCTTAGCTGTTTCTTTTAAGAGTAAAACTCTGGTCTCTCCTCTCTCTGGAAGAAAAACTGCCTTTAAGGAAGTTTATACACTCTTGCTGGTAGTTCAGCGACTTAATTTCTGAATTGTTTCTGAGTCTAGGAGTGTGATTGGATCAAGTTTTGGTTCTTACCTCCCAAACAATTCTTAGGACACCAGGAGATTACGGGGGTTTGTTGTTTGGGGACAGGCTGGTGGGTGAAGGGACTGGTTCTGTATCTGTTTCTGTGTCTGGGTGACAGAAACTTTTGGGAAGAGGGACTCTCCAGTTAGGCCAGTCACAGCCCTGCACAGCTATGCAAACAGAAGCTCAAGTCAGCCTCTAAAACTGCAATTCTGCTGGGCTGCAGCATATAAGTCACAAAATATTCACAACTTCCCTTAAAAATGCCCGACTGAAGAATTCACTGCATTCAAATAAACCCCTGCCAACTCTTCATGGCCCCTTGCTCAAACACGCAGCCCTCGTACACCACACCTCCTGTGGCCATTCCTGTATTCACCTACCCATCGTTACCTGTGGTAAGAAGCAATACCATATCCATCCTTTAGTCTTCCTGGAACTCCCAGTATTCGTTACCTGCTCTTTCTCCAACATCGATAATCCCAGCAGAGTACTCACTCAGAGTCAGGTCTCCTATTTCCAACAGTTTTTAAGAACTTCTTGCTACTTGTTTTTACTGAATTTCAAGAACAATCACTTCATAATGGCAACAATTCCTTGTAAACCACTGCCATTTTCTACTACCTCTTAGCACAGAGCCCCCTCAAGAACCTCATGGTTCAATTCTCATAGTTGGCTCAATAATCATGATCCAGAAGCCCATCCTGGGAATAAACATGGGCTTGCCATACTAAATAGATCTAAAGGAAAACTCGGTTTAGTGGTTTAATCCTTGAGAATTTTGGGATCTCATAATTTCTAGAGTCTAAAAAAATGTAATTATTTCAAATAACAACATCACTGGCTATATCTATGTATCTAAATATATCTACAATAAGTTTTCATTCCCAAAAGTTGCTATGAGTACTTATAAGCCTTCTTACCATTACCACAGTTCCCTAAATCACATCAACTTCCAAGTTATACAGAACAATTATTTCCACAGTGATCAAATAAACAAAATAAACAGTAGAGATTGTGGTAAATTGGTCAAACTACATAAAAGGTATTTCAAAAGATGAAGCCATGAGTTTGTAGAAGCTTAATTCCACACCACATGGTGCCTATTAAATTCTCCTGACTGCTCCTGAGAGGAAAGGCTTTCTAACCAGTCACAGGTGGTTTAGCTGTCTACCTCTTGAGTTCACCTCTCTATAAATCAGGCCATTTCCAACTGAAATACCCAGGACTCAACGTTCCATGTACGAAGTTCCAATAGCAGTTCACAGAATCATAGAATCTCCTGGGTTAGAAGAGACCTGTAAGATCACCGAGTCCAACCACAGCCTAACCCTGCCCAGCCCACCTCTAGATCACGTCCTTAACCACATCTACATGCCTCTTAAATCCCTCCAGGGATGGTGACTCCATCTAAGCCAAGTTGTTCTAAGCTGAAATTTAAACTAGTGGTGTTAACTGCAAGATGCATGAAGCATTTCTACTGATGAGCTTGCTTATCAGCTGACAACAACTCTCCAAGAACTCAGTTTGCCCTTCCTAAGGGTTATCTGTTTCTCATTTAAAGATGCATACAGAGACTGCTGGCAAGGGAGCTCCTCACTGTTCCTCCAAGATTTGATAATAGTTCTGTACAACCCTCGTTTCCACCCATCCAGGCAACCAAAACCACTCCACCATGCTTCTTGTTTGATATAAATGAGGAGGTCATAAAAGCAATTTAAACAAGTCTTCCCTCTAATGGGTTTGGCCCTCCCTGTGCCAGAAAATGCCATAACTTCCAGTGAAAGGGAGGTGAAAAATTGTAAGGCTTAGCTGGTCAGGTTAAAGACAACTGAAGCAACGTGATCTGATCGACATAAAGAAGGAATGAAGTAGACAGGAGTGGAATGAGTGCAGGATTGTGCCTATTTAAGAGCCTCCTTTTTATTTTTCCAAATTTAGTTGTATCTTCTTTGAAACTCAGGTTGCTATTTTTCTTCTACACCCAGCTACCATTGGATGCTTGCAGATTAAGGAAATATTGAATTTGTTTCAACTGCTTTCTTTGTCCCTGAGAATGAGGCTTTTTTGTTAGGCACAGACCTTTTTAATCATCCCTGCCTTTCTCTCTTCAAAAGTAATTACTGAAGTGTGTACTGGCATTACACTTAACAAAACACATCTACAGTTTCCATAAGGCAAATGCCAGAATGGTCATTTTTTCTTTCAGTGTTTGCTGAGAGAAATCTCAGTTTTGGAATTTAATTTCCACACTTGGTCTGGAAAAAGTCAGACTCACCCTTGGGTAGAATTTGCATCTTTGGAATTAGAGGCACAAGGAGCCTTCCTATTTGTTATCCGCTACAAAAGCACTAGGATGTAGTGATAGTTGATCACTTTTCCTAATTCCTGTCTTCACAGAAAGTATCCTCTATGTCACCTTGAAAAAAGCCCTCAGTGATGCCTCTCACACTGAGGTAGAGACAAGCTCCTACACAGGCACAATTTGCTCACAAGTCTCAAACAATCCTGCCAAAAAATAAAAATCAAATTAACGTTTTTTCTTATCGGCTTAGCACAGAGGCATCCCTCCTGTATCAAATTCATATCAAACAGAAAGCAAACTAAGCATAAAGAGGCAATGGCACAGGTAGGGCTAGCAAGACAGCGAGGATTCCAAACCATTAACACCAAGAGGCGTTTATTGCTCTTCTCTTAAAATGTTGTAGCATCAAAGCATCATTGACCTTGAGAGAGCCTTCTCCATCAGTACCTCTGCAATCAGCGAGCGATACCATTGTCCAGGTTGATATGGACATGATGAAATAAATTCCAGGGAAACAAGCAGTAATATTTGAAAGCCTTATGCAGCTTATGTCCAATGAGCAGCACCAAAAATGATTTTACAAGCTATGCTTTTACTTAGTAGTACACAGGAGTAGAACGTGGCCTTTGTTCCACCTTTACAAGGCCTGCTTTCATTTTCAGCCAAGATGTGAACATATTACACAGAACTGGCAGTGCAGAACCTGCTCTTATACTATAATTTCAAAGGGAATTCATCTTTCCTCACTTTATACATTTGGTCTTTAATATTCTAGTATCTCAAGTTCTGTCATCAATGAAATAAGATTTATTTTACATTACTTGAACGTTGATACTGATTCATATCAATAAATTGGTTAATAGCTGTTGTTAAGCCACCTTAACTTTGGTCACATGAATAGCAGAGAGTAATAGAAAATATGTTTGGTTTAAATTACCACCACTCCTGTTACCAATTCACAGGGTGAAATCCCAGACTGAAGTCAGACATCAGCACAGCAGGTATTTCATTCAGATTTTGAAACAGACCAGTATGCCCTTCGTTGCTGCCTCCTGTGCTGCAAGGTCAGCAAATTCCTGAGGGTTTTTTCCCTACTTTCTGACAGTGGTAGGATGCACCTTTTGGGAAAAAGATGCCATTAGTTCACAAGTGGCCATAAAATGTGAAGTAGTATTTCAGATCTTTCAGATCTGATTTAGTTTGGGGTTTTCTGAGGCTTCAAGTCCCCAGAAGAATTTGGGAGATGCAAAGAACCAAAAGAGAAATTAATTTGTAGTTATTTTTCCCATTGCCAAACAAACTTTGAAGAGCTAAAGAATAGGAAAAATGAAAAGAAAAACCAAACCAAACTGTAAGGAAGAAAGAGTATATTAGCTGAAAAGTGCCGATACAGGAAGAAATATTGAAAACTTTTTTTGGTTGAAAAACGATACACTCAATGAAACCAAAAGCTTTAGTTTTAAGAATATCAACAAATACCAACCACTTAGGCTTTTTCACCAAAAAAAAAGTATGTCATCGCATTAATTGTCAAGTCTTTGACATGTACTTTTCAATCTTACCTTCATTTCAAGAACTAACGAAGCATTTAATGCCTAGGAATCTGATTTCTCTTCCACCCAAGGCAGTTAATAATTTGCACCTGATTTTCAGTTTGAATTTGATGAGCTTTCACTTCACGATAAACAACCTGTAAAAATGACCTCAAGGCTCAGAAACAAGAAGTACAAAGTTCAGGTCTGGTTTATCTGCCCCACGCATGAAATGAAAATTAGGTAATTTCTATCTTTCAGTCTTACCTTCCCATTTCTGAATGTGGTTTAACAGCTTGTTTGTAATTGCCTCATACAGTTATTGGGGGGGTACTCACTTCTCTATAGCCTGCATACAAAATATTTGATAAATCCTTCACATTACTGTGACTTAGATCATGTTATGAGTAGGTAGCCTTTTCTTAATGTGTATTAGTCCTTTACTTTGGAACTTCTCTGGTATACTCACACACTAATGTGGGGTTTTGTTGGAGAAACTGAGAAAGCATATTTTATACCCTTAATAAAAACACTGGCTCCAATGCAAGGAGTAGCATTCTTGCCTAATTTGTTCAAAATCCTACTTGTTTGGGATATCACACAATGGGTGAAGAGATAGAGCGTGCCAAAGCCAGTAGCATTTCTCACCAACGAAAGGACCACTTGCAGAAAATTATATTTATCCAGCAGCCTCCTCTCCATGCTCAGTAACAACCACCTGTATTATTCTATCCACAACAGACTAATAGTTGTTAAACCGTTCCTCTATTCACAATGTTATAGCCCCTATTAAAGTATTATTAATCAGAGCAATTAACACTATTTCTTGGCCAATTTGCTTTCTGAAATCTTGACCACAGCAAAGCAAGCAGCTGCTTCTCCATTTCTTTTCCAGAGGTCACTTTACAGTGCTTTTTCCTGGGTTCAGCCTTCAATTTATTTTGGCAAAACAAAAATCTATTGCATTGCTTTTAATTAAGAGCACAGAACATTAACCCAAATCCAAATGAGCGTGCATCCTGCATTCAAGCAAGCTCACTCATAGCTCCTGCCCTCGTTGACTCAGTCTGACCCATTCAACCATGGGATTTTTTCCAACAATCTTACAAGAACAAGTAAGGAATGACCAGAGAGTCAAGGCTGAGAGCTGGAGGAGTGTGGATTCAGAGGTGGCAGTCTGAATGTTTGTTCACCACCACCTGATTCCACACAGGAACCTATAGAGAAGATGTTGAGGTGAAAAACAAGATGTGAGAAACATCATATTAAATAAATTCACCTGTTTCCTTCACCAACTACTCCTAAAAACAACTTCAGTGTGCCAAATTACAAAACTACTTCAATGGAGAGCTCCCCACAATCTAAAGAAGCTAAGAATTGCTAAGAATTTCAGAGTGAGGGAGTCCCACCAGCTTGGTTTTATCTGTAGCTGCTGTCTCGGAGCTGTCTGCAGTAGCAGCGCTCAAACCGTTTCTGAAAATCTGCTTGAGAATTAAGAGGTTTCTGGCTTCCCTATCAGAAATGAGAGGGAAGGAAAGAGTGGGAGAGAAAGAATGGGAATAATTTCACTATATACTTGAAAGCAGTCAAGTAGTTCTCCTCTTCAACTGTAAGAGAGATCTTTTTTTCGTGCAAAAGAAAGCCTCTTTTCTTACATGGACTCGATGGGGTGGTTTGTGCTTTACAGCTGAAGAGGCTGTTTCAGCCACTAATTGCTTCTGGTTAGGAAAAAAATATTTATTTCACAAGCATGGCTCTCTGCCTTTCAAACACAGAAAGGTCAGAGTGCTTGGGGGTTCTGGGTTTGTTTTGTATCAATAACAGAAGGGAAGAGCAGACAGCAATGTAGATACCCAAGTCAGCTCTAAATCCGCAGAGCTCCAGAAATGACAACAGCCTGGTTGTCATAGCAGCAGAGCATGATACCTGAGCTAATTACTCAGTCTGAGAAGCAGAGCTAATTAGCCCAGATGCAGCATCATACTGACACAGTTATAATCCTTCTGGGACCTGGGCATGCATATTGCTGATTAGACATTTCAGCTTGCTTGCAACTAGCTCAGCAATCTCCACGTGCTACACTGTGCTTCATGCAAAGAAGGGCTAAAAAAAAAAAAAAAAAGGCAAAAATCTGTTCCTACAGAGAAGCAAGCAATGAAACACTGCTCTGAGGAACCCCCACTAAACTAAATGCTGAGTCTGCAACAGAAGAGGATGCCTCTATCCACAACACTACAGAACAAACTACAGAGTCTGAAATGGAAATCTCAGTGGCATGGCACCACTTCCAACCCCCAGCCAAGAGGGAGTTAACTGAAAATACAACACTCTAAGTGAAAAAAAGTTCCCTGTTATCTAAAAATGCAAAACCTGATATTAAGTTTCTGATAGAGAAGTCAGAATGTAAATACAACACCACCTGCTCTACAGATCATGAATACTGTGGAAAAGAAATACTACCAAGGAACCTGGCATTTACTTGCTGCTTTTCCAGGAAGAAGTAAATTAAAACTACCTTTTTCCACTTTTCTAAGGAACTATCTGATACAAGATCCTCCCTCTAAAAGAAACAATAAAAAGGGTAGGAAACAAAAAAGTCACTTTATCACCCCTTGTTAACTATTTTTCTGCCGCAGAAATACAGTGTAACATCATGGAGCAGCCCACACAGACAAGGAGTGACATGCAGGGATTTTTGTTGGTATTCTCCAAGAAAAGAAATAGCAAGATAAAGGAAAATTTCTTTAAGAAACTGTTTTCACTTCTCTGTACTCAAAATCAGGAAAGGCAACATACCCACTGAGTAGGCAAACTGGTGGGAAGATGGGATGAAAAGTGATTTAACCCCTGTGCAAATCTAATGCTTGAACTGAGATGCTTCTGGTCGTTCAATAGGACAAGCATGCAATTGATACCAAACAACCTTTTAAAGAGTCAGAGGCATTACTGAAGTCATGCTAAAACCAAATCTCTCCTGTTTTAGCAGACATTACCAAGTGAACCAAAGCATGTTATATAGAAAGGAGCTAAAGACACAGATACACAGAGGAGCTGACAAAGGACAGATGGGCTTCAGTCTTTGGTTTGCATTTATTCGGTTTTAAGTTGCACAGACCTTTTAAGCTCAGCTTAAACACATTGATTTTACCACTTTTTAGTATTAATAACTTCCATAGCATGCCTGCTTATTCACAATTACAACAGATCACTTCTCATTCCAGGAACATCTCTAAGGAAAGCCAGAGGATGCAAAGCGTAAGCACTGCCCAGAAGAACGGGATAAATACATAAAAATCAATGTTTCTCTAAACAGAGAGGTATTTTTGTCAGAGTCAGTACTGTTGCTAAATAAAACAGTTTGGTGCCTAAATAATTTCTGATTTAAGTGAGAAAATAGGCAGACACTCTTCACTGTCCAAAAGAAGTGCCATGCTAAGTGCATTTCACATGTATTTAGATATTAGGTAGTTCTAAGCACTATTAATTAGATTTATAAACCAAACAACACTTTCCAAGTTTCTTGAGGAACCTTCTCTCAAAGTCTGTTGTCCTCCTCCTCTCAAGTTAATGATCCTAAAGTTACATATATTATCAGTAAGCATTTCGGTCCAGCACTGGGGAAGGTGGCTGGAGAATCTGAGACAATGTTAGTGGAGCAAACTGAAAAGAAGAAAATTAAGAAATATTAAGGAAGATAAAGCAGTCATTGAGAGACACAGGAGCTGTTATTTGTCAGAAACAGAAGCAAACAAGAATGCCAACAAAATCTTTAAAGGGAATAAAAATATCATAATAGAGCATATCACCTTCCCAGGAAAGAGAAGCTTAGTCTTCCTCACAAAACAGAGACAGCCCCAGATTTTCAGACCTCGTTTCCGTTAAGGACAGCTTAGTATGAGCTTTACCTTAAGTGGGGTAAAATCTCTTCTGATAAAGTTTCTCCTTATTCTAGAAAATAGGCATGTTTCTGGAAACTGGGAAGACCTGTTTGCCAGGATTTTAACCCTGCTTATAGCTGCACCCTCTGCAAAACTTCCAACACAAAAATAACCACCCAAACACACTACAAACTCAGAGGACAAGTCCGTTTTTTGCTTCCTTTCTGCTGTCATGGCTCTTTGGGACCAGAAGGCCACTAAAGCAAGCTCAGCACAGAGATATCCCCAAGGGTACAAAACAGAGTGCCAAAAATGGATAGAAAATCACCATTTAAATAAATAAATGAGAAGAAAAAAATAGATGACATCAGCTACTGAAGTGATGCTGCTTCCCAGCCAATAACAGAAAGCTTTTCTGGGAAGCAACTGCTACAGCAGCATATGGGTGACAGTGGGCATTCAGCCTGCAACAGTTTAAAACACATGAATCTTCTGAGATTATAAGAGTTCTGCTTCCTCTAACGAGGAGAAAGAGAGGAGAAAAAAATTAGAGAGCAGCAGGGGGATGAAGACCTATTTATGACATGCCTCCACCAAAAGCTTGCATCAACAAGAATAAAAATAATATACGGCCAAGTTCTGGTTTTATGATAACCAAATTCTTAGAAAGCAGCTTGTGGGTTGTTTTGGGGTTGGGTTTTTGTTTTGGGTTTTTTTTTTTAAATATACCTTCAGGAGAACGTTAAAAAAACCCCAAACATAATACAACTACTTTCATGAAAGCTGCCAAACAGCTCTGAAAAATATTTTAGGGAATCTGTGTGAACAGTACAGACACTGACACAGGCTGTTAGTCTCAACCCTAAGCTTCAGCCCTTTCACAGAACGCTTCCAGAGCTTCAGCCTTTCCTATCATCCACAAAGTAAGGTTATTTCCTTAAGCTATGAAAAAGGGTTGCTAAACACGCTGACAGCTTGTATTTCTTGTCTCTGATGCTTTTACCTGCACTTAGGACTTCACCTTATACTTAAGAAGGAAGAAAAGGGACTTCTACACAGATTATTTGATGCCTAAGGGTACATTTCTTTATCAGTTAGAAAATGAAAAAGAACTTCTGAACTGTCAAGTTATTTTCAACTCCACCCAGAGCAAATTATAGGAAGCATCAGAAGACAGGAAATGGTTTGGTTCTGGGCACTATGGAGAGAACAGAGCTCTGTGTGTGTCTCTTTTCAAGGCTGACTTAACTGAAAAAAGACAACACATGAAAAATTCATTAGAAGGTAGAGCATGGCAAGAGAATGCTGGCAGGGCTGACTGCTGCCTGCCTGGTGATGGGACAGCTTAGCTCGGATAAAGAAGGCAGCCTGCTTGCTGCTGCCTTAAGAAAGTATTACAGAGGGAGAAATAAAATTGGTGCTTCATCCAGAAGAAATCTTTCTTGCTAACTGAAGTCAACTGAAGCCTGACTCCTTCCTCTTCAGTTTAAAAAAACAACCCCATCTTTTTCCTAGAAAAAAAGAAAACACAGCAGAGTTAAGGTACAGTTACACCTACGAACTCTTGTAACAAAAAATGGGAAGAAACAGAAAGAGGAAGTAAAGATACGCCTACCTTGGTGAACAGATCTTTTGTCTCCTTTTGCTGACGAGTAGCGTCTCAGTGGGGATTTGTACACTTTAGGATGATGACAGGAAAGTGAGAAATAGAAAGGGCAGGCTCTTGACAAACAAGCTTTAAATAAAACCATTCCTGCATGTAGGCATTATTGTGTATAAACCATGCAGACGAGGAGTACCGGTGCACGTGCCTCCCACATCTTTACCAGCATTTGCACTAACACACGTTTGTATGACTGTCAGATTTACTCTATACAACTTGTTGCCAACGTTCTGTACCTCGACATCCTGAACACTGGATAAAGAAGTTGATTAAATCCAGAAGTGCTATGTCCCTGTCTTGTTTATATGATTCAATCCAGTCGTCCACCACAGACTGTCAAGAAAAAAAGAATACTTATCAGAGACTCTTAAAAAGTATTTTTATTAAAGGCAAATGACTTATTCTTTTCAGAATATAATTTTAAAACTGAGCATTTATTTTGCATAATTAAACACTTGTACAAATTCAGAAATCTATATGCCTTCTCTCAGGGTGGAGACAGAACAAATACTGCTAAAGAACAGAACTATAGGTATTGCTTTCTGGTATCAGAATTGCATAAACCCAGGTGCAAACTGACTTCACTGTAATTCCTCAAAGGTCAACTTGCAGTACGTATCCAGTTTCAAAACTATGTTGATAAAATGAACACTGTGATTCTGCTCAGAAAAAGCAACATATATTCCCAGAAGACTAATGAGCAGAAATGCTCTGGGATAAAAATGTCACTTGTATTGCACAGTGAACATCTCAGTCTTTATAAAGGCCAAAGTAGGGTGCCAGTCATTCAGGAACGCTGTGTGTAGTTCAGGAAGACCAAAAGCAGCAAGGAATGCTCTGTAAATAAAAATAATACACAGAAGCTGCTCCACAGTGTTTGGGAGTCAGGAAGTCACCTGAACCACGGTATGTGGAGGTGTGTCAGAGTTTCAAACTGCACTGACAGTGTTATAATTGTGGACAGGCAGGCATAGCACACTGCCATTACTATGAGTAATAGCAGGGAGGAGGACAGAAAGCGTACAGGTGTCAAAAACGTTTGTCATCTGTCAGATATTAATCTCTGGGGATAAAAAAAGCGTGCCTCTGTAGCTTGATGAAGGGCATTAAATTAATTTTGCCAGTCACCATACAAGCAAAATCACAGCATTAGAAAGAATAAATGGCAGAGGACACCAAGGGAAAGGAGTGCAGAGACACACAATGGCAAAGCCTATAGCTGCTGCCCCTACAGATCATAGAACGATTCTCCAAGGCACATAAAACCAAATGAAGCTAAGTGCAAAAATTGTTCACTAATACAAATATTGACAAATCCTAATGACCAGCCTGCTGCTGTACTACCACCTCAAAGCATTAGCTCGAGCAGCTGCACTAGCATAGATATCAGAACAACATGCAGTTGCCAACAATTATTCTTCTCGCTGAAGAAAACAGCAGCTGTGCTGGGTCAGACCACAGTTCCACCTGCACAACAGGGCTTATACAGAAAAGCATAGGAGCAGGGCAAGAATGGACGCAGAACTCTCCCAGACCCTGAAGACCCAAGTGTATTTCTTCCCTCAATATGACTGAACCAGGAAGTTCTATGCCTACATCATCTTGCAGCCACGTTTCTCCAGGGTTAAAAAGGATACTTGTTTTATTTTAGACTTGCCAACTTTCAGATCTATTTGATGCCACCAAATTCTTATGGAAGGAGAGAAAACAAACCTCAAGCCCCTATTTGTATTTTCCATGCTTCCATCTGTTCACCTCTTTTCAAGCAGAAGAGCCCTACTCTGTGCTCTGAAATACTTCCCTATCTTTATCTTTGCATGGTTGTCTCACCTCTTAATAGTTTCTGAAGCCTACTCCATTCTTCTTTGAGCCTGGGGAATCTCAGATGCTTCTCCCGAGTATTAACTAGTCCAACAGTCTCTGTACACTGCCCACTGCCCAGTTTCACATAGAACATTCCCTGTAAAAGGAAGGCTGGCCTGAGGGATTCCTTCCACATCCAGTCTTAGTCCTGTTTCTTGCTACATTCTGCCCCTTCAGCTATATCAATGCAAGTGTTTCAGGACCATGCTGTAAATATTGCCAGTGAAAGCATCTGGACTCAAAAAAAAGGAGTGGAAGGGAAAGACTTGGAGGAATATCTTCAAATTTTGTTTCTGACTATTTTATACAGTTGCTTAATTGATTTTTGCAGTGCTATCTCAAAACTGTAGCACCACAGCAGCTCATCTCCCTACTGATGTGTTTTTGTTTCTTCATACAAAAAGAATTACGAGGCACATGGTATTTGCAGGAGACCAAAGACAAGCAGCTGGTCTCAGGACACTCAGACCAGACCTGAGGCAATGTCATTAGAAAAGGAAAGCAGCAAAATCCAAGCGAAGGTTCTGAGCAGGGGCAGCAGGCACAGGCTGCCTCCTGCATCATCTGGACTTCGCAGAGGACTGACAAAGCTGTCACTAAAATTTTGAATGCTTGGGTCGGACTCATCATACCTAACTATACATGCACAGCCCATGCAGTCACACAAGTCAGCCACTCCCTTTATACTGACATAACATCTAAGTGTGTGTACATATTCCTATACATAGAGCCAATGTGCAGCAGAGCTGTCAGCGCAGTTCAGCTGCCAAGAACAGGTACGCATGGTGAGACGAGCTGGCTCTTGCTTAAAAACATTTACACCATTGCACTTCCAACCTCACTGACTGGCTGAGGAGCTCAGGGTGCTGTGGGTGCAAGCACCTGACCTGCCAGCATCAGTACAGTCATGCACCCTGCGTTAACTACACCCTAAAAACGAGAGGGGGTTTTCAGTGTAGCAAAATAACACCCACAGATCTACATTGCTCAACCCCTCATGAACATTTGGCACACTTGCTGGTAAATTTTTTTAAGAGATTACAGTTTAAGGCAAGAGGAGATAATGAAGCCAGACTACATATGCTACAACAGTTGGAACATAATCAAACTGTTGACTTTTGATGTAACAGAAAAGAGCTATAACAACTGAAAACACTAGGATGGGAAAATAAAAGTTCTAGCATCAGACTTAAACCAGAGACAAGCATTAACTGAACCAAGAAAAACCTGTAGTCATCCAAATACTAGGAGAAAGGTCAAATACAAGTGAGAAAGAAATCAAACAACAGGCAATAGTGCAGCAAAAGGTGCAAGAAGCAATTGTTGTGTAAAAACACGCAGAAAGAAGGGGGGCATTAAAAGGAGCATGGCCAGCAGGACAAAGGAGGTGACCCTCCCCCTCTATTCTGCCCTGGTCAGGCCCTACCTGGAGTATTCTGTCCAGTTTTGGGCTCTCCAGTACAAAAAAGCCAGGGATCTTCTGGAGAGAGTCCAGAGGAGGCTATGAAGGGGATTAAAGGCCTGGAGCATCTCCCCTGTGAGGAAAGGTTGAGTGAGCTGGGGCTGTTCAGCCTGGAGAAAAGAAGCCTGAGAGGGGATCTGATCAATGGTTATCAATATCTGAAGGGTGGGACACAGGGGAAATGGCCAACCTCTTCTCAAACACCTAGGAAAGTGCAAAACACTTAGGAAAGATAGTAGGAAGTGAGCATACAGGTGTTCTGGGTGGTACCCATCCACTTCCACGTGTTTTTACCTTCAGATACCATACAGAGCACGGATTTTCCATATGGAAATGTGCACTTGCATGCTGGACATGAAATACATGGTAAATACAGTATTCCTGGGAAGCACAAGATCCACAGTACATGCGCTGCAGCACTCTGCCCAGGTGCAGGAAATCCATGCTTTTGGGACTCACCACATTCAACGCACATGCACAAGGAAAGGGTTCCCCTGACAGCAAGCTTATAAAGCACAACAAATGAGAAACTGCAGAAATAAACCTCTTTAGCTTCCCATTTTCATTACTGGATTGGAGTGAGGCAAGGAGTATTGGAAAAAAATTTTATGCAAAGTAAAAAGTTACCTCACATAGATGAAACCTCAGGATAACTCCTGTAACACCCGCAGGACCCCCTTCCTCTCCATGCTGTCAGGAAACAGCTGTACCTACAATCTGGAGAGGGCCAGTTTACAAGGGCATGGAGTAACCAGACAAAGGCTAATGGCCTTGAACTGGAGGAGGAAAGATTTAGGTTAGGAAGAAACTCTTCCCAGGGAGCCTCGGGGAGGCCCTGGCATAGGGTGCTCAGAGAAGCTGTGGCTGCCCCTGGATCCCTGGCAGGGTTCAAGGTCAGGTTGGATGGGGCTTTGGGCACCCTGGGCTGGGGGGTGGTGGTGGCCTTGTCCATGCCAGGGGAGGGCACTGGGGGGACCTCTGAGGTCCCATCCAACCAAATACGGGGTTCTATGATATAGATATATAGGTGTGTACATATACACATATACATACTCATATATGCATATGTAACTGTGTGTATAGATATATGTACACACATAGATGCACCACACCTCAGTGAGGTCAGCGTATCAAGTCCATGTGTGCTACAAAAATGAGACAAACATATTTTTTAATCTGAAAATGCTTCTATTCTTTGGAGAACTGGAATGAAAAATCTAAGTACCCTCAAACAGCAGATGATGTATAGTACACATACGTAGTCAGTACAGAGCTTCTTGAAAGCCTGTAACAGCTTCCAAGAGGATCTCACAGAAGTCAACTCTCCAGCATACCTGTTTTAAGAATTTTCATGCAGCACCATTTGAAAAATATGCCATACAGGCAACCCTACTGAATAAGCAGCTTAGAGAAAGCCAAGCAAATAGCAGAATAGATCCAGAGTCTGAGTAAACAACTTAAAATCAATCATGGAGACTTGCAGATATATTGACCTTCACATCTCAAAGCCTGCTAAACGATAAGGAAGAACATTTTATAGTACTGAAGAGACACAGATGCTTGGATTGCCAGTAAAAGCAAGAGTCTGATGCAATGAATGAAATAATGAAGCTAGTTATCTTATTACCTCCTGGAGGCTTTACAGCTATGAATCCATTTCATATTCCTTCAGTGCAAGAACATTACTACATTTAGGAGCATTAAGTGCTGGAAGAAGCAGAGGGATTAACTGCAGATGATACCTCGCCAACTTGTGTAAATTAGCACAGTCCCACTAAATATTAATGAAAGTTGGTTTAAAAAAAAAAAAAAAAGCAGCTACTTCACAATTTAAATTAAGTAACAACCTGGCAGGGGTGCTCCTAAGGCACACTGAAAACAAATGACACTATAGATGAAGTGCATGTTCAAGCCTAAGATCTGAGTCAACTGCAAACCAAGACAAATCAATTATAAAGAACATTTAAATGATTTGCCATTTCACACAACCCATCATGGCCATGCTTCACTTGAAATGCACATGACAGAACAAAAAATTACTCTAGAATGGGCGTGCAGTATGTTTACATTAAAGGTGGGCAGGGAGGAAATCCCAATCAAAGTATATACTAACATCCACTGCCAGAAACACAAAGTTACTCAAATCAATTCAAAGCTTATTAAAACAAACAGAAAAAAAAAAAAAGATGAGTGAAATTAAAGTTTTCAATTATCTGTGTAAAGAGCAGCCTGAAGAGATGATAAAAGGTAGAAAATATGCTATACCAGGCAGCGTGAAGAACTTGAGAGTGCACTGAAAGTAAAAATGCAGGGAACGAAAGGGAAGTAGTAAGAGACTTAGAATCCCCTGTGTAAAAGCAGTGAGGTTTTTAATGTGACTCTGTGCAGAGCTTTTAGAAAATAATGAAAGTCATTCAAGGTCAAATTTTGTGAAGACTGAAGAAGGAATTACAGAGTTACCAGGGAGAAGGTACTTCCTAACACATGAGAAGTCTGGGCAGTTTTGGCTTGTGTGCTAGACTTCAAGGTGACTGGTTGCAATCCTAAGTGCAGGCAGCAAGGTCAACACACCCCCCCTGAAAAACCCAACCAAAGGGTCAGAAGAAAACAACAGTAGATTGAGAAGCTGTGATTTATTTTTTTTCCCCCCAGTAAAGATGGACAGTCCAAATGACAAAATAATTCCCACTTTTCTAATACCTAGCAAGCTCTTCCTGAAAAGTCCAAATGGTTTTGGTTTTTTTTAAATCTTACTTTAAACGTTACACTCCTTGTTTCTTGGATTTTGCCTCAGTCTTCACCAGCAAGTGCTCCAGCTGCACTGCCCAGGTCACAGAAGACAAAGGCAGGGAATGGGAGAGGGAAAAACTGCCCAATGGAGGTGAAGATCAGGTTGTAAGACCATCTAAGGAATCTTAAGGTGCACATGAAAGAATCTCATGAAGTTCAAGAAGACTGAGTGCAAGGTCTGGCACAGGCGTGAGGGCAATCCCAAGCACAGCACCAAGCTGGACAGAGAAGGGAATGGGAGCAGCTCTGAGGAGGAGTTGGGGGTGTTGGTTGAGGAGAAGCTCAACATGAGCCAGCAATGTACTCTTCCAGCCCAGAAAGCCAGCCATGTCCCAGGCTGCATCCCCAGCAGTGTGACCCACAGAGGTTGAGGGAGGCAATCCTCCACATCTACTCCACTCTGGTGAGACCTCCCCCTGGAGTACTGTGTCCAACCCCAGGGGTCCCGAGTACAAGACAGACACAGACCTGTTGGAGTGAGTTCTGAGGAAGCCACAAAGATGATCTGAGGGCTGGGACACCTCTCCTGTGAGGACAGGCTGAGAGAGTTGGGATTGCTCAGCCTGGAGAAGAGAAGGCTCCAAGGAGACCTCAGTGCCCCTTCCAGTACCTGAAGGGGGTCTAACAAAGCTGGAGCAGGCCTGGCTACAAGGGCAGGGACAAGGGGGAATGGCCTTCATCTGAAGGAGGGGATACATAGATTAGAAATTAGGAAGAAACTCTTTGCTATGAGGGTGGTGAGGTCCTAGCACAGGGTGCCCAGAGAAGCTATGGCTGCCCCTCGGTCCCTGGCAGGGTTCAAGGCCAGGTTGGATGTGGCCTTGGGCACCCTAGGCTGAGGGTGGGTGAGGGTGGGGTGTCCCTGCCCACGGCAGGGGGTTGGACCTACATGGGCTTTAAGGTCCTATCCAACCCAAAACAGTCTGTGGTTCTATGGAAACAGAATCAGAGAACCAGCTTCTCCGATAAGAGAGCCCAATTTATTAAAAGCACGCTTCAACTTCCTCTGCTAACACAATTTGTAAAGAATTCACAGATCACCCCAGATACTTCAAAAAATGAAGACATTCTAGAGAGCAGAAGACTTCTCCAGTTTAAGCATAACAGGTATGTTCAGGTGTAAATGCTTTCCCACACTGCACTCCTGGCACAGGTGTTCACGTTAACATCAAAATCATCACCCTGTGATCATAATATCACAAGGGAAAAGACATTTTGTGTGTGTGACAACTGCAGAAGAGGGTTCTAATAAGCTTCTAATTAATGGATGCTACATCCAGTGGCTAAATTGTTCCTAGTATAAGCAGCATGAAAACACGTACCTTGGTTTGATTTGAGCCTTCTTAATTCAGTAACATACAACCAAAAGCAAAGCAAGATTAGGCTGCAGAAGAAATCCATTTAGCAATATAAAACCTCAATCCTAGTTTAAATAACAATAATAGCTGCCATTATTTTACCCTGTAAAGTTTTGAGGATGCATACATAAATTCCTAAGGAGTCTCTGAGGCAGTGTGGGGAAATCCAAAGTACTCATCCTTCAGGTCAGAGAATACAGCATGGTTAAAATGCAACAAAGGACAATTAAAGTAAAATATGCCTTAAACACAAAACCCATGGATAATATTTTTGCCTTCTTCCTCTCTTTCTTAACTGCCATTGTCACAGACAAGGTATTGGGACTGTCTGGTACGATCCAGTTACAGCTGCTTCCATGTTTTTAAACTAGTCTATGTATAAAAGCATATGTGTAAAACAGAATTCCTCCTAAGTAAGGTAGATAAGGTGATGATTATACAGTCATTCTAATCAAGAATAAGTCTGAGTTGCTGCCAGATATGAGTTGGATCAGGGAGCTAGTAACAGCTGAAAAAAACCTAAGTGTCATGTTCTAATTATATCTGTTTCTTGGTGTGGCTACAAAACACACAAGAAAGGTGTTAAAAACATCATCTGTAGGTGTGGGAGAAGGTGGGACCAATCTGTTCAACAGCAGCCTCAGTTTATGCAAGATTAAAGCAGGCACATAACAAGTCTTTCTAACCAGAAGCATTGGAAGAACTAAGGAACACTGGGATTATCTATACTGCATAATGATGATGTGATTAAAATAACTGTGAGATAAAATTCCGTGGAGTTGGCAGAAGCAAGCAAAGCAAAGCTTAATCCATGCAGAATGTGTTAGGAACCAGCTGATAAAGCTGTGCAGACACTGGGGCTTGCCCTACTATCACCTTCCCTCCCTGGGAGAAGCCACCCCAAGTTGCAGCCTCACTCTCTGGGGAGGCAGACAGATGCTTTCTCCAAAGCTAGTGCCACCTCCTGCTCCACATTCACCAGCTTAGCAAATGCCAAGGTACCTGTGACCACCAGGATAAGGGAGCAGCTACTACAGCAAGACCTCGGGGGAACACCAGTGTTCAAAACTTTGGCTCTACCTCTACAGTTGCTAAAATTGGCCCACTCTAACTTCTAATTAACTGAAACTCATAATACTATTACTGTAAAAATAAGACAGTTGTAAAAAAAAACATGTTGGCTTAGCACAGGAATGGGTGTGATTCTATAGTCTGAGCTACACAGGGAGGCAGTATACAGACCATAATTGTCTGTTTCTGCCCTAAATGCTATGAAAATACAAAAAACACTGAACTTATACAGGATATGTCTTTGGATGAACTATCTAGCATTTCTTGCACAGCAGAAATGTGACAGAAAGAGGTACTGGAGGTACTAGGAATTTCAATCAGAAAATTTCAGCTTCAGATGTTAATGACTAAACATCATCCAAACCTGATACATTATGGTAAAAGGAGCCAACAACTGTGCCAGTAAGAGGCTAGCACATAAAGAACAAAAAAAGAGCACTGATGGAACTGGCCAATGTTTCCTTTGCCTTTCCTTTTAATTTCCAGCAGCTCAAATGTGTAATTGCAAGGGATTTTTGCATCTATTAAATTTAACCTCAGTCTGCAAAAGACAGGTGGATAAAGACTGAAAATCAATACAGCATTGAAAATAATATTGAAAATATTTAAATATTTAAAATCAGTATTAATGAAAGATTTTGAATCCTTTCAGATAGCAACCAAAGAGAAGAACAAAGATGTTCCTGCTCGGATACACATCCTTTCTGGCCAGTGTAGAACTGTGAACAAGGGTCACATCTTGCCAGCGTGAGCCCAGGAGATACAAAGATGACAAAAATCTGAAGAACTGAAATGCAAGAAACAAAGAAAGCTGCTTCTTATGACAGGGTAAGCCATGCTACAAATACAGCTTTACTCTGACAGGCAGGGAGCCTCAAAGACTCAAATCCATGTGTGCTGGGTGAGCAGAGAGGAACCACATGGGTTCCTGGTTTCTGGAAAGAGAAAAAAACGATGGCACAACAAAACCATCCTGTTTCAACATGCTAGAAAGCTCTCTTTGAATACATATCCTAAAATGGTGGTTGGTGTATAATGGAGACACACTTACTCTGAACCATGGCTAACTGACACCAAGATTACTTTTATTAGCTGAGCATAAGCAGGGAGATCAAACACTGTTTTCAAAATCAGCATCTAATCGGTAGCGAACTGCTAATGTCAACTGTCTGGGGGACCTGGTAGCACTGGCAGTGTTAGAGCCACCGAGGCCGGTACCTGCTCATGGTCTGGTACTGCACACAGCTTACCATCACCGATGATTTTCTCTGATGTTCTGGAGGAGGTACAAATCCCCTAGACACACAAGAAAGCAGAACACTTCTATGCTTGGTTTGACCAACACAGAAGTACAAACTTCGTTACAGCTAATTTGTCCTAATTTACTTACAAGAAATTTTCAGGCTAAGGCCTAAACAAAACGTGAGATCATCCCATGCTCCTTGCTTCCCTGCCAGCATAACACCAGGGCCAGATAATCACAGAATCGCAAGGCTGGAAAAGACTTTTAAGATCAAGTCCAACCATTCCCATCCTAAGCTAAACCATATCACTAAGTACCTCATCTACCCTTTTTTTAAACACATCCAGGGAAGGTGACTCAGCCCCCTCCCTGGGCAGCCTGGGCCAGGCCCTGACAACTCTTTCAGGGAAGAACTTTTCCCTCACATCTGATCTGACCCTGCCCTGGCACAGCTTGAGCCCATTGCCCCTTGTCCCATCTCCTGTCCCCTGGCTGAAGAGACCATCACCCACCTTTCTGCACCCTCCTGTCAGGTCAGCGTAAGCAGTGGTAAGGTCTCCCCTCAGCCTCCTCTTCCCCAGGTCGAACATCCCCAAATCCCTCAGCCGCTCTGTATAGGATTTGCCCTCCAGCCCCTTCTCCACCCTGGTTGCCCTTCTCTGGACTCGCTCCTCGACCTCAATGTCCTTCTTATGGTGAGGAGCCCAGAACTGGGCACAGCACTTGAGGTGTGGCCTCACCAGTGCCGAGTACAGAGACCCACACAGAAGTGAAGATTTAACCTAGACGTCACCCTCTGTATTGGGGCACAGCTGGAAGAGCAGGGGTTGTCCCACACCCTTCACTCCCATCCCTGTAAACTCAGGCGGTTTAGCACATGAGAAATAGCGCTATCATCACCTCTGCCTGCAGAGGTTCAGAGTAGGGAAGTACAGTAGATATAGCTGTCCCCCTAAAAACAGATAAAAGGGGGAAAAAACCAAGAAAGAAATGACAAAAAGTGGAAGAGTATCATTCCTGCCTAAGGAAAAAAACCTGATGGGAGTCTAAAAAAAGATCTATGAACAGTCTGAATGCCCTAACAAAGCGTACCCACAGAAAACATGAACAGCAGGTTGCATCACGCTTCACACATGGGGAGCTGCTGATAGAACAACTCCTGCAGCAGCTCATGGTCCAAAAGGTTACAGGGCAGATTAAAAAACTGCGACAACAATCCAATATCAAGTTAATGTGGGTATTAAAATTGATTTATAGGGTTCAAATGAGACTTCACACCGACACAACTAGCACTTCATAACAAAAGGGAAGATTTATATGCAGAGAGCAGCTCGGAAGTTACGTCTGCCTGAAATACAAAACAGTAACCTAACCTTGTTCCTCTGAAAGAACCAAAGAGCAATAAAGCCTGATGAGAAGAAGCAATGAATCCTGCAATGAGAACCAAAAAGAGAGGAAACACTTAAAAGAAGCGAGAATTGAGTTCAGCTACAGACTTCCACAAGTTAGCAACACAAAGCCGGAAAAATCTAACAACTACATCCTGAGAGCAAACAGCAGGAGCAGCTAGAGCAGAACTGAAAGCACATGAAATGAAATTCCCATGGAATCTCAGAAAGTAATAATTGAATTTTTCTGTATTTTCCTCATTGGAAGAGAAACTTAAAAGAGTAATATAGGAAAACGTGCATCTAGCAGAGAAAAACTGAAATGCTGGGAAAGAACAGGTTCTGACAAATACAAATGTATGGCACCTGCCTGAAAATTGGCAATACTGCTAAAACAATATTGACAAGATTGCTAAAATTGGCACAAAACACCTGCAATGAAATTATGAGAAAACAAAAATGCCATGCATTCCTAGTTGTCACATCAAAATCCCTAAGCTATTAAGGAAAAAAAATAAAGATGCTACTAAGTTTGGATTATAGGACTTGGTTTCATATGGAATTAACTGTCCAGTAGTGCAAATTAAAAAATATTGAATCACATTTTCATTGCAACCTGTTTCCCACTGTAGGATTTCTTCCCTTTTTTTTTTTTTAAAGACCTTTTTTACCAATAGTAACATTTTTCAACATGCACAAGTGTATCTAACATGTACTCTTAAAAACAGAATCTGTGCTTCTAAGTACAGCTCAAGTAATTTATGGCTCTTTGCATCCCAAGCCTTCAACTAAACTTGCCTGTTCCTTTACAGTTCGCTTATCACCTCTGCGCTGCTTAAAACACACTGCCTGCTTTTCCCTCAAATATGTAGGCTGGGCACGTCTGAAGCGTGTGTGTGCACGTCTATATGCACACATATATACACACAGATATACAGACACACACCCATCTCTAGATGCAGGCACAAACACTGTCTTTCTCAAAACAATTCCTCCTTACCTGACCTCCAAATATTTCCCAACACAAACACACAGATTGTTTCTTTTTAGAATTTTGTTTGCAGAAGACTTCTGATGGCAGCTCTTTTGAACCAGACGAAATGTATCAAGGTCAATTCCAGACATGCAGAGTCACCAAACATCATGACAATCACCCATTCCTTCTCATCTGTCTCCTGCAAGTATCAATAACTCTAAGACAAGCCTGCTATGTAAAGCGTATTGTATATTCTGTACCACAGTAACACCAGAAAATAGACTCCAGATGTTTCCTCAAATCCTGCCAAAAATGAAATTTGAAGAAGTGCTGAAAACCAAGCAAAGTTGGAAGCCCTGACTTGAAACATGTAGAAAGAAGAGGCACAAGGAATCTGTAAGCTTACAGATTAGGAGTAAATTTGTTCTGTCTTCACCTACTAGAAAAGAAGGATCAATCCTGAATAGCTGTAAGTACAGCAATGAAGAACAAAACTTCTAATTTTCTTCCTGATTATTACTTCTTAAAAATTACATCTCAGACTTTCCACAGATTTGAGACAGAGAAAATTTTCAACAGCTTTTACTCATTTGGAAGAGTAGATTCCTTTGGGAGTTAATTAGACTTTACTATTTAGCGACACTAAAGTAATATTGACAAGGGGACCTGGCCCCTAATTTTCCTAATTTGTAATGTTCTCATGTTAACACCACAAAGTCAAAACAAACCAACTGGTACCGAATGAGTCCTGTTTTGTTGAAACACAAAGTAAAGGAGGTTTTATTAAATGACCCCCTCAATACAAACAACCATCGGCTTTGCACTGCACCAGAGTAACCATGTTTTGGGCCCATTGTTTCTCCTTTCAGCACCAAAAACAATAGGTGAAGCAAAGTAGTTTACTAGAAGCATACAAGTATTGTCAAAACCAATTATCTCTAGAGGTGGGCCTCATCTGGCCCAATAAATCCTGTAAGACCTCTGAAACTGTTCAAATCATAAAGGAGTAGGAAACACTTCCAGAGGCAATTCACTGCAGCTATCTGAAATACTTATTTACAACAAAAAAATTGCCTTCAGGATGCGTCCACCTTTGCCCTCAGACATAGAGCAGCCCATGCTACTAATTTATCCTTCACCTGCTGCTTTGGTGGGGACAACAAGAAGAATGCAGGCTGCAGTGCAAAGTACACAAAAGTGCTTGTGTCAGAAGGTATTTTGGAAAAAAACCCAAACCAACAAACAAAAAAAGCCTTGGATCCATCCCTAATCTCATATACTTTTTCTCACATAAAATTTGTTACCGGATATTCTTTCATGGACTGCTTGATACCAACATCTATTTTCAATTTGGAAGCAATGAACAAAATAACTGAGAATTTGGAATACAGGAACCTTCTGCTCTGTCTCTTCTCTCTCAGAAGACTGTGACAGTCCACAACTCACAGCACCTGCTGTCCTCTATTGCAGACAGTCTACTGCACCAGTACCAGTTATAAAAAACCCCAGTTGTTTACAAAAGCATAGCTTAGACTGAACTTCTAGTCAGGATAAACTGAACTGCCAATAACAGTTACTTTACCTGCATAGCACTCTTCCCCAGCTTAACCACCTCAAACAAAGTGACAGGGTCTCCTTCTCCATTCTGCTGAGGGTGGCCGTTAGCTCTTCCACGACTTGCTCCTCTAGCTCCAGACTCAGAACGACCCTTGTCTGCCGGAGACTTCCGTGGTTTCTTAGTGGCAGACTGGGCAAAGAAAACCAGCAGAAGGAAAGTTTATTATAGCTATATCTGAAATCACTCAATGTAAGCTTTACAAATTATAGATATTACAGACATGTTTATACACTCACATATGTATATATAGACACAAGTAGCACAGAGTAAGCCAGGCTGGATGGGATCTCAGCAGCTCTCCAGAACGACCTCCTGCTTAAAGCAGGGTCAGCTATGAAATTCAACCAGGTTGTTTAGGGCTTTATCCAGTCAGGTATGTGTATCTTTATTTATCAGTAGTTGAGGTACAACTAAAAAGCCACTATGATGTCAAGGTAAGCAGTGGTGAATTCCCAGTGTTGCAATCACATCAATACTCACATTTGTCTTATTCAATGCAAAGAGACAGTCAACAACTAGATCAATGGTAGCAATTGCAGACAGGACAGTTAAAAGGTTTTATGTTGGCATACAAAACAAACTTCAGAATAACTAATGATCTTTGGAAGACAACAAGTTATTAAAAATACACTTGGCAAGTTAACATTCATTTTCAGTATTTTCAATTTCATTTTATACAACTTTTATAAGAAACCTTGTAAAGTGTCAGCTTTTCAACCCAGCTCAAATTAAATCAGTGAGCTTTTAAAGACAGATTTACTAGATCATAAGAGCCCACTGCTTCAAAGTTTTAGGAGTTTAAACATTTCCCCCGTGAAGCTAAATTATTTAATGTAAATTTTCTGTAGATTCTTCAAGCCTGTAATCAGGTGGCATACATCCCACTTGTAAGAAGTCACACAGTCAACAGTTTGCTCTGAATTTAGTCACATTGTGCAAAAAACCAAGTTTCTGTGGAAAACAGCACAAGATTCCTGCTATGTTCTTACTTCCCTATTCTATTCCTTCTCCCTACTGTGAGACCGACAAAATCAAAAGCTGTTTTCACAAAGAACAATGAAGCTCTTTTGAGGAATTATGTTAAACAACACACAAGCAACTCAAAGATTAAATTTAGGACAATATCCTCATGGTACCGTTTACTTGAGTATATTATCTGCCAGTTCCTACTAAAGCTTTTAGTAAAGAACACAAAGTCAACACTTTTGGTTGTATCTTCCAACTCCAGACATTCTTAAGAATTTTCCTGCAGGGGAAAAGGATCTGATCCCTAAAAGAGAGCAGCCAGGAGACAGACCTGGAGACTGGCTTTCTCCTTACCTAAGAAGGGATCACTGCTGATGGGGCTAGAGAGCTCAAGGGCAAGGCAGAGTGCAACCACAACCACCTCTTGCAAACATTCAATTAAGGACTTGCATATAAATGCCAGCTGGAAAGCTTAAAGTCATGGCACAGTTTCCGTGAAAAGTTGTTTGGGTAACATCTGCACTTATGGTCAAAAGAATACACGTTCACCCTCAATGAATTTTTAAACATGTGCAAAGCTGCCTTTATCAGTGAGGAAGGCATTTCAATACCTGAAAGGTTTGAGCTCTACCAAGCTCCACAGAGGCCCATGATCACTAAGAAAATGGCCACGGAATAGAAGTAAATTGACTCTTTTGAGATATATAATACATGCGCTTATTCAATCTGAGTGACAGCAAGCCATAAACACTTCAACTGGCTACAAGAACTGCTAAACAAAAGCAGGAGCACAAACTGATGCCCTCCAGAGCAGCTAATGTAAGCACCCTCCGCGCTCTGTTTCTCCCACCATGCAATTCAAAGTGAGACAATAAACACTGCAAGGATGAAGGGAAGGCAAGGAGGAGACAGACATGAAATGCACACATTCAAAGACAGCTTGTTACTGGAAAGCAAAGAGATATGCTCCCCAAACTGGCACGAAGATTATGGACCAGCACGCACATGCTCAAAGTGAGTAATCACAAGACATGTAAATGTTCTGTTTAAACTCCACTTTTGTTGGGTACCCTGGGGAAAGGGGGGGGGGGGGGAAGGGGGAGCGCTCTGACCAAGACTCAGTTTGAATTAGAAGGTACAGAACATCAAAGCGCTCTCTGAAAAGGTACAGGAACAACCATGTCACGAAGAGCTTCCACATAGGCACAGTCCTGCCCAAGCACGAGTGTGGCTCCAGTAAACCTGACTGTCACTGACAGGTGTAAAATGGGATGCTTCACGACATCAGAGTGAATCTGCAGCACGTCTGTTCTTATGAGGATCCACCACCAAATGGTCATCAAGACACAAGAAGAACAGAAACCCTGCCTCCTGACAGGAATGGCAGTGGTAGTCATTGCTTGTTCCTTTGCAGCCGTTCAAGACAGAAATTTCCTGCCTCCAACTTAATTCCCTTTAATCTGTCAGTCACACATAGTTGTTTGTTTTTTCCTTTTTAAATGTCCTCCAGAATCCTGAGGTGGGCAAGAACTGATTTTTCCAGGCTTAAAACTGACTTTTCTCCCATTTGTGAGCAGGATCTCTGAAAAGTCTTGGAAAACACAAGCTAGTCATATTGTATCTAGATGTACTGCACTGGGTTTGGCTGGGATAGAGTTAGTTTTTCTCATAGTAGCTGGTGGGGGCTGTGTTTCAGCTTTGTGCTGAGAACATCCTGGTAATACAGAGATGTTTTTGTTGTTGCTGAGCACTGCTTACACAGAGTCAAGACCTTTTGTGCTTTTCACCCCACCTGTGAGTAGTGCATAAGAAGCTGGGAGGGCACACAGCTGAGAGAGCTGACCCAAACTGGCCAAAGGGATATTCCATACCATATACCATATGACATTATGCTCAGTGTGTAACTGGGGTGGCAAGCTGGGACATGGGATCATTGCTTGGAAAGACTGGGCATGAGAGTGGGGTTTTTTTCCTCCAGAGATGATGAAGAATTGCATTTGTGCCTCACTTGTTTTATATATTACTGTTGTCATTATCCAATAAAACTGCACTGATCTCAACCCACAAGATTTACCTTTGTCCTCAAATTCTCCTCCCCATCCCAGGAAGGAGAACATGTGGAGTGGGTGGGTGGGTGTGAGCACCTGCTTGTGTACCAGCTGGGATTAAACCACGACAGGGATTCATAAATCCTTTCAGCCGTTTCCACAATCCAGGTAACTGCTGCATCAGCAGAGCCGACACTGGGGTGAATTAGGACTACCAGAGGGTGGAAGAAAGAAGTACGACAAGGTAAGAAAGCTTGAGGCTTTCTCATCACACACCAAGAAAGGTGCTACCTGGAGCTGTGGGCCTGTGGCTGTTCAGTATGTGCTTTCACTCTGAGGCCCGGGACAGACACCCAGAATGGTGGTGGTGTCAAGAGACTGAACTGCAAATGAAAACAGACATTACTAATGGTTTTTCCAAGATGTGCTGTAGATTCGGCTGACAACAACTAAAATTGAGGATTTAGGAAATTCAGCAGTTCCAAAAAGCGCCACAAGAGGCAACTCTAAAATGGCCATACTGATGACCAGAGTTTACCTGTTGCTTTAAGGCTTAAACTAAGGCAAAGAGGGAACAAAACACTTACCTTGACTGTAATTAAACTAAAATTATGACAAGTCAGAATTTTGTAATAAATTAGTTAGATAAGACTGATTGCGAAGAAAAAGTGACCCATAGTTGTAAAATCAAGTCACACAGTGACAGTTAAATCACACACCACCCAAAAGGAAAGCAAAAACAGCTTGGCACTTTCTATTAACACTCCTCAAGTTGATGTGATGCACTTCACGAAGAAACAAAGACTATAGAAGTTTTACAGGGCAGCGGGTTAGCTGGAGTTGCTGCCCCCTCCCCCCATTCCTCAAGATAGCCAGAAGCTTTTTAACCTTCCACTTAAGTAAGACTGGAGAACTTGCCTCTCAAAGGCATCATCCTCTTGAGTGGCCTCTGCATAACAATCTCATGTTAAGTAGAAGAGTGGTAAGGTCTGAGCTCTTTATGAATTAATCCTGATTTTTAAAAAAAGGTGGCTGCTGCACACTTCTTATCATCATCATGATGGTTACCTAGGGAGAAATTCTTGGATACAAACAGTTGGTCCTTTGGACTTCTTTTGTCATAGAAATAAAACAAGGTGGTGCCTGTGAAAGGCCTCATCCTGCACACAGAGACGCGGGTCCCCTATCACCCAGCACATACAGAGCTGCTGTAGCACGTGCAGTTTAGATCACACAAAAAAAAACCCAAATGCAGAGGGAGTACTGGCTGGTGGTGGTGCTTTTTTTCCCCTCCTTATTTAAAAACCTAGCAAAAATTCTAAAAGCCTTCTTCAAGAATCAAGAGTGTGTGCTATAAATGCTTGAATTGCTTCAATTCTTCTAGCTGAGGGAATTGCTTCCAAAAAAAAGGACTAATTCCACAGGAAAAAAAAGAATAGATGAGATTGCCAAAAATACAAGGACCCTCCCAGTAAAAAAGGAAAACTTCTAATGCCATTAGGATTTCTCCACCAGGGAGCTACAAGTGACAGAATAGAAACTCTTCACATACCAGCTGTATTTCCACAGAACCACAAAGACTTATTCACTTCAGTTATAAGGGACAGGCCTAAAATATCAGGCAAGCAAGCTGAAACAGGGCACTGATGTAAGTCACACCAAACCACAAACCTCAGCTACTAGGAAAAGAAATTTTTCCAAGAGGATTCCTTCCTACTATTAATCAGGACGTGTATGATTTGGAACTCAAAGGAAAACTCAATCCTCTGCAGTATCTAACATCCATGCTGCAAGATTAAACAAGGCTAAGAATCTCCCACAAATTTCACATATGAATGCAAAGATAAGGTCTTATGGTCTGTCTCCTCCATACCAAAAAGCACAAAAGGACCTGAAAGCAAAACTGTACAGTCTGTGCTGGGGATAAAAGGATCAGAAGTGCCTTGTTCCACCTTGCCTTCATAGAAGAATCTGAGAGGAGTTGGAGAAAGGCATGCTGTGGCCCTGAGCATGGGATGAGAGATGTATCAACAGAGATCTCCAAATTGCCATCCCTGGAACAGAAAGACTGACGTTCCTTCTTGTCCTCTGACTCAAAGAGGCTAATATGGCTATTCCTACTTTAAAGCTGAAACACAGCCAGGTATCGCTCTCAGCTGCTTAACAGCTGAGGTTTAAGCCACACTATTCTAGCTCCTGGGAAGGTAAGGCCAGGTAGGTTAAAATAAAGCGTGCCAACAACACAAACAGAGTTGAGGTGACAGGAAAGGACACATAAACAATTGATCTGAGCCCAAGCTCTCTTATATGAAAGCTGCATTGCATCATAAAACCCTTGGGCTTTCAGATCTCCAATCTAGAACAGGAGGGCACATCCATACCCATGTATTTCATACCGCAGCAGACAGAATGGCCAATGGTAGTCACCAACTTCAACCAGAGAACTGTTCGAGGTCACTCCTTAAATAGACCACACAAATCACTGAGTACACACCCAGCTGGCATGCTCACATGCAGTGTCACATAAATACATGCACCAAAATATCTCGCTGACAGGACCGATTCACCTCTTGGCCATCTGGCCTACAAGAGTCAGAGTTCAAAAGCAGGCACGGACAGGGGGAAGCCAGACCCAGCCACTGCCAATGTTAGAACAGGTCATGGTGCAACACCTGCTAAATTCATTGTGAGGGCTGGTGAATTCAGCACAGCCAGATTAGACTTTGGGAGGTGTTTATTCTCTTTGCAAGTCGACTGTCTGGTCTACTCAGTCAAGTACTCATTAGAACAATCTTTTATAGATGTGGAGGGGCAACTTGGAAAGCAGTGTTTTCAGGAAGGGAAAGTTCCCCAAAGTAAAGTTTCTCTGTGAACTGAAGAGGTGTTTGCTACAAAGAGCAAATTTTCAAATGAGGACCATCTCCTTACAGAAGTCTCAAATCTGCAAAGAGAAATGTCCATCTTTGGAAAATCCTCTACCAGCAGTCTATCTCACCAATAAAAGGTCAAGCCTGTTATACAAGGCCACAGCATACGTATATATTTAAACTACATACATACACACATATATGATGGAGTACACTGCATACAGCTCTAATAGAACCATGCAGCTGGACAAAAAAAACCACCACAGAAGAGTAAACTCTCTTTCCCAAAGAGGTCAATACGCTTCTAGCAGATGTGTCATTGTAGCTGTGATGGCCTAAGGATATAAGACATTCAGCATTTGTGGGAGAGATCAAATCTTATTAGACCATAGTATTTTAGTTAGGGGAAAAAAAAAAAACCAAACCACAAAACCCAGAAGAGCCTTTGGGCAGAAAAGTTTCTGTTTAGGTCTATAACAGAAATGAAAAACCATCAAAGCTGCGTATCAACTGAGAAAAACAGGTCTGAATTTAACTAAATACTTTAATCTGTTTTGCATCTGACAGTAAAGGTAGGTGGTACCTGTGGAGGAAATAAAAATAATGTTAGCAGATGGAAGCATGGGGGAGAAATGTCAGAGCTGCACCTCCTGTAAGAGACAGGTAATTCACCTGTGGAACGCAGATGTGAACAATATGGGGAGGTGAGCCATGTGGAGGAGAAGTGAAATACAGTGTTTGCAAGGGCAATACCTCAATTACCAAGCCTGTGATTTTTAACATCAAATAGTGTTATAAGTTTAATTGCCTAGATTAGACTTCCCAAGGCATTTGCACTTTCTCAAGGATGTTCAGCACCGAGCAGCTTCTTCCTCTTCGGTCTTTTTTTGTGAAAGAGCCTTAGTTACTCCTTCCTGCTGCTGCAGCAGCACGAAGGCAGAATTTGACTGTGTACCCAAATATATACATTTGGTCAAGTCACCCAAAAAACTGTAACAAAATGACTGAACTTGTGGATGAGTGGAGAGCAAGAGATGTCATTTATTGCCACTTTAGCGAGGGTGTCAGCAGTGTCCCACAATATTCTTGTATCCAAGTTGAAAAGCTGTGATCTGGATGAGTAGGTAACTCGATGGGTGGACAAGTAGTTGAGCTGCTGGGCTCAGAGCACAGCAGTTCATGCATCACCCTCTACCTGGAGGCTGGAGTAGGGGAATAAGACAGAAATTGAACAGGAACATGCCCAGTTTCCCATCTTCATGAAATAGCTGGAGGGGTGTGCTCCTGTCAAATGTGCAGATGACACCAAATTGGCTGTGAGGCTGCTTGATGGCCTCAAGGGTGAGACACCTATTGACAAGGTGGAGCATTGGGCTAACAGCAGTCTCCAAATTCAATATGGACAAACACAAAGACCTGCCCGTGGCAGAGGAATCACTCCCTGTACCTGGCAGACAGCAAACTGGGCAGAAACAGCCACATCCTGGAGCAGGAAAGGCCATTGTCACCCTGGGCTGTACCAATGGGAACACAGCAGTACACCAAGGAAAGTGATGTCACCCTGTGGTGCTTAGCTCACATATAGAATACTACATCCAGTTTTGGCCTTCTCACTGTGAGAGAGGTATTGATAAACTGGAAAGTGCAGAAGACAGGTTCGAACATAGGTGGGCACTGGGAACACTTCCACTGAGGCTGTTTGCAACAGCACACAGCTGGAGGATGACAGACTGAAGCAAGGGAGGTTCTGATAGCCTAACAAAGGAGAAATGTTCAGAAACTAAAATAAAACATGTTGCCAAGACTCCAGCCCTCGTGATTTTCAAGACCAGAATAGAAAATCCTGAGCAACATGGTCAGATCCCAAAGCTGAACCTTGCAATGAGACCTCCTGAAGCCCTTCCCTACCTGTTTCAGTTTGACAATCAGTTTTTCTTCTCTGAACCTCCTCCAGTCCTAATATACCCTTCTTGAGGTTTTAGGGCAGAGGCTCAGAGGGAAAGAGAAACTAGAATTGTACAAATTATAAATTTTGGCAAAGCAGAGTTTTATAAAGGACACAGTATCTGTTTTATTCTCCGTTTTCCTCCTCAGCCTTTTAAGACTGGATTTGTTTCCTGGGTTTTTTAATCCTTACTGGGCATTAAGATGATGCTTTCATGGAATCATCTCTGCTAACCCTAAGGTCTCACTCCTTAGTGGCGACAGTCAGTCCACAGCCCATTGATTTGTGTAGGAAGCAACAACCGCTTCCCCTGTATGTTCATCACTTTATAGCCCTGTATGCTTAGTAAGCCTGGAGTTGTTCTAAGCATCGTGAGCAACTGGCTCCTGTAAAAACTTGACAGCAAGACCAGTAGAGCACATCAGCAGATATTCCATAGGAGCTACTAGTAAGCTCAAATAGAGAGCAGAGAAACGCCTTTTGTAACATTCACCTTTCCAGTGAAGTGTGTGGTGGGTACAAAACACCACTAGTTTCCTTTAACTTAAGTTCCTATACTCTGACCACCTTCTGGGCAATCAGGTTTGTACCATCCTCTGTTTTTATTGGATCACAAAAACTCAGATTTACTCAGGAGATATTCTTAGATTTTGATAAAAGATAATTTCTGATTTTGCTTTGTTTACAAGTGACTAAAGGATGACTTGTTCCATTGACATGCTTCTTTAAACCTTCCTGTAAAGAAGCTCCATGTCTGTGAACAGATCTGGTCATCTGATGAAGAGGACAAGCCACCATAGGAAACACTGTTCTAAAGCTTTCAAAAAAGATGACAGCGTGCCCAGAAAACCTCAGATTTTAAAACACTGGCTCCCAAAGTAAGTTCAGAAACTGTGATACAAATTGAATATACAAAGGAGGAGTACATTCCACGTTGACCAGTGTGCTTGAGAGGAACCCCTCATTCTGTCCATTCTTCCAGACTCACTAGCCCATGCCTAAGAAGCCAGACTTAGGGTGGAAGGGCTTGCAATAAGTAAATCAATTATTAGATCCAGTGATATATAGATATATCTATGTATCATATCACGTTCATACCAGAGGCATACTTGTACACAAAGACTAGGGAGGAGAATCCAAACCATTCATAACAAACACGCAGAACTTCCAGCATAAATCTTATTCCACACGTGTGCTCTCAGTGGTATAATCCTGAGAGCAACACCTGATGACCCTGAAGAACTGAAATAAAGGACAACATGACACTCAGACCTTTTTCTGTATTTTCCAATAAAACAGCTATTTTATAGAATAAATGAAAATAAAAGATAATCCCTCCTTCAATACTATGTGTAGCAGAGAATGGTTTATGTGTGTTGCCATTCACAGGCCAGCAGCGGGCAAAGACTACTGAAGAACAGCAACACAGGCAGCAGAATCATCTGCTGCACCATGCTGGAGAACAGGTTGAAGCTCCCAATCTATACTTAGGACAGTGTATGTCCATTACCCAGATATTTCAGATGTGTCAATAGATCTCCCAAAGCATTTAGTTAACACTGTGCTGTGACACTCTGTTCACATCCAGAGGTTATCAGTTACTAAAAGAATGGTTCAAATCTCATTTGTCATTTTAAAAATTTGTTACAACTGTCAAGACAGAAGGTGGTTGTGCTTACTGAGACTGTTCCCATGTCTGGAGGAATGCTGCAATATGACAATAACAACAAAACTGTGATGGGTCATGCAAGTAGCCAGCAAACAAAAAAATAATAGCAATTATGAGATCACTTTTATGTCCCTTTTTAAACACTCCAAGCATTGTCTGTATATCGATCTGATAAATATTTCATACTCCAAGTCTTCATTCATTTTGGCACTGGGCTCATTAAAAGCCTATTTGTATGACCACAAGATGATTAGATGAAAAACAGTTTGCAGTCAATTTTAAATAGATGCATAACAAACCAAAACTAAATGACACATACTGGAGGCCTGCCAGGACGGCCCCTTTTTCTTTTTCCTTTGACTTCTGCTTCTTCAAGCTCACTGCCAGCATCTGAATGTGCAGTAGTTTCATTTGTGGAATCCCTAGGGGGGAAAAAACACTAGATAAATTAAAATGATTTGAAATCAACAAATAATCTATAACTAACTGATTGAATATTTAGTCCTAAAACAGAGGGGGGGGGGAAGTCAGGATTGCCACATTCTGCAAACTAAGGAATTAAGCATTGCTAGCCCTGGCAAAAAGCCTTACCTTTTTATGGGCTGGAATGTCATTTTATAGACTGGAAGTTAATAAAATGAACAGCTTCTTCTGAAACCATGTTACGCTTCAAAAACTGGCTATAATAAACAGCACATTCTCAAGCTATCCATCCCACAAAGTATCCATCCGCTAGCATCAACTTTCTTTCACTCTTAGTAACTACTTGAGAGCTGCTTTCAAGGCCAGGAGAAAGCAAACTGGAGTCCAACCCAGCTATCACACCATTAGAACTGGTACACAAGCTCCCACCAGGGTTAAATCACACTTGAATACAATGGCATTGTGCAGCTGTTAAAAAAAGAGGATTAACACTGACAGTGAGGCCCAAACCAGAGGACACACTTTGATCTGAAGACATTTATGATTCTTGCAGATAGAAAAGTGTTCATTGTGCAAGTGAAAACAAAACCTTCCCAGTGCTCAGTGACTATTAACAGAGGAGCCCACAGTATCACTTTTCAACCATTCCTTTTTTAGACTTAAGACCATAACTAAGCAGGGGGAAACAACAGGTTCTACCCCCCACCCCAAACCCTGTGCACAAGTACTTCTCTGCCTCCAAAACAGATCCAGCTGTTTGAACAAACTCAGTTTGTAATCAATCTTCTGAGGCATGAGAGTTTGCCCAAGACTCCCCACCCACCCCACAAGCTAAACCATACCTGTAACTGATGTGCTTTTAGTTTGCAAGACCAACAGTGTGTGTAGATGAAAGAGTTACTGCAATAACATCTCAGATTACTCAAAGGTGGGTCAAGTCTAGCTCTAATCAGATTTCTTTAAATTCAGTATCATTTCATTGAAGAGAAAGTAGTTAAACTGCTGTAAAACTTGTGCAAAAAGGTGAAAAAATCAGACCAGGTCCATTATTAGAGCCTCAAAATGCAGCATTAGTGATCTGATTTACAGAAACCCAGAAGCTTCAGCAAGCCAAGATCTACACTGATCATCCACAGTACCTGAGGCTTTAATTTTTTAATTTTCTTTTATAAATCAGGAATACTTCACAAGTTTGCTGTATCACCAAATCTAGTTAGCACTGAAGAACGATACAAATATCACTGTATCAGAAGCAAGAATGTTCTGATACTGAAATTACTGTATTGTTCTTGGTCTGCTCTAACCCAAGTAATTCTGGAGAAATAAGATTGATTTATAATATTAAAGACCTTCTTTTTGAACCTTTTCCTATTAGCAAGCACAAAACCACCCAGGGATTCACAGAATCCTTTACAAGAGCTAGAATGCAGTAGAACATAAATGAATCTCCTTTTCTGAAAACAGTTTCAATGGATTATCTCTAAATACGTACACACCCCAGAAAAACAGGCACCATGTAGATTAAAAACAGTGTTTGAACACATCTGAGTTGCCACATTCTACACCTGTAAAACAGTATCTGCCCAAAATACTGAAAATGCAGCTTTGATGTAATATAATTAACAAGTAGCTTTTCTATTTCATAAAATATGAAATTTGAAAAACTCAGTATCAAGCAATGGATTTTTTAAAAGGGTAAAAAGCCTAAAACAAAGTTAAAGAAACCCCACAAATGCTTCAGAATCACCTGGTAAAGTAGGGCCACATCAGCGAAAAGCAAGGTAGTGAAACCGATGCCTGTGTGAATGGATGGCTCCAGCCTTCACTCCAACACCAGCCATCAGGCTGCAACTCCATTTGTGAAAAATGCCTATTGCCTCACAATTGACTTTTTTTTTAAAAAAAAACACTCCTTCTGAATAAAGAAGGAACCCCATAAAAATATCTGCTGCTTTTTATTGCTGTAGAAAAATTAAAGCCATTCCCTCTTGCTCTCTGTAGAGAAAAAAAAAAAAGCTTCTCTCTGGACTACACAGATCCTTACTGGAAAAAATTCAGGCATGGTGTGGTCAAAGCAGTCCTTCCTTTCTTAGGGAATTCTTTGTAGCTTTGCTAGCTTACAAGCAGCACCCCTCAGATCATCAGGATAAAGATTTTTCCTCTCTTAAAATCAGATTCAGCAATCCTCCTAAGCAGGTGGCTCAAACACTCCCCTTGAAATGCTGGAATTCTCTAAATAAAACTGTACTAAATAATACAGAGTTATCTAAATAAAACTGTACAGTGCAACTGTACTACTAGATGCATGCATCAAGTCCACAGAGAGCTTGACTTCGCTACACCTGTCTTGGCCTAGCAAAACCTACTGAGATCTATGTATTTAGTTCTAGAAATTTCAATTGCTTCACAACAGTGCATATGGAAGGAACATTTTAATTATTAACTACCTCTCTTCCTTGTCTTAAGACTGTTGTCTTAAACCTGCTAACCATGCTTCTCATGTTTCTGGTAAAACTCCTCTGGTTTGCTAGAAGGGAAAGGCTCAATAAGTCAGTACTAAGGGTAACAGTCATCTAATCTACATTTGAGACATAGACAATGCAGAAGACAGAAAATAAGGTGCAACGTTGCTTGTGCTAAGGTCAGTGCCCAAAACTAGTCAGGCAGGTTATGTTTTATAAATTGTCTTTTCTCTCCATTGATCTGGGCATCCTGGCAAGCAGTTCAGATATAAAGATGAGTCTCACCCTAACAATATGTGAGGCAGAGAGGAATCTTCTGGCAAAGACTATAAATACGTGAGGAACACAGGGAAAACACCGGAAAACAAGTTCCCAGTTTGTAACAGGAAAACAAGATGAAGGACTACCTGCAGTCATTGGCTGATTTAATATTACAATAAGCATCCTTCCAGGCAGCAGGGTATTCTGTCTGAAGCATGCAACTCCTGCACAAAAAGGCCCTACCCCTGTGGCCTTGAGTGCCTCCAGTTTGGGAGGTAGTTGTTCTTCCCTCTGAGTGAAGGCCTTACCATTGTTCTGGGTACACACACACACTCCTATTTCTGAAGGAGGGAAACATCTCTTAACTGCCTGCAGTTCTGTCAGGTTTTTAACACTCAATGAGAAGAGCATCTGGCCAGAATCCATCTCCTTCATTCCCTATACATCTTGCAGAACTGTTAGGAAGTAATTTCTCTGGCAGCAGTCATCCACATCTTAAAAGACCAGAATTATCATACCCCTATTTTACGCGTGTGTCTACTTACCTGAAGGGAAAATTTAGGCTTAATCACAATTTATCTTTCCTGAAGCAGTTGGGAGGGAAAGTAATCTGGGCCTAAGGAGACCTGCCTCATCTAAGATGAGGAGAGGCAGCACTTGAGAGGCTAAACGTTTCCTCTCTAAGAAATCTTTGACATAATAGAGACATAGGAGAACTTGGCTGGTTGTGGGAGACTTACAAGATGGAGTGGACAGAGTAAAGCAGAAACACAGTAACCTCTTTTAGGGGGTCAAATATAACTCTGCTTTTCTTTCTGTTCTCTGTGTTAGAAGCATCCTGGAAACTCCAGAATCCCAGTAGCTCCAGCATCCCTCCTAAAAGCTCCATATATAATTTTGAAGTTATAACACCTAGCCTTTTAAACTACCTATAGGGCAAGGAAGAATTAACAGATTACTGGGCAGCCCTATGCCATGCCATGTGTCTGAAGAATGTATTTCCATAGGCACAGTAAACATCACAAAATAAAACAAATTTACCTTCCTGCTACTATTACATAAAGCTGTAGCTATAAAGCTCATACCATCCTCCCTTAAAAACACACCACAATGAAAACCTATGTTTACCTATAATTTTTTGTAAATAAAAACATTTCTATAAGGTTTTATTGGTGTTGCTGAGGTGGTTCGAGGTTCTGGCAGAGATAAATTCAGTAATTGCTACCACCAGACTCAGACTTGTGAAGAAAAGCATTCATGAAGAAAAATGGCTCAATGTACAGGCTCATGAATCATGGATGAATCAGCTCTCATGGTTGATCTTCAAAATCTAGAAAGGAACATGCCTCACAGCAAATATGAGTCACCCCATTGAGAGAAGACTCATAACAGTCAGTCACAGAGGTCAAATACACCAGAGGTTTGGGGCTGGTTTTTTTCCCCCCCTACATCTGAAACACCAGTAAGTAAAACCCTGTCTTCACTGCATTTTGAAGCCACCTCTGTAAATCCAGAAAAAAATTAAAGATCTCTCCTTTCATATTCCCTCAACAGAGAATTTGGAAGGGAGTATTTTATATGGTTCATTAATATATCAAACTGACTTTAAGACGCTTTGTTTAAAGAAAGCTAGCTGAAAAGATTAAAAAAATTCATGAAAAAAGTAGAAATAAGGCACAGCAGTGATAGATTATAATAATCGTTCAAAGCTGCTTCGTTAATAGCTATCTGTCACTGTGGAACTGGATTCTGACTTTTCAAGTCTAAACATCTGAAGCTAGCACCCCTAACCAAAGATTGCTTTGGGTGATAGAGATCTTCCTTAGAGGGACTCCTTTCTGATGAAAGTCTGGTGGGGAATTAGCAGTTATCACTTTCTGTGATACCTCGTTCGCACTAGATTTCATGTTCTGAGCCCTCAGGAAAATCTCAAATGTGCAAATCCCGCTGGGTTTTACTTTGGTTTTTGTTTTGTTGTGGGTTTGGAGGGTGTAAAATGAAAGATCTATCTTGTTTACACGCAACCAGAACTGTATATATTATTGATGATGATGACATCTCATCAACACTTCACACAGTGGCATTTAATGATTCCCAGCTCCATTGGAAAAAAACCCCAATATACCTGTTTCCATTAATTTTTAAAATCTGCATATTACTAGTAGCCTACATTCTTCTTCTGATTAAAGGATCTGCTGACATATCTAATGTCTTTCTGGTTTTTCAGCCCGCATTCAAGTGACCCAATGTATTAAGCTGCACTTTCAAACTGTACACTCTCAAATATTTATTTCTCTTCTTAAAGTCATCTAGTTTCTTGAGGCAGGAATGGGAATATCCACTTCCCACTGTTGATGTGACAATCTCCCTGGTTTTTGTCCTTGGCAAGGACAACCCAACACATTCAGGAAAATATGAAGCAAGAAAAGGATCTTCCTCAAGGACCCTCAAAGCTCACCAGACCCTCTCGGCCTGACACTCTCCCCTCAGATTTACTCCTCAGGTTAACCCCCATCTTTAATCATTTACTCACCCACAGTAAAAAAAATTAATGTTGTTTGAAAGAGGTTTTGAATATATAAGAAACAAATCGCAATGCAGAGCGTGTTATTATTAAGGTCAGACAAACAACTTTAGGAAACCGAATGTTTGGACAATTGTAAAGGCAGGTACTTGTAATCTTAGCTTTGGAACCTTACTCAACCTGGGCTCTGAGGCTCTTTACACCGTGCAATAGTACCTATTTTACTATGTTTGCTCCCAGCACAAAATCAAAGTGAATTACCGAAGGTTTTTGGTGCGGGTGGCGGCAGGGGGCCGCAGGCGGGTTGTGTGAGGAGAGAAGGGGCTGCCTCAGGCATGAGGAGGCTCGTTCCCGCCCGTTTCAAGAGTCCCAAACCAGGGCACTGCTGGGCCGGGTGGAGGGGCCAGCCCTGCCCCGGCAAGAGCCACACAAAGAAAGGGCTGAATGCTCCGAGGGGGCCAGCCCTGCCAGCAGGAGGAGGAGGAAGAGGGAGAAGGTGCTGCCAGAGCCCGGGGTCCAGGGGAGTCTACGCAGAGGCAGGTGCCCATGCCACAGCCCTCACAGGAGCCCATGCTGGGGGAGGTAGGAATGAAGCTGAACCAGCGAAAGGGCACAGGGAATGCGTTTTGGTCTTTGTCACCTTCAGCCAAATCTTATTCAATTGGTAATAAATTGATTTCCCCAGAGTCCGGCCTGTTTTGCCCCCAAGGGAGTCTGGCAATTTCCCTGTCTTTATCTTGCCCCATGAGCTTTTTGACCTTATTTTCTCCCCTTGTCTGATTGCAGAGAAGTGAGAGAGCAGCTGGGTGTCAACCCAACACATCCAGTTCCTCAAACTCCTTTAATTCCACTTCCATAATTAGTTCTAGCTCCTCTCAGACTCGCACTCTATGCTTCCCAGCAGTTCACTTGACCCAGGTGCAGTCATGTTCCCATTTCTATAAGCCAGTTGTATTTCCCAGTGAGATCAAAACACGCTAAGGCCACTTGCTGTCTGCAACTGCAGAGGCCAAGAGGTGTTTGCGCAATAAATACATCTCCTCCTAAGAGTACACTACCAGAATACACAAATACTGTCAATTATAACTAAAACACAGTCACATTTCTGAAATCTCACAACATAAAAGTAGCAAAGATCTTGTTTTGCCTCTCACTGCAAAGTTAAATATCTGTACATATAAAGAAAAAGATTTTAGATTGGGGCATTTCATTTTCTAGAGTTTTTCAGTTTAGGATAAGGCAAAAGGCCTGGAACAGGCAACGCTAATCTGCACTTCTCTCAAGCTTGTACAATATCCTCAACCACCCCTATGCTTGCTTCTACCTTTTTAACACTGAAGATTTCAAATATTAGAGAAGCATATACTCACTGTAGTACTGGCAAATCTGAAGTAATCATTTTTGCAGCACTCTTGAAAGTAAGAGCTACATAGAACTCCTTCTCAAAGTTATTTTAAGACAACTACTTGGAAACCTCTTTCATTAAAAGAATGTCAAAGTCCAGTCTGCAAAAAAAAAAAAAGAGGAAAAAAAAATCATTAGTTGCAATTTCAGAGTAGTCATATATTGAATAAACAATTACTGTAAACAAACACAGTTGATTTTGAAGTATCATCACTATTAAACCACATGAAATTTAGAATAGATGTCCCCAAGACAGCAATTAATTACATTGACTTTACGTTTTGTATGTATATGTGTGTATATATACACACACACACACAAACTATTTTGCATTGCCTCCCACATGTGTTTACAGTAACTCTAATGTAAAAACACAAGCAGAACTCTGAGAGAATGTATGTAAAAAAGATAAATATATCAAGCCTAAGCAATCAGAGAATGTGATTATCCAGATTTAAGAAGCCTATTTTCTGGTCATACAAAAGATGCAACTTGCAAGATAAAAATTTAGTTTCACAACAAACAGCCTCTTCTACTTTCAAGTCAAAAGATCTGTACCTTGTACAATATAACTTTTGATTTAGGCACAATACCACCAGTAAGGCAATATTCCTGACAACGCTTCCTTTAACAGAACTACACCTATTCAAGTTAGACAAACTGGCTTGCAGTTTTATGTGACTGAATTTTACAGATGAGTAGTCAGAAGCCATGCAGCTCCCTAACTTCAATAGAAAGTATTTTAACCTGATGAAACTTAAGTTGCAAGTTTAAACAACCAGCTAGACTGCATCTGTGGTACTGCTACACCCACTGGTAAAATCTATCTAAAGGCTAAACTAAGGACTTGTCTAATGACAGCAGACATAGCTTTACCATTAAATAACGGCCCAATGTGACAGACACACTTATCTTCATTGTGGTAAGACAAAGAACTGCCATCCTATTCTTCCAGAAAATGCAACCTCTGGAAAAGCTAAAAATGATCTGTTTCATTCTCTCCTTTTACAGATCTCGGGGTAATATAAATAGCTGCGTGGAGCACTGCAGTTGAGAAATGGAAATGAATACCAAGGACTTAACTGCCTGTTTTGTAAACATGGTACAGTTCACATCTCTTATTTAGACATTTCATTTCTTCTCATTGGGCAGGTTTTTTCTGTGCTCTGCTAGCTTTGCACAAGACAGCAAGAAAATGAAGCCAGAAAGAGGTAACACGAGTAGCACCACTGTATCTAAATAAAAGTGCACCAGTGTAAGCAGAACAGGACAACTGGTAAAGGGCTGTTTTCCATCCTACTATATGCACGTCAGTATTTATTTACCAACACCATAACAGTACAGCACAAACAGGCTTTTTTTGCCTCTGGTTATTACAGTTCCAATTAGACTCACAGATGCATGCAACTAGTTCTTCCCATACCTCCTACTTGACACTACCTCCAGTTTTACTTACAGCATCTCATCACCAAATGCAAGTTTTTCCTATATACTACTACCTCATTTTTTCTCCTGCATTATTAAAAAGCCACCTCGTTGCAAACTGATGTTCACAGAAGAGAAGGTTGGTGTAAAAGCTCCTCAATTTCACTGTAAGACACAAACAGTCCCAGTTCTTCCAGAACAAAATGTTCCATGATCTGCTCTATGTGCTACTTCCATAGCAATGTTTCTTCATTAGAGAAGGAAGAAACCCTTTTAAAGGATGCGATTTCTCCTATGGAGAACAACATGTCCATACAGTGATGTCAAGCAGCCATTTCAGGCACTTGTTAAATTTATTATAAATAGATGCAGTATGAGACTGACTTCAGTTTTGAGTTGCTTTCCTATACAAACAAAAAAGAGAACGTTCAGATCTCCAAAACAGGCAGGTTCACTGCAATCTCAACAATATGCAGTCAGGAATTGCTAATATTTAAGCAGAGCATAAGAAAAATATTTAATGAAATCCTAAAATAGAAGGCAAAAGGTTTTGATTAAGCTTCTGCAAATTTTCTTCTCCAGATGTGACAATTAGATCTATAATTTTTCTAATTCCTTCTCTTTATTTAAAAAGGGTGAGTTTATTGTTCAAAATACAAACCCAGAACACAATGCACAAGCACACACACACACACTCTTGTGTATGCTAGCTAGGCCTCAAAGGAAACCTATCCACCTTGGATCTTCAGGTTATCTCATTCTAGCAGGATACTGGGCATCAATCTTACTTTTCAAAAGCTCTTTCAAAACCAGTTCAAGAAAATTGACGTGCTTTTGCCATGAAGTGTTTTTCACAGATGTTTAAGGCATCCTGCACAACTGTTACGTGGTGGTTGCTTTCTTTTTTTAACTTAGTTATTGCTCTGCTCAACTATTGTGTTGTGCATGCCTGGATGCAGTACCCAGAGCATACAACTGGTTTAGGGAAGCGCTCTTCACACTTCCTAAAAGTCCTGGCCTAAAGGAAAGTATGGAGCTAAGGGAAGAAAGAGACAGAAGGAACAAAGGGGAGCTGTTTCATTCAGAAACAACTGAAGAACCAAGGAAGCTGGACCCACAGCCTTGACACAGCAGACAGACACCCTGACACACTGGGAACAGCGGGGTCCAGTGGCATTTTTGTGATAAACAGGAAACCCAAAGCTACATTGGAAAAAATCCATCTGTATGTGGTTAGATCCAGACCAGACCATCCAGGAGATGGCAAAGCCTTTCCACTCTTTTGTGTAAAAGGCACTGAACAAGGGCTAAGCCAAAGAGTGCTAAAATACAAGAACTGTCAAGGCTGACAGGCTGCCAAACAAACAGCTCTGAGGCAGTGCCTTTTCCTTTTGGGCTTTCTATCTTGCCCATTTTGTGGGACTGAGCAGAAGCAGAGTCTCACATGGCACACAGGAAAGCCTCCCTGTTCCACAATCCCTCACCTGTATCCCTCACACAGTCCTGCTGCCTGGATGCCAACTCCTCCTCAGCCCAGACACTCAGCTGCGGGGTCACTGCCTTGCAGCTTTCCTCCACATTAACGCTTCTATAAACTCCAAGAAATACCAGCACTTGCTTCCAAAATTCAGTCTTTATTTATCACCCATCTCGCTTAAGCAGGGTTTGGAAATAAAATGAGTCACTCCAGTGACTAATGAAAAGCTTTATCTGCTTGGAACAGAGTTCTGAATTTAGCCGTGCAATTAAGTTTGACAACTGTGGAAAATCATTGATCCTCATGGACTACACAAATGTGAACCTTCACTCCACTCCCCACACCCTCCCCACCCCCCATTTTAATAAAGGAAACATCTGTTTCTTAAAAATTATGTCCTTACAAACAAGAAAAATCAAACTTCACCTTTCTGTCCTATTCAGCCCGAGAATTGATAAAAAATCCTTTTGCATTTGGAGTTATTTAAACTATAATAAATAAAATATAACCAAGTAAGTCCTTTAACTTGCAGTTAACTGCTTCTATTTTGGGAGTTTTTAAAAATCTGATGTTTCCATTGAATCCCAAATTAATGACCTTAGCATTAGCTTGGTACTTTTTAAACCTGCACATCTATATTTTAAGGTAATGTAAAATTATGCTGGCAAGTTAAAAGTTATCCATAGAGGAATATAAAGCAGGTAGTAGAAAAGAATATTCTGTTGAAACATAGAATGGGAAAACAAGTAAGTGGAGAGGAGGGTTTCATTGCCTTCTTCTTTTTTAACCATGTACAATAACCAGGGCAGACATAATGACCATTAAATAAAACTGCTTTTTTTTTTTTTAAAAAAAAAGGCTTTCTCTAGCAAGTTGTCTGGTTTGCGATCATTTTCCTTCAGTAAGTATGTCAATGACCTTAGTGTTGGGAAAGGCTCTACAATTTTACAACAAATCTGATACATGCATTCCATCAGTATTTTCTGTGGTTTCCAATACAATATAGCTACCTACATATTTGCCTCTCTGGTACTGAAAAGTGATCTGCTCATTTTAGACAAAAAACCATCAACCCACCAAAAAGACTGACATGAACCCTGAGACCTGACACAGTTGTTCCAAGAAGCTCTCAGGCAGCAACAACCACACTGAGTTCAATTAACCTTATTAGAAACTAGGTAGCTACATGTTACAAAGCTGAAACCAAAACTTAAAATTTAAGAAAAAACAAACCAAAAAACCACCCAAACAACAAAAAACCCAACAACAACAATTAAGTTCAGCAATAAGAGTTGTGTCGTTATTAATTCCATTGACTAGAAGATACCCTAAATAAAAGAAAGGGATATTGGAGGCTCCCATTCAAAACCCTTTCCTTGTCGACCAAGTGATCTTGTCCCATCCACATGTGAAAATACATTCAAACAACAGCTCACACCAGTGGAGCGTCACCTCTGACTGTTTAATCACTGATGCCTGTATGCTATAGCTTCATTTTCCATTTGAAATTACTTTGCTTTCTCTGTCAGTGCTCTGTGTTATGTCCTGTCTTGCAAGTTGAGAATTGATAAAGCAGTACACTTCTGCATCCCATTAAAACTCAAAAGAAATCTGAGACCTCCACACATTCTGCTCGAACTTACAAGCAGCTATGATAGGTGATGGTGTGCCATGCCATCACACAGCACCATTGAACAAGACATGTAAAACTCAAGTTTTTCATATTCAGACAAGATTTGTCCCCTCAGTCTTCTTGCCAACAGCAGCCTTTGACAGGTAGGAAAGGGCCTGCATCAGCAGTGAGTGATAATTCTGTTAGGAGGCAGCAGGTTCCACACCAAGGCTGGGCTCCAAAAGCTTTGAGAGAGAGAGAGAAGAGGATCTTACAGCCAGGCAGATAAAACCTAGCCTTTTACTGCTTCATAGAAGCCCTTGCATGGCCTTGGGCACACCACTTAAATCCTTCCTGCTTGGCTATCCCATCTGCAACATGAAAATAATATTCAGAAATTGAAAGTGTAAATACTGCAGAGCTAGAACAATGGTCATCAGAAAAAAACCCTGAAACAAATCTACCAAACGCTGCCATGCGTTCTTCATCACTCAGGAGTTTGTTTGCTCTGAATTATGTATTTCTAGAAGAACAAACTTTATTTCTACTGCAGGTTTGGAACTTGAAACAAATTAATTCACATTGAGCCTGCAGCCACTTGAACTGAAAATCAAATTAAACCACCTCTTCCAGCTTGGATTTTGAAAATACACAGCACCATTTCAGGCAGAACAAGACATAACGCTTATTTAGTCCTTAGCCCATCTTTTGCTCTACACAAAAATCTAAATTTCACATTAATCACATTTCAGTAAGTTTTGAAACCTAGACTGAATGCCCAAGTCATACCCCCCCTCCCCAACACTATGTACTAATGACTTCCTTCAACACTTCAAGTACACTGCAAGCTCTGTCGATATGAGGTCTGCAACGTTCTTAATCCAGTCTAACCGTGACAGGAGGGCGTATTATTCAGAACAGCTAGGCCAGTGCAACATGGCCATGCTTCGTTTCCCACATCCTTCAAAAGCACACTGGATAGATCGCTGTTACTCCCCAAGTCTCTCCCAAGCCTGTGTCTGCTGGTGTCTTTATTCATTTAATACACATTAGGACCTGCAGCGCCCAACCTGCAAAACCACATCAACGCAAGGGAAAAACTGGGGAAGTTGGTTGATACACCAGATGCTCGTGCTGCCATTCAGAGGGACCCGGACAAGCTGGAGCAATGGACAAACAGCAATGGCATGAAGCACAGTAAAGAGAACCACACAATCCTGAACCCGGGGTGGAACAGCCCCGTGCAGAGGTTTGGTACCCTCTGGTACCTCCGGTACCTCTTTCCAGAAGAGATCCAGGTGGACAACAATGTGAACATGTGCCAGCAATGCTCCCTTGCTGCAACGGCCAACAGCATCTCCTGGGCTGCTTCACTGCTCCCAGTATGTGCTGGCAGCACATCGAGGGAGTTGACCTTAACCCTCAGAGCTGATGAGACAGATCTGGAGCCTCGCACCCCGTGCTGGGCTCCCCAGTACCAGGCAGACACAGAAATACTTTGTTTTGCAGTAAAGGGGCAGTTCAGAGCATCGAGGCATATGGTTTGGCAGAGGTCTTTCAAAAGGACAGTTACACCACAACAGCAAGATGAGGATGGACTATTTTTTTCCCCTCAGAAAACATGGATAACAAATTAATACATAAAAAAGGGAAGCAAGCTTACAGAGGTAACGCATAAGAACAAGATGAGGCCAAGGACAATGTGAGACTGTATGCAAAATTCAAAACATTTTGTAGCTTTCCATTGTCACTGACTAAAGTTTTAGGGCTGTGTGTCCCCCCATTTTTAAAAGCTGTTTCCATATGTGTTACACACATACATGGGAACAGGGATTATCTCGTGGCGTTATCACCTAACTGTCCATTCCATTGCATCAGTTGTCCTCTGCAGTCACACCAACATGTGGAACGGTCTCTACAGGCACAAGAGCTGTTCTCACCAAATGCTTTTAGCCTAGAAAGTTCCTGCCCAGTCACACAGAAAAATAATCTGAAGTCTCACTTTCTGGTGTGCAGCATTACCCTGTGCTCCTCACAATTAGGAATGCAAGACCTCACACTGAAAGGTGACGCAAATCGCTTCTTGCAGAGCTGGGAATAAAATTCTTAAATGACAGAAACCTCCAAGTCAAGCTACTGCATTTCTATACTTAGTTTTCTGTCACTAAAAATGTGTGAACTGCCAAAACCAATCAGTTTTTCTCTATCTTCCTCTATTATTTCCAGAAGGTAACAGCTAATTCCAGTGCTGTGCATGTCTGTGCCAAGGCCCTGACACTAAGATTACAAAGGAAAGCTGATACAGTCTTTTAACCATGGCTGTAATAGCGTAGCTGACTCAGACATCACACATCACTCAATTTGATTTGATCATCTCCAGTGTCTATCTACTTCAATAGTTTTTAACTATATTATCATGTGCCGATGTCCTATAATGCCTAGGATGGCTAATACTAAAGATATTAAATGCTTTGTGACATATGATTGGCTTGCTCAAGAACAGAGGTTTTACCCTTTTCAGTTTATAATTTAGGTGGTTTTTAATAAAGATAAAATTGCTGGACTAAGCATATGAAAACAAGCTTGCTTTCCCTGTTATTCTTACAGGCTCTTCAGATGTAACTGCTCCTCACTCTGTAGACACCTAGTGAGACACTTGACCTGATTTTCTGCAGCACTGAGCATTCACAACTGTGAGATCACTGGGGGCTGTGGGCACTCCGTCATTCATATCGCAAATAAATACAGTCTGATTGTACAATACTAAGACTTAAGGCACTGAGTTCTATCTCTAGTCCCATATTTGGATGATTAGGGTCTAAATTAACAACTTGCCCCTTGCCTTCTGTCCATCAGGATAACATGAACTGTCCACCAGCCTCCCACCCACCTGCTTTGAACATAAAATACACATAGTAAAAAGGGCTGTAGAAAGTTAGGTGCTGCTATCCTCAAATTGTGAGCATCAATAGAAGAGTCCTTAAAGTCCTCCCCAAGACTAAGAAAGAAGCTCAAGATAATAAAAACCTCACTCATCCTTTTAAGATGATGCAAGAGCACATAAAAGCCCACAGGACAAATCTAAAGTCTAGAGGGATTTTAGCTATCATACAAACTGTGGAGTCATCCTCCTGAACAAAAGGCTGAGTGATCAATGAAAACTTGCAAGAGATTCAATGACAGTATTGGATCATGCAAGTTTTCTGACAGACAGATGTCAGATCCAAGATGGGAAAGGCTTGCCCCCAAAAAGGACCAACCCTCTTCAGCTGGTTTCTTAACAAGCCAGTTCAGCTCACTAAAATGACATTAAAAAATTCAGGTAAGACAGAGAAAAATGATGATTAGTGAAACACTAACCATTTGCTCAAGAAAACATGAATTATCCAGCACTGAAGACTTCTCTTCCCAAATAGATGGGTCAGACTTGTAAGGGATGGGTCAGACTTGTAAGATACAGCAAACATAGCAAAGTTTGTGGAAAGGTGGGGGGAAAAAAACCCAAAAAACACAGAAGGCTTTGGGAGTGAAAACATGGTTTTAGGGTAACCGGGCCTGCTGGTGAGGAAAGTGTGAGAACTAGACAAACTCTTCATATCCCTTGTCACCCCCCCATTTATTTCTTCTAATGTTTCTGTGACTTTGCCCTCAATCAAATCCATGTGTCACCATAATTAAAATTAAATCCAGTGATTAAATTCACACTCAAGCACTTCAACGAACCACTATTTATTCCTGCAGAAGAACCCACATCTAGAGGAAGGCAGGGAACACCCCGGGTAGCCAAACGCATGTAGATGGTCACACAGGCTTTGGATTTCCATCTCTGTACAGCACCAAGCACACTGGGCCCAGAGCACAGCCAGTCAGCAGGCACACCAGGAGCAGCATTAGTAGATTTTTATGCTACCTTAGAAGAGTGTTTACTCATCTGTAATTTTTCTCGGCAGTGGACATCTGGTGTTCTATTATTCATTGCAGCTGGAAAATTGCCAACAATAAAACCAATTTTCATGAAAAGAAGCAAAGCCTGATATGCACAACACTGGAACAAAGGAAAAACCTCTCAAAATGATTCAGGTTTTTTTTCTTTGGGCATTTGTTTTTGTTTTGTCTTCTCTTTTTTCCTCCTACGTGACTCTGGTGAGAAAAGCCAAGAGTAACTGCAGAACATTTGTCCAGATTATCAAGAAAACATGCATTTTGAAGTCATATATAAGTTAAGTGACTAATTCTGGTATTTATATCATCTTTACAGGGATGTGCACAAGGGCTCGAGGAAAATAAAGTCACTACAATTACTACTTTCCTCAGTTCATGCAGCTGCTAACAAAGAATATTTAATGGTTAATATAGAGACATTCTTGCATGTATCAAGCAGAAGTCAACGTAGGACAGCTCTGAAGTGTAGTATCTCAGCAGTTTCCTGGTAGGCACCTTGATTACCCTCCCCTCAGAAGAACACGTAGGCATAACAGTTCTTCAAAAGATGTCAGTGTTGAAGGACTATGCTAAAGCATTCCTGGCACTAGAAGCTGCATAGTCAGGAAACCACGTGTCCTGGACTCCCAGCAGCTCCATCGGTTTCCCAGTTGCTAGACCTGTCAGGATCCTTGTCCATACGGACATCGCAACCGAAGTCCCTTGAATAGCAAAGGTTAGTGGGCATTATCTAGGCGCGACTGAGGTATCACAAGCCTCCACTCATGCCTGGTATTCCTATGTATTCCAGAGAGAACCCTAACAAAGTTTTAGGCCAAGAGAGTCTTTCAGTACAGGAGCTGAAAGATCCTGGAGTACCAGTTTTTCCCAGTCCAGGGGCTTCAGCATTGCTCATATAACAAAAACCAAGGGGGTCCTGTACTAGTGCCCCTTACCAGCCGAACTGGAGACTCAGCTTAACCCACAGCCCATGGTAGCTAATTGGCTTCTCTTGTACCAAGGTTTCTCTTTCACTCAAATAGCCTTGTGCACACAAAAAGATGTGGATTTTTAAAAATTATTAAATCCCTCCTTAGAATAGAGGTTGCATTTAATAAAGGGATTAGCAAATATCTGCTTGGCATTACTGTAAGTACTATAATGCTATCTTTCTGCAGCAAGGCAGCCTAAATACCTCACTTTCAGTAACTGGTTTTAACTTGTGCTATCAGTAAGTGGACAGGGGTTTCACCGATGCTTCTAAGCAGGAATAAATTTCAACAAGACTTGTAAGAATCACAGAACCACAGAAATTGGTTTTCCTTCAATTGTAAAGTATTTTTAGCCCAAATAATTCTCAAAATGATTTAAGAAAAAAATACATTTGCCTTAGACTTCTCAAAAGAGCTGATGGTGGCACAGATCTTTACTCTTGATGCTCTCTGCTGGAGTATTGACAGAATATAGCGGCGTATTACAGAGAGGGATCAACTTCCACATCCTTCCTTTACCCAGTCAGCAAACCTACATTACAAGTACCTGCTGCCTTCCTAAAAAGTGAAAACTGAACAGAAATGAAGAAAGTAAGAAAGGGAGACCAGAAAAGTTGAAGTTAGGTGATAAAGTAACTTTATATATATATAAATACATAGATTCAAACCTCACCTCCCAACCCCAACAAATTCCTGAGTGTTTTGGGTTAGATATCTCTCTATCATAGAACCACAGACCGTTTGGGTTAGAAGGGACCTCGAAGTCCATCCAGTCCCAATTCCCTGCCATGGGCAGGGACATCCTCCACCAGTCCAGGGCGCCTAAAGCCCCAACCAACCTGGCCTTGAACCCTGCCAGGGATCCAGAGGCAGCCACAGCTTCTCTGGGCACCCTGTGCCAGGGCCAAGCTGGCAGTCACCAATCACCTCCTTATTTTCCATGTGCCTCAGCACAGCTTCCAGGAGGATCTGCTCCATGATCTTGCCAGACACAGAGATGAGAACTGACTGGCCTATAGTTCCCTGGCTCTTTTTTTTAAAAAAGGGATTATGCTGCCCCTTTTCCAGTCAGAAGGAAACACTCAGGTCATAGGAGCCATTCCATCACATCCCCGTAACACCATCCTGACGGCATGCAATCATCTCTACCTCTTGCTTATCCCCTATGCTGTGTTTGCAGAGGGGCATTTAAATTTGTCCCCACTGAAGCTGACTTACTGGCTGGAATTGCTTTGTGCTGCCCCTTAGGTGCTCTCCTGCTGACCTATGATCCTTCTCCCTGCTCTGGGCACCTAGTGTTGGTGGCACTGGTTATCAAGCTGATAGGAATGGGATGGATTGAGATTCCCCTTCCCCAGCAACTTGAGTTTAAAGCCTTCTTCACCACCTTGGCAAGCCTATGACCAAAGCTGCTCCAGAATTTCTATGCTGTTACATATCTTCAACCCATTCTAACATGACACTGCCTCAGTCTGAGGGCACTGTAACAGGCCTGTAAACACGCTGAAGTCCTTGGGGGCTTGTCTAAGGAAAGAGCTTCCAGAGCTCTAACTGAGCCTACTCTTCTTCTAAAACATACATGACATCTATTTTGTAGTCTGAAAAATCATTCGCTTTCAAAGTCATCCAGGGTGTGACAGCACACACAACCGTTCCCAGAGCCTACACCAGTACCCATTTCCTGTGCACCAGAACAACACAGCTACTGTCGCAAAGCCAACAACCACCCAAAACTCAAACGAGGATGATGCTGAGGCAGCATACCAAGGACCACAGCCTGTGCTGTGAGAGTGCTTATCCCTGCACTCCTTCACTGACCTCAGAGCTTTCCTCAGAGACACCACTCTACACAAATACATGAACGTTTTGAACGAGTTGAACACACGTTGCTGAAAACGTACTCCAGTAGCCACTGCCTGTGTGCCCTCAATGAGCACACATACAGCACAGCTCGTGCCTTCCATCAGTTACACAGTTAAAACCTCTACTGGAAAGAGCACACTTTAAAATATTTTCATCCTCCAAACTTAAACAACCCAACCACCATAATAAGCTTGCAAGGAGAAGCACATTTTTCCAATGGACAAATGTAATCGTGTTGGAGCTAAAAATAAAAACCCTTGCAAACATGTTTCCCCAGGGACCATAAACACCTCATACTGTAATCAAAATTCAAACCCAAATCCACAGATCCCAGTCTAACTTAATTCACCAAAGCCCCAAGACGACCTCCCCACAACTGCACAGGTGAAAAGCAGCAGTACCAGCAGCAAACCTCAGAAACACCCGTTCACCAGCAAAGCACCTTACAAGAACAAAAGCTTCAAAGTTCCCACTTCTCAGTTCTCGCTCCTGAACCTGAAGATGTCATTAAAACACATGACTGGAAATTAAAAATTCACAATCATTTTAAATAACGGACTCAAAAGGGAAAGTGGCTTTATTATACATTAGTCTTCGCCATCTCTGGATGGCTCCATATTCCATGGCACATGCAAGGTACCTGTCTGCACGACAAGAAATACTGATTTCCACATCCTCCCCGCACTGCAGCAGAGCTCAGGGCAATTCAATGCTTTCCACACGCACTGAGCCTGAGGAGACTGATTTTACCTCAGGCTCAAGAAGTTTGATCCAGAAGCTTGACTACGTTTTCAGAGCAACATCATCTGTACCTATAAGCCTTTCTGGATGCGTATTCTGACACAGGAGGGAGGAAAGGAATCTAAGGACTTGAGAAATTAAAGATAAGCTATCCACCAGCACTCATTCCCTAACGGCCTCCCTGACGCACCAGTCACAAGAAATCAATGGCATAAGAAATAGGACAAAAGTTGTTAGCAAGGATTATATAAAATTGGAACTAGTTCTGCAATGGTCCAAAACACAGATATCACCAGGGAAAGACAAATTAGCACCTGGGAACAAATTTATTTTAGCTTAGTAAATAATCCTAAAGAAAAGCTTTCATCATTCAGTCCAGAAATGAATTTTAGTTAGTCAGCAACCCTAGGAAGGGCTAGTAGGGGTTGAAGCTGTTCTCTGCTGTTTGAAAACATCTTGCACACCACAATAAATCCATTAAAAGGGAAACTCAATTGTGGAAAAAAATGCTTGGGAAAAAAATTTTTTTTGTTGCTTGTTCATTGCTTCAGATATAGAAATGATGACTGTAGAGATGGAAGGAGATAATTGCACTGTGTGAAACTAGTTAAGAGCCCCGTTCCAAACTGGAGAAACTGAAAAACCAGACCAGTGTTACCCGTAACGCAAGAGGAGAAGCAAGAACAGAGAAGCCAAAGCACAAGCTGGACAAGCAGCTGATTCTGTTTCATTTCCCAAGGACTTCACATCCAACCAGGCTGTTTGCCCTCCATCTCTTGACAATGTTTGAACATGTTGCCAAAGGCAAACAGATTTGACAGAACGACTGATACCCAACAGATTATTTTTGGCCATAAGCGCTGGCTGAGCGCAGTGCTCCCATGAGGGTGGAGGCAGGGGCTGGCACCAGCAGAGCTACTGACTGTCTGTGCCGTTTATCAGGTACCCAGCTCAGAGCCGGTCGCCCACACGTCCTGCTCTGCCCAGCCCAGGAAGGGAGCAGAGGTGCAGGACACTGCAGCAGAGGTGCCACACGCAGGGCAAAGAGCTTCCAAGGCCACAGAGCTTCCAAGGGCATGGGTAAACTAGTTGATTTACTGCAGTAAGGATGATGACAGGACTAACACACCAGGCTTCACTAACTCCACTGATCATATAACAAACTGTTCTCACCTTATCCCTCTTTACCCTTTAACCTTGTTTTTCCTCTTGACTCAATACACACAGTTATTTGAAGATGCAACAATGTAAAGCTATCACCAATTTATTTGGATACCCAAACTTGCATGCACCCATGTGCTTTCTTTTGTTTGCTTTTTGTTGCATTTTGCACTTCCTTACAGAAGCATGGGAATAGCTTGTTTGGTTCTGAACAGTCACTTAGAGAAGCAGATGACAAAAATTGGAGATAGCATTACTATGTCTGAGCAAACATCATTCATTTTCATGCTACTTCCTGCAACCTTTAAAGCCCAGTCCAAAGTGGTTTATTCCAGTAATGCTTCCTAGACAAGGAAGTATTTTTAATCTAACAGATGTTCACCAAAACAGTTTATTGGATCAATGCAGCTGTTGGGCTTAATGAAGTATCTTAGGTAATTCTTTAGCCAAGATGGACCAGTTACAAAGCTCCAGCAGAACGGAGAGCTCTCTTGGAAAGGTTGCCATCAGACAAAAAGCTGCTCCAACACTGGGAATGAAGCTGTCAAGGGTTCCAGCCTGAACTGGCAGAGTGCTTTATTTTTCTAAAGATACCCAAACAGAGAGGAAACCTTGTGGTACTGGAAAGCTAGAAAACAGGCTACTCCAGCAACCCAAACAGTAACCCTTTGCCTCCCATGGAAAGAAGGTTAAAAAAAAATAAAAAAGCATCCAAGCCTCTGCCCTGTCTGGATCCCTAAAGAATCCCTGAAGACAATTAAACTTGACTATGAACTGAGAAAGGAAATCGAGGATTAACCACCAATAGACTATGAGCCTTACAGAAAACAGACCAAGACATGAAATCAGGAACCTATCTATAGGAGCCGTGCCACATAAGCCAGTATCTCGGATGGACCATACAACAGGAACAATTTGGGAGTCCTGAGGTTACCAAATCCTGATACAACCAAAACTTGTTTAGAAATGTGTTGGGGGTTAGGGGTATCTGGGTGGTTTCAGAGTCTGTGGGAGGTCACAGCTGGTTCAGGAGAAGAGTGGCAGAAGTCATACCAGTGTTCAAAGCGTGTATCACACTACCTTCAACAAGAGGAACAGAAAAACACTTGCTGCTTGCAGAACACTCTCTCAGTTGCAGTGATGGCCTGTAACAGGCTTGCTAACAGCAAGCTGCAGCTTAGATGTACACAGCCCTACAAATCTCTTCCAAAATTCATGGATGACAGAAGGGAAAAAAACCCAAACTTTGCCTTAAAGAGAAGGGAATCATCTTACCTCTACCAGCAAATACAACACCCTGAAAATGCAAGCAGCACCGTTCTGTACACAGTGCTGGTAAAGCTGCCATCACCAAAAGCTGAGGCACTCCAGTGAGAGGGGAAATTCCAGCAGCTGATCCACACAAGAGCTTATTTTTCCCCTGTAAGATTTCTTGGTTTTTGTTTTTGCTAGGAAGGGATCAGACTGTACAGTTTTAAATGTCGCCCTATTTGCAGACACTTTCTCCTGCCCTTCAGAAAGATAGGAAGATGATTTTCAATATATTTTTACACAGTTATACAAAATAAAAACACATTTGGTAACTGGTATTTGAATCTGTAAGGCTCTTAAGGGCAGGAGTGGGAATACTGTGAAGCACTTCCTTAAACAGATCCTCAACTCCCATGAGGTAAGAACGAGTTCTAACTGAAAACTGCATCCCCAGGAATAAGGGAACATTTCCTCTAGGAACAATCTTCAGGGGAAAAAAGGACAACACAAACTTTCTTTTTTCTTGTACCTGGTCCTACCTCCATCTCCCTACAAATCAGTGAAAAAAAAAAAAGTAAACATTAATCTGTAAGCATTGCCTTCACCCTGGAAGCAAAGTTACAGGAAGCTTTGCCACAGCACATACAAGTACAGTTAGTAAAGCATTCAACAATCATTTAAATACTAAATACGTCAAGGAAGTGGTTTTTTTTCCCCAGGGGTTAAATCAACACTTAGCACTTTCACAAGCCAAGCTGTCAAAACACAGAGAACATGACTAGATGTAACAGACTAGATATAAGGAAGAATTTTTTGCAGTACTGGCACGGGTTGCCAGGAGAGGCTGTAGATGCCCCATCCCTGGAAACATTCAAGGTCAGGCTTGATGGGGCTCTGAGCACCCTGACTTGGTTAAAGATGTCACTGCTCACCTCAGGGGACTGGACTAGGTGAACTTTAAAGGTCACTTCCCACCCAAACTGTTTGACGATGCTCTGACTACGTATCAAGAGCAGAGGGGAGAGAAAAAACCCACCAAACCAACATGGAATTTCTTTTTTTTCTTCAGTAGAGACTTGGGATGAGGTTTCACACAATGGTTGAGCCAATCTGATGGGCTGCTGTTATCAGAAAGAAAATACCTGTTGTTTCATCCTACTCCAGGCACACGTTCCTGCTCCTTCCTTTAAGGTAGCTTTGGTACTGGTCTGGCCTTCAGCAAACAAGGCATGGAGAGACAGGAAACATCAGAAGAGAAGGGAGCAAATCCTATTGCACTCCTTCCCCTCCTACCACGAGCTCTCTCTCACTGTTCCCAGCCTGACAGCAGAACAATTCTACCATATTGATTCAATTACAAATGCAGCATGGCTTCTTTATTTCTTTTGGAGAGTCAATACAAAACAAATTCACATTATTATACTGAAAGAAACCAAACAAAAACCCCAACACTATAACCTCGGAAAAACTCAGTGGGTTGCAGTACCATAAAACACTTGCTACACTCAACATGACTTTCATTTATCAGAATCTAGAATGTGTTATCTTAAATCATTCATTTTCTAGTATCTTAAGGCAGTTAATTCAAGACTGAAAATAACGGCCCAGCTATAGGTTGATCATTCTAAAGAGAGACATGTGAATGGTCTCTAATTAGAGCAACATAATGCTATTAAAAAACCCAGAAGAGTCTATTAGAGAACTATTTCAGAGAAGCACACAATTGCAAAGAATTTGGGAAAGAGTCCTCTGCACAGTAGTTTTAGTTAAGTTCCAAAGCAAAGTAAAACCCGAGGTCAGCGGGAAGCGGTATCTCCAGCCCCTGCCACCCAGGTACACTGACCTGAGCTGCAGCTACAGTGGTTCCTCCCTCCTGTGGCTGCAGGGCCACGTGGCTTTCTGCCTGTTTTACCAACGCAGGAAATCATCTGGCAATTTTGGAAATTGTTTTCAAGTTGTTTGTTTCTGGATCAGCTCCATGAATGGGCTCACCCCTAGTTCATACAAGCACAGGACCGGTGCTAGGGAAGAGACTGGAAGCTGCCAGGGGACAATGGGACTGAGAGATTAACACTGGCCTAAATTGCTATGGAAATGCATGGTACCTTGCTGAAAGATCTTACAAATGAGGAAAAAGATGCCAATTCTCAAAATTTTACCTTCTGCATACCATAGAGATGTACTGTGTCCTTACAACTAGACCTCCGTGCTCAATAAATACAACGTGTCGCTTTTGGATCGACTGAACATGTATTCCTCTCCTAACCCAGCTCTGGAGATAGCAAATAAAAAGTAGAAGGAGATTAAAGGCCATTGGGGTTTTGGGTTGGGTTGTTTGGGGTTTGGTTTTTTTTTTATAATCTTTGCATAAATAGAACAAAACCATCTAATTATAGCAGCTGATAGCCAGTTTCTTGCCAATACATGCAACATCCTAAGTAAGCATTTTCTTACCCTGTTTGTGAAGGGAGAGCAGAGGGAGGGGGGGGAAGGGCTACCTTCCCACTCTCACATTTCTCATTTTTCTATCGGTATTAGTCTGCATTAACAGCCCAATCATACACACACACACACACTCACACACAACACTGCCGGTGACCTACCAGAAAGTTGCTATAGCAACGACTGCTTTCAGAAATACATGTTGTGCATTTTAAGTGCCATCATAGTGTAACTCATCTGTCAATTAATAACCACGGCTCGGAGTAACACATCGCACACGATGGAAAAAGAGAGTCATTTAAGAATTAAGCGTTGGGGCTTGATGTCTACAGAAGGAAATATCTGGAAACCCACTGCAGGGTTAGGCTCACTACCAATGAGAAAAAGAAAAAAAAGGAAGAAAATTCCCATATTTAGCACCAAGACGTAACTCTGACATTTCTAGGTTAAGTGCACAAAATTAATTAAGTATGAAAAAACTTCACTGCAATCCTGAAGGGGGAAGTCACTTGTATGTATCATTAAATGCCTAATTTAAACAAATCCAAGCTACTTGTAAAACCAACTACAGGAGCATGCAGAAAGCTTATTTTAATTGAGGTTTCTGTTTGTTTTGGATAAAAGCCCTGCAATAAGAAACACCACCACTGTGTTTTAAAATTCGTTGAGTAAATAAAAACTCAAGCGTACTGTTTCAATCTCATTAAACTTCATGAAATCACTTGGTCAGTTTTTTTCTGATTAGCAATCAGACTAATTGAATCACACTGTCTCTTCCTCCGGACCTTGACACCTACCAATTTTCAGGCAATGTACTTGGTGATGACTATCACAGGCAAAGCACAGCCATAGTAAAAGAGGATACAAACACCAAGGAGTTAACCTCGGAAAGAAAGCTTCAGGAAAATTCACCTACTAGAATGTAACAATTTGACAGTACTGTAGTACTACCAGTAGTAGCTTATTAGTATTGTTTCCTCTCAGAACCCTGCCGTACACCAACAGGTTCTGTTCATTTCAGGGTACATATGAAATGCCAATTCTCTGCCCACCCCAGCTATGACACACGCCCTGCTCAGGGACTGTCCTGCCTGACCTTTGGAACGTCAGTGCGTTTTAAAGCAGAGGATATTCTCTCTCTACAAAACATCAGAGAGTTCTGCAAAGAGTCTGGATCATCAAGTGCCACCCCTCTGCCAATGATACAGGAAAAAACACTGCAGTGGTTTCTCAGCTCCAGTATGACCTTGAAAGGTATTTCAATTTCCTTTCTCACATCCTCTAAATCCAGTTTAAATCAGCTTCTCACATGATAAAGATTAAAATATATATCTCGCTTTCTCATTATATTTTCTGCTTCAGGATAAACATCAGGCTCTCACAGTACCCAGTCTTTGGGGGTAAAGTACGAGTGATGATACAGAGCCAAAACCCTCCTGAAGCTGCTATGGATATCAGAATATCAGGTAAGATACACTGCCTGAACTTCTGTGTAACTTCAGGAAGCAGCTTGGTGCCATGAGCTCTACCAAGTCCATCAGGCTGGTGACAGGTATGCAACAATTTCCATGGGGGCTTTCCACTCACCCTGGCTTTAACAGGGAGGATCTTCTAAAAACCTAATCACAACCAATTCTTTTAGCTTGGACCAACAGGACCAACTTTCCATCTTTGATCCATCCATCCATTTTAAAAAGTATGTATGTATATAATGTTGCTGTGGTATACATATATATCTGTGTCTCCAGGTAGGAGGGGGACAGAGGCATGTCTTTCCAACTGCCACCTGGCCACCAGTCCCTACCAGCAAAACAGGCAAGAGCACAAGCAACCAATGCTTCATTTCTAGTTAGAGACAACCTAACTACCTGAAGAACAGCAAGACAACCATTGCCTTAAAATGCCAGCTTTCACACCAAGATGGGAGAAAAATTTCTCCCGCTGTCTGTGCACAGCTGGCAGCAGTCATGAGGCACAGGACTACATTCAACAACATTGTTTAAATATGACAATCAGGTTTCCCTTACCCTTTTCACTGAGAAGCCAGTAAACACAACTGTCAATGTTTTGTAACTGTAACTTACTGTTTTAAATCCAGACTTTAGCTAATCACTGTTTCATGAATCAAGCCTTTATGTAACCAAGAGACAAGATGGCTTAACCTGGAAAGTTACTGTAAAAGGTAGTGTCTCTTCCTGGTTTGCTTTTTTTAAACACCAGTATAATACACCTACAATATTAGAAACCTCACACTGGGCAGAAAACAGACCTGTAAAGACCAGTATTTCAACTGAGCCCAAAAGCCCAGAGCAGAAGACAACCACGTGCGTGTAGCCATACTCCTCCAGAACACACCCAGAAGCCAGATCTTCCCAGGCGCTCAGGGTTACAGACATTAGATTTTGTATCAATATTGTCTTTGAACTCAATACTTTTGATTCCCTAATTACTTGTGTGTTGGGGTTTTCTCTCCTTCTGTACCCTAACCTGCCCTCTGCAAATAAACAGACCAAGTTATCTTTCATTACCACCCACATTCAGTACTGTGGCTGCTGCCGTTTGCTTCCCACATCTTCCTCTCCCCTCCAGATCCCCTTTATCCAGTACAAAATCCCCACTTGTTTCCTTGGCATCCCCGCTGCCATCTCCATGCACAGGCTGAAGCTCAGAGCATGAGTGATGCCTGGGCAGCCTGAACGCCAGGACAATTCCCAGCTCTCCACCCGCACAGCCAGAGCAGGCCCAGGTTCTCTGGACCTTCACATCCGCAGGAAGGAGGTTTCTTCCCACAGTCCCAATACAAGCACCCCACTCATGCAGATCTCAGCTGGTGCAGTTTCCTCCCCTTCGCTTTCAGTGCCTGAACAGTAACACCTCCCTGCCAGGAACCAACTTCTCTGCCCATACCTTTTCTTCCACTGGCACAATGAAGGTCTCACCCTCTCTCGTTATTGCCTCCATGCCCACATTTACATTCCTGTCTCCAGGTCTACCAGCAAAATCACCTGTGAATGTCTGCTGCTCTACTCTGGCCTCAAACACTTCATGTAGTTTCCCAGGTCTCTCCTCCTAAGTAGGAACTATTTCCAGTTCACTGTTGGTATCACAGATTAGGCTGACAAGAACACGAAGTTCAGAAAGTGAAGAAAGAGTCTGAAGTATACTGTGTGACTGCATTCTTACATACCTTCCATGAAACCCTCCAGAATTAATTTGTTAACCCCAAGCATTTAAAGTTCAAGCACTTCTTGGGCTCTTTTTGCCCCAAACTGAGCCTCTACCTTTTTTATCCTGTATTCTGCTTCTGCCTTACTGTTTGGAGGATACACAGTGATAGTGTTCATATAAAGACACATTTTACAAAATCCCACTGTTTCCTTTCTACATAAATTTGCAATTATAATTAAATATCTGAACTGGGATGCCGATTGCTGAAAATTCATGTGGTCTTTTGGCTCCCATTTTTCTTCAGATGGAAGTCAGGAGGCCATGTTAATACCAGCTTTGCTATCAAGATCCCAGGAACATAATTGTTTCTTACTATATTCATACATTAGCTCTAACATGAAAAATTCATTGTAGAAATTAATCCTACATGGCTTTTTTCCAACAGCCTATTTGTCATGTAGATAGTTATTACACTCTCATTCTTAAAAAGTACTAGCGATAAGGCTGTGGGATTCACCAGGCTTTCCTTTTATTTGAGGACTGGGTTTTCTAACAATAAACTGTATAAGGTTGCATTTATTAGCAATAATTCCCCATTTGTCACTGGCTCTGCATAAAACTCAGTCAGCACTGAAGGGGACAGGTGTCAAATTTGACCTGAAACCTCAAATGACCTGAATTTCCCCACACACACCAGTAACTGGATCACTGCTCCCAACAAGTTGCTGAATTTCAGAAAGTAATTCTCAAAACAAATAAGAAGTGCTCCTTAAATTAAAAATATTAATCCTTAAAATGTCAAACAACACACGTGAAGTAGATTAAAACCTTATTCCCCCTTAGACTGATCAATACATACTACCATCCTGCAACCGCGTGCTGCCCGAGTGTGGCAGGCTGAGCGCATCAACCCCTCTTCCCCAGAGGCATGTACTAAGAACTAGTAAAAAAAGAGTAAATGGGGAGAAACCACCTCCTCACCCAGACACCAGGAAAATGTCATCTAACAGTACTTTGCTCTCGTCCATGGATTTCTCTCTGTCGATGCAGAGAGTGGATTACACGGCTTTGCAGCAGTCAGCACAATCCTACTTTAAAAAAAGTGAATTTCCAAGAATACATTTTCAGCCATCAAGCACGATCCTAAGTTGCTCCACAAGGATTTCTGAGAAGGTATCAGTGCTTTTTCCTGTTCCTTCTGCTGTCTTCCCTGAGAATGTAACTGCTCAATATGAAACTGTACTCCAGACATTTTTTTTCCCTCGAATAAGGTTATTTGTGTGTCCAGGAATGGCAGACTCAAGGCTCTGCTGCCGTCCTGATGCACTGATAAAAGAGCTCTCTCTTTGGTGTTTGTCCAACTGAGACTGCTCTCCTCGTGTTTGTCTTTTCCAGTGGTTTCATAAGCTGTGGAAACAATGAAGCCTGCTTCTCATCGGACTACTGTACTGCAACTCTGCGTGGATCCTCTACCATCTAACGAGCAACTGAAATCCTCCTGCTGCTTTTACTTAGAAGAGTATGTGTATATAGGAGGGGGGTGATGGTTATTAACAGAGTAACCATAGCCAGTATCTACCTTCACAAAAACTGCAGAAGTCTGGCTTTGACACCCCTAACTCCCTCCAAATTTGATAGGAATCAGATACTGAGTTGAAGAGAGACATATGGTAACTCTGTAAAACTTTTAATGCATTTAAGTAACATGTCATACCATATAAAAACCTGAACCTACTGTATTTAAAGACAAGACCCAAACCTAACAATACAACAGCACCCCAATCCGCTGCTCCTTAGCCCCTTCCCATATCAGCATTCCCAAGCCCTCCTCTGCCCCTCACTGCACATCCCGCTGCCCTGGCAGGGACAGGAGCAACTGAAGCCCTTGCAAAGCCACATTGCCTTAGAAAGCCAACCCAACACTCCTGAATCTTCAAAAGGTGACATCAAACTGCCTGCACAGATATAAATTACCTAAGACCAAGAAAAGCCCAGACATTCCCCAGAAAACAGTTGTTAAAATTCTTGGGTTTCCATCCAAGCAGGATGTATTTGCCAAAACTCTTTAGGCTCCTTTGCTACCTTAAAGCATTGGAATATATGCAGATAATTAAATGTGCATTGAAGAACTGCTTTAAAGGGCTGACTTCTGTTTCCAAACTAATGCACACTCCTTACTTCAAAGGCTTGTTTGAGAATTCTTCCAGAATTCAACACTACTTTTTTTTTTTTTTTTTTTTTTTTTACATTTCAAATATCCCAGAGCTTTGGTAGCACAGGATTTAATGCTCATCATTTCACCCTTCTGAATTGTTAGCCTTTTTATTTAGGTATTTTTAGTGAAGGAAAAGGGCAGCTCAGAAGTCCGGGAAAGGAGGCAGCACAAGCCTCCTTGCTGCTTCCCATTTTTGCCTGTAAGCAGAGCATTTTGTTATCTCAAGGGGAGTTACAGCATGTTATTAGCTTATAGGTTATGAAACAGTCTATAACTCTTCAGAAGGTTTAAATCTAAGAAACATTTCACTATCTCAGTTGATAAAAATTCAAAGTACATTTGAAGACACTGAAACACCTCCAGTTTCCTAGGTAATGTCTGCCCCCACAGAACTCCACTCCCTGAATAGGAAGCAATTAGGAGGTTACAACAGAACTCTTTAATATTAAAACAGACTATGAAACACCAGCACATGAAGGAGTGCCTTATAATAAAGGATTAACTATTGAGATAGCTATCTGGACTTCGCACAAGAAAAGCACGACTCAACTTTACAAGTTTAAATAGACCTTTGTCTGCCCAGGCAAACATCAAGACCATGGGAGAGCCACACACACAGAACATCCAAGTTAGTTATACTTCACCCACACTAACATCACCAGATTTTGACTTCCAGTCATCTGCCAAGCTGATCATCTGTAAACAGGACATTTAAAGTGATTTTGCTGTTTAAACAAGAGGCTGATCGGTATGTAGCTTTTAAGAAACCATAACAATTTCAGATAAGAGGATGTAATGATTTCTCTGATAATATGAAAAGCAGTGGTATGAAAACATCGATGGACACAGACAGCTTAATAAATGACTGTGAGGGTACAGAGCAGAGGCAGCATCCTGGTCCAGAAGGTGGTTTTGTCTCCCAAATATAATACGAACATAATCGCTTCCACAGAATAATTCCCACACATTAATATTCCCTTTCTATCTAAATCTGAGCCCATCCTGAGAAATCAGGAAGTACTGTATTGACCAGTCCTGCCACAGGGAATGCTATACATGCATATAGCACTAAAACGGAGTGCTCTAGGAGTACTGGCACTGTTTTACAGAAAATCTCATTGAGTGGGTTTCAGAAAGTGAGTGAATGTGCTCAAATTCCATTCAAGGAACAGACTTTACATTAACCATGAGCTAGAACAGCTCAGAATTTGATACAAATCTTCAAGTATCTTTCAGTCTTGGAAAAGGCAATAGTGGTAATTAGTAGTCAGTGATGCTAATATGAAGATTACTCACCAATACACAGATTTCAGAAGTTTTGCCGCTCCACATTCCCCTACCTCAAAGGGCCTTAGTCTTAACCCTCAAACCTGCTCACAGTCTCCCCATGTGCATCTCTACACCAGTAGCCCAGACCAGGAACAGCAAAAGCGGTCAGTAGAGAAGGAACGCTGATACTTCAGCAGAAGGGGGTGGATCCTGGTCAGAAGCAGAGAAATCCTTATACCTGTGTATTGGGTTTGCATGGCAAGGTTTTGGCAGCAGGGGGACTTCAAGGGTGTGAGAAGCTGCTGGGAAGCTTCCCCCATGTTCAATAGAGCCAATGCCAGCCAACTCCAAGATGGACCTGACAGTGGCCAAGGCTGAGCCCAGCAACACTGGTAGTGCCTTTGGGATAACGTATTTAAGAGAGTGGGGGAAGAATACCAGGAGCAATCACAGCCAGAGAGGAGTGAGAAGATGGGAGAGAAACAACTCTGCAGCTGCCCAGGTCAGTGAAGGGGAGGGGGAAAGTGGCACTCCAGGTACAAGAGCAGAGACTCCTCTCAGCCCCTGGAGAAGATCATGGTAAGGCAGGCTGTCCCCAGCAGCCCAGGGAGGATGGTGGGGAGCAGAGATCCACCTGCAAGCCCTGGAGAAACTTAAGTCAGACCAGGCAGATGCCCCAACAAGGCTGTGACCCCATGGGAAGCACACACTGGAGCAAGTTCCTGTCAGGAGCTGTGACCCTATGGAGAGAGAAGCCCATGCCAGAGCAGGTTTGCAAGACTTGTGCCCCCACGGGGAACTGTGCTAAAGCAGTCTGGTCCTGAGGGGCTGCATGCTGTGGAAGGAACCCTGCGCTGGAGCAGGGAAAGAGTTCCTCTGAGAAAGAAGGAGCAGCAGAGACAATACATGATGGACTGACCGCAACAAGGTAGAGAAAACTCTAGATGCTTTTACAATTTGGTTTTATTTCTCATTACTCAACTCTGATTTGATTAATTTTCCTGAGTTTAGTCTGTTTTACCTGTGACAATAATTGGGGAGTGATCTCTCCCTGCCCTTATTTCAACCCACAAGGTTTCTGCTATGCTATCTCTCCCCTCTCCAGCTGAGATGGGGCACAATACAGCAGCTTTGGGGGGCACGTGTGCCAACCAACAGCACATCAGTGGAAGGTGGTTAAGGAAAGCAGCTGATGCCAAACTGAAAGGCCCCATTCTATTTATTTCATCCAACTCACTGTCACACAAAAAGACAATTTACCTTACTGCAAGGAAAAAACGTGGATGGCTCAAAAACACAGGGCTGTAAACATTTTTTGAGAAGTACCTGTGTAACTGATAAGGTGTAACTCAATATTCCTAATAACCCACCACAGGTTCTGGTGAGCTTTAGAAGAAGTTTGCCAAACCAGAGAAGTTCTTGCCAAAAAGAGCTTTCTTCCATTTCCCACTAGCTTCTCAAGTACTCACAGAATAACAGAGCTGTAGGGGTTGGAAGGGACCTCAAGAGACCATCAGTTCCAACCCCCTGCAAAAGCAGGTTCCCTAGGACAGAAGCCAGTTTCTTAGGACAGATCTGCAGGCTGGTGGAGAGGTAGCTTTGATCTTCTCCTGAGGCTCAGTTCAGCACCAGAAGGGTCATCCAGAGCCAGCTGCTATAAACACAGCTTCTCTTCCTTTTCTTCAGGGAGCTGCCATCATCTAAGCAGTAGCAGCCTGACAGCTATAGCAAGGAGAGCTTGAGAGCAGGGTGCCAAAAAACTTTCACCAGCTAAAAATGAGGAAGCTGCTTGATTAGGCAGAAAAGCATAGCTCGTATTTCAGCCATGATCTCAGAAGCTGTAAAATGGAAAAATCCCAGAAAATACAGAGCAGGCAAAAAATTCACAATGTAGTTTCTAATCCCCTATCAACTCAAGTATCAGATTAGCTAAACATGCAAACGACTATCTTCTCCAATTTAGGAAGGACATGGGAATATCCCAACTCCACTATGTATGAGAAGAGTATAGGCTAGGCTATTTTCACATCCCTCAGTTATTTAGCTAAATCAAATAGAGACATGGTAGCAAGAATTAAAAAGCAGAGTTTCTTTTACACTTTCCCCTGTGAGCGGTGGTTTTCCTTTGCTCAACTTTAATGACTTTTATATATTACAGTAGCACCCTTAATTACCGCTTAGAACTTTTGTAAGCTTTCAATATTCAAATTTTATTGCAAGCATTTTAGTACACTTAATTAGCTCATTCACATTTTTAATGCTAAATACTCTAAATTACTGAATACCACCAGAGTTTTCTAATGCTAAGACAGCTTTTTAATGTCATAGGCATGACACGTACTCACATTTAATGTGGCTGAGCTCACCTCTCTCCTTCGTTATACAGCTCATGTTCAATACAGTTCAAATTGCTGGTGGCCCTTCTCATTGTTAATTACATATTTCAAGTCCCACACGACTCCAATCGATTCACAGTCCATGACAGACAGGAAAGATAAGAGCAATCCCCCCTCTTATTCTCTAACTGAGCCTGGCCTGTTCTACTCTTACTTCCGTATTTTCCAGCGTCTGTTGCACCTTGTCTTGAAATAATGCTTTCCAATAAGGGTAACCTGCTCTAACATGCATCTGTAACATCTCTAGAACACAGGGTATCAGTCTAACCAAAGCCTCCAGACCCTTCTGAAGCAGAACACATGGGCCAGAATTGCCAACTGGCCTTCCCGTACCTGGTTGGAAGAGGCAGCAAGAGACAAACACGTGCTTTAAAAGCAATTCCAGCACAATTTCCATGACTTATTTTTACATTTCGTTATCAGAGCCTTCACTGCCAAGGAGAGCAAATGGAACAGGCTACCCTTTTAAACTAACCTCTTAAGGCTTACTGCTCCTTTCTGGGAACACTGGAAGTTACTCGTCAGCTTCTCCTAAGGCAGGTACCTGTCTTACCTGCAGGGAGAAACTTTAACTTCACTGGATGTTTAGAGCAGGTGTTCAGTGTATTAAAATAAATGTGTGGAAAACCACATATCCTTCATTAAGTGCAATAACCCCAGAATATAGAGCGCCCAAAGAGATCACAGTTAATTCAACACTTGATACACACCCCTGCTTGCCAGGTTTTACTGCATTTGAGCTTCCTTTGCCTGGGTTGGTTTGGGGGTTGGTTTTTTTTTTTTCTTTACACTTTTTCAGTAACAAAAAAAAAGCATTAACTTGATTTCTGTCCAAAGCCTTCTATTTTCACAGGTACCATTCAAAGGCTGAACCTTAAGAAGGCCTTGGGAGTATCATGAGCAGATCTGACATGATGTCTAATTGTAATACATTTGCCTTCTTCAGTGGTGATGGGCCTGCAGTCATTTCATTAATACACATAATCACAGTTTTCTTACAGACTTCATGCTACGAGGCGATGACGTATCTAGGACACAGAACCAATGCAAACCACTCAGTTTCCCCTCTCCCACGGTGCTGCCCTTGAAGACTCCTAGCTGTGTTCAATCACTGCAGCGCCCAAGCCCTCACAACAACACAACTTGCATTATAAATCAACAACTAGATACTCGGTCGAGAAAGCGTCTCCTGACAGCACAGGTTCCATATGCTCTTCCCTAACATTCACCAGTTCGTGTTGAAACGATGCAATTAAGCTGCCACTCCACTGCAGTGAGACCCAAACCATTTCTTTGCCTGCAGACTCAGGCAGACACTGCAGAAGCATCCACAGCTCAGAACTGACTCCTTTCAAAGGCTTGTTTCTGTGACCTGTGGATAGGACCACAGATTTTAAAGAAAAACCTCTTTTCATGCCAACCCTCTAAACAATCCCAGCAAAGCCAAACACATTCCCAAAACTTGAACCTTCCTTCACAGTCAGAATTTAGGGCATAACTGTGTGCCCATGCTTTATTTGGACAGTCACTGCAGTCGGCACAGCCACATTCCCCTTTCAGACGCACCAGACTAATGAGAGAACGCAAAACCACCCAGTTACTAGCTGGATCAAAAGTTTCCCAGGCTGAAGCTACAACATCCCACCAGCATTCAGAAAGAAATGCTGAGAAGACCCTGTGTTTCAAGTTAAGAAGAAAAAACAAACAAGCAAACAAAAGATTCCTGAGTTCCTTCCCAATGGGCACAAAAGTCTCTTCCATGACCTGGGGATCATCCCTCAGAAGAGGGAGGGAGCACCTTGATTAGCACCAGTGAGCAGGAAGGGAACAGGTAATGTTTCTGTAACAAGAGCATCCGTATTTTCTTTGTAGACAGAAGATATTTCTCAAACATGAAAATGCAATTTGGCAGCCACAACTTGAATAATAGTTGTCATTTTGAGTAGCTGTTGACCTTACTCAAATGACAGAAGAATGATCTGGGTGAATATCAGATCAATGGTCAAAGGAGCAAAAAAGACAACAGAACGGGATTTTAATTCACTGGAAAAAGGGAAACCTGAACACAATTTACAGGATCTTTTTAATAGGAGGAGTTTTGACATTAAATGAGACCATTTAAAGGGATGTTTATTATTGGCTGTTCTCTAATATACAATTTAATTTCTAATCTGTTTGCAAACTCCCAGACTGATGAACACTTGGATGGAATTAAGCTGCCAGAGAAATGAAAGAGAAAACAATAAGAACAGCAGTTAGATTTGACTTGCAAATATAAACTGGTTTCTAGAAATCAACAAACAATTGTCATTACAAGGCTGAAATGAACATTTGAAGTCTGCAATCTCTTCGCTGAGCAGAGCCTCCAGGTCACAGGGGAAAATTAATCCTTAAGGTCAAAAAGACAATTCCTAACCACAACGGACACCTTACCAGTTAGCTGGTGAGATTCTTGTTCCCAACACCAAACCACCTTGTTCTTTGCTGCCAGGAGCAAGAAAGCCTGATTCAAGTTGTTATACCCCATGTTTGATCTTTGAGCTTCCCCTTCCAACTGGCTGTTGTTCTGCTCTATTACAGAGTTCCTCGTTCTTGAATTTACTTTAAATTCAGATAAAAGAGCCACAAGTTTGTGACACAGAAGCACAAACTTTTCTTTTTTTTTTTATTTTCCTTTTTAACTAAACTGAATCTTACCAAGTCTATTAACTCAGAACTAATATACAGTCACTGTGGAAAAGCTCTCCAGACTACAATGGAGGGTCAGGAAAACAGTTTTGTAGTTTGAACAAGGAAAGGACATTGCAAAGCCTATTGAGAATGGAGCAGAGGAGAAACTGGCAGTGGACTTGTGAAACCAGAGAAAAACACACCATGGCACTGAATGGATTTCTGATGTCAACACATAAAGCTTAACTGCTTTATACATCTACAGTGCCAAATGCTCAAAAAAACAGGGTAGTTAACTTCTCCCCCTCACCCTCCCCTTCCCCCTTGGCTATTAGAGAGCTCTTAGCAGAGAAGGTAGGAGACTGATGATTAGGTTCTTCTGAGTTTGTAAAAAAAGGCGATATATTGGTAAGAAAAATGATACAGTCATGGAGAATTTGAGTTTCCCTGTGTGGTACATTTGAATAAAGTACAGATGGTCTCTCCAGCCTGCAACGATAGGTAAGAAGCCCATATTCTCAGAGAACTAGCCAGGTTAGTTGAGAATTCATTTACTCCTCTAGTAGACACTGCTACACCTAGTAAAATGCTCAATTACAGAACAAATCAGGCTCTGTGCGGTTGAGAGCCGCAGTAAGAAATGCGGTTACCACAGAAGCATAGAACCAAAATGCCAACAACTACTCCACCCTCAAACAAACCCTCAGAATCACAATTATTATACATTAGACCACAAACTACTCTCTAACCTGCAGAGATACCTGTCTTCCAACATGCCTTCCCTCACAGACACCACCAAACACACAGCACAGCAAAATACAGCCAGCGCTGCTGGGGAACAGCAGCTTAACCAAGAGAGGACACAGAGGAGCAGAGGAAGGCTGCTCAATATATATATATACTTCTGCTCAATCACTGTCCTCTTAGATTTTTTCACTGCTGAAAGGCTTCCTCATCTGCTGATAAACCAACTGCTAACAAACTGCAAATTCATTTAATATGCTTCAAAAAAAGAGCCATGTAAACATAGCTGCTACAGGTGATTTGGCAAATGCAGACAGCATTGTAACTGCTAAGTGAAACACACAATATCCCTGATCTTATTCCAAGAGCTGTATAGAGCACTTGTTCCTACTGGAGGCATGGCCTGGAACAACCCCCTGAGCCCTGCCAGGCAGATGACCTTGTGCTCCAAGCAGGAGCTGAACTGCTCAGAGATGAAGCAGTGACAAGGGTGGAGGGAACAGAGGCTAATCAGTCAAACGCAGAGGCTTGGGGGTGACAGGAGGGCAGCAAAGGTGATAGAAGTGATTGTCACCTAAAAAGAAAGTGGGAAAACACTAATCAAGACCAAAAATGCACTTTAAAAAAAAAAAAGGAGTAGGCACGAGGGTCAATATAAAGCTACTGAAAGAACAAAATCCAGTAAACACCTAGAAAACACAAGCCAAATTCCAATTCTTCATCTGACCTTTACCAATAGTCCCAAGCAAAATTAGCTTGTAAAACACATTAAGAGACAGAGTTTCAAAATAAGCAAACAAGGAATGAAATCCAAGTTTCAAGCCATCATGCACTGAAAACGGAACAGTACCAACTCCAATCTCTGTCAAAGATTATTTGTTGTAGGAAACAAATCTTGTTATTTGAAGAAGCAAGGCTCCAAACTATTAATAAATAAATGCTGCCACTATGTTGTAACCAGAAGACTGGTTTCAAGACTCAAAACATCCCTACTTGGTACAAAAGTATTCTACAGTCTGAAAGAATCAATACAGCCTGTTCTGGAAGACAGTTGTCTTCAGCAAGTTTGAGAGGCAGACTGAAACCCCCAAGAGACTATATTCACATGAAACATCTCCCTCTTCCACTTCTTTAACATGCATTTTTAAAGTCTCTTTCCTGGGTTTTTTCTTTCCTCCTAAAGCTGCTATTATACTTTTACCCTGAAAAAGCAAATCTGCTTTCAGCATTATCAGAAGGAGTCATGAAGATTTGTACCATTTTACAGTAACAAAAACCCAGCATTTGAAATCAAAGGATGTAGAGAAACCAATGTTCTACGTATTCTTTCAAAAGCTCCACTCTGAACAAACAAGGCAGCCTCTTTCTTCACCACTCCTCATGAATATTGAAGACTGCAGCTAATCAAATGACAGCACAGACAACCACATCAGGCACCCACATCAAAAAGGAGAGTCCTGATTCTGCTAGAGGAGAGCAAGAAAGCAGCCACTGCTCCTGTTCCATGGAGTATCATCAGCCAAGGACCTAATAAAACCTTCACACCATGCATCTTGCTAACCACACAGGGGAAGCTGTTTTCAGCAAGGGGCAAAGATTGATTTGTTTCACCAGAGACGAGTGTTTTCCATGCTGGTTCCCATCCTGCTTTGCATTGCTCCATGCGCGAAAGGGATGAGCATGTCTCTGAGTGACAGAAACATCAGTGAAGTACAGGCCAGAACAGAACCTGGGATGGCCTGCAAAGCTTTACATGAGCTGCAAACACAAGGACAGCAGCAAAGCGATGGGGTCTTGCACAGAGCTCTTCAAGATAAATAAACAAGGAGCACTAGCAAATCTTCAGCATTAAAAGAGGATGCCCAGAGTGGGGATAGAGGGAAGTCTATGAAGCAGTGAGATGGATCAAAAGACAAGGAAAGATCCTTGAAGAAACACCAGAAGAACTGGAATATAAAGACACACCGTTGTTGTGAAAGAGGAGGAAAAAATGATAGCTCAAATACATCCAGGTACATACAAATAAAAATTAAAGTTTTCTGCAAAATGTGTCAATTAAACATCAGGGGGAAAAAAGCAGTAAGAATATAGAGCACTGGAGCAAGCTGCTTAAGAAATGCAGTGGAATTTCCAGCAATTAAGAGATTAGACAAGCATCTGTCAAGAATATTGCAAGCGATCTTCCCTCAAGACAGAGAAAGGGATTAACTCAAGGTCTCTCTTCAGCCTTTTTTTGTTCACTATTCTTCCAGGAACAAAGAAAGTCTAGGCAGACCACAAGAGTAAAAAGTAAATAAATAACCATTGTAGTACAACTCCATTGTTACAGTAAAACACGGGACTGGATAGAGATCTCAGAACAGTAGAGCTTTTAATATCTCTTTGTGGCCATAAAAGCAACAAGAATTTGGATTCAGAGTTATGTCACTAGGGATTCCAGGGATGCATCAAAAATAAAAATCCATTTAAAAATTTAAATAAAATAATTAGATACAAACACATTTTAATGATCTCCCCAATAGCAGTTCTTTCATTAAATAAAACTTCAAGGGCAAAAAATGTTACACCATATATTCTCACAACACAGCATGTCCCAGTTGGAGGATAAAGATGTCTAAGGGATAAAGACTTAGCAATTTCATAAATAAAACTGTTTCTAAAAGGTAAAAATTATAGGACAGAATAATAGTTTATTTCTGTCTGAAGACTGCAAAGCAGACAGCACATGAAACTACTGACCACTTGAATGTTTTGGGCACTGGTCTGCAAGAAAACGTACCACAAGATTAAATCTGTGTTAGTAATAGAGGAAAATACTTATGAGATGGATAGTAAGATTGAGACCACCCTGCTCCTCCATATTTTGATCCTTACAATCTTTTTAGATCCTTTTTAGATTGTAAGGATCAAAGCATGGAGGGGCAGGGTGGTCTCAAATCATCTCATCCCATTTGATCAGGATATTTAGAATTAAGCTGAAGATGTTATTAGAGCCACTGGGTTCCGTTAGTGAGAGCGCTGATACCACGCAACAAATGAGGCCACCAAATAGCTCCCCAGCAAAGTCACCTTCTGTTTGGGTACTGGAGCAAAACTGAGACAGCCTGGATGTAAACACTTCCACTCACCTTTATAATGCACTTTAAAGCACTTACAACCCTGATCTTCATGCCATGGGTTAGCTTTCAGCAAAGTTAAAAGCAGTTTACATTATTCTTTGACTTCATATTCCACTAAGACATTTTAAACTGCCTCAGCACAAACATATTGTTACATCCTGCTAGTTTTCCTATGCCAGTGCTGGTTTAAGTTGCTCTGGAAGTTCTCAGCCAAAACAAACGTTCTCTCCTAACCAGAGGGAGGAAGAACACTGGTCCTTTATCTGAGATCTCGGTAACTCGCACCCTTCAGGGGGAACACAGATACAACACAAGAGATGCCCAAATGGGGAGATCTGCATTTTAGCAACTTAATGACAACAAAGACTTTGAAGCCTAGTTTTCAAGCCCGGGAAGTTATGTTTAAGACATTCTGGTGTTCAGGGAATGGCTTGTGTTTACATAGCAACAGACTGATGTCTGTCAAACTCCTGTCCCTCCTGACAGAGTTGGAAGGATGCAGTGTAGGTTACTCTCCATGTGGCACATGCAATCTGTTCCTTAGGCAAAATCTGCACAATAATGAAATGTGCTAAGTGCAAATCCAAAACCCATCTCACAGTCCCTACCAAGCTACCATTTCCTATTTTGCAGGCAGTGGGCAAGCCACATGGATTTTTCAAGTAACAACTGAGAGCTATCACATTAAAACCACCGAACAGGTCAGCTACGGACGGGTCTTTAAAGCAGGAAAACTCAGCAGGAGTTTCCCAGTGAAACCCTTAAGAATAAAAGTGTACTTACCACAGCCAAAAATGTTTCTTTAATCTCTGAATGAATTTGAATAATTCTTGTTGGAAAACAAAAAATAAATAAAATTTTAAATGAGTCTGTAAGTAAAAATCTAATACGGGAATTTCCAGTCTGAATGTTTTGTTTATCAGAGGCATGTACTGTTGGAAACAAGACTTGTGTAACTGCTGAACAATACCCATCCCAACCACAGGCATTCTCATCTGAGCCACCTAGAACAATGTAATAACCAAAGTTCCCCTTAAGGATTAACAAAATCCCCAGCAACTAAAGCCCCTAACTGCCTGAACTTCCAGCTAAGGAAAACACCACACCAGTAAGGCTGTTCTATGTGTCTTAAAATTTTGGTATTTGTTGTTGTGGAAAAGGAAAGTCTGGCAAAAGAAAGACAACGTTCAGATCATTTCAAACCTTCTACCAGTGTGTTCTTTGCTTTCTCCACCACAGCTTTTTGTCTTCTCAATTTAAGTCCCCATTTTGGGGAACTGTGCCAGTAACATCAGTTGCAGGACCTTGCAGGTAGAACAGAAATGGTTCTTCAACTAACCTGAGACACCCATTCTTATTCTGAATCATCTCTGAAAGAGCCTGACATACAAAGCATATTACCAGTAGCCTAGCCAGAGAGTAAAAAGGCTAGCATTTTGATTTGTAAAACACGCTACTTCAAAGAAAAGCAAAGAGCTTCTGGAGCTGCAGTAACTTTGTATAGTACTTTCTTTCCCGGCTGCCACCAGCACACGATGGGAACAGACTAATTCGTTCACCCATCATCCTCCTTTGGCCCAAAGGGAGCCCACCGCACAATTCTTGGTTCTAGAGAGCTGAAAGTCAATGTTTGGGTACATTTCCATGCCCTTCAATCACACGTTTGCTCAACAGCAGCGTAGTCCCATAAGCTTTTCCCCATGTTGTGCTTGCCTCTACCACTGACAGTGAACCTGCACATATGCTCCGGTTTCAGCCACCACAAACAAACCCAACGGCATGGTGTAAGTCTGCAGTGGTGCTACCTGCCATTTACCGGTCTTGGAGGTGAAGAGACCAGAAACAGGAAATACAAATCAGTACCAGCTGCCCCACATGTTGAACATTTTTTGGGATGCATCAAGAGGAGTGTGGCCAGCAGGTTAAAGGAGGGTATCCTCCCCCTCTACTCTGCCCTGGTCAGGCCCTGTCTGGAGTGTTGTGCCCAGTTCTGGGCTCCCTGGGATAAAAGGGACAGGGATCTCCTGGAGAGAGCCCAGAGGAGGCTACGAAGATGATTAAGGGCCTGGAGCATCTCCCCTATGAGGAAAGGCTGAGCGAGCTGGGACTGTTCAACCTGGAGAAAAGACGACAAGAGGGGACCTTATTAATGTTTATCAATATCTTAAGGATGGGATGCAGGGGGAAATGGCCATCCCCTTTTCAGTGCTCTGTGGAGACAGGACAAGGGGCAATGGCTGCAAGTTAGAGCACAGGAAGTTCCACACCAACATGGGGAAGAACTTTTACCCAGTGAGGATGAGGGAGCCTTGGGACAGGCTGCCCAAGGAGGTGTGGGGTCTCCTTCTCTGGAGATATTCCAGCCCTGTCTGGACGCCGACCTGTGCAATATGAGCTGGGGAGCTGCTTGGGCAGGGGGCTGGACCTGATGAGCTCTGGAGGTCCCTTCCAACCCCTATGATTCTGTGATTACAGTCAAAGAAAGGTTGGACTTGATGCTCTCTTGAGGTCCCTTCCAAACCATACGATTGTGTCCTTATCTTTTGGCATATGCTCAAACATGATGTACAAAGGAGCAACACGTTGCCTTCAGGACAGGGTCAGATACAGTAGTTAAACTCTAGATATGGGTGTTATCAAAGCATGACTTTTGCCCCAAACAACTTTTTTGACCTAAAGACAACAAAAGAGATGAATGACAAAAAATTATGGGCAAGTAAGATTTGAAAGGGTTATTCTTAGATGTGTATATCACAACAAAATTAACTACACCAGTGACATACCCAAGTGACACTGCATAGTTCACTACAGAAAACACTGGTGGCATATCCTGGCATTACATAGAGATTCCATGTTCCACACAAACGCGGGTGTTGCTGGATGACAACAATCCTGAAAAAGGTCCAGTGTTCCTCACAGATGGGGCCCTGGCAGGAAACTCTCAGGAAAGCTTTTTGAAGAGGAGACCCTTGCAAGTTTTATCAGTTTTGTAACAATGCATTTGCTATGGGGAAACAAAATGGTGAGGAAACAATGTCAGCTACAAGTGACAATTCCTGCCCCGGAGGTGACACTTTGCTCCCCTTGAGTCTCACTCCTCAAGCCTGTCTTTCACCTTTCAACTCTCTACCTGGACACCAACACTGCTCCAAATCAATACTGAGGAAAGAGAAATCAGAAAAGGCATACCAGAGGAATAAAACTGTTTTATCAGCTTTGATAGCCATGACCCTGACAACCATTTCAGCTCAAAAGAAATTCAGCATTCAGGAGCCACCTCGGGCAACAACAATTTTTTTGGGGTAGCCACACAGCAGTGCCTTCACTCCCCAACCTCAGCGCTCAGTAACTACACACACAGAAGGGAGCAGAAGCATGTAAGAACTTTTATTTTGCAAGTTTTAGTTTTGCCAGGCAAAAGAGAAGCAAGGGGCTTCTCTGGCTTCTAATGGGAAGAAAACTAGGCATAACAGTTTCATGTTGAAACACCCTAAGAAAGACGCAAGAAGCAGGGTTTTCATTTCCATTCCTTCTCTGACAGCACCAGTAGCATAGGTTATACCTGAAATTCACTTAACTCCATTGCTGTGTTCTCCCACCAGTGTAGTAGAGCAAGGGAAACTGAAGCTGTGGGACAGGCTGTATAGAACAGTCTCACTCCTTCCATTGTTACTCTGACATTGGGGATGTTTGACAAGAGCCAAGTGCAAGTTCTCACTGCTGTCCCACCTATTATTCTCTCTCCCCCACCTCAGCAAAAGGACAGCACTGCTGTAGTTCAGCCCGACCACTTTTAACAAAATAGTAGAATGCTCTACTTGTCTTTTCCTCTCCAGGGCCTGAACACATCCAGCATCTTGTACAAAAGCATAATAATCAATGTTGAAAAACTCCCTAAAATATTTTGAAACATTAATTAAATTCCAGCTCTATCTTATCATGTTGGCAGATAAAACCATTCCAAATGGAGCTTGTGGAAACAAAACATATTACAGACAAATCCACTCCTGTGACTGGGCAGGGAAAAGCCAGGCACAAACCCACAGAAATTACACCATTCTTCTGACCCACTATACTGACCCTTTTAGAGGGATTGAAAAGGATATGCTATAGATAAATTTTGATTTATGTAAATAAAAGAATCATCAGCTAGTGCTAAAACAGAAAAAGCTGAAGAAAAACACTGGAACTGTGGAACAGAAAGGAGATGAATAAACAAACCATGATCTGCAACTAAAAGGGCAGAGTACCTGAAATGTTGCAATCTTTCAGAGAACTCCTTCACAAAGCTCACTAGCTATCCTTACACCCTCTCAGCTTTTTATCTTCACCTGTACTTTCGTTCTCAGAGCACTGTGTACAGGAGAAAAATGTTACAGATCACCCAGTGAGGTTTGGCAGTAGTCAGAGAACGGCAGGCTTTAAACTTCAGCTCTTGAAGCGAAGATGATCTCTACAGAAGTGCCTCGCACTCTGCACTGTATTATTTGTTTTATCACTGCAACCACACTGGTTTGTTTGCGTTCCTTTAAGCTCAGCATCCAACAGAAACAGGCCTACACGACTAAAATATTCATCCCGTAGAGGAGACGTTCTTAATTCCTCTCCCCCAAGCAGCATCCTATTAAAGTAAGGCTACATGAAAAACAAAGTTGTTAGACACCAAAGCAGCCACATAAGAGTGAATCAAAAGAAAACCACTGCTGCTGCTTCACTTGAGCCCAGTTTATAATAGTGTTTGCTCTCTCACTTAACACTTTGCGACACTACAGCCTGTCTAGCCTAACTCAAGAGAAGCTATTTCAGAAGACAGAGGAGTAGACAGCTAAATAGATGGCAGTATTTAGGGAAACCAACCCTGCTTTTGCATAGGAAAGTCAAGTTCCACAAACCTACAAGAGTTCTCCATCTCTCCCTTACCCACACACAGATAGGCTCTACTTGATAAAGCCTGCTTTCATTTCCAAGAGATGTTTAACAAGATTCTTCACAAAAAGCTCCTAAAGAAAATCAGTTGTGGTGGCAGGGGAGGAATTCCAGGGAGGGAACTCAGCCAAAGGGAAGGTCAAAGCCAGCAGCAGCCCCAGCAGAAAGGAAATGGAAGTTGTGCAGAAAGAGGTTTCTCTCTCAACTGCGGCAGGCTGGCAGATCAGATCAACCATCTTGTGTAACTCCACTGGCAAGAACAAGCTGGTGTGGTCCTGGGGAACAGATCTAAGGAAACAGCAATGCAAGACTGGTGTATTCATCACTCATTTAAGATGGAATTCATTATCCATTTGCATATGAAGTTTTACTTTCCATTACAAACACTTTCCTGGTCCTTCGGGAGTCTAACCCTGCAAAGGATAGAGTACCCCTCATGCAGGGGAAAGCAAACAGATTGTCAGCCTGCCATTTGATTTTTGTTTCAAAAGACACCACCACCTGCAATGCTCTACTATATAAAAAACTGCATCCCACATTAATTGTTCAGATTTTTATTAGTTTAGTGCAGAAAAAACATTTGACATTCAGAAACACGTCTGATACACGGGTCTATCCCTAGGTAACTCTACTAAGAAATACCCTTTTTCCCTGGTGAGCTAGTCACTCTGTCAGCACTGCTTTCACTCAGCTAACCTAGGGATCTAATGCAGGTCTGTTATATAGAAAGTTACAGAACACAGGCTCATTAGATTTACTTATTCTATAAGCAGCACGTATTCAGCTGAAACCCTGCACAGCAAGGAGCCCAGTTGGCTGGATGTTGCCTCATGCTGCTTTCTAGGAAAACATCACTTTTGGGAAGTACCTGAAACAACTTGCCTTTCAGCTGAGGGAGGACAGGCTCAACAATTCCAGCCTTCTGCTCTTTATTCTGCAATAAATCATTAATAACTCTGTGACTGTAACTCAGAGCACACTCCCACATCAAGCTCTTGTGTCTAATAATACTGGCAACTGTGTCCAAAAGGCCTGTCCCACCAAACAACATAGTGGAAATGATGCCTTTTTGCATCTTTTAAGACAGGCTACAAATCCATCCTGCCAGGACTAGCATCATTATCATCTTTGAGCATCATCTCTTTGTCTTTGAATATCATCTCTCCACCTCTGGGTACACAGAGAGCCAAATGCACCAAAGCCAGATGCCTGAAGGGATGAAAAACCTTGTATTTGCACCATTTGTATCAAATATGGGATTCCACCTCTTTATAAATGGGGGGGGGGTTTCTTCCAGAACGAGGTGGCTTGGAGATTACCTAGTACAAAAGCAGAGCTAGCAAGTCGAAAATACATGCAATGCAACTTGGACTCAGTAAAGATACCTTCATGAACCTATCCTCCACGGCACCCTTCTCTCTCAAGCACAGTTATTACTAAAAAGCATCTTCCCAAAACTAAAATGCCTGCAGAGATGCAAGTGAGAAAAGACCACAAGATTATCAAGCCCAGAAAGAGAGTTTCTTCTAAGGTTAGGGAAAGGACATGCCTTACTAGGTGATCACAAATGACACACAAATCAATTACCTATGTTCAGATGTTCAATAGGACAATTTCAAGTAGCTATAAAATCAGAACCAAGGAGAAGATTCCCTCTGCAGTTCCTTCTCTTCAGCCAGCTGAAGGTGGTGTCTACCTTAAAACAGTGTGAACCTTTCCAAAACAACACCTGGCTTTTGGAAGCATGTTTTCAGACTGAAAAGTTGCAGCAGAACATCATCATAATGGTGTCTCAACAACCCTTAATCTTCTAGAGGAAGAAAGGAATATGTCTTTTTACTCCAATTACCTTTTCAACACCCAAACCCACCAAGTTAAATCAGTTTGGAAAAGCAGAATATTGCTAAGAATAAAGCACATCTCTGCACGTCCTGGATAGATACACACCACATCTGTGGGTGAACTCAAAAACTTTGTAGGCTTTCCCCTCCTCTTCCAAGAAAGAAAGGAGCATGGTTGGTTTTCTATTTTTAGCCAAGTGAGCAAACACAGCAGCATTGCAAGCAAGAGGAGATGGCAGTCTGCAATGGGAGAGTTTCAGAGCTCCATGTGAGAAAGTAGAGTCTCTACAAGCAATCCCCAAAAAAAGCACAAAGATTCTTAGAGACCTCAGTTGGCATTTTACACCCTGGAGCCAGTGCATCAGATTTAGATGCATCAGATTTAGTGCATCCTTATCTGGGCACCAGAGTTCAGCGTCACCTTACGGATTTAATGTCAGAGCCTCACCCCAACACCTGGACACCTCAAGGTGCAGAATGGGGAGAGGGACATCTCCAAGAGGCTGATCACCCACTCAATAGCACTGCATCTCAATGCAGTGCTATTGAGTGGGTGATCTGCCTCTTGGAGATCCAATGCATTAACATTCCCACACAACTTAAGTGGACAGGACACAGTATTTGCTGTTCTCTGTGTCTTGTGTTAACTACAAGATGAGCACTTTCATATTTTCAGCAGGGTGTTTGAGTCTTTTGTGCATTTTTTCCATAAAACAAACCACAAATCTAAGGATAAAAACATGGCATTATCCCAGGGCTTTGCTCGTGAAGTCATCACAACTAAGCATTTCTCTCCCACTGCATCCTTACACTTCTATGGGAAAACTTGTCAACTAAACTTATATTTTAACCCCCTTCAAAATTTACTTTATGTCAGGACAAGTCTTTGCAACAAAGGGAAGGAAAGGAGAGAATGCAAAGTCACCAGTCCAAACTTGAGGTACGTGTTCATCTTTAGGAAAGCCTCCTTTCAGATGGAAAATACTCGCTTTCTGAACATGATGGGTAACTTTTTTGTCAGTGCCTCATTTAACATTCATAAACCTTCTCAGCTATCAAGAGGTGCACTGCAGTTTCAGTAGATTCTACATAAACAAGTGCATCAATAAACATAGAACAAGGGCTGGCTATGGACAGAGACAGTAGCCGAAAAGCCTGGAGACCCCAGTCACCAAAGCTCTAACATCAGGGTCTCCACCTGCCCTCACAGGTTCTGCCCACAGCGTATTGTGTGTGGATGTTTGGCCACAAACACTGTCTTTTATAGTGACCATCTCAACTTCAGCACGTTTGTGAAATGTCAGGAACCACCAGAGACCATGAGCTGCCAAGTGCCACATCCTCCAGTCCTTAAACACAGGGGTTGTAGGAGAGGTGCGATGAACCTCCGGAACTGGCACTAACTGTTCAGCTTCAGGGAAGCACCACATTCCACAGCCCTCTCTCCAAGGGCTGTAAATCCACAGGCGTGTCCATCAGCCGGTAGCAACCAAGAATTTCAACTGAACACTCAAAGTGGCCAGTAAAAATGACATCCTAGCAGATTAATCATAACCCCGGAACTAGCCCCTCTGCTCAGGCTCACCAGGAAATCCTGACGCATCACGGATGAGCTTGCCATTTCAAAAACCTCAGCACCCACTATGAGGCTGCTTTCTTGGGCTGTCCGAAAAACAGCTGAGCTGGAAAGAAAGAACAGCAAGCTGGCCTCTAGTTTCATAAAAGAGTTCCCCATAGTCTGGACACCTTTCGACAGACAAGGTATATACAGCCCTGGGGTCCAGAGATTTCTTCCAGTTGCTTGACAGACTGTAGAAAGGCTTGTTGAACGGTCATGCTATCTTGAGATGAACAAAAAACCCCACTAGACAATGCAGAGCTGCTTTAGATGCAGAAAATCTGGTCTAGCCCTTCTCCTGTACCACCGGAGATAGCATCAGTGTAGTAATACGGAGACATTAAGCATGCCTGAATCTAGACATTAATGCCATCCACCACACCAAGCACATGACAACCTCAGAACAGTTGTGTCAGTGGCAGGATCTGGAGAAGGCTTTTCGCTCAACAACTTGATAGACACTACTACCACACTAACTCTACAGAGCTGGAAGTGACACAAAATTATGTGGAACACAACTGAAATAATCAATACTTAGAACACAGCTCAATTCATTTTAATTAAAACTCAAGCTGACTTACCAAAGACTAAAGGTTTTGACATGGATATCAGCACTCACGTGCCTTTAAGTTGCTCTACAGATACTATCTTCCTTCTCTCAAGTCACACTTCAGCCCAACCACCGCTCAACACTCCCTACGCTGCCCCAAGAACACGCAGAAAGCCCAGCGTGGCTGCCCACCGCTTCCCAGTCACTAGTCACCAGCACCCATCACAGAAGCCTTCCACCTCTCAGCCAAGCAAAACCCTCAGTATTTTTGCTGTCCAACAAGCTCAGGGCCTCCAGCTTGGTGTTTCTGCCTCTTCTCACCTCCAAGCACCGGTCAGAACCTATTGCCTACACTCAGCTTCTCCCTGGAGCCAAGTATCCCAGTTCTGGTACCACCAGATGGTCCAACCGCTGCTTCTCCCACCCCAAAGGTGAGGGAAACACCACAGCTACGCGGCAGGGGTCTGCATCCCCTTGGCGAGCCAAGGAGCGGCCTCTCCCCACCACGGCAGGCAGCCTGCCCACCCCTACCAGCCATCCCCTAGCCCCAGTGCCGCCGCGCTAACAACTCGAGGATAAGCAACAGGAGCAGCGGGCCAGGTCGGTGGGGACAGAGGTACGATCCCAGCTGCGGGGCTCCAGACCTCCCCCCCACTCCACACACCCCCCAACCCCGCCTGTCCCGCCTGGACGCCAGCCAGACGCCGGCGGCGCTGGGGCGGCCCGGGCACTCCCGCCGCCCGCCCCCGGGCCTGGCTCAGGTGGCGGGCCGGGCCGGGCCGAACCGGGCTGCCCACCAGCTCCCGCAACTTTCCCTCCCCGCGGCCACTGCACCAACTCCGCCGCCGCCTCCCGGGCCGGCCGGGGGCCGCCGCCACCGTGCCCCGCGCGGCGGAAGCGCCACCCCCGCTCCGCCCGAGCATCCCCCGCCGCCGCCGCCCGGGCCGCCCCCGCCCCCGCGGCCCTGGGCCGCGCAGCGGGAGCGCCGCCGCCGCCCGGAGCGGGGCGCAGGCCCGGCAGCGGGAGAGGCCGCCGAGCTCGGCCCGGCGCCCCCGGCAGCCCCGGCGGGGACAATGAGATGGCGGCGAAGAGCGCCGCGCCCGGGGGACCCGTTGCTCCGGCAGGAGCCGCCCCGCCCCGCGCCGCCTCCTCTTCCCTCCCCTCCCCTTCTCCTCTCTCCTCGCACGGGCAGCGCCCGCTCCCGGCCCGGCCGCCGCGGAGACCGAGCGAGCGAGCGAGCGGCCCCGGCCCGCTGCCCCCGCCCCTCGCGCCTCCATCTTGGATCGGCGCCTCAGCGCCCTCCCTCCCCCGCGCCCCGCTCACCTCGGGCCGCGCCGCGCCGGGCCGGGCGGCACCCCGGGAGCCTGCGGAGCGGCTGGCGTGCGGGGTCCGGGCGGGTGCGGGCCGGGGCCGGGGCGGCGGCGCTGGCGGGGGCCGCGCTCACCGGAGCCGCAATCCTAAACCGCCATCTGGCGGCATTTCCGACCCGCCAATGGCGCAGCCGCCGCCGCGCGCCGGACCCGCAGCGCCCCCTGGCGCCCGCGGGCCGCCACTGCCCGCCCGGCCGGCCGCCGCGCGGGGAAGCGGGGGGGGGGGGGGCGCGGGGGGGTGGGTATAGCGGGGGACGCCGCGGGTCGAGACAGCCCCGCCCAGCACGCGGGCGCCGCAAACGTCTTTCGCGCGAAAACGCCGCGCATGCGCGGCCGCGGGGCGGAAGGCGGCCGGCAGCGCCGCCGCTGAGTAGGCGGGGCGTCGCCAGGGCGACAGGAAACCGCCCGGCGGCGGGGGGCGGGCGCCTGTCGTGACAGAAGGCGCAGGCAGGGCCCAGGTCTGGGCTGGGGGGCGGGCGGACCTGGGCTCCGCGAGGCAGCGGGAGTGCGGCCCGGGGGTGGGGCCGGAGCGCTTCGGCGGCCGGGCTGGGGCGGACGCCGTCGCGTTCTGCGTGCGCGCCCCCCTCGGGCGTCGGAGCGGCGGCCTCTCCTCGGCGGCTCGCCTGGGCTGGGGGCGCGGCGATGCGGCCCGTAGGCTGACGGGGGGCCGGGGGCCTCCCGGCATGGGTGAGGTGCGGAGCGGCCGCTGAGGCCGCGGCGGCCCGAGGCAGCGGCGCCGGGCGGGTGTTTCGGCACCGGTAAGTGTTTCGGAGCGGGAACGGCCGAGGGGAGGGTGGCGAGGGGGGAATGAGGAGCTGCACAGCCGGCGGCGAGCGGGGAGGGAGCCCGAGCAGCAGTGGCCCCTCGTTCGCCTCTCCCAGCCGAGACGCCAGACCTGCCCTGGCCACGGCGCGGAGCTGCTGCTCGCTCTTGCCTTGGTTTGTTTATAAGCCTCACGGAGCCCGGGGTCCGTGGTCTCTCTCGAGGTGCCTTACTTCCTCTGGCAGCCTCTCCTCGGTGGTACAGACCTGGTACCTGCCGTGGCAACTCGCTTCGTCCTCTGCGTGACGGTCCTGAGCCCCGTCTCCCGTTTGTCACCCGGCTGTCCCCTGCTGCACGCACCTCCCGCACACCTGCTCTCTGCCTCGCCGGGTTTTACGCAGTTTGTCTCCCTACAAGAAGGATATTGAGGTCCTGGAGCGAGTCCAGAGAAGGGCAGCCAGGCTGGGGAAGGGGCTGGAGGGCAAATCCTATGAGGAGCGGCTGAGGGAGCTGGGGGTGTTGAGCCTGGAGAAGAGGAGGCTGAGGGGAGACCTTCTCCCCACCTCCCCTGCCCTGCCAGGAGGGTGCAGAGAGGTGGGGGATGGTCTCTTCAGCCAGGGGACAGGAGATGGGACAAGGGGCAATGGGCTCAAGCTGTGCCAGGGCAGGGGCAGCTCAGATGGGAGGGAAAAGTTCTTCCCTGAGAGAGTTGTCAGGGCCTGGCCCAGGCTGCCCAGGGAGGGGGCTGAGTCCCCAGCCTTGGTTGTGTTTAACAGGTGGGGAGATGAGGTGTTTAAGAGATATGGTTTATCATGGGACAGGAACGGTTGGACTCAATGATCTTAAAGGTCTTTTCCAACCTGGTGATTCTGTGAGAAGATCCAGAGCAGTAAGCTTTAAATAAATTTTAACCTGTGATCTGTTCTAGTAAACCTGAGTGTTCCTTCTTGTGCTGTTTCATCCCATTGTAACATACCGTTTAAGCCTTTCTTGTGTCTACCCAAGCTGTTTTCATATGCCGAAGCAGACTATATTTAAGGTTTGGTGTGTTCTCTGGTCTCTCCTCCGTGCCCGGAACTGCAGTTGAAAGGGGTTTGTTTAGATATGGTTTTTTGAGCGGGAAGCTTGCCGATAAAGCAGCTCTTCTGAAATCACTTAGTGCAAGTATAGCTGCTGCAGCAGAGCAGTCGCAGCAGGCAAGAGAGATGAATGCAGAAAGGAGGGAAGAGTATTTTCTTGTGGAACTGGACACGTTTGGAGCCCTTATACAGCAAGAGAAGAGGTTATTGAAAGCAAGGGAAATGAGATGCGTCACATGCAATCCCACTGAAATCTTGTGTGGCAGCTTTAGTAAGCTAGCACAAATGCAGGTTGGGTTTTTGGGTAGTAAAAGACTATCAGGAATGTACTGACAATTTGTGGAGCTTAAACACTTGTATTTGAGTTCTGTGAAGGGTGTACTGGCTCTTCCCTTAGGCATTTGGACATGTTGGACATGGCTCAATTTGAAGAGACGAGTGAACTGGTTTGTTGGTTTATGTATATAATCTTTGCGTTTGTGCTTAAGTATCAGAAACGCCTTTCATGTAATTGCTGTTTCATTTCCTTAAATACCTTTTATTATTCATTAAGTACCTTTTATTATTCATTAAATTTTAAGAAGGATTTTAGTTTCTTTGCATATATTTTTAATAAACCAGGCCATCTGGCTAAAAAGATAAAGGTACTCGGTTTTTCCAGCGTGCACCTTATCAAATAGTTTAAAAGCATAGAAGAGATGTTGGCTGTTCAGTAACACTGACATTTGATTGCCTGCTGTGCACCTTATGCTGTCTTTCTCCCCCTGCATTCATGTTGTGTTACACTAGTCAGACATCCCACGAGCCTGGATCCCTTGGCATGTGCAGTTGCCTGAACTATCAAGCAGTGAACAATCTCCAGCGAGATTAAGGTGGTTTGATAGAGAAGGTGCTGAAACAGTTTAGATTCTTTATCAGGTGCAGGAAAATATAAAGAAAAACAAAACCAACCAAAAGAAACCCCAAAAACCCAAGATCTGGGTTGTGAGAAGTCAGCATACTGTGCAGGGAAGGGCTTAGCGTGGGTGGCACGAGTTCAGCCAGTTGCATGGGTTTGTAGGGATGGAGCAGGGCTTTCCTGTGTCTGGTATTCAGGGAAAATCGTTAGTCCATAGTTGGCCTGTTCCTTGCAACCCCTCTGCTCATCTTCATTTAACCTGGTCAGGATTCAGGGGCTTTGCCACAGAAGAGGCGAAGGACCGGACTGTCCCTGCCAGATGTTTCAGTGTGGGGATAGCAGACTTCTCATTTTTGACTTTGTATGGACTGTAATTGCTGTGTCTGCAAATCTTTCAGTCAGCTGACCGATATGGCAAGAGATGAGAGTATTTTCCTGAGACTTTATTGAAAATCAGTAGTTAAAATCGACAGCCAGACCTCAGAGCCAGACCTCTTCCTGCACGGCAAGGAGAGTGCAGCCTCCCACCGCCAGAAGTCAAGTGGCATGTAATCACCTATTTCTGCCTTGCTCATCAGCACGTGTGTGGTGATTGGGGCAGAGGAGGAGAATATTTGAGGGGGTTTATTTTAAAGGAGATTCTGGTGTGTGTTCTGGTATTGATTTGTGACATATATTGAATCTATTGTGAGTATTTGCTTTCCCATGAGGAACACGGGGTTCATGGTTTGGCAGGCAGTGATTTCCATGAGCTGGTAATTGAAGTGGGTGTCCCAGCAAACCATCTGAATTGGGAGTGTTTGCTTTGTTACATAACGTGATAATTTGGCACAGTGTTTAATCTTCAGCCTTGTATTAAGACGTGATTCAAAATCAAATTATGTTTTTTGTAGAAAATGCAAATAAACCATTTTATGTTTCCGGATATGAAGAAAACTTAAAACATTGTGTTATCTCAACAAAAGGCACTAGCAGAAAGAGAAGTGGCAAGTTTTCCCCTCTAGGCTGTGCTGATTTCCATTTATTTTAAACTGGTGTCTGGGACAAGCCTAATGGATTTGGAATTCACACTAATCTCAGGCTCTGGTTGAGATAAGCAAGGTCTCCAAAGAGTACAAACAATTGTGCTGCGTGAATGTTGGCGTAACACTTGTCATATACTCAGTATTTAGTAGAGAAAATGACATTTTGGGTTGAACACCCCTGTTATTTTGTGCATCTCCTGCTTTTCTCATTTCTCCTGTGCTTGCCCTTCCACTTCCCAGACCTTCCTACTGTTAGCGTTCTCAGCACTGAATGCTGGAGGGACTACGGCGTCTGCATAGGACAGCCATTTTCAGCTACGTGCTCATGATCTATTGTTTTCCTCCAGAGAGCTCTCTGAGTGCACGATGCGGGTCCAGTACAAGATTTCCCACTGCGCTTTGCCTCTTGTCTACACCCTTTTCTGTATTTGTTGGAAGAAAATGTAATCTAAACTCGGGAAGCAAGAAAAAAATACCACTGTATGCTGACTGAAAAGCAAACAAAGAAAAATTGGTTATTGCGGGTTTGTTTTCATGAACCAATAGTTGCAACGTGTACTCGGCACTTTCTCAGTGAAACCACGGAGCTGATGCAGGCTAGATCCACTGTCACTCTAATAACAATGCCTGTTGTGCACCTTTTGTCTCCTTTTCCTCCCACGTACTCAATTCTCAATCCATATAATCCCTCTAAGGCACAAGACATTTTTTTTTAAGATGTGAGGGCAGCAAGGCAGAACTGTGAACATGTAACACGATGACAATGCCAGGTAGGACAAAGCTGTGCTTGGGGAAATCACTGCCTTCCTGGACTCATTCAGTGCTCCTGGCACTCCCGTATTGAAAGACAGCGAGATTAACAGGAAACCTGCAAGTAGCAGGTGAGGCTGGGATAGATCTCTGCTGGCAGGGTGTTTTTAAATGTCTGAGGGGCTGTTTGAAGTGCCCACTAGTGCAGCTGATACCCAGCTCCAACCCTCTTTCTTTACCCTCCTTGGCTTTTCAGCCGGTCCTTCTCAGGTTGCATTAACGGGCACTCTGGAGAAGCCTCTGCTGCTGATCTGTGAGCAAGGTATGCTTTGCTTTTACAGCTGAGCTCTGCTGAGATTGTGCTGGCAGCAGAAACAGGAGGGTTGGCACACAGCCTCCTGCATTGACAAGCGTGTTTCTTGTCCTCAGGACCTCTCACTGAGGTGTATCAGGGCTGGGAGCGTGGGCTGCTAAAGCCAAGAGTGAGGTAGTGCCTCGGGATACCTCACTGCTGGTCCAAACTGCTGCTCTCCCTGCTCCCACTCATCCACATCCCTAGCAGGTACTCGCTCTGCCTGCAAGAGGTAGGCTACAGTTCAGCTTGGCTGCAGCAGGGGCTGCAGTAAACACTCAGCCTGTGAGGAAAAAGGAAGAATGTCTCATTCTTATGTAAATTATTTTGCCAGCAGACACAGGCAGTGCTTGGTTGTCACAGATTACGAATGGGAAAATGCAATGATATTTTAGAAGTGTTCCTATGATGAGCTATCCCACCTACTTTTACATTGCTTTTTGATCTGTGGTCCCCCAACAAGCTGCCCTTGTGCTGTTCAGCCTTACTGTCCACTCAGTTGTGGTCTTGCACCTTCAGGACCCACCTGCTCTGTTCCCTCCGCATCCCTGCGGACAAGGACTGTCCATGCCCATTTCCTGATGATGGCACAGAGGCCAGACTGCTGCTGCCTGCCTGCAGGGCTCCTGTGGGTGGATGACTGGATCTGAAGGAGGTTTCTTCCTGGGCATCCTCTCCTCAGCAACACCAGTGAGGCAGGACAGCAGGCATGGGATGGTGAATTTTCTAGTAATTAAGTTGTAGGAACCGTACCCTTGTTCTTTGGATTATTTCCATAGGTAATTCTGAGAGATGGCTGAGGAGTGGTTTTGGCAAGACGTCACCAAACTCTTTCCTTCCATCTAAAGCAGTTTGGGTTTGGGTTTTGTGGTGGTGTTTTCATAATGATGCACCCGGGCTGCCAGTTCCCAAGGAGTGTGGCCCCAGAGGTGTGCTTGTGCTTCTCAGATTTTCAACTTTGGAAAACAAGCAGAATGTTTTATGCCTCCCTTGGGTATTGCTTTCTGTGCTGAGGTGATTGTAACCTTTTTATTTGGTATCTGAGAACATGTACTGTTTCTGTTTAGACACCTGGACAAAGATGTAGATGACCGAGAGGTGTTGTCCCCTTCTGTCGTGGGATTAAATCTCAGTTGCAGGTAAAGTCCACACGTGTTTATTTGCTGGGGCAAACAGAAGGCAGGGAAGATTGTGTTTCTCCTGTTGCCCTATGTGGAAGGGTGGGGAGCACTGTGGAATCTCTCTGACATCCCTTTGCCTGAATTCAAGCGATCCAGTGGTGTCTCGCTGGCCTGGGGACAGCGATGGCACGCTCCGAAGCGCTGGAGGGGGTTGAGGTCACAGGTGGGCTGTGTACAGGCTGCACACATCTGTGGCAGTGCAAACAACACAGTGGTTGTGGTGGGGAAGGCTGGGTGCATGAGGGGGTTGCTTACTTGTTTTGGGGGGCTGATGCCACTGTTGTGATGCCAGGTGTGTTGCTGCGTGCATCACGGCGGTACCCACAAATTGGGGGCACTAAGGGGAAAGCTCACACCATCTGTGCCCTGTGAAATGGACCTTCAGCAAGAGAGGGAAGAGTGGTGGTTTTGTTGCTGTGGTTTTTAAAGGTTTTCCAAGGAAAGGTCTGGTTAGTAGCTGCATCAGCCCTTCTACATTTTCCCCATTAAAAAAACCCAAAGTATCAGATTTGAAGAACAACTCTGTTGCAAAATCAATCACTGGAAAGGAAAGGATGTGAAAAGAGGGAGGGATTTTTAACACTGTCAGAGCATTATTTGGAAACGTGTTGTTTAACCACCCTTCTGCTATTCGAGCAGATGAGAAGAAGCTGATTTTTTAAAAGCTAAGCTGTTTACTCATACACTAACTATGCAGACTTGCTCAAGGATACTCCCAGTTTCCCTGTGTTACTGCCAGTGAGTTTAGAAACAAGGCAATCATCTCCTCCAGCCAAATTTCTTCCATAATCTTGTAACATTAGGGAGCAATTAACAATAAGCGTAATTCATAATTACAGGATATTTACTGTCCAAAAAGCTTTAGCAAGAGAACTTTCTCATTAGAGTAAGAATATATGTCATTTTCAAAAACAAGCAACTGAAATGAAGTTCCTTGGTTGGCTTTTAAGGAGAGCAGAAGGTCCAGAATACCAGAAGTATTTAGCAGCAACTCTGCAGAAAATTAAAGCAAAACCAAGAACAAACTACTGGTAATTGGACTCAGTTAATAAAAATAGTGTTTACAAGCTAACAGCATTTACATGCTAATGAAGCTCTTGCTATTGATTATATAAAAATAACAGTGCATCTCCATTTTTTCTTTCTTGAGACCAGGACATTTCTCTGAGGAAATGGATACATCTCCCCAAAAATACCCAGTCAAAAAGCGAGTGAAAATTCATCCCAACACAGTCACAGTGAAATACACTTCTCACTTTCCCCAGCCAGGGGAAGAGGGATATGAGGATGTCAGTGAAGACACTGGAGTATATATGGAGGATAATCCCAAGAAAAGACTACTGAGTGATGGGAAAAGGAGAGAAAGGACCTTTTTTGGTACAATAGACACCAAGCTTCAGCCTGCACAACTGCCCAAAGCCGATGAGATCGGGCAATCCCAGCATTTCCCTGAAGGAAATATCCTGCAGTCGAGGAAAACATGGGTGGTCCTTTTTGGATCTGCCATGGCTCACGGCTGTGTGGCTCTAATCACAAGATTAATCTCTGATCGTTCCAAAGTGCCATCCCTAGAGTTAATTTTCATCCGTTCAGTCTTACAGGTGCTCTCTGTTACTGTCGTGTGTTACTACCATGAGCCGCCCTTTGGCCCCAAAGGCTACAGACTCCGTCTCTTCTTTTATGGGGTCTGCAATGTTCTCTCCATTACCTGTGCTTATACCTCCTTCTCTATAGTGCCCCCCAGCAATGGGACCATTATGTGGAGGGCTACCACTACAGTGTTCAGTGCTATTTTGGCCTTTTTACTCATAGATGAAGGAATGGCTTACATTGACATCATTACTGTAGTCGGCAGCGTGTTTGGCGTTTGTCTGGTCATGATCCCAAACATTGTTAAGGAGGAAAACTCTTTGCTGAACACCTGGAAGGAAGCCTTTGGCTATACCATGACCGTTATGGCAGGTTTGACCACTGCTCTCTCCATGATAGTCTACAGGTCAATCAAAGATAACATCAGCATGTGGACGGCATTATTCACCTTCAGTTGGACAGGAACAGTGTGGGGAGCATCCACCATGTTCTTACTTCAAGAGCCTATTGTCCCACTGGATGGAGAAACCTGGAGCTATCTCCTTGCCATCTGCCTGTGCTCCACAGCAGCTTTCCTGGGGGTCTACTATGCCCTGAGCAAGTTCCACCCTGCTTTGGTCAGCACCGTACAGCACCTGGAGATAGTCATTGCCATGGTCCTGCAGCTTCTCGTGTTGCAGATCTTCCCAGGTACTTACGATCTTGTTGGGGGAGCAGTTATTTTGGTTAGTGTTTTTTTTCTTGCGTGTTATAAACTATCCTGGAAGAATTTAGGAAGACAAGATTATCAGGAGATTGTGGATTCTTCCATTAAATGAATGGCAGTTTTGCCATCTGATTCTGGCTATGTGACCACACAACAGTAATGTTATTTCAGCTCTGTGGTGTTCTAGTGTAGTGGCCGAGTCCTCTACCATTTAAATTCACAGGTGACATAACAGTGTTCATATTTCCAGGCTTCCATGACAGGTGAATTTGTTCTAGTGCATACAACCACTGCCATTCTGTCACACAAGAAGAGGCCATTTGTCTTGTGTGCGTGTGTGGAAGCGGAGGCAGGCCCACAGATGTGCAGACCAAGCCATGAGCGTGTTCTTCCTCACCTTCCCTGGGTCCAGTAGTATAGACACATAGTGATTCACCAGCAGCTCTCATTCCCATGTGGTGTGGTAGTAGGAAAACGAGCCGTAAACCCATTCAAATGGTCAACCAGAGCATTCCTATCCTCTGTGCCATGCCTCTGTGACACGTGTTGTGCTTTGGCTGTAATGCTCTAAATGAAGTAATGCTAATATTTCTGTGGTGAAAACTCACGCTTCCTCTGTGTGTAAAGAAGTAAAACTTTTTGTGCTTTGTGGTTAAATTTCTGTCTGAATTGATGAAGGAAGCCCAGAGCCTCCTGTGGGGGAAAGAGCATCCCCTACTACTGCATCTCCAGTTGTGCCACACACAGGTGCAAGAGAAGGTACCAGAGATCTGTAAGGTCCACAGTAGGTAAAAGACCTACCCTTGAAGCAGAGCTATATTCTTTTCTCTGGAACCACTTCTTCTAAAAGAGGTTTTGACTATTATGCAAGGGAGAAAAAAGGACAAAGAAGGTGGAGGTTGAGGCATGAGCAGCAGCAGTAACACTGACAGGCATCCAGGGATGTTCAGTTGGCACACTTAGGTCCTAACATTTCAGTTAGAAATTAGATTTACAAAAAGCCCCAGGGCTTTATGCTTCCAAACAGTATTCCTGGCTGTGCTAGTGCATGGCCAGTAAAGAGGAAGACCGGGGCTCTCTGCCAACCAGAACCAGCAAGTGCTGCCCTGTGAACTGTGCCAGAGGCACATCAGCATTTTAGGAGACACATGAGCATGGAACATGAGCATTTTCTGACAGGAAGGACAGCACTTGGGTGACCCCCAACCAGTCCAGCTTCCTTTCCCCCATGGAAAACACACTATTTGGGAAAAAGCTGCAGCAGCAATCACTTTTATTCCTATGAATTCCCAGAGAAACCAGGTTCCCCAACATCAGTCTACCCAGCCAGCACTGCCCTCAATCTGTGTGGGTCTTGTTTCCTCTTGTCAGTGATGAGAGTGACCACCTGGACCATGTGGGGCTGATGCAGTTCCTTGGGTGCTGGCAGAGTTACAGCTGCCCAGACAACTCCGTTTCCTTTGGGAACATGTGGATCTGGCAATAGGAGCTCTGCCCACTGTAGGAAGAAAAGGAGCAGCTAACGCAGTGCAGCACCCAACACCTTCCCAGCCAAAGAACCCCTTGGGCAGCTGAGGGCCCTGGCAAGGGCAGGGCAGCTTGTCAGCACGTTGCTGTGCTTCTATCTGCTCGTTTCCCTCTGGGGCAGATGGCCTCTCCTCCCATGAGCGGTGAGGCAGCGGGAAAGCTTCCTTCATGGAAAGCAACCAGGGCAAATGGCTCCATCCGCTCTGGCTTCCACGCCTGCTACACTCGTGAGGGAGTCGAGCTTTGAGACTCTGTCACGCCAACGTGCACACAACCAGCTGGGTAGGTGCTGGCAAGCCAGGAGCACCCAACAGTGAGACTCCCCAGCTGCCTGTACTGCACAGTAGGCATAAGAGTCCATTGCAAGGCCTGGATGAGCTGCCCCAGCCCTAAAGCAGCAAAGCCCCCTCCTTGTCACAGCTCCCTGCTGCCTCCAGTGCCTGCACTAGCTTCTCTGCTTGAGCTGCATGTGCCACAGAGCCATGCCAGCCCCGACACAACCCTGGCAAGCGCAAGCCAGACAGAGCGAAGCAGACCTAAGCACACTGTGCTGAAACACGTGGTCCCACTTCCTCCTCCTGCCACCGCCAGCTGTCACTGCCCTCAGGTCTGATCCATGATGACAAACCACAGGCTGGGTCAGTTCAACTCTGGGAGCAGGCACAAAACTAATCCTGCCAAAACCTGAGCCAAATCTGCGCCAGGCAGCCAGCACCCCAGGGCCAAGCAAGGTGCAACCCCATCCCAAGAACCTGGGTGACAGCTACGGAGCGATTCCTGGGGCTATGGAGCTTGGTCGGTCCTGGTCCAGCTGTGCCACAGCCTGCACAAGGTCCTGCACAACCAGGTCTATGTCTGCCCGGGTGGTGTCTCGCCCCACACTCAGCCGCAAGGCATTCTGTGCCACGTTGTAGGGGATCCCACTGCTCAGCAGGATTGAGGAGGGCCTGAAACACAGACAGGGGGAGAAGCAGGTTTAACTCGAAGGCTGAGGAAGCATGCACATCACCAGAGAGCTTCACCAAGCCAGAGGAGGAAGCATTTCTGCAGACACACTCCAGGCAAACCTGTCTGCTGCACCGTGCCCTGTTCACTTTCCAAAGGCACCTGCTCACACTGAGCTTGTTGCCCTTGGGTGGATCTGAGTCTCCCTCTCCAAGGAAGAACATCTACCATTTCCCCATGGGTTGGTAGCTCTACCATGGCTCTAGATCAGGCCAAAAGAACCTGCTGTCCCCACACAGCCCCAAAGGAGCTTTCTGGGGATCCAAAGTGGGCTCGAGCAGGTGAACCAAGCACGCTCTTTGAGTTTGTAAGGCAAACTCTTCTGGCAGGGCCAGGCCCTGGGGAGTTCAGGCTCAGCTGGATCACCAAAGCCAGGAGTGACAAAGCCCTTCCAAGCAGCAGTCTGGCATTCCAGCATTGTCTTCTGCAATAACCTCCTTCACATCCATGCCTTCAGCCCCACTGGAGAGCTCTGCATCCTCTTTGCTCCAGGTGACCCCACCTACAGCCACCCACCATCCCTTCCCCTATCCTGCTTCCCTCCCTCCCATCTGCTCTCCTTAGGGAAGACACCCTGGCAAAGCCAGCTGCTTACCGATCCCCCTTCTCAGAGTGGCAGGCAGCTCCAACGCTGGCGAGAAGAGTCTTGCAGCAAGACAGCACCCTCCGCCCTGCAGTACACACAAACACGGGTCTTCCAACACCCAAGGCTCTCTCCAGGGGCTGCTGCCAGCTTCACGTTCCTGCCCAGGCCACAGCCAAGCTCCCCACCGCTCTCTAGCCACAGGGCGCTGAGCGGAGCAGGTGCTTGTCTCCATGGGCATCACCACAGGGCAGCAGTGGGGTAAGAGCTACCTTGAAGACCTGGGCCCAGGATGGAGAAGTTAGAGGTGTTGCAGAGACGCTTGGAACCCGTAAAATGGCTGTTGAAGTGGATCCTCTGCTTCCCAAAAGAAGCCTGGAGAAATCAGAGGGCCGTGAACCACTCCAGGTTCATGAGCTGCTCTGTCCCAGTGAGGTAGTGGCAGGGCCAGAGGGACATACCCGGCCTGGCTCCTGGCCCTGCACTCTGCAGGCTGAGACCCTGGGAGGGAAGAGACAAACAGGAACTGGCTCTGCTCACCTCCAGCCTGGCCTCCAGGTAATCCCGAACACCCCGCATGTGAGCCTCGTAGGCTTCCCAGTTCTTGCTCACTAACTCTGCGGCCTGTGGAGAGAAAACCCAGACAGGCTCTGTCAGCACCGCCCCTGCCGACACCTCCCTGGCACATGAGCCCAACCCGGGTACAGGCTCTGCAGTTGCCAGGTCCACAGCGTCCCTGACAGGCTCTCAGCACGTTGTGCCATGTGAGGTGCATGCCTGCCCACAGCCAGCACTGCAAAGCCTGCAGTGAGCGCTCCAAAGCCCCATCACCTTTCCCTGGACGTTGCCTACCCTCCTGCACCCTGAGTTTGTCACTTCTAATGACCAGGGAGTGCAAGTGGCTGTCCCCATGCTGGCTGGGCCTGGCAGCACCCCCAGGACATTGCTCACCCATGACCACTGATGACTCACCTGGCCAAGGCCAGCAATCATTGGGGTGTTCTCAGTGCTGGAAGGGAAGAGGCAGCAGTGCATTAACATCTCTGCATACCAGAAACCCAACTGCAGGTCCCCTCACTGCTGGCAGGGACTCCTGCACCCCTCTCTGAGGTGGCTGGGAGTAAGACAGTTCCACCCTCCAGTTCCTCCTGTGGCAAAGCCTGCATGCCAAGCTCGTGCAGCTCCCAGACACAGATCCCTGTCCCTGCTCCAGGCTGCTCGCCCCAGAGCCAGCAGGTGACAGAGCTGCCAGCTCAGCTCAGAACTGGCTGAGTAGCCACACATGGTTTGGCAATGGGCCCAAGGCCCAGCTCTCCAGACCACCATCTGACCACCTTACCCTGGACGGAAACTCCTTTCCTGTCCCCCTCCAAAGAGCATAGGGTGCAGAGGGGTGGTGGTGCCAGGGCCACGCACGTACAGTGCACCGATCCGCGGGCCGTAGAACTGCGGGGAGAAAAAGCCATGGTGACCCAGTGGACACACTGCCAGACATCCCTTTCCTGCACTCCTGCCCAAATACAAGTGCTAAGCCTTGCCCATCCCCCATGCAGACTACTGTCCCCAGCCATCAGCCGCCTCCTGCTCCCCTCCACCCCAACTCAAAAGCCTTATCACCACCCAGCTGAAGACTTGTCTTCAGAGCACCATCCAGCAGGAAACCTTTGGGCCCTGATGAGGTATTGAGCTGGGGGCGGGGGGCGGTCCCAAAGTCTCCCTAGTACCCCAAGAGAGATGTCTTAGAGGGTGAATATTGGCTGGGCCACGTGAGCAGGGCCGTACCTTGTGTCCCACGATGGTGAGGTAATCCACCCCCAGCTCCTGCACATCCACGTACCCCTTGCCAATCATTTGTGCCGCATCTGTGTGCACCAGGATTCTGGGCAGCCCCTCTGCCACTCTCTGCTGATTGAGGGCCTGGACACGCTGACTCAGCTCCGTTATAGGCTGGCAGAAGGGAAGAGAATCTGCATCCCAGGGACCGTCTGCTCCCTCTTACCAAGCACCTTTTTCCTCGTTCCTGTCCCACTTTTGTCCCCCCATCACACAGACTCACCATGATGACCCCAGTCTCGTTATTGGCCAACATGATGGAAACCAGGCAGGTGGTCGGCCGGATGGCAGCAATGATGTCATCCACCTCAGCCCGCCCGCTCTGTGGCGACACAGCCACAAAGGTGGCTTCTGCAAGCCAAGAAGCAAGCCCCAAGGTGTGCTGGGAAGCCTGACAGTGCCCAAGGCTAACTGCGCCCCACTGAGCAGGCAGGAGAGCTGTACAGGCAGCTGTCACATTGGCAGAGAACACAGGCTCTTGGGGCTGGCACTGGATGCCAACAGGGTAAGCACAAGCTTGAGGGCCTGGGCACCACATGGGGTGTCAGGGCTCTTTGTGGGGGGAAAGGGGAACTTCACAGAGCAAGCAGGTCCCTGTCCTCAAAGAAAAGCCCCCCCCCCCCAACATCCCCAACTCGACCCCTATGGTCCCTCAGTTGCTCACTTGCCAGGCCATCCTTCACCAGCTGCTCCAGCGGCAGACGGATGGAGTCATGCTCCACACCCGACGTCACGACATGTGGCACTCCCCAGCCGTCCCCAGGCCCGGCCTGGCTCTGCCGGGAGTGCCTGCAGGCAGTCTGGATCACCATGTTGTTTGCCTGAAGAGAGGAAGGCAGAGGGGAGAATGAAGACCCAGAGGGAGCACGGTGCCCTTTGCCCCACCTGGCTGAGGTGAAGCAGCAGGCAGGGGCCCGGCACAGGCTCCCACCTCCGTGCCCCCTGAGGTAAAGACGATATCCTCCGGCCGGCCTCCCACCATCCTCGCCAGGCTCTCCCGGGCGCTGCCGATGAGCTCCTTGGCCTTCCTGCCTGCGGGACGAGACCTGCGAGCTCCGCCGCGGGCTCCCTTTGCCACCACCGCCCGGGAGCCGACACGGGGCCCTTACCTGCCGGGTGGGAGCTGCTGGGGTTACCCCAAGCCTGGCGCATGGCGTCCCGCACAGCCCGGGCCACCTCCGGCGCCAGCGGGGTGGTGGCGTTGTGGTCCAGGTACAGCCTCCTGCGGGACGGGCGGCAGGTGAGGCGGGGGAGGGACAGGGAGCGAGGCGCAGAGCGGGGGGACAGGGCAAGGCCTCACCCCTCATCCGCGTCACACCGCTCCTCCACCGGCTCCGGCCCGGCGCCCATCGCTGCCGTCGCCTCAGGTGCTCGCGGCCGCCGCCTGCCCTGCGTATCCCACCGCGCCTACGTCTGCCAATCAACCCCCTTCCCCGCCGCCAGACGGATGCGCGCCCTAGCGCCAATCAGCTCCCCGCCGGCTGGGCGATGGCCAATCAGCTCCCGCCATCCTCGCTGGCCGCGCTGCGGAGACCAATGGGGGTCCCGCGGAGGCGGGATCCGCCCGGGTGAACGGACCCTGCCTTCGCGGGGCTCCCATTGGCCTCCGACCCTCGCAGCTCGACCAATCGGCTCCGCCCGGTGACCGCGCGGGACCCTTCTCTCCTTCCCCTCGTCGGGCGTGTGCTCTTTTTCACGCGTTGCTTCATGTTCCCCGCACAGCAGCATTCCAACGGGCTGCTGACGGCCGGAAACGGTCATGAGCGAGGCGGTGCGCACTTCCGGCGGACGCCGTCCCTTCCGGGAGGGGGCGGGCGGGAGCCGCCTTGGCGCTGCCCCTCTCCAAGATGGCGGCGGTAACCTCGGCCTGTTCCCCCCACTCCTTCCTGCGCAGGCTCCGCAGACCCCCCTCCAAGATGGCGGTGAGCCCCGGGGAGGGGAGGGGCCGGGCCGGGCCGGGGGCAGGGCGCGCCAGGCTCCGCCGACCCCCGCCCGGGGCCCGTGGGCCCGCAGGAGGCCTCAGGCGGGGCGGGCGGGCGGCGCCCGGGGCCCTCTCACGGTGCCGCGCCGTGACTCAGCTCTGCAGGGGGGAGGGGGCGGCGGGAGGCCTCGACCCCGCTCCCCCGGCGGCGATCCCTCAGCACCCGGCGTCTCCCCCCCACCCCGCCTCCGGGACCCGCCGGCCGAGGGGGAACGGGGGAGAACCGTGGCAGCGGGAGGCCCGTGGGCCTGACCGATGCCTCCCGCGGGCCCGGTGCCCTCGGTGAGCCCGGGCCTCACGGTTCCCCGCATTCCTCCTTGGCCGCCGCAGCGGCTGGGCCGGGCCGGGCCGAGCCGCGCCCGGCGATGTCTCCTCGCCCCGGTTCCCCGCGCGGCCGGGAAAAGCGCCAGTCATGCAGCGGGGCGGGCAGGGCCGCAGCGGGCTGCGATGCGTAACGCTCGGCCGAGGCCTCGGTGCCGCGGGCTGGGCCGGGCGGGGCGCCGGGGCCGAGGGGGCCGAGGAGAGCCGCGGGGGAAGCGAGCCCGGCTGTCTCCGGCAGCCCCTTACGGGCGCTGCGGCACATGTGTGCCCGGCGCCCTTAGGTCGCCTCTCCTGAGCCGACTCCCATCAGTGTTCATTTACAATCCGGAGTCCTGGGCCCAATTAAATCCCAATTAACGCACGCAGGCATGCCGTGCTGCTCAGGCGGCGAGGTACCCTGGATGTGCAGATGTTTAAAGGGGCTGGGCTTGACGCCACTGCTGCCCAATGGCAACTGGGTGCGCCATGATAACCCCAGGCCTCGTTGGCCCGAGCTCATTTGCTCTTCTGTTTATTTTTGCTGTGTATATAAATGTAAAAAAAAGCAGCTTCATTTGACATAGTTCTCCCCCCACCTCCCTTCCCTCCTGGTCTTTCAGATTATGTCCTAACTCCCAGATAAACAAGCAGTGATGGAATCACTGGATACCGACGTGAGAGTACGGAAGACTCTGGGGACTGTTGAATACGTAGAGTCTTCGGGTTTCCCCCAGGGAATACTCCCAACCAAGAAGGATGTGGTTCAGAACATGCTGTACCTACTACAGCCCAAAAGAGCTGGCCAGGCCCAGCGCTCCAAAGAGGATGCTGCCCAGCTGCTCGCTGAGCACCTGCAAGAGCACTGGTTGGTTTGCAACTTGCACACCATTGCGACACAAAACATAAAGAAACTCATCCTCAAAATGTACGAGGAGTTCACCAGGTTGTACCAGACCAGAAAGCAGAGACAGAACCAAGCTTTTACTGAGCGAGCAGACAAATTCAACGAGAGTTCAGAGAAGCTCTTTGACGTGTTCTGTACGGACACGCAGATGAGAGATAAACTGGAGGAGTACAGTGGGATAAAAATGACTAGCATCGAGTGGAAGTTTCTAGAAGATCAAAGAAGCGAAAGGAAAATGTACTACCAGGATTTCACCGACAAGCAAGAGCTGAAGATGATGGAAAGAAGACAAAAGATACAATGCCTGGAGCACTTCAGAAAACTCGCCAGGGAGGAGAAGGAAGGAAACAAAGCGAAGGAAATGAAGGACAAAAGCGACGGGCAATCGGACGAAGGCACGAGCGTGGATGAGTCCTACCCCCCCGAGGAGGAGAATGGCGGCCCTCCCGCCTTCTCGCTGCGGGGCAGAAGGAAGCGCCGGTGCACGGCGACTGCGGCGAACGCCGACATGGAGTCCCAGCATATACGGATGAGCATCAGGAGGGTTAGGCCTGGGTTCTACGAGACTGTGGAGAAGCTAAAAAACTGCTAGCGCACGCGACGCGGTCGGCAGGCAGAGCTGCTGGAGCACGAGGTGGCAGTGCACACGTTAGGCAAGTTTGAAACCCCGCCATCAATTGGAAGTGATTGTTGTAGATCCCCAAGCCAGAGCTCAGAACATCCAGCCTCCGGGGAAGAGCGCCGGGACGACAGCAACAGTGGCAAGGACTTAAAACACGTGAATCTGGAAGACAAAGAGTTGGCGGCTAATCACACGAAGTCTCCAGTGTAGCTGATGAGCTACAGTTACGTAGCATGTAAGCCTCTTCTTCCAAGGTCCTATCCGCATCAGTTGGCTTTGGGAAGTCTCTCACTGTTTCTGAGCCAGTGGTGGCCTAACAGTACGGAACGGGACTCACAGTTGCTGCAGGGAGATAACTTGGACTGGTTTGCTAACAGAGAATCAGTGTGCCGAACAGCCCAAGCTCCCATGGGTTTCGGTGGGAGTCAGAGGCGCTTGGCCCCTTTCAGCAGCACTCAGTGTTGTTTCTGCGAGGAAGCAAGCTGGTTTTCAGCTCAAGTTACCTGGTCCTGGAGAGGCACCCTGCAGATTTGGGAAGGCATTGCTCTCTTGCTTGAGGAGGGGTTGGGGGGAAGAGAGAGATGGGGAGGCGTTTGAGTGCTTTGGCTGTAAAAGCATTGTTGATTGCGAATGTTTTATTCTAGATTCTATTTTACTGACGTTTCCTTGGTCAGGATAAACCTTCCCATAATTGGATAAGTTTTAACATGAAGTCCCTAATCTAGGATCCGAGGTGTGAATCCTAAACAGAGTGGTAATGTTTTATCTTCTGGGGGGGTGGGGGGAGTGAAGCAGGGGTCAGGCCACAAATCGCCTTGTTTCTAGTTTTAAGATAGGAAGACTTTTGTAAACTCTCATCCTGCCGCCTTAGGATGCAGGGAAGGAACAAGCCTTCCCAGGTGGGGTAGCTGTGGTATGTACAGCGAAAGGCACCTGAATCCGGGCTTGTTCCCCCCTCCCTCTCCCCCTGACCCAGGTCCCTGCAGGTGGAACTGGCTGTTGCCACCTGTAGTTTGAACAAAGCACAAACCCCCTCTCCCTGAGAGACCTTGGTCTGAGAGACCCGTGGTAAAACGGTGTCATGTCGGTTGTAGTTAAGAGTTGCTTTCCTGGTTTCTAAAGGTGAGAGACTTGCCCTTTCAGTGCAATTCAGTGCAATCCAGTGCTGCAGGCCTCTGGTGAGATGCCCAACCCTTGCCAGGCTACACTGAAAACGAAAAAAAACCCCTGAGTCTCCGTCTGTCCACACAAGTTCTCTGGTAGAAAGTGCAAACTTGCCTGGTTTTCAGATTGCCCCTTCCGTGTGAATGCTGGTTTCCCCACTCCAGTATCTCAGCTCCTCCCGGGTTCCTTTCCCTTTCCGTCCTGCCCATCGTTTCACTGATGCAGTTTCATCCTTTCTGGCTTTTGCTCCCTTTAACAATAAATGCATGTACGAATGATTTGACAGTTCCTTTGCTTTGAATGAATCAGCTCTCGGACTGCTTTCAAGTCCTATGCCAAAGGAGGAGTGAAACACGCTGTAAGCTGCTGGTCCGAGTGGGACGCAGCACAGCTAGCGAGAGGCAGCGGTGGCGACCCCAGCCTTGCTGCTCAGGCAGGTTCTGGTATAACTCTGCTCCGTCCCTCCGCCTGCGGACGGATCCGTTCAGCTCTGAGCAACATGCTGGCTTCCCAGTGACCTTGCTCGTTAGTAGTTACCGCGATCCTCGTTTCATGTCTCTCAGAAGTTCTTCATGGTAAGTTGCTCCAAAATACTTAGTGCATCCAGTGTATTCCCCATTGCTCGTAGCGTCATTACAGGTTTCATTCTGTATCACCCTTTGGCCTCCGCTGCTTGAGAACTCGCTGCCCTCTCTCCCCTCCTCTCTCTGACGCGCTTCACTGACTTCCCCGTGCAAATTATGTCACGTTTAAACTATTTGCCTTCCAGCCCAGAGGTGCTGGAGTCAGAGCCTCTCACTGGGCTTCCACACCAGCAGCTCTGTTTGAGCAGGGATTCGAGCTCGGACCTCGACGAACTTGAGTTCTTACGATAACTGCTGTAACCCCCTTTGTACCACAGGCACAGCTGGCAGGATCAACGCTCGCCTGTGAAGCAGATCCGCCGGCGTTGACTCGAATGTGGAACGCGGCTGTGCAGTGCTTTACAATTTTCAGGGATTCAGGGAATTTAAGGGGGTCGAATCCGACTTCCTGCATACCCCAGGGAATTACATTTCATTCACAAGCCCCGCGACTCAGCCTGCCGGCTTTAGTTCAGCTCATGTGTCTTAAAATGTCGAGCCGAAGACGTCAGCAGTCCGCTGTCTTCCTCAGTTACACACTTAGTGGTTTGTCACCTTCGCTGTTTTTAGCTAAAGGGAAAAAAAAAAAAAAGCAAAAAAAAAAAAAGCAGTCCAACTGTCTTGTAGGCTGTGAGTCTTTCCATGACATCACGTACAGGCTGAGCAGTGTTTATCGCATTTAAATCATACTTGGTTGGTTGGTTTTAACTGGGTTTGACTGTGGATAGAGCCAAAGCTCTGATTCTGCTGCAACGGGGTGGGGGAGGGGAGAAATGTTTCTAAATGATGTATTCTGATTACTCTTCTTTGGGACCATGGTGCCTTTTTAATCAGGACAGTAAATCTTGTCCCAGGATTCTGTACTTTTGTACGTTAACAGTTGTTGACTTTTCCTTTTATTTTTGGTGTGTCCCAAATAAATTAATATAACATACCTCTGGGGTTTGTTCCTTCTTTCTGAAAGGGGAGGAAAGAGGAAACTGAAGCTAAAATCATTCTTCTCTACTCCAGCTCTCCCTGCTAGGCTCTTCTGAGGCATCTGGACCACATGGGGCAGCAGTAGCTGCTGCAAAGGGGAGTCCAGGATTGGGGCCTCCCCCCCCCTTTTGTTTTTTTTAACCCAAAAATGGTAGAAAGGGAATGTTGAAGGTAAGGGGTGAGGGTGGAACCCCTGCGTGTGGTGGCGGCAGTGTTGCACTTGGGCTCTCGGTGTAGGGGCACCTAACTTCCCGGGTTGATCCTGCAGGTGGGCTCCCTCCCTGCTTCCACCTGTTCTCTCCCAACTGTGATTCAGGGATGTGTTGTATGAGATGAGCCTGGGGTAGGTGGTGTCCAAGAGACCATCGCACTGCGGGATCTCTGCACAGATAGGAAACGGGAAGGGAAGGAAGGCGGGAGGTCTGTTTGCTTCAACAGTTTTTCAAGGGAGGAGGGAATCGAGGTGCATCCCAGGAGCTACAACTGCTTCAGGCAGACGCCGACGTGGTAATTTAACTGGGGGTTTGTGGAGAAATGATTTCAGCCTTTGCAGTCAAATTTGAGCTCAGATTGAGCTCACCTGTGCACCTTTTGCTCTGGTCTCTGCAAGGGGAGCAATCCAAAAGAGAGGGCATTCCAAAACCCCTGTGGGGAAATGCCTTTCTCATCTCCCCAGGGCGCATGTGCCTCTTCACCTTGTTGCTGCTGCTCTGTCCCCTCAGAAAGGGGAAGGTGCATGAGAAAATGCAGCCCCAAAACACAAATTATTGCTACCCCTGAGCAGATTGGGTATGGGGGGACAACCTGCCTTTGAGCCGGCATGCAGAAACTGGCCCGGAGTTGGAAGTTCAAACAGCCCGAGCCCAGCACTGTGGGCACACGGCTCCCAGCTGCACTGAGCTGTGCCTGCCCATGAAGGAGCTCCTGCCCACTGCAGGTGGGGGGGGCATGGGGAGGGGTTGCTGCCCCTGCAGCAACCACCAGAGCCTTGCCCTGCGTGACAGGGACAAACCATCCGTGACTCTGAAGGTAGGACACTGGGGACAACGTTTTTCCTGGGAAGGGTGGAGCAGATATGTGAAGCTGTCGAGAACATGCTTGAGCTCACCTGCATCCATGGCCAGGCTGCTGGGGATCTCCGGTAGGGAATACCATGGGTCCCAGTGCCTCTGCAGAGAAAGTCACTCCAAATCCTGAAAGGAGCTTCAGGGAGTTGCTGTGGGTAAGCACATCAGTATATTAACCAGAGACATGTGTGGTGATGCCACAACTGACACCAGTTCACAATTCTTACCATCTGAGGAAGAGGGTCTTACAGATGCTTCTTTTGCTCAGGATCCAATTCTCCTTGTCCTTCAAAAATCTCACATCCCAGATAGGTTACTCGTTATACCATTTCAGCTTTCTGTTGAGAGACTCAATATCCATTTAGCCCCAAAGTTCAACAAACTTGTCCCTTGAATTCAGTTAGGTTTTGTTTCAGTGACTATTACTAGGCCATTCACATACTGCAGAAAGATTTCATCTCTGGAGGGAGGGTCTTATGCTTCAAATTCTCCTGCAAACCGATTCCCAAAGATTGATGTATTTATTTATAAAACCTTGGGGTAACACTGTCGGGTAAACTGGGTTGTCCTACCAGTGGTAGGATATAAAATGCAAATAACTTTTCATTTTCTTTGGCTAATAGCAGGCAGAAGAAAGCACCTTTTAAGTCTAAGACTGTAAGGTTTGTTAGCAGTGTTGTTGCAGTTATGTGTAGCTGTGCTTTCAAGATGGCTTTTGCAAGCAGCAGAGCTACAGCTTGAGAGCTACAGCTTGCTGCAAGCCCTAGACATTAAACACCAGCCAACCCAAGGCCAAAGTCACAGCCGACCAAGGCCGCACAAGTGTATAGGGGTTAGCTACCACTGGGTGCAAATCTTCAACAAGATTATTTATTGCCCTGAGGTATTGTACTATTCGATATGTTTCATTGGCTTTTAATTGGTAAAATAGGAGCATTATATTCTGATTCACATTCCCTGTAGAAGAAAAGGGAGGGGATCCTAATTCATCCTGTTCTGGTGTTTAATCCCCCCTTTTCATGTACCACACTCCCCTATTTTACAAGCAGAGCAGCATCTCTTCAGTTGTTTCTCTTTCTGTTTTTTATCTTTTCCTGAATCAAATACTAAGGGATCCAGTGGTATTGTAAGTCCACACTCCTGCCATTCCGAATCATCTCAGAGGGTGGAAAAAAACCAAACATATCAGCATAGCCAATTTTATCCCATTTCCCTTTTCTCTTAAAAAGCATTAATTGCAATACCTCAGCAAATTCTTTTTACTCACACTCCCACCAAGTTCCCCTCTGATATCTTTCCAGTGCAAAATCTCACAATACAGAGGGCTCTTCCTAAAGATCTTGCTACTTTGTCTCCCTCCCATCATTAGTCAGATTTACCCCTTGATTTTTCATTCTTATTTATAACTCAACTTCCATCTATCTGTGCAGCAATACTAACGAGAATGATACAGTTTCTCTAATGCATTCACAGTTCCACACTGATAACACAAAAAATAAAAGCAAACTGTACATTTCTAGCTGGTAATTCTCTCTCTCTCACAGACACGCTGTGACTCAGTCACTCACCACTCGCACCAGAGTGAACTCATTTCACTCACACCAATCGTTCGTCAAATCTAAACCACTTTTCAAAAGTCAGTTCCTTGTGACAATATCAAAGTCAAGACCAATAAATCAGTGCCACCAGAGCAGCGACTCCCGGTCTCCTGCGTGACAGGCAGGAGCTCTCTCCCACTGACCGCAGAGCAGCACGCTGTTACAGAAGTTTGCAGCAGGATTCCACACTCACTCTGTGCTTACTTAAACGTCTCAGTCACACCTGCACAAGATCTTTATACGATAAATACTCACTCGATACAATTATCGAGATGCAGATTGTTAACAGCATTTACATGCTACTAACCAGATGTATAGAATCATAGAATCATAGAATTGTAGGGGTTGGAAGGGACCTCGAGAGATCATCGGGTCCAACCCCCTGCCAAAGCAGCTCCCCAGGACATATCACTCAGATAGGTGTCCAGATGGGTCTTGAATCTCTCCAGAGGAGACCCCACCACCTCCCTGGGCAGCCTGTCCCAGGGTTCTGTCACCCTCACTGTGAAAATGTTCTTCCGCATGTTGGTGCGGAACTTCCTGTGCTCCAACTTGCAGCCATTGCCCCTTGTCCTGTCCCCACAGACACTGAAAAGGGGCTGGCTGATTCCCCCTGCATCCCCTGCTTCAGATAATTATAGACTTTAATTAGGTCCCCCCTTAGTCTTCTCTTCTCAAGGCTGAAGAGTCCCAACTTACTCAGCCTGTCCTCATAGGGGAGATGCATACTAATCAGATGTATACAATCAGGCACTAGTAACCTGGTATACGACACTCACGTGTGATGTCTCCCAACGGCTTACAGTATCCCCGAACGACCGGTCTCCAGAAACCAAATACCAAGATACCCCAGTATACCAGATACAGCCAGGTATCCCCCAGACCAAGAGCTCAAATAAATTTAAAGGAATACCTTAAAAATTGTAGGATGGTCCTTGTCTGCTCCCACAGTGAGCCGAGCAGGGCGAGGAGTCCCTCCGGGAAATCCTGGGGCGCGCCTAGGGAGTCCTGTTCCTTACTGGATCCTGCAGCCAAGCAGAGAGGGTCCCATCTGGGTCACCAAACTGATGCCTTGGAAAGCCAGATTCAAAACTCAATAGCCTTGGTAACTATTAAGCAGGTATCCTTTATTGCAGCGCTGGGCACACAGGGGATCGCTCCTCCAAATGTGTGAGCGCCTTAAAGACAAATTTCTCATATTTATACCTATTAACTATACATATTCATTATAATTTCTAAGAAAAGGCAGGGTTATGCAAATTATTTCCAGGAATCCATTTACATTAACTCCACCCAGATAGAGCATGCTCAATGACACTCAGGGGGTCTTCTGGTGGTCTTCAGGGATGAAGGCTGGTCATCTTCCTCGCTCTCAGCACATGCTCTTTACGGTTTTCTCCATGCTTATCTGGGCTCCAAACACCTGCACCGACTAGTTAGCTTTACACTGGAAACAAGATATACTCTGTCTTTTAATTGGTCGTTAGTCTCACTTTTTATGACTCCTCTATCTCTTACTTCCTCTAGTTTCGAGGCTGTTGCACTATTATGGCTAAGTTTTGCAGCTGCTTTCATGAATCAGCTTATGTGATTACAGCCAAATTCTGCTAAAATTCAAAACTAATCTATTCCTAAAAACACACAGATTCTTACTTTATCTTCAAAGCTGTGACTGTTGCACTGTTATGGCTAAGTTTGGCATCTGCTCTCACAAGCAGCTTACACAGTTACAGCTTGCTCTTAAACCAGTCTATCCTTAAAACTACGAAAATTCTTATATTAAAGTTATATTAATGGTCTCTTAAGCTACACCTATATCAATCTATTCAGCATGATTACTTTTCACTGAATCAGTGGGCATTTCCTGCTTTCATGGAAGGTGTTGGTGTTCTGGGACAGCAGTCTCTGCCTCCTGTCATGGTGTTGGAGCCAACAGATACGGCTCCAGTGTTTTAGGACTTCCCAGTAACCATACCTATGTGTCACCACCATGCTCTGTGCAGTGTAGCACCCCCTCTTGCACCCCTTTCCCATCCCGCATGGGTTGGGTTTTGCTGCCCAGCGGGTGCAGGCACTGCCTCATAGCATGGGGACAGCTGTGCATGGTCAGGGCAGCCAGGACACGACTCCAGAGGGAGAGAGGCTGGAAACTAATCTTGGAGAAATCCCAATGTTCAGGAAGAGAGATGGAACTTTGGAGTTTTCTCTTTCTTGGGGTGCCCAGTATGGAGCAGCAAGGGCCCCTCACCCCCCCCCCCCAAATTTTATACACCTGATGCTCCCAAGGAGCCGGTTTTGCTCCAGGTTTTTTACCGCTGTGCATTTCCAGTGACATAACTTCGTTGCCCAATTTCCTGGTGGGTGATGACAGAGGTGTGGGCAGTGCCTGCCCAGGTAATCCCCACAGGGCTGCAGCTGCTGTGGCAAGCTGGTGGGCAGCAGCGCGATGCGTCGAGCAGGCTACTCCCTTGTAACCGTACCCCATCTCATGCTTGTAGAGTTCCTTGGGTGTCATTGCTTCCCTGGGGGCAGTGGTTTGCCAGTTGCCAAACAGTTCCTATTTTCCCCCACTGTGGAGACGTTGCTTCCCACGTGCTCCCATGGCCAAGTTTCTGGATGAGAGCAGAAGGTGCTGCGGAAAGTCCAGAAATTTTGGGCCAATGCCTGGCTGACCGCAGGGATGAGTGACAGAGACGGGGGTCCCTGTGCCAGCACCCTGGCCAGGCCCTCTCCCCGACCATCCTGCGGTGGTCACCATGGGGTCGGGTGTCCTTCACGGGCAGTGAATGTCACGCCAGCTGTTGATGTCCCAGGCTGGGGAACAACCCGGCCCTCACGCAGGGCTGGGGACACGGATGGTAGTGTCAGGACAAGCCCAGCCATGCCACAGGGACAGCAGTCGCGGGAGGGGTGATCTCAGGTTACACAGCCTCGTACCAAAATGAGTGGGGCTGACGGCTCCTGACTGATTACCACTGTCTATTAAAGGGGAGTGTTGGGACGCGCTGCTCAGCCCAACATGGCAGGACCAGGGGGCGAGAGTGACCTGCGGACCCTGCTGAAGCTGCACCGCACCGAGATTGCGATGGCGGTGGATGATGTCTTCCCGCTGCTGCATGGCCTAGCTGACCACGATGTCATCCCCGAGCACGTCTTCAAGGTGAGGCCATGGGGTGAGAGGATGCCCACGTCGCAGGGACTGGGGTCAGCTGGTGGCACTGGGATGTTTGCCAATGGGCCATGGTGGCACTGGCAGGAGACGCTGAGCCGGACGGAGCGGGAGGGCTCCCACCGCGCTTTCCACGCGCTGCTCACCTGGCTGCTGGGCCGTGATGCTGCTGCCATCCGCGACTTCTGGACCGTCCTCTTCAAGGACTACAATCTGGAGCGGTACAGCCAGCTCCGGCCCCTCCGCGGCGCCTTCCCTAGAGGTAGGAGGGGAACAGATGGGCACAGGCTCTGTGCGGGATGCCAGGAATGATGCCTGGGGCTGGCTGTGCCTGTCCCTCTCCCTGTCCCCTTCGCAGAGGTGGAGCTGGGGAGGCAGCGTCGCAGCAGGCGCCTCTCCCCCAGCCCCACGGCCCCGCACAGACCCCAAGGCAAGAGGAAAGCCCCCGAGGAACAGGGGGACGGGGTCCGAGCAGCGCAGCCCTCCCTGCGGCACGGAGCCAGTCCTGGTATGGAGACTCGGGGTGGGATGGAGATGGGGTGGGATGGAGATGGAGTGGATTGCTGGGGGGTCCCCAAGGCGCAGTGGGATGCTGTGCTCCCTGATGTCCACCCTCTTGCCACTGCAGGGCCCCTGGCAAAGGCAAGGGCTGTGAAGAAGCCAGAGAGCGCAGATGCCCCCCGCACCCCTCGTGCCAGTGGTGAGTGCTGAACCCCCCTGGGACAGTGTCTGCCTGCATACCCTGTTGGCCTACAGGCAGGGAGGGGGGGCTGCTTGCCATGCTGAGCCCCCCCACGTCCCGTCTGCAGCCCTCCAGGCGGTTGCTGCTTCAGGGCAGAGACCAGTGGTCATGGCAGGCAGTGAGGGGCCGGTCAACCATGGGGCTGTCGAGGGCATCCTCCTCAAACACATGCTGGAGCCAGGTAGGTGCAGCCCAGCCCAGCTGTCCCTGCCCAGTTCAGTCCCCAAATTCAGAAGCACCTCCTGGGCAGGAGGGCTTGGGGAGGCTGCACTGGAGCTGCTCTTGGCCTCTCTTGTAGGTAGCACCAAGCTGGGCAGCAAAGCCAGGGATGAGCCATATGAGGACCTGAGCACCAGGAGCAGAAGCCGCAGCCTGAAGCCCCCCACGCGGCCCAAGGCATCCCAAAGTGTACAGAACTTCCCCCCCCCCCGCCCACACTTTCACACCCCTTTTGCAGCTGCCCGAGGCTGAGGCAGGAGGTCCCCATTGCCTGCACCACGGTCATGGCCTGGCACTGCCCCCTGTGCTGGGCTGTCCTGGCAGCTCCTGCAACTCCTCTCTCATCATGCCCACAGAGCGGGGAGCCCCGACTGCAACCCCAGCATCAGCTGCCAGCAACCCCTGTGCAGAGCCTGGACACTGCACCCCACCAGGTGAGCCCTGGGCATGGCATCTGATGCACCCCAGGGGTGTTTGGCAAGCTGGGGGCTTCCAGGGTGTCTGTGACATCTCCCTTTGCCTGGCTGAGCACAGGCAACCCGGGGCTAAGCTGATGGTGGTCACCAGGTTATGGCCCCCCAGAAATGGGCAGTTCCCACCCAGGAGAGGTTTTGTGTGTTTGGTGCAGGGTGGGTGTCAGAGGGGCAGAGGGTGAGGAGGTTGAAAGATGGGGAGGGGGAGGGTCTCCTGCCAGCAGGAGCCCCAACACAGCCACAGTTGCAGCTTGCTGGGTGGCTGTGGCGCAGGCAGTGACCCCCTGCCCACTCCCCCTGGGCAGGAGAATGAGGATGAATGTGCAGTGTGCGGTGATGGTGGTGAGCTCATCTGCTGTGATGGCTGCCCCAGGGCCTTCCACCTCGCCTGCCTGGTGCCCCCGCTGCCTCGTGTCCCCAGGTGAGCCTCAGGGTGCCATGAGGACCCCACTGTCCCTTGGCTGTCCCTCACTGTCCCGCTCCGGCTGTACAGTGGGACATGGCGGTGTGGCTCCTGTGTGGTGAACGTGTCTGAGCCAGGCCAGCTTCGGGAGGGGGATATGGCTGCGGAGGAACCCTCCAAGATCCCAGAGGAAGAGGCATGCAGCACCCAGCGAGGTGGAGGTGACGGGAGCATCTGTGGCCGCTGCTTCACACGGATCCCCATGTCTCGACACTGTCCTGCACCCAGTAGGGACCCCAGGTGAGCCCCTGCCACTCCCTACATCCCAACCTTAAACTACCCCCAACACCTCCCCTGATGGTCTGTGTCACCCCCAATGATTGTAGGGGGTTGCTGCTCTGCACATCCTGCGTGGGGACCCTGGAGACAGGCAGCCGGGAGAGCACAGCGATAGGCAGCAACCACCTGCTGCAGCCCCCAAAGGTCAGTACAACCAGTGCCAGGGGGTGAAAGGGGCCAGAGGCGGCAGCAGCAGGGGGTGCAAAGGGAGTGATGGGGCAAGCAGGGGTGGTTGGGGCTGGATGGGGACAGGCTGGCTGCAATGGGGGTGAGTTAGTAAAGCGGTGCCAGAGAGGACGAGAAAGAGGAGTGGACGCTGCAGCAGCTGAGGGCCTGATGGCTGGCACCAGCCCTGTGTTAGAGGGGTGCAGGCAGAGGGTGGGCAGGGAAGCTGGCGGGACACCTCTCCTCCCGCAGGCAGAGGATGGATGCCTCGATAACGACCCTGTGCTGAGTCGGGACGAGCTCGACACACTCCTCGGTGAGGTACGGTGATCAGGGGGATGCCCACAGGCACAGTCCATCCACAGGGTACCACGACTTTGGTGTCACCCACTGGGTGACATGATGTGGGGTGGGGTTCAAGGCAGGACGAGCCAGGGGATGGCGAGGGGGTGCAGGAAGAGGGACGGGAAGGGAGTGACCTTCTGGGGCTGTTATTCAACAGGGCACCTGGGACGGGATCCTACAGTGGGCATTCCAGAGCATGGCCCGGCCCCTCGCAGACACCAACGGGGTCTTCGCATAGGACATGGTGACCTGGGAGCAGCGCCTGTGAACATAGGAACAGCCGATGGGTGTAGGGAACACAGAAACACACAGACAGAACGGTGTAGAGAAACACACTGGAAAACAGCAGCCAGAAACATGAGGATATCACCACACAGTGCATCGCCAAAGGCACCAAAACCTCAGAGAAAACAGGAAAAACACATTACAAGAGATGACTCCCTAAAAATCATGCTCACAAGATAAATGAATATATAGAGATGTAAGAAAAAAAGAAAAGTTACAGAAATTTCTTTCAAATGGAAAAGAATGGAAAGTACAAGGAGTGAAAAAGCATACCTAGTCTGCAGACTGAAAACAGAGAGTAACAGTAAAATCAGAGTAAAACCATTGGAAAGAAACAAAGGGTGTGGGCACCCCCACACTCGGAGCCCACAGCACCCCAGGCAAAAGCAAAAGCCTACAGCACCCAGTATTCCTGGGGATCTCCCATCCAAGTACTAACCAGCAGTAGCTCCCTAACCAAAGGAGCCAGGACTGAAAGACATACCTGGCCTGAAACCTCCCCATGGAGCCCACAAGGAGCCCCTCTCACCCTGGGGCTCAAGCCTTTCCTGTGCCAGGGAACCCTCCAAGTATCTCCCTAGGTGTTTTTCTCAGCTGCACCCATGTTCAATTCAAAACATGCTAAATGTCCAGCAGTAGCTCCCAAACCAACGGAGCCAGCTCCACAGCTGGCTCTCCACAGCTCCATGTGAGAGGACATAGAGCAAGCTCCCTGGAGAGACCCCCACAGCACACTTTTGTAGGGGACAGGGAAGACACTGTGGTCTGAAAGGCTGTTCTAAACCCAAACTGACTCACTTTAAAGCTGCAATTATTACCTTCCAGTTTGCTTGCAGGCAGCAGCTTGTTCTGTAAAGATCAAAGTCATTCAAAGATCATTTCTTTCTCTGTAATTTTGGGTAAATTTTCCTCTCTCTAGGGTATTGTTATTAAATGCATTCAAAACAGAAGAAGAGACAACAGCAAGACCCCGAGGTGGGCACATACCCCCCCTCCCCCAAAGCGCCACTTCCCTTCAGCAGACCATGCCTACAAAGGGCTAGCTAGCTCCAGGGCTCTGCCACACGGTCACTGCCACGGCGGTGGCCATCCTGACATACCCACATGCTGCTCACAGACCTGGCAGTGAGTGACAGGGGCTCCCAAGTGCCATGCTACATGTTGCTCTGTGACCCACAGCCCAGCGGCATCGCTCGTGCCGGACACCTCGTGTGTCAGACCTCGTGTTTGATGAGTGCAGCGGAGGAGCTGAAGGTAGCAAAGCGCTGCAGGATGGGCTAGAAATTAGGCTTAGCCTTAACTCAGCAAATATTTCAATGCTGCTTAAACATCTGCTTAAACCCTCTTGATGAACTGGGGCCTTCTTTTTATTTTCTTTTTTTTCTTTTTTTTTCCTCCTTTTAAAAAAAAATTCACTCACTTTTTTCTCCTGGGACTTGGTGACCTTGGGCCACTCACTGAGTCAGGTGCTGAGAGCATCCTTCTGCTGCTGGACATGGTCCATAACTGCCTGCTGGTCCTGGGATGGGGCAGCATGGAGTGTCTTGTTCTTATTCAACTGAGGGGCAAAAGAGGAAGGAGAAAACTTGAACGTGGTAAAAATGGGTTTGGAGCCATTCACCTGCAATAGCAGCTCTCTGGGTTGTTATTCATTATCAAGATGCCAGAGGGCAGAGCTGGCCTTGCAGAAGCCTTTCAGGCTTTGAGGCCTGGGGGTGGCAAGCTCTCGTCTTCTCATCAGTAGTGACAGGACACAGGTCACTGCATTTCATTTATTCTTTCCCCTGATAACCTCATAACTATACTCTTTTCGTGCTGGGCTTTTAAGTCCAGCTGAGGGTCATTTTTAAGTGCCCTGCTCTTTCTGGTTATCACTCTCTGGGCTGATCTGCAAAGAGGGCATCCCAGGTTTTTCAGAAGAGACCTAACACCTCTGGGGTTTGAAGTGAAGATGGAGAAAAACTTTAAGGGAAACTTCCAGACCTTCTCTGAGTGAGGTGCTGGGAGCTGCCAAGGACCTCTGGCACCCACTCAGATCTCCTGTGCCCAGCTCTCCCTCAGTGCCTGCCTCTGCTCTGCCCTCTGCCAAATTAAGCACATGGGCGTTGTCCTCCTCAGGCTGTGGGCTGGAGGCTTCTTGAGGGCACGGGCACCTGATCGTGTTCATACTCTGGGAAATTCAGCTCCCCTTTGGGTCCCAAAGGATAGTGGGCACCACAACAGGGATGCCATTCCTGCCCCACACGCAGAGGTACCACGCATGGTAAAGCCTTCTTCAGATGTTTTTAGATGTGGAGAAGGCAGTTGATTCATGGCTAAACACATTTCTTGTGTTTATTTGGTACTTTAAATGCTTTTCCACGTGGTGATCTTCTGCAGGGCTCCACTGAAGAGCCGTTTCCCTGCAGCAAGCAGGGCTGACCTGGGACCATGAATCATAGAATCATAGAATCACAGGGGTTGGAAGGGACCTCGAGAGATCATCAGGTCCAACCCCCCTGCCAAAGCAGCTCCCCAGGACATATCACTCAGATAGGTGTCCAGACAGGTCTTGAATCTCTCCAGAGAAGGAGACTCCACACCCCCTGGGCAGCCTGTCCCAGGGCTCACTCACCCTCACTGGGAAAAAGTTCTTCCCCATGTTGGTGCAGAACTTCCTATGCTCCAACTTGCAGCCATTGCCCCTTGTCCTGTCCCCACAGACCACTGAAAAGGGGCTGGCTGATTCCCCCTGCATCCCCTGCTTCAGATAATTATAGGCTTTAATTAGGTCCCCCCTTAGTCTTCCCTTCTCAAGGCTGAAGAGTCCCAACTTACTCAGCCTATCCTCATAGGGGAGATGCTCCAGCCCCCTAATCATCTTCATAGCCCTCCTCTGGACTCTCTCCAGGAGATCCCTGTCCTTTTTAAACCAAGGAGCCCAGCACTGGACACAACACTGCAGATGGGGCCTGACCAGGGCAGAGCAGAGGGGGAGGATCCCCTCCTTTGACCTGCTGCCCAGACTCCTCCTGATGCCCCCAGGATCCCATTGGCTCTCTCAGCCCCCAGGGCACACTGCTGGCTCATGGCCAACCTGTCATCTACCAGGACCCCCAGGTCCTTCTCCACTGAGCTCTTCTCCAGCAGGTCATCCCCCAGCCTGTACTGATACATACGTGTCCTCTGCACCCTCCAGCTCCCATTTTTGGACTCAGACTGTCACAGCTTTAAAGGAGGAGGAGCCTGTTGCTACCAAACCCTGATGTGAGACCAGACATCCATGAAGTAGATGTGCACACTGGTGCATGGATGGGGCTCCACCTCCACCCAAATACACCTCCTGGGATGTGCAGCATGGGTAAGGACACAGGTATCACATTGCTCACCTGCTCTGCCATCTTCTCCTGCTTGTTCCACGGCTCTGCCTGGCTTGGTGTCTGGCCCCATGCCTCCTCAGCATCATCATTCTGCAGGGTCCCCATGCTGGACACTGCTGCCTCTCTGACAAGAAGCTCCTGCAGTTTCTGGAGTGGGGAGAGGAAGGAGCTGTGTGTCCCATGGGAAGATCTGTTTTCCTCCTGGGCAGCAGATCGTTGACCACCTACTGCTTCCAACCCCAAAATGTCTCCACACTTCTGTGGTCTGTGAACCTGTGATACCACTTGGACCAGGTGAGGCAGAAGGCATGGATATCCCCAAGCCTGCCTTGAGGAGTCATGGGGGGTGCTGGGCTCATCCCCTCCACAGCACTGCTCCTGCTGGCCAGGTCCTCAAACGCTGCCAGGAAGAGCTGCCTCAGGACATCTATCTCTTCACGCATCTTTGTCCTCTCCTCCTCCTTCCACATTTCAAGTCTCTCCTGCCCTCCTCTTCTTGCTGGTGAGCTCTCTCCATCTCCTAAAAGGAATGGAAAAAAAAATGGGGCAGGAGACATCTTGTTTGCTGAGCAGAAGCACCAAGGGCTGGGGCTTCTGCCCTGATGCCAGTGGGATAAGCACTAACACTCTCATCACACCCACTGCAGCTCAAGGCTGGCCTGCATACCATGGGGAGGTTAAGGCAGCAGAGCATGCTTACACAGTCCTTATTTCCCACAGGAATATTCTGTGACAGATTTTCCAAAGGAATAAGCACAAGCCCACCATAAGATGTTTCTCAGGGACCTTTTCATCCCTGCTATCAACACCGCTCCGTGTCTCATTGCTGGTTCTCCCCACTTCCTATAAACGGGCAGTGGTGCCCTCCCCCAACCCCCCCATACCTGATCCATGCGCAGCCTCTCTGCACCCCTCTCTGCTTCCAGCTGCTGCTGCGTCTCCTGGAGTTTTGCCTTCAGCTTCTCAGCCTCCATTTGCTCCACCTGCTTCACCAGCCACCTCTCAGCAAAACCCCTGGGGCAACAGAGGTGCCGTGAGCAAGGGATGTGATCTGCCAGCTCCTACCAGGTTTTTCCTTGGGGTGGGGGTGGAAAAATGCTAAAAAAGCACCAAACGAGACTGCAGGAGGGTCTCAGGGTGGAGGGGCAGGTAGCTGAGCTGCAGGAAGAACCGTGCTGGCTGCAGCCATGTGGCCTCTGTTTCTATTTATTTACTTGTTTTATTTCTGGTAGGCTCAGAGAGCTGAGCAGCTGGTGGAGCAGCATGGCTTTGCACTGGGCTTGCTGCCCCAAGCAGCTGAAGCACCCTGGTTTCATGTTTGGGGCTGCACCAAGGGAAGGTGCCTCCAGAGCAAAGCTCAGCCTGTTGCATTGCATCAGCCCTGGGCTGGGGTTTCAGCCTGCCAGCAAACAGCACAGGCGGCTTTTTTATCTGCCAGCTTCAAGCGCTGGGTGCAGGTGAAGCTGAAACCGAGCCCAGGGCTCTCTCACAGCACGCTACACCTGCACCTCTCAAAGCACCTTGCAAAGAGCATTGATTTCTTGCCAAAAATGGGGCATGGGGAAAGTGAACCCCTCGCCCACCCCAGCAAAACACTCTCCTGAACTCCCCAGCACAGCCCCATCCCTATGGACTTTTAGGATGGAGAAGATCCTTAGGGAAACTGAGGCACGGAGATGAGCTGTCTAGTATTCAACTGCATGTCCTCCCTGTGCTTGAGGGAAAGGCTGCAAGCAGAATGCATTCAGCTGACGGTCACAGAAACAAAGAAGAAAGAAGTTAGAAGAAGCTGCCTTTAACCTCCTACGGTCACTCTGGCTTCCAGCAGCTAGAGTCAGTGGGGAAAAACCTTCCCTGAGAAAGGGGAGGGAGACACTGTCCAGTGCTCACCTGCCTCAGTAGCCTGTGTGTGCCAGCGCTGCACGAGGGAGTCGTTCATGAAGGCTTTATTGCAGAGGTGACACTGGAGTGGGGGGGGGAAATAGTCAGCAGAGAGACTGGGGTCTGCAGAAAGGGGCACTCCCCAGGTCCCCCACAAGGCAAACAAAGCTTTGCTGCTTTAGAGCATCGGAGTAGACCTCAAGAGATACAGCTGTTGTGTTGGAAGCATGTAGATGGAGGGTATTAGGAGTCAATTTGGTCTGAAACCAAGGAAGACAGAGGACATGGGTCAGGGATGATGCTTGGGGAAAAAAAAATGAAATCCTGCTTTCTGCAACAGCACGGTGCAGTGAGGGGACTGAAGTATCATTGAGGTCCTGCACAGGCCTAAATCATCTGCCTTGGGTGGCTTTTGCTCTCCAGGAACCAGGGAGTGGGTTGGTTTCGAGATGGGGAGGAAGCAGGCAAGGCACTCCCAACACCAGCAGGCTTCCTGCAGAAAGGGTGGGAAAAGCTCTGAGGGGGAAGAAGTGAAATCACCAGCAACATCCATAAATTCTTCACTGGTCTGAAGGACAGTCTCCCTGGCATGAGGCATCCCCCAGGACACGGGGCTCTCAGCAGATGCCCTCAGTCAGCCCTCCCCAGCCCCCTCCACAGACCCCCTCTCTCCCACACTCTGCAGCTCTGACTACCTGTAGGTAGCAGAAAAAAAGGGAGATTACCCAGCAAGGACTTTGAGGTCTCTGTGAAGGTGATGAACCAGCTCCAGGGATGGTAGCAGGGCTGGCCAGCACCTTTTCTGGGGCCAAAGTGTAACCCCAGCAGGGCTACAAAGACAGGATGAAGCAAAAAACATCCTGCACGGGGGTGGACTTTACATCCCTTATACCACACACCTTGCAGTAGGCGTTGGGGCCAGCTTGCAGGAGGAGATGCTGCGTGGCAAGGAGCTTCTTCCACCTCCTGCTGTCCTCTCTTGCCCCATGGAGCCGCACTGCCTGCTCTGCTGCCTGCTCTGCTGCTGGGTGCCAGCCAGCTCGGCATGCGCGGCCAGGCTGGTCCCCAGTGCAGCTGGTACTCGATGCTCAGCTGGGCCATCTGGAGAACCTTCAGCAGGACAGGGTCTGCCAGCTGCCCACAGTGGGGGCACCGCTCCCCATCCAGGTTGCAACCCTGACCCTTCATGGCATCGCCCCATCGCCTGCATCAGGCATGCCTGGGGTTGCCAGAACCTGTGGGTTTTCTCCTCTGTTTCTCAGGCAGCTCAAACTGTTGTTACAATAAGACCACCACCTGAGGCAACCAGGGAACCCAGCTCTGAAGACTAATCTCTTCAGTTCTTGCTTGCATTTGCCCAGGACAGGTCCTTACCTGGCATAAAGCTGCTAGTATAAAAATATTTTCACTTCCATGATGTAATGTGATGCAATGGCAGCCAGTCTGAAGGAGCTGCTGGAAGCCACTGTTACCACCTTTCTGCTGACTTAGGGGGGACCTAATTAGTGTTTACAAGTATCTTAGACATGGGTGGCAGGGGGAATTGGCCAGCCCCTTTTCAGTGGTCAGTGGGGACAGGACTAGGGGCAATGGCTGTAAGCTGGAGCACAGGAAGTTCCGCACCAACATGCGGAAGAACTTTTTCACAGTGAGGGTGACAGAGCAGTGGAATAGGCTGCCCAGGGAGGTGGTGGAGTCTCCTTCTCTGGAGATATTCAAGTCTCGTCTGGACGCCTATCTATGTAATATGAGATAGGGAGCCTGCTTTGGCAGGGGGGTTGGACCCGAAGATCTCTTGAGGTCCCTTCCAACCCCTAAGATTCTGTGATTCTGTGATTCTGTGATATTCCTTTGCTAGGACTGAGATTTTACCTGCCGGGCGATGAAGACTGCATGATGAAGATCCCCTCAAGGGCTGCAGGATTGTTGCTGAGGTAGCAGCTAGTACCACAGCTCAGAGCCAAAGGTGGACACCAGCACTGTTTCCACACTGCTGTGTTAAAACCAGCTCCACCAAAGTGGTCTCGGAAAGCATGGTGGGCTTTCATCTTCTGGGCTGGGATGCTGTGGCTGCTGTCCTGGCTTGCAGTTGCTGGGCTGGCCTGTTGCATGGTCCCTTTCACTGCAACCCAACTTCTTGTTTCCTCCTCTTCCACCCTTCCCCAACTTCCCAAACCCTTCTAGGGCTTCTTCACTCCTGTCAAAGCCTAATGATGCTCCAGGTGCCAGCATCCCTCTGATCCCATCGACCTGTGAGCCTGCAGACTTTGGGAGATGCTTTACCGCTCTACTCACACCCTGCTCAGGCAGGACACATCTTCTCTGGACTCTTCCCAGAAGCAGCCATCGCTTCCCTCCCTTTCCCAGCCTTCTCCTCTCACCAAAACATATGTTCCCAGGACTCCTGCCAGGTGGGCACAGGAGAGACCTCCCTCCAGTGAGACCGGCTGTGCCTGCTGCCACCAGCCCTGTTTTGCTCCAAGTCCACACGCAGGTGGGAGTGAGAGAACTAAGTCTGACCTCATCTGCAGAGGTGCTGCTACGTAACCCACAGAGCCTCAGAAAGAAGTAAGTACTCACTTGTTGTCAGAGGCAGAGAGAGAAGAGAGGAGAGGAGGACTGGAGCAGAGCGATGAAAGGTGGCTGGGAGCAGCCAGGACTGTGCAAAGCAGTGCAGGAAATGAGGAGAACATTCTGGGCTGTAAGTCTACACTCCTCCCCCAGTATCCCCACAGCCCAGTCATGGAGGAAAAGCAGCTCCCAATGTCACCAGCAGGAAAAATTAGCTGTAACAGAGCAGGGAGCAAAACGGAACCAGTGTGGATGGCTCCAGGATGTGAAATTCATAGTAGGAGCTTCACCCTGGGACAAGGAATGGCAGAAATACTCCCTAGATGCCACGTGTCTGCTCTGACAGCCCACAGCACTCAGCTTTGCACTGCCTGCCCTTATACTGGTGCAGCTTGAGTGCTACTGGTGGGGGATACACAGGACTGGAAGGAAACTGGAGCCTGGTGTCTGAACTTGGCATGCAACACACACCAATGCAGTGTGCAGAGAGGGCTTTCTTCTCCCAATTAATCCTGCTGCAATCTCCAGCTGCAGGACCTGGGCTGCCCATGGCAGCATGCTCGTTAGGCAGCACGCTCATTAGCTGCCCTGTTTACAGAAGATAGCATTGTGCGAATGGCAAACATTGGATGACGGGCAAGCGAGTCACCCCCACCTTTCTGCTCCCAAGTTAAAAACAGCTCTTCACATAGAGATTTTCGAGCTGGGCTGCTTTTCTTGCAGGAGGGAGGGTTTGGCATTACTCAGGGGGAGGGGAAGAAATAAATGCAAGGGGATGCATTGATTTCCTGCAGCAAAAGAAGTTGCGGGGCACTCTGCTGGGGTTAAATGGGGATTTTCAGGCAGCTGGACCTGAGCTGCTGCACCTCATTTCCACACAGTTGAATTCCATTTATTCCAAAGGGTCATCCCTATCCTTTCTTGGTGCCTCAGCATTTCTTTTCCAGTGAGAGATGTGACTCCCTGCAGCCAGAGCTGACCTCCGAGGCTGGAACAGTGCAGCACTGCCTGGAAGGAGCCAAAGCAGGAGTGCAGAAGCAGGAGCATTTGAAGAACAGGACGCGCTTTCCAGGGATGCTCAGAAGAATGGTGTTTATTAACCATTTTATTGCCACTTGCACTGGTAAGGTCCCTCTCAAAAATGTAGGGTGTAAAGTTCACGTGAGAAAAACACAGATTAGTGAAAAGATGGTAGTTTGAGCTTCTCTTCATTAGCAATTACTGTCATCCCTCCTTTGCTACACGTTTGCATTACACTTGCCTCAGAGGCTTCAGCCCAGTCCAAAGCCTGTTGTGTTTGCAACTTTCCTGGCACCAAGAGCTGCGAATAGTGCCAAGAATTGCATCCAAAGTTCCTCCCAGGAAGCCATGCCTCTCTTCAGGAACTTTCCCCTTGGAAAAGCTCACTAATAAGGCCCAGAAGTCCCTTCAGCTCAAGAAGGTTTGGTTCGTGAGTGCCTCCGAGGAAACAGAACCAAGGCAAAGGTGTCCTTGACGTCACTTGAGGCTACTGATGGATACCCACCACCATTCTGCGCATACTCTGTAGCGTCTCAAGGGAGTAGGGATGGTCTGTCTCTCTCCTACAAAGGCAGCTAATGACACCAATGGTGACTGTATTTTGGCCTCAGGATGGGGAGGGCTGGGAGGATCAATGCCCCCTTCCTCCTTACAACACGTCACACAGCATCCTCAGAGTCCGTGAAATCCCTCAGCTCCGCGTTTTGGATCAGGTCCTCGTAGGTGGTGGGGCAGTAGGCTTTGTACAGTTTCTCAGCCAGAGTGTTGCTGCCCGCGACCACAGCTTTCCGGTTGTGGTTCATGAAGTTCCACAAGTGCAGCGCGTAGGAGTGGTTGAAATTGGGGCTTTTGTCCCACACCTCATAATACCGGCTCCAGGCTGGGTACGGAATGGGGTAGAAACGCTGGGGATTGAGGAAGGAGATGTTCCTGCAGCTATGGTCCTCGGTACCTTTGAAATCCGTGAGATTGCAGAGGGTTTTGAGCATCCTTGTCATTAAAAAGGGCCCCTGGTTCCCCCAGAGGTTCCCGTTGTACTTGAGAACAAAGTTCTCCATGCAGTCCCAGATAAATTTGTGGTGGGCAGGGAAGCCAAAGATCCCGTTGCTAGAGAACTGCGACTTTTGTGCCGCTAGAAAACTATCCTCAGGGATGGGCCTGATGGAGATGACATCTGTGTCCATGTAGATACCCCCATATTTCCAAATGAGTGCCAGTCTGCTGGCATCCGAGCTGACGTGGACCCAGTTCTTCTCCTGCTCCGGGACTACCTGCAGAATTGGAAGGGTGAGACTGTGATGCCGCTGGCAGAGAACAGATCATATCCATCCCCTGGATGCAAACATCACCAGAAAACCACACCTTGCATGCCTGCCAATGCCACCCACAGCCTCTTCCTCCTCCAGCAACTGAATTTTAGGGGATGAGATAAAGGGGCAGTGTGGGGCAAGGCTTGCTTGATACAGATGAATGCAGGAACATTTCACAGGTGGTTGTGAAATCAATGGGACTGTGAATCACTGCCTGCTGCTTCAGTGGGACACTGCCCCCTCCACAGGCTCCCTGGTCCCTTCCAGCTCTTTGGGATGGGCAGGAGGGGATTTTCATTGGCACTGTCAGCATTTGGACAAATTTTCTTTCCCAGGGAGGAAGAGCTTGGAGGAAATACACCTGCCCAGCACAGACCTGGAGCCAAACAAGTTTAACAAAGTCACTTGGGAGCGGTTTGCCAGGAACCCATTCCCACCTTGGCTTTGCATATTGCTCTTACAAAACCCGAAATTGCTCCCACATCTTATCTCCTGTGGGCTCTACTGGTGTGTGGCAGCCCTAGCACGCGCTGAGGTGACTCAGGCAGCACCAGCTTCTGTTGAAAAAGATTATCAAGCACAGTTTTATCACAACACGTAGGTGATCTAACTTTCCCAATGGTTTGTTTGCCAAAAAAGAGAAATATTTTTTAAAAACCCAATAAAATCTGATTCACCAGATATGGGAGGGGTGGTGAGAGGGGAAATGCTGGTAGTGCGTCCAATAAACAGATGAGTCTCAGAATCACCAGGTTGGAAAAGACCTTTAAGCTCATCGAGTCCAACTGTCCCTGTCCTGTGCTGACCCATCTCCCTGAGCATCTCATCTCCCCATCTGTTAAACACACCCAGGGGCGGGGACTCAGCCCCCTCCCTGGGAAGTCTGTTCCAAAACATGGCAAAAATTAATCTAAAAAAGTCAAAAGAAAATACTAATTTCACATCCCCAAGCCCACATTCATCCATCTGAAGCCTACTTCAGAACTTCCCCCTCTCCCCATTTATAACTAGTTTTCTTTTCCCCTTTGCTCTACCTGGTTGTACCACTGGAGCAGAGGGGTCTCCTGAAAGACAGTTTCCATCTGGAGAGGGAAAAGGAAGACATTCTTCATAGAAGACAAAAGTGAGAAGGCTGCATAGCTGGAGTTCAAGTCCAAGGCTGTCTCATTTGTAAGTCCCTTCATGAAGAGGATGACAGGCCGGTCCTGGTAAGTCCTGGCAGCCGACTCCACGGAGCAGGACACCAGTGGGGGTGGCTCCAGGCGCTCTGTTGTCTCCAGGAAGATGATGCTTTTGCCAAGGTTCAAGACCTGCTCCGGTGTCAGGAAGTGCTTGGTCATCGGCATATAGGAGAAGAAGCAGCCAGACAGCAGGGAGATCTCGTACAAAATGCCCGAGACAAAGAAGAAGCAGAGGCATATCTGGATTTTCTTCAACATTCTTGCTTTCCCTGGGCCTTTGGGGTCATGCCTTGGACATGGATGCTGAGGAGAGACAAGGAACAGCAAAAATGCATGCCAGTGTTATTACTTAGCAGGATTGGGAAGTGGTAGGACGTGGGTTTGTATGGCATAGCATGAAGGCAGTCTGGCGATGCTCATGCCTTTACCCCAGGACAAGCCTAGCAAGATGTCTGACAGTACAGAGGGCTCTGCCCTGGGTGGGTGAAGCACAGGGGTCCCACCTCCTCCTTCTCAACCAGGCATGGGAACCTGCAGAAGTCTTGGGGAGAAGGCACATGTGGCTGCATCTCATGGCAGAACTACGCAGCCAGTGGGTTGACAGAGAGGGAAGGACCAAGGCAGAGAGAGTGGGGAGAGCAAGAAGGATCACCGAGCCCCATGCAAGCTCCCCCAAGCCCATCCCTGGGGCAACCTCATGTAACAAACTCTTCCCAGGCACTGTGGCATCATGCTGACATGTCCCTGTCCATAAGCAGATGTCCTGGGGACACAACTGATGTGCCAGTGGAATTAGGTGGCCAGGGGAGCTGTGAGTCCTGGTGAGGGGAAGGTTTGGGATGCACCAGTCAAAGCTAAAACATTCACACGTGGGCACCAAAGTATTTTTCCTGATCTGCCCCTTCTGCCCACACTTCAGCCCCAAAGGGTGTGAAGGACTCAGGTCCTGCAGGGATGAGAAGGATCTTCCTGCAGAAGGATCAGAGCGGGACAGATGGACAGAAAATGCATGGGTTTGTACAAGAACTAGGACCTACCTGGATTATAGTTCTGACAAATCCACATTTCCACCTTGTCTGTTTGCCATCCCGGTGGCAACCAGGCCCCCTTAAAGCCCAGGTCCCTGGAGAGGACACCCAAACTGTCTGGAGCATGTACAGGGACTTCTGAAGGCAGGAGACAGATGCACGGGGGAAACCTGGCTCTGCTGTGGGCTGAATATCACTCCCAGAAATAGTTTGGGGCCAACAGGACCCACCTAAAAGGACAAATGGACAGGTTTTAGGTGAGACTTATCCCATGCCTGCATCATCCTGGCTCAGCTCCTCATCCCTGGTCTTGCTGCAAACCTGTACAGCACCGGGGAGTTCCTGCTGGTAAGAGGCAGGATTGAATCTTATCTACACTGCCCTGTTTGACAGGCTGGTGACGCAAGGAAATTCCCTCCTGAAACACCACCTGCTTCCACGTGAGCAGCCTGAGTTTGCTCAGCAAGGAGCAAGAGCCAGGGTCCCATGGTGGGGAGACACTATGAATGACACCCCCCTGTCCAAAAGAGCCCTGCAAGTGTTTAAAGCTTGATTAATTAAAGGGAATGGGAGGAAATATGGCTCTGTGTGCTCGGTTAATTAATGAGACATGTTACTGTGTCACCCAACCAGAACGTAGATCAGCCTGCAGCATAGCAAACCCCGTGGAAACTCCCCCGCAAGCGCTCGAAGCTGTGTCAGCTCCCGATCCGTTTCTCAGAGCCAGATCTCATCAAATTAAATATTAAAGCCATGACTGTTCCCATCAGCACAGCTCTCCAGGCTGCATAGCAAATATTGTGGCTTTTCCATTCCTGCTGCCCACTTTCTCATTGCACCCTGAGGTTCCCACAGCAGCGCGGGAGAAGGTGCCAGGGGCGAAGTGGGCGATGATGCTACAGCCACTGGACACCAGTGCAGCTGTGGGCATGAACTGCTGCACAAGGGCAGCTGGTTTGCAGCAGGAGGGAATGCTGATATTTTTATTGTTGTTAGGGTGATTATTCATAGAACCCTAGAATCTCCTGCGCTGGAAGGGACCCATAAGGCCCATTGAGTCCAACTCCTCGCTCCACACAGGGCTGGTCAAATCAAAGCATGGGGCTGAGCCCATCATCCAGATACTTATTGCCCTCAGCCAAGCTCGTGGCTGTGACCCCTTCTCTGGGGAGCCTGTGCCAGTGCCCAACCCCCCTCTCAGTACAGAACCTCTTCCTCACATCCAATCTAACCCTCCCGTTGTAGCTGATTCCTGTTGTAGCGTGTTCCCTTTCTGCCATTGGCCCCGCTCTCTGCGGAAGAGCCCCTGCTCGGAGAGGCAGCACCCTGCACCCAGGGCCTCCCTGCAGGTATCAGAATTGGACGGAAGACAGGGAACGGAGAGTAAACACAGGCAGTTTGGAAAGGACTCATTCCCAAGGCTGCCGATAACACGGCCCGTGCTGCTGCAGAGCCTCACAGCACTGGCAATACCCTGGTGCAGCACCAATGCCTGTGGCTGAGCCCAGCGCCAGCCGAATACAAACCACCTTACTTCAAACTCAAGGTTTCCTTCCACATTCCCCTCCTGCCTCTTTCCCAGGCACTTGTTTTGTAAATAAAATAGAAAGAAGAAGTTGCCTCCTAGCAGCTCCCTCACCAACCTCAGCTTGGCCAGATTTTATCTGTGCAATATGAGCTGGGGAGCTGCTTTGGCAGGGGGTTGGACCCGATGAGCTCTCGAGGACCCTTCCAACCCCTGTGATTTTGTGATTTTCAGACTCCTTTTTCTGACCTAAACCATTCCTGATGCTGTTTCTGTGCTGCTCTGGTACAGTCCAAGGGCCGGAGCTCCCTCCCACTGTTCCTTGCAATCCCTAAATCTTGATGCCACTCTCCTGGCAATGTTTGCTCCAAGCAGAAAACTCGGGCTTTGCTTTGATTAGAAATGGGACCATCAGAGTGTTCCCATTACTGGATTAATATTTCTTCTTTGATGGTCTAAAGATCGATGGCTGTGGGCTTTACAAGCAGCCCAGCAAAGCCATTCACATTTAAAATAGTCCAAGAGGCATTTTATTTGCAGATTGTGGGGAGAGAATAAGTAGCACTCTGACAGATACTGGCTTCTGTGTATGACATTGTGAAGGGAGACGCGAATCTTCATCATCTCATTCCAGGAAATGGTTTTGCTTGGTTGGTTTTCCAACACTCCCTATGTGGGGAGTTATGAATTCTCATCACATCTGACCTGGAGGCTGCTGTTATCAAAATGTTCGCTTCCCAGCTCAAGTTAAAAGGACTGCAGAAGCGAGTGTTAAAAATAAATCCCAGCCATGGAATAGATTACCCTGCCGAGTGGGATGCAGTCCTGGGGGCACCTACCTTGGCCTGTGTATGAGTGCAGGATGGAGATGGGTGGGAGTCTGCAAGAGGGACCGCTACGAGCATGTGGTAATTCCTCCAAGGTGTCCGCAGCACACGTGTGGTGGGAAGATGGAGAGTCACAGAGTCATAGGGGTTGGAAGGGACCTCCAGAGATCATCGAGTCCAACCCCCTGCCAAAGCAAGGTCCCTAGGACAGGTCGCCCAGGTCAGCATCCAGACAAGGCTGGAATATCTCCAGAGAAGGAGACTTCACACTCCCCTGGGTAGCCTGTCCCAGGACTCCCTCACCGTCACTGGGAAGAAGTTCTTCCCCAAGTTGGTGCTCCCCCTGTGCTCTAACTTGAGGCCATCGCCCCTTGTTCTGTCCCCACAGACACTGAGAAGAGGCTGGTCATTTCCCCCCTGTGTCCCATCCTTCAGATATTGATAACCATTGATCAGATCCCCTCTCAGGCTTCTCTCCAGACTGAACAGCCTCAGCTCACTCAGCCTTTCCTCACAGGGGAGATGCTCCAGGCCTTTAATCACCTTCAGAGCCTCCCCTGGACTCTCTCCAGGAGAGAGGAGGTTGGGGGTAAATGCCACCAAGTGCATAAATCAACCTGCGCAGACCACTCCCTCCCGCCCCCCTCTCAAAGCCCATCACCACCTGACCCCACTGCCAAAGGTGGGCTGCTTCCCGGGGCTCAGCTCCCCGGGGCTCGGTTCCGCCACAGCCCAGCTCAGCAGTGGGGCTCCACGCCGGCACCCGGCCACCCCCTGCTGCAGCCCCCCGCGCAGCTCTAACTTTACAGCTAAACTTGGGACAGGGGCTCAGCCGGCATGGGGACTGCCTTCTCACTTCCCAAAGGAATTGTTTCTAATGAAAAATATCAATAGTAAGAAGAAGAAAAGACCAGCCCCTGCAGCTTTCTGTTTGCAAGGCCCTTTGGTTCAGGAGGTTTAAACTACCGTGAATTAGTTTATGCTCCACAAGTGTATATACAAGGTCCTCTGGCAATGCTAGACCACTTTGTCACTGACCCACCCCCTCACCTCCCCAACCCCATCCCCAAAGCTTTAGAGCATCCCCCAAACCCCCCATCCATCCTCTCTCGCCTATCCCCTAGCCGTGCCTTCCCTCCGGCTGTCTGTACCCAACCCAGGGGTTTGGAGCAGCGGTCCTGATGTCTTTATTTCAGGGGGAATGACCCCACGGCTCTGTGTGTGTGTGTGTGTGCCCTTGTTTGTAACACCCGCAGCATCGCTTGGGCCGGCAGCCACCCTGTTCCTTTCGCGTCTTCACGGGACCCGCGGGGCTGGATTGCAGCCGCAAAACCCCGCTAGCGCACGCGCCTGCACCTCAAAGCCGACCTTCCTTCCCCATGGAACCCCGGGCACACTTGGGACCCTCACTGGGATGGCAAACCCGCGGAGGGACGTGCCGTATTCCCTGCACACTGCCACCGAGGAAGCTTTTCCAACGCCCGCCGGCGAAGGGGCTTCACCCCGCACCCTGCTCCTCGCCCCCCCACCCCCCCAGCAGCCCGGCCCGTTCGCAGGGACACAGCAAAGCTCACCTCCCGTCTGCCGGAGGCGGGCAGAGCCTGCAGCCCGCTGGGATGCGGTGCCCAGCGGGACCGCGCCGGGAGGTATCCGCAGCCCGCGGAGGGTCCTTTGCCTGTGCCGGAGGAGCTGCGCAGCCTCTCCTCTGCCTCCTGCCCTGCCGGGGCTTGGAGCAGCCTCATGGCTTGCTCTCCTCCTCCAGCTCTGGTGTTTGCATTCCCGGTGAGCTGAGATAAGGCCAGGGAAGGAGCTGAGGGCTGGGTTTTCCAGGGAGCAGGCAGTGGAGGTCCTCCCGGCCCCCGGCCTGGGGCAGAAATGGGTGGGACCGAGCAGGTGCCAAAAGATCGGCTATTAGCACCTTTTTGGGGCCTTTACAGCACGTTAAGTCTTTTCTCTTGGTGCCCAGATCAGTGATCCTGGAGACCACCTGGCACCGCGGCCTAAATCTCTTTGCCCCTACGGCAAAGAACTTTGCTGGGGTGGCATTGAGGGTCTGAATAGTTCCCAGAGAGGACACAAAAGGACCTCCTGCACAAAGACCAGCCCAAACAGTACCATGCATCCTGCCCCAGAATGACAAGCGTCACAGAATCATAGGGGTTGGAAGGGAGCTCCAGAGCCCCTGGGGTCCAACCCCCTGCCAAAGAGGGTCCCTAGGACAGGGCACACAGGTCAGCATCCAGACGGGGCTGGAATCTCTCCAGAGAAGGAGACTCCACACCCCTTGGGTAGTCTGTCCCAGGGCTCTGTCACCCTCACAGGGAAGACGTTCTTCCCCAGATTGGTGCAGAACTCCCTGTGCTCCAACTTGAGGCCATCGCCCCTTGTTCTGTCCCCACAGACACTGAGAAGAGGCTGGCCATTTCCCCCTGTGTCCCACCCTTTCAGATATTGATAACCATTCATCAGATCCCCTCTCAGGCTTCTTTTCTCCAGGCTGAACAGCCCCAGCTCACTCAGCCTATCCTTGTAGGGGAAATAAGAAACTGATTGAGTTTGGTGATCTATCAGAGCTTCTGCTTGTCCCCATAACCTGTCCCCAGAAGGATGCCTTGAGTGGTACAGGACGGCCATCAGTGACCCCAGAATTGGGGTGACCCACCTCAGGTTAGAAGGATTCCCCTTCCTACTCTGCCCCTGAGCTTTCCTGTCCTTGGGGTTTAAGAGGCATGGACTTCAGTGGCTGTCCTGTGCTGGGACAGCAGAATTTGGGAAGGAAAGGCAGAGCGGTAGTGCCAAAGAGAAACCCCCAGTGCACCAGCAGAAATCCCCAGTGCAAACTGCTCAACCCACGTGAGACCAGAGTATCCCCCTGGGATGCAACCCCCCCACCAGGGTTCCTGCTCTCCCACAGCAATGAGGCTCTTTGCAGCTCCTCTCGGGCTCCTTTTTCCCCTTCTCCTGATTTTTGATAAGGCAGATCTACCAGCGGGGCCGAACACTTGGGCTGGTGGATACGGACAGCCCCATGTATTGTACATTCATTTGCTGCCCAGAAAACCACCTCTCCCCACCAACAGCAACCACTTACTGCTTGGAGAAACCCCCAAAAAGCACTCAGTCCATCCCTTCCGCAGCTTGTGATGGCAGCAAATAGCCAACCTCCCCATGGAATGTGCCAGGGCGTGCCCGTTTGCTCCTGGCCAGCATGGGGAGACCCCACCTCGCTCCCTTGCAGGGTGCAGAGGGCCTGCCCCTGGCTTTGTTTGCGCTCCTGCGTACGTGTTTCCTTCTGCAGAAAGCTGGCAGAGGATGCAAGAGCAGCCAATGTTGCTGCAGCCAGGCAAGAGCAAACAGTGCCCACGGAAAGCTACTGAGATAGTCAGGGTTTAATCAGCAGATAGCGTCCTGGGTGACAACGCCGGGAGGGCTTCAACTCTAAACAAGTCCCTTGGGCAGTGACGTAGGTGAGGAGCCCCCCTGCCATGGCACACCTCCCTGTGAGAAACCCTCTCCTTCGGCAAACACTCGCTCAGGCCCATCGTTGGCAGCCTGACCAGCAAGGAAAGAAGATGGCCAGTGTCCCGGTCCAAAGCCAGGAGCTCCTCCGAGGATGAACACATCTGTCCATCCATCTACCCATCCCTCCCCAGCGCACATATGCAACCCCCCTCATGCAGGACGGGTGGTGTAAAATTATAGCCTGTATCACCAGCAGATGGGGGGCTGAGGAATCCAGAGCACAGGCTCAACATGCAGCAACAGGCAAAAGGGCTGTGCAGGAATACCAGCTGCCCACAGCCCCAGCTGCCTGGCAGGAGCATTTTGGAAGGCCCTTTAAGGCAGAAATGGGGTTATTTATCGAAGAGGGCTCTTCTGCCTACCTCTGTACTCCTACAGGCAGAGCCTCAAGGTTCAGATGGGCTCTGATCTCCTCAGTGAGCATCTTTGCCCCAGAAATGTGCTTTTGAGACTCTTGACATGTCAGGCAAACTGAGGCAAACTCCTCTGTACCCTTTCTCAGCTCCCTGAAGCTGCCTGCATTTCACCAGGACTCTGCCCTCTTCTCCTGCTCCATGGTCTGATGGGCCAGATGCCATGGCTGTGACTTCACCTGTGCGCTGCCACCCTGGCACTTGAGTTTGGGTCCCCAAACACCTGCTGGAAAGGCAGCAGGGATGAACATGCACACACACACACACACACACACACACACACACACACACACAAGAAGGCTCACACACACCATCAAGCCCAGACTGCATGGAACTGGGAGCTGCACTGGTGGATGGGGCAGTGCCAACTTACTCAAACTGAGACAGGTGGGTGCCTCACAGCCACGCCAAAAAAACGGAATACTGGGAGTAGCCAAGATACTGACACTGATCTGCGTCTCCCTCTGGAGAAGCCTGCATCAGGCTTTGCTGCATGAGGAGCCCAGGAACACCAGGCAGAGCCTGTGCCATTTGAGTGTACTGAAAGGCACGGACTCCGACTGTGGTGGATCAAAGACAACTTTAATAACAACTGAGCAAACTTTTATACCCTCTCGATGGCTGAGGCAGCAGCCTCGAGTCAGGTTTCAGGACTTTCCATTAATACCAGAACCACAACATTCCTATACAAAAGGTTGTCCCACCCTGGGAGACTCCTGCTGTGCAGGTGTCTTTCTGTTTGCACCTTCCTTAACGTCGACAAAGTACACCGTGGGGCCACCCTGCTAAAGGAGAACAAATTTACATCTCTACACAACCCTCTCTCCTGCTTTTTCTCTGGCTTTTTCAGCTTCTCTGCAAAAAGCAGAACTGTCTCTTTTTTAGGGCCGCTCTCCATTTCCCACAGTACTTTACTGAAAGCTTGTGTATTCTTTAGAGTTATGTTGATCTGGTAGAAAATATGTTTTGTTTGCTCCTTTTTAAGCTCTCTTTGCTATTTTACTAAAAATCAATAGCTCTGGAAGCAATCACAGAATCACAGAAGCACAGAACATTAAGAGTTGGAAGGGATCTTGAAAGCTCATCTAGTCCAACCCCCTGCCAGAGCAGGATCACACAGACTAAATCACACAGGAACACATCCAGGTGGAGTTTGAATGTCTCCAGAGAAGGAGACTCCCCAACCTCTCTGGGCAGCCTGTCCCAGGACTCTGTCACCCTCACAGGGGAAAAGTTCCTCCTGACATTCCCATGGACCCTCCTCTGTTCCAGCTTCACCGGCTGCCCCATGTCCTGTCACTGCAATCCCTGAGAAGAGCCTGGCTCTGTCCTCCTGACTCTCACCCTTTACATATCTATAAACATTAATAAGGTCACTCCTCAGTCTCGTCTTCTCCAAGCTAAAAAGGCCCAGCTCCCTCAGCCTCTCCTCATAAGGAAGGGGTTCCACTCCATCATCTTGCTGGCCCTGTGCTGGGCTCTTCCAAGGGGTTCTGTGTCCTTCTTGAGCTGAGGAGCCAATGGGGCAACAATAAGGCACTTGTACTTCACAACCAAATGGACAGGAATGAAGCTCGTATCACTTTGTTATGAACAGAGGGGCCCCGAATTACACCTCTCACATACAAGCTCGTCAGTCAATTCGGAGGAAGGCAGGACCATAGGACTAATGCACAGAGGAAATAAAACACCAGAGGAAGGAATGCAAGGTGCTGAATTGTGCCAAATTACAGGCAATTTGTAAAGCAATGTATTTGTGCTTAAAGGTTTCCATATTTATACTTCTAGCACTTGCAATGTCCACAGTGATAGAGATAAAGCAAGCATAGCTGCTATAAAGGCAGCCACGGTATCTGCAGGAGGAGAAGAGTTTACTTTCAAATGCCCAACTTTATTGGTTAACCTTTTTGCAGCTTCCCAGCATGTGCTAGCAACGTGCTTGGCAAACACACGTGCGTTATTACTGCCTTCCCCCACTGTAATTGGGGATATTAATTTGTGCCTATCAGGACTCTGGGAACTGACTGATTGTGTTTTCTGCCCTTTAAAAAATTTTTATTGTTGTGTGAGGGGTTGCTGGCTGAAGGCGTGATGTTGTGGGTACAGTATAGAGGGGGGTGGTTCAGTTGGGGGTGCTCCTGAATCCGCCTTTCCCTCAGGAAGGCTTTCTTTTTTGCGCCAGTATATCAGAGCGCAAACACCATTAGGCCTCAGGGGCCTCACTTGGCAAAAAACACATTCTAAAAATCTCCTCCCATTAGAAACAGCTCTGTTACCTCTGACCAGAACCAGTGTAAACTACCAGTTCATATGCTGGGGATTATATTTCAGCCACAGAGGCTCAGACTGTGTCAATCCTGTGGTCCCTGTGAGGCGAAACTCACACACACACCCCCACCAAGCGAATCCCATCAGGATTTTGCAGGCCGTTGTGTGTGGGCACGATGGTCTGGAGCAAACCCACCCCCCCACTGGTTTCGCTGGACCGCACCAAGCTCCTAGCCCCCCCCCCCCCAAAAATAAGAAATGCTGTCGAATAGTTAAACTCTACAGGAGTGGTTGCTTTGCCTCCAAAAGGGGGGTTTTCTAACACAAGAAACATTCATGAGGGCCCTGAGCCATTCAATCTGCCCCATGTTGTCTCTACTTACCCTCACCTCTACTTTTTGGGGACAGAGTGGCTGATGCCACCCCTGGAATGACACCAGGAGAAGGCTGCCTGCACGCAGGGTGAGCAGGTATGCCCTATCCCTCCACTGTCACCAAGAGAAGGTGGATCTGGCAAGGATCCTGGAGCTGGGTGCTGAGCAGTGACGGATGCGTGCCTGAAGCGTGTTAGAGAACTACAGAAGAAGTCTGGCAGAAAAAAAATCAGGCTTGATTTTATTACCATTCTGCAGACAGCCAGCGAGAAGAGCTTTCTATATTCATGAATTCATCAGATTCGTGTTTCAAAAATAATAAATGTTGTTATTATTATTATTATTGGAATGAATTTCTCTATTATGCGGTGAGTGATTGTAACTACTTACTGCCTCCAGCACAGGAACCACCTAAAGAATAATACAAGCAAATAATATTTCTGTAGTGGTTGCTACAGGGTTGTGTTAGGCTTTTTTTAAGTGGGAAAGGTATTAAGCAGAACAACGGCAGCAATCATAACAGAAATAAAGTCATTATAAGGTTGTGTATAACACTACCAGTTGGCTTTGTTTCTTTTTTTTTTCCCAGGTAAATTTAGTTTGGGGCATATGACTCGAGCTGCTCAGAGATTTTTGCTTGATTTCTTGGAGCTTTGCCTCTAATAACAGCTCCTCACTTTCTGCCTGTGTACAGAGGAAGGAAAGCAAACCAAATCCCAGCAGAATGACTTCCTGATCCCAAGATTGCGAAGGAGGATGACAAGGCTGTTTGGTTCAAACCCCTTATCGACACCTATTAGCCCGTTTGTTCCCAGGGCCTGTGTGTGCCTCCTTGGCTCCAGCTGCTCACAGGCACCTTCTTCGTCACGGCTTTTGTTTCCCGAAGCTCACCCATAAAGCGCCGCACACTGACACAGAGCAGAGGCGATGAACCAACCCACCATAAATTATGCACTTGCAAGCTACATCTAGATAATCAGTGGTCAGAGTAGCTCGTCTGTGATAGATGGCTTCCCTCCAGTTCACTGACAGCACGGGGGGTGGGAGAAAGAGGCAGAAGGGGCTGCAGAGCTGCCTGGGAGCCACTCCAACTACTGACCGGTCTCCCCTGCTATCACAGAAGGGTTTATAGAAGTAACTAGTCCCTCTTCACCCTAGTTTTTTCCTCCCCGCAGTGATTAGCGAGTCCCCTCACTGCCTCCATCGTGCTCCACCCTGAGCTCCTCTTTGACATGGTCAACAGGGCGCTGCCGCCCAAAGAGCTGCCGTGGCATGGTAATAAAATTAGTGAAATGTAAGACTTTCCAAGGGGCCAGATCTAGTTGTCAGCAAGATTTTGACATGAGTCCAAATAGGATGGTTTCAGAAAAGATGGGATCCCACCATGCCAAAATGCAACATTTGGTTGAGCATCTGCCAAAACAAAACTAGCAGACTGCTGGGAAAGCTGCATTTTCCAGGATTTGGGGGTTTTGTTTTGTGGTTTTGGGGGTTTTGTTTTGTTTTGGGCTTTTTTTAAGGCATGCACAATGGCAAAGAGGATCGCTGTGAGTATCTTCAGCTCCCCAGCCTATGCGAGCTAGTGCCCACTGACAGCTGGAGGGGACATTTGTAACAAATACTAGGCAAAACTTAAACTTGTGGCTTCAGAGCGATGGGAAATTGCTCCGACACAACACTGTAATAATCTCAGCATATCCCTACCCAAAATTCCCAATTTCCCCCTGCAATAATATGAAATAATTCTCCCAGTTGCAGACCCTTGGTGTGTTGTGATGGAGCGGAGGAGGAACCAGTCACCTCTGTGTTACCTTCATTCCAGTCGTGCCACGTCATCACCTTCTGAGAAAAATTACTTTTCTGTGAGTAAAACCCATAGGGAACTTGCCCTCATTAACTCTGCAGGCAACCTGTGTGCCTGTGACATCAGAACATGAGCAACGTTCTGCTTTGGGACATTTAGAGGAGGACCTCTTCGAATGCTGGGTTCAGTTTTGGGCCCCTCACTCCAAGAAAGACATTGAGGCCCTGGAGTGTGTCCAGAGAAGGGCAACCAGGCTGGGGAAGGGGCTGGGACACAAGTCTGATGAGGAGTGGCTGAGGGAATTGGGACTGTTCAGTCTGGAGGAGGCTGAGGGGAGACCTTGTTGCTCTCTCCAGCTCCCTGATAGGAGGTTGTGGTGAGCTGGGGTCAGCCTCTTCTCTCAGATAACCAGTGACAGGATGAGAGGGAATGGCTGCAGCATCAGGGGACGTTCAGGTCAGAAATGAGGAGAAATTTCTTCTCAGAAGGAGTGGTTGGGCATTGGAAGGGGTTGCCCAGGGAGGTGGTGGAGTTCCCTGTCCTTTGGGGTGTTCAAGGAAAGGTTGGATGAAGTACTGAGGGACATGATTTAGTGAGTAATATAGGTGGTAGGGGGACGGTCGGACTAGATGATCTTGGAGGTCTTTTCCAATCTTGATGATTCTGTCATCCTGTGATTCTCTCCTGAGGGTGAGAATAACTTTTTTTAGAAGTTGGGAGTTACAGAGGTGTCTCTGAGCCATGAAGATCTACCCTGCATGGATAACTTGCAGCTAACCCTTCTCGCCTTCTGCTCCTGCTCTTCAGAAGTTTGTGTTCATATGAGAGACTGAGATAGGCTTGAGATCTTAAGGGGGGGCTTATTAGAAAGATGTGGACGGACTATTTAATCAGGGCCTGTAGCAATACGACAAGGGGTTGTGGTTTTAAACTAAGAGAAGGGAGATTCAGCCTTGATATGAGGAAGAAAATTTTATGCTGAAGGTGGTGAGACACTGGCACAGGTGGCCCAGACAGGCTGTAGATGCCCCAGTCCTGGAGACATTCAAGATCAGGTTGGATGGGACTTTGAGCAACCTGATCTGTTTGGAGATGTCCCTGCTTACAGTGAGGGGCTTGGACTAGATGGCCTTGAAAGGTCCCTTCCAACCAAACCCTTCTATAAATCTATGATCTCCTGAGAAAGAGAGTGGATGGAGAGGTGAGAGGGACAGACACAGTACATCAGAAAGGTGCATCTTCACAGGGGAGGACTACAGCCAGACTGAGCATGACCAGACATGTGTAAGGGAAAAAGAAAATCATTAAAAGTTTCCTTAGTGCAGGCAGAGAGGAGCCAGTCAGCAAAAGCAAGACCAGGGTAATCAAAGCATTCCCTTCAAATTAAACTGGTAACTAGTTTTTGGTGGTAAAGGTGATGTGGATCAGGGAGTGAAGGTAGGCTGATACCTGGAATAAGAGGTGGGGATTGAGAGCAGCCACATCTGCAGTGGAAGCGGGACCCAGGAGGGGACTCAGATGAAGCCTGAGGGGTTAGGGAAATCTCCATCCCATTTGGAGAGAAAGAGGACATGGTGTGCAGAGGGGAGAACAGAGATTTCTAATGAGTTTTGTGGGTCAAATGGCACTGATTGAACCCCCACAAGCGAATGGATTATAAGGGAAGTAAAGGAAGATAAGGAAAATGAAAAGCATGAACTAGGCAGCTACGGATGTGTTAACCCAGTTATAGTTATACACAAGATTGTAGGACGAATTCTGAAGGAAACATTAATTAAAGGCACTGAGAAAAATGAGATAAAGTGCAACACAGGTTTACCAAAGGCAGTTTGTGCCAGACTATGCTGACATCTTCCTTTGATAAGATAATTGGTTTTCCAGACAAGGGAAATTTGGTAGATCTAATCTATCTAGAGTTCAATAAAGCATTTGATATGGTGCCGCATGGGAAATTATTAGGGAAGCTTGAGAAAATGAGAATTAACAGAAGAATTCTGTACTGGAGACTGGTGCAGAGACAGCAGTGGGATTGGCGTGGGGGAAGTCGGACCAGCAAGAGGTTGCTGGTGGGTGTTTGAAAACCCCTCTCTTGAGGCAGACCTCGGTTGAGGTTCTCCATCCCTAGGGCTGGGAGCAGGCTGGAGAAGTTTGCTTACTTACCTGGATTTTTTGCAGCGTGACTCAGGTGCGCTCTGAGCTCACGCGACCTTGAAACGCTTCGGATGGGAACATCGCCGCAGACTTCGTAGGGATGCACCTGCACCATGAGATGGCAATGTTGTTCCACCAAAGAGCATCACTCTCCTCTCATCTTCCAGCTCTAGTTTTTAATGTCTGGGCACATTTCAGTACCGTACTCCAAGAAATATCAGTAACTGCAACTGTGAAGTGATGATGATGATGATGGAAGCTAAATCGGTCCCCGCGTGGCTCTGGACAGTCAGCCTTCGTTGTCTCGGGACTGAAAACACACAGGTGATGTGGGAAGGGCACGTGTTTCAATGCATCAGATGAGAAAGAAGGCATCACTGTCTGAGCTGCAGATCCAGTCCCAATCACCTTCCCCAGTTCACCAAAGAAATGAATAATCCAACAACCCCAAAAGCAGGCAGTGTTGCTCAGGGTAAGCGCAAACGTGTGTGTGCACAGCAGAGAACGTGACACAGAGAGAGAGAGAGAGAGAGAGAGAGGAGGCAATTTTATATGTAGAACTAAAATCTGCTTATTCCTTCCCTGTATTTTTAGCTTAAATTACACCCAAATGCCATCTGATCAATTCAGCTGAAATGAGCCCTTAATCCTAATAAGTCTTGATCACCTTTTTAAACCTTGGGAAGCAGTAGGGGACGTGTTTGCCTGAAGTATTAACACCTTGATTCAAATCTCTTTGGCATGTGTCTAACTTACATAAGCACGAAAAGGCTCCCTTTAATATTAACCAAGAGATGGGAGAGGGCCAAAGAACTGCTCTGGGCTGCTTCTTCCTCCCTGTGCATCGCATCTGATGGCCCCAGCTCCTTTCTCACACAAGAAGGTATGGAAGATACATGAAATCTTTATGAATTCACCACTTGATGCAGCAGTGGGCTGAGCTAAATCCACCCCGTTTGGGCACTTTCTGTGTGCTAGAGGTGTTTTAATCAAAAGTAATGCCAAGAGGATCAAGCAAATAAGAGGCTGCTGAAGGCACCTAATGGGAAAAGAGCTGATGCTGGGTTTCAGCATCAGCTGCAGGGACAGATAGGGCGTATGGGTTTCTTGAATTCTTTGTAAAAAATAAAACATTAAAAAAAAAAGAAGCTTGGAGGAGCTCATTACTCCTCAAACCTAGAACAATTTTGTCAGTTTTAATAAGTCTGCAGGGGGACTTTTAAATATTGCATTTGCCAAAGGATGCTGTTTCAGAGAAATGTGGGCGTTAGCAGCCGACTGTAACCCTACTGTAATCATTAGCCATTATGATGCCTCCTGAATGTTGAAATTCATGCATTATTATTGTTAGCTTCTAGATTTCTTACTCTTTTTTTCCTCCCCAGTACCGGTGCAATCACTTCCTTGCCAGTGGTAGCCTACACAATAAAATTGTTTCTTTCTCCCTCTCATTTTAACAGCTACCCAGGAATTTCTTAAGGTCATCTATCACTTACTAAATTATGGGTTAGAGTTGTAAGAGAGGAAGGGCTAGCAGGCAGAATCTCTTTTTATAGCAGCCTCACACAAGCTGCTCCAAATTACTGTGGAGCCAGTGGTGTAAATCAAGATGTATTCATTTGAATGTAGCTGTGATTATTTTTCCTGGCTGAGTGTTTTTGGGGGGTTGGGGGGGAGCTTCTTCTGGTTAGCTCTGGGTTGGTCAGGGGACTTGGTGTTGAGAGTGCTTGTGGTGTGTGAGCATCCCTGGCCCTGATGGGAGAGGAAAGGTGTGGGGGGATTCCTGAAGGTGGTAGCATTTTCATTGCTAACCAAGCAATTTACTGTTGGCAGCAGTGAAAGAGGAAGAGAGAAAGAGAGGAAGAAAGAGAGGAATAAAGAAAGGAAGAGAGAGAGAGAGAGAGAAAGAGAAAGAAAGCAACACAGCAAGAAAGAGAGAAAAAGAGGGAGGGAAGGAGGAAGGAAGGAAGGAAGGAAGGAAGGAAGGAAGGAAGGAAGGAAGGAAGGAAGGAAGGAAGGAAGGAAGGAAGGAAGGAAGGAAGGAAGGAAGGAAGGAAGGAAGGAAGGAAGGAAGGAAGGAAGGAAGGAAGGAAGGAAGGAAGGAAGGAAGGAAGGAAGGAAGGAAGGAAGGAAGGAAGGAAGGAGGGAGGGAGGGAGGGAGGGAGGGAGGGAGGGAGGGAGGGAGGGAGGGACGGACGGACGGACGGACGGACGGACGGACGGAAGGTGCTCCATGACCCCCATGGAGATGTGGTCAGCTGTGTGAGGGAAGGTGATGGGGGGAGTGGAGTGGGTGTGAGGATGGGGATGAGATGAGCAGTGCAACACTGCCTGTACTGGGAAATAAAGCAGTGAGAGGAGACTAAAAGTTATCTTGGCAGCTCAATGCTCCCAGGTTGGCTGGGTGGGGAACCATGCTCAGGCTCTCCAGCTCAGCTCTCTGCTGGGAAGACTGAGTATAACCCATAGGGAGTGTGTGTCACCTGCTCCCTTCACATCCAAAGCAGGATGGAGGTATAATTTCTGCAGGGTCTTAATTTCAAAGGGATACGTGGAACTGGGGGCTCTCCTCCTGGGATCCACCTGAAAAGCCACACTGATCTCATGCCCTTGAGTGATACAAGTCTGAGTATTTGGTCTCCACCTTCTACACATTCTCCTATAGGACCAAATACGGGCTCTGTAAGTCCTTTGGGGCTCGACCCTACAGCACCTCCTCACACCCAGAGACCTGTGAAGATCCCGAAGGTGGCTGTGCAGATATCCCTCCTCTTGCCAGCATTTCCCTTACTGCAGCACTGTGACAACTAAACAGCGTTCAAGCTCTCCTCCCATTTAGCTATAAATAAAAGGATTAAGGTCTTGACCTCTGGAAACTCACCGTGACCTCATCATTGTGCAACTGTGCCCAAAACACTGTATTAAACTGGCAGAGAACATAAATCTGGGAGGAACTAATGAAGACCCCCAGGGCCACCATTCTCCATAGCTGTCTTGTTAACATAATCTAGGAAAGACAGGAGGCCCTTAAAAAAAAAAACCTTAACAGATATAAGAAGTGACTTCTCAAAGTCAGGGAGAGACAGAGTGTTGTCAGGGAGGTGTTGTGGTGCTGGCTGAAGAATTGCAGAGCGTTGCACTTAGAGCAGAACACCACTACCAAGGGACTGGTGGGGGCAGTTACTCCTCCAAAACTTCAGTGACCTTCATGGCCTATCCAAAATAAGCATCACCATTAACGGGAATGATGAAAGGACCCATCCTATCACCTGACCCTCTCTTGTCAACAACAGAGTAGAAGTGAAAGCCCTTAGGTTTTGTCTGAGTAGCCTGTGAATGGTGGGATATTAGGATCTCTCAGTCATTTGAGAGGCTGGGATCAACATTTTAGGAGAGGCAGGGGAAATTTCAAAGGCGCTCAAGGTGGCCCCAGGAGCAGAGGGCTGAGGTGTGAAAAGCTGCCTGAGGCCTCTGTGTACTCAACACTGGTTGGAGGGATAGGAAATCTGGGATCAAATACAACATGCAGCATAGACATCATGGCTTGAGCTGCCTTCCCAAATACTCAGCAGCTGGCACCCTCAGGGGTGATGAGAAAGGCCATAGCTTGTTCTGTCGGCAAAACTACTCTCTGCCAAGCCCATGGGGATCCTGAAATTGGAGGTGGCACTCCAAGTCTTTTGGTGATGGAGGAAGCAATGACAGTGGTTTGGGATTCAACTGTCACCTCTGTAGTGGCTGATGGTCTGCTCAGGAAGGCTTGGTGGCCAGGGCCATCTGCCCGTGGACGATAGCAAACCAGAATTAGATACAGCAGCGAGTCTTGGGTCCCTAAACTCATGTGTCCTTGCTCTCGACCTTTAAAAATGACTGGCAGATGGATGGAAAAATTGCATGGGGCAACAGAGAGTCAGGTAATGATTTTAAAACTGTTTCCAAGCCTGCTGCTTCGTCACAGTTCTCAGATGCTGCGGGACAGAATTGCACTGGCTTTCCAGGTAACTCAGGCACTGATTTCCCCTAAAATTGCATGTTGGCCGCTCACAACGCCATCGCCATCCCAGCTGCCATTGGGGATCCCAGTGGCACCAGGAATCCGATGGGTTCCCATTGTGTTCATCTGTCAGTGAGGACAACATGCCAGGAACGGATTAAACCTCCACACCAGAGAGCTCGGGAGCCCTGGTACCAGCCTGTGTCCCTCGCTAATCCTGTTCTCTATTAATTTGTTATCCCATTAGCACCTTGCACATTTCTTTCTCTCAACGCTGCTCTATCCTGAGAGACTTCTGGGGACTTTGTAATATGGTATTTTGTTGTTAAGAGTGTAAGCCAGCAAACTCTTCTCATCTGAGCCTAGAAATCCCTTGATAGAAAGAAAGAAAACTGCTGCTTTGTTTCTTTCAATCAATACTATCCATTAAGATCTGTGTCTAACAGCTCCGAGTCCAAGTGAATAACTGAATGAGCTACCTCCTGCTCTCTTCAACCTTTGGAAATCGTAAATGCTCTTCTAAAAAGAACAATTTGCTATCCCAGCCCTGTCTGGACCAGGCAGGGGGGCAGCTCTCCTCTCTGATGTATGAAAACAAAACTGCTCATGATTTTCAGAGAGAGCAAAGGAGGGCAGAGAGAGGGTGACCCTGCTTCTCCAGTGAGCCCAGCAGCGCTGGGTGAGACTTCAGCTGGGGCAGACTTCCCCTGCCCACCACCAGCGCACCGGCACATCAGTGTTTGCAGGGGCAGTTGGTGTAAAATCTTCAGCATCAAGCCATGGGTGGTAGAAATTGTGCAGTCTCACGTCCTTCAGGGGTTGGCTGTGGGCTGAGCCTGGCCTCGCTGCACCGGCCGGGAGGTGCAGGGGATTACAGGGGACGTGATGCCTTTGCACCTCCTGAGCTCAGCCCAGTGCAGGCTACAGGGCACCCACAGCACAGGCAGGGTCCGGCAGCACAGTACCCACACTGTAGGTGCGAGGTTTCTCTCCTGAGAAGAGCTCAGCCAAACCCTCAGGAGCCTCGCAGTGAGAAACCTTCTTCTTATTCCCATCTTAAACCTCTCTGAGTCCAGCTTGTCCTCCAGTTGTCCTTGGGACTGTTAATACCAGTGCAATCAGTGTTACTGTGATCAAGAGTATCACAGACACCGATGCTCCTCTTTTCCTGGGAACCCTGGAACAAACCTTTTGCTTTTAGCTGGGGACCTGACCGTGCAAGGCCACGTTTTCAATCTAAGATGGCCAACCCTTCAGGTGGTCTTGCCATGAAGCCATGCACGCAGCCCTTGGAGATGTCAGCGAGGGATTCCTGGTAGAGGTAGGAAAATACTCACAGCTTGCAAGCAGGGTATGTCTCCCTGCCAACGTTTCAGCGACAAGCTGCAGCCAGAAACAGGCTTAGAAAAGGCTTAGGAAGGTGATGACAGAAACGGAGAGCCCATCTGAGCGGAGGTTGGTGTCTTGAGAAACACACTGAGCAACGCCTGCTGCGGTGCTTTGCAGAACATGTGGAGCTATGAAACAGTTTTCCCTTCCCACCTGCCACCCCATGGAGCATGCCACCGAGTGAGCAGTAACTGAATGTCCTCCGGGAGTGTGATCTGTGTTCATTATTGATCTGAAGGTTCATCGGTTAGCATCAACGTGATCAATACTTTATTATTCCACCGATCGATTCCTGCTTTGTTTGTGAACTTTACCCAATTGATATACATTAAAAAGTTTAGCAGCATTGATAAGGTTTAAATCATGAGCTCCAGATGGAGAAGAAGAAGCCATTTGTAATGTAGAGCTCCCAGCAGTGCAGTATCTCAGGTGCAGTGAGACCTTGCAGGCAGATACTGCTTGGTTAACCTGGGGTCCTCTTCTCTCCATGCTGGGCTGGAGAGATCACCTTGTGGTCACACAAAGCCTAATTAGAGCTAGACCCTGCATTGGGATAAGGTGAAGAGGCACAAGAGGGTTTGTGGAGACAAAGTTGATGGGGCAAATAATGGCCAAAAGTCTGTTGCTCCCTGGCTGTATCACCTGGGGGCCTTTCCTGGCTGTAGGGTGCTGCTTGTGGTGTGGTGGTAGTGGGCATCACTCTCCTAAAGAGCAGCTGAGCTTGGGCTACCAGAGATCCCATTGGGTTGGAAGAGTGTTGGTTGTGCCCCTCAAGGAACTGCCTGCCAGTCCAGACTCATTTCATGTAATCTTGGTATTTGAGTCCTAAATGTCCTCAGTGCAGGGTGATCCTGGCTGATGCAGTCTGACGTGAGGGGCGAGAAGAGTCCTAATGAGCCAGGACTGCAATTCCCTTCAGTCCAAACCCGAACCTCTGTGGTGGCCCTGGAAAGAGATCCAGGAATTTTTTGGGCTATGTTGCCTCCATGGGCAGGACCACTTTCCTCTGCCCCATGTTCCCTTGGCCTTCTGGTGGCAGAAGAAAATGCTTGGAAAAGGTGTGGGTCTTTGGCCTCATGGCCAGATGCGAATGGAAAGAGCCCCACGCAAGGAGCTTTGCTGGTCACGAGACAAGGAGCCTCACACAGGGAGATGACACCAAGGTAGTGTTTGGGTTGTACACAGTGCATTGTCCCACCAACCCCCCTGCACGCCCAGGGCAGTGTTTTGCTTGCTGACTCCCCCTTCTTTTATCCTAGGCTCCAAATTGCTCTGGCTGCACATCCACTCGCTGTTTGTCTGCAAAGCCCCCTCCTCTGCCAACACATGAGGGGGCTGAGCCTGGGAATTTCAGAGCTGCAGGCTGGCCGCAGCGGGGTGGACTATAGGGCCACTGCTAAATACTCATCCACCATCCAAACAACCCTGGGAACACTCTGCTTTGGCTGGTGCCTGGCCAATCCCAATGGCCACAAAAGCTGTTTCCTACAGGTGCCACTTTGAAATGACTCTCCCAACTTCATAACCGGGCGCTGGTTGTCTGTTGACTCCAGCAAAGAGTGACATACCCTGTCTGCACAGCCTGTTTCTGGCTTTGAAGGCACCCCAGATGTGCCCAGCCAGTCCTCAGAGGAACATACACAACATCTGTATGTCCCCATACGCAACATCTGCCCTGGCACTTCTTTACATCCCAGCCTGTGCTGTTCTCTGGTGTAGTGCTGGTAATGACAACATCCTTTGGACTACACCCTTCCCTTCTTCTCCGATGGTTATCAAGGCAGGAGTGAAAAATATCAAGCTGCTTTAGGAAAAATAAAATACACACACGCACACATATATTACCAAAAGCATTCTGATTAAAACCAGTTTTATAGCAGGATGCGAGCTGCAGCTGGAGCCAGCATCCGATTTGCCAGCCCCCGCTCTCCCCAAACTACTTGTGTATTATTCACCGTTGTAAATTGCTTTGAGATCTCTGGAAGACATTAGAGCGGATAAAACCCTATTTCTCTGCAGTCCTTTTAAACATCCCTGTGTCAAATCTATTAACATTCAGAGGGATGCAGGGGGATGAAAGGCAAGGGTGCGTGTGGAAAAATTAAATAATAAAAAAAAGAGAAATGGCTAAGAGTCCGTGGTGCCCCAAGCTTCATGCAATTTTACCTGAAAATGAAGCTTTTGTCAGTGTCTTTTCTCCATGGGGCTTTTCCATTCCCTGATGTAATCTGAACATTTTACTATTTGTGTCATTACTGAACAAAAGGGTGAAAATGTGGTATGGTGCTGGTGGAATTTTTAGTGTTTTTTGTTTTTTTTTTTTAAATTAAAGGGCTTTTTCCCCTCCTCACAGGAATGGTAAAAGAATATCAAATTATGGTCTGACAAGGTACACTTCTGAAAGAGAATCACCAGAGTACAGCAGATCTATATCTTATCTCTCTATGAAATTGCATGTCTATGCAGTAGCATTGTAACAGATTTCGTCTGGGCATAAATTCCTAGCATTGCAGGGTCTAAATAGGAAGCTTATTGGAGCCTAAATTACAAGTGAACTATGTATGAACCAATTTCAATACTAATGAGCTGTTATCGACACAGCCACAGAATATTAGCAAGGGACTGTGGGCGAGGCTGTGGGGAGTTATTCTTCCCTCCAGGAAAGCCCCAAAATTGTGTTGGCCTTTGCCTGGAGCCGGGACAGGGTTGGAGGCAGACATGGAGGTGGTTCTTCTCACTGTGGCTGGAGTCCTCCTTAGCCACTGTGAGGTGGGATGCTGGTGGCAAAGGGTAGCCCAAGGTGGAGAGGCTGTTTGTTTTGCCTCCTCTTCATCCCATGAAGAAGCAACAGATTAGTCGCTTTCATCAGCTTTTAAATTAATTATTCTTAATAACAAATACTAATTTTCAACAGGAGCAAAGGGATTTACTTTTCAGGCTGAAACATCATCAAAACGACTTTTGGTTGAGCTATATTTCCCCCTTTCCTTCTGTCCAGTATTTATGGAGCATCCTCAAAAGACTCAAACTGAGCAGTGTGATGAGCTAAGGGCACTGCTTTTAATAAATACGAAATAAACACTTCCTCCTCCTAACTCTGTCTCCTCGAGCCCGAAGTCCTTGCATGGTTTTTGTTTTAATGGGTGGGTTTCGCTTTCATTTTCCTTTCGTGATGGATCTTTTGAGTAACTCATCCAGAAAGGAAATATTTTTAACAAATATTTTTCCAGATGATAGTTGGATTACTTGCCCTAGCGTTCACAAATAGCTTCTCTCCATAATAAGGTTGCATATACGGTTTAGCGGAGGGAGCTGTTGATTTATGGCAGCATTAAGCACGTACGTGAACTCACATTTGAGACTGATAAATACGCGTCTTTAATATGCACATGCATCATTTTTATGTTTCTCTTACAAAGAGGCTTTGAGTTGTGTGTGTATTGTAAAATTACACCAAGAAGGATGCAGCCTGCAGCCTGCACGGGAGCTGAGGCTGCGGAGCGGTAATGAAATACGCATCGTCTGCTACACCGTGCGCAGGGTCGCTGTGGGAGTGATATGAAATTTATGACATCCTGAGCTATTGGCTTTCATGGGCCTTCAGAACTTGGGCCTTGTAACCACTGGTACCAGGAACTGTGGGAGCAGTTGTTCATTTGCAGCTTTAGCTGCTTTTTTTTTTTTTTAATGACTGAATTTTATTGTTATTGTAATTAGTAAATTAGCCATTTTCTGATTTTTGTGCTGTTTCTCCTCCACGTTTTCAGCCTGGTTTCTTAAGGCAGTGAGGTTGGCACGCTGGCTGAGGAGCTCTCCCATAGCCCTTTCTGAATCGCAGATTATTTCAACCAACGTTTGGTCGTGCCGATGATGTCCCGATGACAGTTAAGTTCATTAAGCTCCTGCAAGCCTTGTGAAAGGTATTAACTGAGCAGAGGAGGGGAGAGACTTCAACCATTGCTGCCGGAGTCAGGGGAAGGGTGGCAGGATGGGGCCGTTGGCTTTGGCAGCAGCTGGTTGCCCACACCAGCCTGAAGGAATGGGACAGATGGATTTCTGTATGGAGGCGTTTGGGTGATGAAGTCTTCTCCATTCAACTTGTAGCAGAGTTGCAAATAGCATGGCCAGGGTGAAGTGTGTTTCGGTACAGGTGAAGGCGGCTGTTAGAGGCAACCGGATGTTTTCAGTGCAGTCCTTCTCTGCCCACTCACTTTATAGAGTGGGGGATGAAGATGGTTCACATCCCAGAGTCATTGTTTCAGACAACCTGTAAACTCAGAGACACATGCCCACCTGCTGCCTGCAGCTGGGCATGGACCCGTGGGCTATGGGGTAGAGAAGCCAGATGAAAGTCTGCAGCCTGCAAAGCTTGCCCATGCCGTCACTGTAGGACTTGTTCTGGGCGCAGCTCATGGGACAAGCACCCAGCTAAAAGCTTCAAATGACATGTTAAAATAACTAGTTGGTGGGGTTACTGAGCTATGAACACAAGATGAGAAGTCACAGCAAGGTGAACCTCTTCCAGCCCTGAAGACCTCGGTCAAAGAAGTAGCCAGCAGGCTGGATTCCACTCCACACCTTGAGTCAGGACCCAGACAGACCCAAGGGCTCAAGACCTTGAGCTGAGCCTCCCTAAGGAGACTTAAGAAGCCTGTCAACACGGTCTGGTACTTCAAACGTCAACTTCATAACCCCTCAGCATTTTCCTGGGGAGAGGATAATTAGCTGCACAAGCACCAAGAGGAGCAGCAGCGGGGGAGAGAGGAGGTTTCTCCAGGTGCAGGGAGGTGGGAAGATCCATAACACTGCGATTTCCATTAACATTTTTCAGTGGACACAGAAAGATGCTTTGCTAGCAACTGGGAAGATCATCAGGGAAGAGCTGGCATGGGTGAGGCAGGGTGAGGGGCCAGAAGTACTGGGGATTTGTAGGCTTTTCTTCTGTAGCTGCTCTTGAAAACTAACAAAAAACCCTAAAAAGAAATCTGCATGTTTTTCTTTATTTCTTTGGTTGCCAGGAATGTGTTGTTCCAAACGTCACAAACCTCTCTTGTGTTTTCTGACCACCCAACCTGCAGTGCATGGGTCATGCCACCGCTGACCTTCCAGCTTGGCCCTTTGGGACAACATGCCATGAAGGGTTTGTCAGGGACCACCCAAGGCCTGGTAATGGGAGAAAACCACCCAATGTAGTCACCTTCATTATGGAATTGGGAAAAGGCTGTAAGCAATATGACAATTTTTTTAATGGTTTCAGGTATGAATTTGCATAAGCTGCCTGAGCATGCACAAATTTCCTCAAGAATTCATCAGATGTGATGATTTAATCTCACAGTTAGTGATTCATAACACACTTCTGTACAGTTAGGAGAGTGGAAATAATGTGTGTTGTTAGCTTAAGGGGAAGTTGGACAACTCTTCTGGCCAGCTTCTACACCAGCTTCACATAGGTTGTGGGTCCTCTGCATTCATGGATCGTAAACTCTACAGTCACCAGGCTGGATGTATCATTGGGGAGGATTTTCATGGTTTTGTGTGAGAAAAACACTCTTCAAGGATGATTCATCCCATCATAACACCAGGAGACCTCAGACAGGTGAGAAATCTCCCATTACAACTGCTAAATCTACAAGGTGCCCTGTCTTCCAAGCCAAAACACTCCTGTCAAAGTCAAGGGTTTACGAACACCTCTTCCCAAAAGCCCTATTTGTAGAGGCCTGTGGGGAAGCCCAGAGCAGTTCCCAGAGGCTGGCCTTCAGAGAGGCAGAATGGAAAACACATCAGTGCCTGTGGTCTGGTGCTGGCTCAGATGATGACAAAGCTTTTCCTGGATGTCCTGCATTGAGGATGCCTGGGAAGGGTGCCCATTTTTCCCACACTCCAGTAATGCCTGTGTTTCTTGCCAGGAGCGCGATTGTCTGGTGTTCTTCTCTAGTCTAATCCTCCCTTTCTTTTTTGGGTTTTTTTTGTTTTGTTTTTTTTCTTTTTTCCAGTTATTCCCAAGTGGTGTAATTGGGGAATATCCTCTGCTCAAGGGGTATCAGCTGTACACGCTGGCTTTGACTTGGTTTTGGTATGCTGCTCCAGACAATGTGGAAGAACCCGTGAAATGCAACTGCAAAGTGCATTTTTCAGAAGCATGTTACTCAAAAAAATAGGGGGGTTTGGGTTGGGTTTTTTTTTTCCCCTCTAAACCAAGCACTGGGTTCCAGCTCCCAAAATATACCACGGCTTGTCGTTTGAAGAGGGTTTTGGAAATGAATGGAGCACTGATCACAATTAGTACAAAGTAATTTAAAATTATTTGAAGGGCTTTCATAGCATGAAGTGTTCCAATAATTTGTAATTACTTAATGTTTCACCTGCTCTGAATCCCATTTACTTCCCAAATCAAGCCCTTGAAGGGCTTTGAAGTGGCACATATCAAAATGAACAGGGCAACCTGGAGTAGCTGCTAATTCTAGAAGCACTTCTGGTGCTCCTGCATAACAACGAGGGGTTTCTTTTTTTGATGCAATACCCAAATGGTCACTTAGAGATTATCTCCAAAGGTAGGCAGGAAAGGCTTAGGTAAGGCATGGGATGTCTGAATGCAAGGAGGATGAGCGTCCCATCACACTGCAGCTGTGAGGACAGCAGCAAGCATGGGAAACGTGCTCTGCAGACCACCTCCAAAGGAGGTGATGTGAGCTGAACTTGCAAAAAGTGATGGAAAGCCACCAAAAAAGGAACAGACTTGTCAGAACACCCTGAACAAAACTGCAGTGGGAAAGGGTTATTACTCCCACATCTGTCACCACCAGGAGCAGGATCTGCAGGATTGATGGGTTGTCTCTTTGGTCAGAGTAACTCCAAGAGGTCATGGCTGAAAGCAGACTCCATGGACTGGCCTCGGAAATCTGTTTGGAAAATCTCTTTGCTGACTCCTTCTCCCACCTCTGCCTGTCCCTGGGGCACAGGAGAGTGGGACTCGTACAGAGAGATTATCTTGAAGAGTTTTCACTAATTCTGAGCATCATCAACGGGTGAAGCCCTCTTAAGGCTGTCAATTGTTACACAGTGATGCTTTAGTGACTAAGATCATCCTCGTGCAGCGCAGCATGGGTCCTCCCTGCTGCACACCAGCAGACCCCCAGGGAGCACCCTGTTTTAGCCTTTCACTTTAGAGCTGGCCTGAAGCCATCAGAAGAACAAAAGTTTAAGGTGATGCCTGTGCACCACAGGCCATCAGGCTGTGAACACCTGAAAAAAGGAAATACCGGCAAGGGCTCCATCTGAAGGGTCACAGCTGATGCCAGTGAAGGAAAGCTTGTTCTGCAGTGCCTTCCCCTGGTAATCAGTGCAAGATTAGTTTTACTGCATGTCTGCACTCCTGAAGCTGCTTCCTTTTGCCTTGAAGGCAAATGATACCTTGAACGAGAAGGAAAGAATTGGCAAAAATGTGCTGTGAGGGCTTGTAATGAAGGATCTGGATCTCAGGCACCAGGAGCCCTGAGGGATTAGTGATGGGGCTTGTTAGCAGCCCCGCTGTGCCTGAGAACCTGATTTGGAAGAGCTGCTGTAAAAATGTACAGCCCAGAGCTGTGAGTAGGGCTGGGATGCTGGGAAGGGGGGAGGGAGGGGAACAGAAGACTCTTGGACTAGTTTCAGCTCATGGGAAAAGCCTTTCTCTGCTCTGGGGGTTCTCCAGGACCCACTCTCCCTGTCTTCTGGAGGGGAAGCATCTCTTTATGCAGGAGGCTCACCTCCCCGTGGTGTGCTGCAAACAGCAGACAGAGAGACAGCTCCATCATGAGAAATCAATTGCTCCTATACAACCACCAAGAGCAAGACTTCTCCCAGGAGAGTCAGTGCTGATGGCAAATAACACAGCGATAAATAAGAGGGAGCAGCGGTCCTAAAATGTTTGGAAAAGGGAGAGAGGAAATGAAAGGGAAGAGGGACGGCAGGTCTCTGCTGGTCTCACTGCAGATTGAGTGGGAAGGGGGTCTTCTGCTCCTTTCTCAGGGAGGAAAAGTGGGTGTTGGGGCTGGTGGGGATGTGTGTATGGGTACCAGTGATGTGGAACCAGGTGGGAGGCTGCAGAGCATGTCTGGAGAAAGTCAGACAAATAGCTCACATGCGACGTGAGCCGCAGCAAAGTCAGGTGGTGGCTCCTGACACTGCTGGGGAACAAGAAAGGTCTCCCCAGCACTGTGCTCCGTGCGCTGGAAGATGTGCGGCAGGGAGGAGGACAGGAGGCACCAGTTTAGCTTCCAGTCACAAAGAGCCTTCAGGGTACCAGCAAACCCACCTGAAAAGCCTTTTCTCTCTTCTTTGGGCACTTCTGTGCCTTCTTCCCCCCTTTTTTCCCCGTTTTTTTTTTGCTGCTATCACTGAGTGCATCATCTGAAACACTGCAAGCTGTGTTTCTTACCTGGGAAACGCTGCTGGGGCCAAGGAGTGAAAAAAGCTGATTTAAATGTAAATTTCAGAACTGAAGAGAGGATTAAGCATCTTGCAGGGAGGTCTGCAGTCCTCCAGCTCATCTGGTCTTGGGGTTCAAACAGCAGCTCAGGGGGATGAGAAAATACCTGCCAGTTTCTATTGCCCCAGATCTTTCTTGGGGAAAATGGACTCGCTCCCTCTGCCAAGTGCAAGTGGCTCTTTAAAAGTTCTTGTTTGAGAAATGACACATTTGGGAACGCTCTGCTCCAGACCACTTCTAGTTATTAAAGCGTGTTAGGGGCTCAGGAGAGAAAATTTGCTTTGAATACCTTTGGGTGTAAGGATCAACCCAACAGTGCCTTACCCTGGTCCTGCCCACGGCTCATGCCCGTGTTGGTATGAGGAACCACGAATTCCTCACTAAACCAACCCAATCGATGGAATAAACAAGGAAATGGGTCCTGGTTGGGGCTGCAAATGCTCCAGGCTGCAGAGAGGCTCAGCAAACACATCACGAGCCGAGGGCTGGTCCGGCTCCTCCTGTACAGGCAAACACGCGCGGCGGAGTGTGCACCCCAGCAAACCACCTCCTCTCCGTTTCCAGATCGAGTGCAAAGGATTTAATGACTGAGTTGGGAGAGGGCAAATATTTACACTGATGAGCTCAAGTAGGCAAATAAACCAGGCTTTTAGCAAATGAGGCAAACACCACGTGCGGGCTGTAATTCAAAGGGGTGTTTGTATTTTGGGTCTGGATCTCCAAAGTTGCTCCATACCCTCGATGAACTTCCGCAAACTGCATTCCTCCTCAGAGAGCATCAGTGGCAAGGGCATTCAATTAAGTCTGTGCAAACACACACAGTATTAGCGATCCTAAATCGGGAGGGAGAAAGGAATGGGTTCTCCTTAGATTTGCAGTCACATCAGATTAATTTTTGCCTCCTTGGCAAGCTGAGCCCAACTTCCCCCTTCTCGCGCTGCCGAAGTTGCACATTTCAGCAGCAGCCCCGTGCCCTCCAGCTCGCAGTAACCTCCTCCCCGATCAGCCTTTCGTGACAAATAACTACTGTTGAAACACTAAAAGTCCCTACAAAGCCTCAAGTAAACACAACGTTGATCTTTTTATAGGCTCTGCAGGTTCAGCTGGAGAAAATGAGGGCTGCTGGTGCGGGGGCCAAGCGCACCTCACCCAGCCGGAGCTGTTGCAGCTGCCGAGAGGAATCTGTGCTGCTGATGGTGGGATGCAGAGCTGCTGCTGCAGCTCCCCTGTCTGCTGCAAAACGTTCGCCACAGTGGTCCAAAAGCCCGTGAAATAAATCACACTCTCTCCTGCTCCTGGTGTGAGGCAGATGCTCCGGCAATTAAGGTACATGCATCTCAGAAGATGCTGTCAGTCTGGGACATGGGCTCACGCTGAAGCGAAGGTGGGAACACGCTTAAAAAGAAGCAGCAGTTCCCTGCCAGTATGCAAAGCCATCCGTCTGCAGCCCGGTAACGGCTGCCCTGATGCACCAGCTTTGCTCCCATTGGGTAGGGATGGGGTTGCTCATGTTCCTGGGACTCTGCAGGTCGCAGGCAGGTCAGTACGCTGCCCCCAGACCTTCATTTTCAGTGGTGCCACCCTGAAAAGCCTCTTTGCAGCAGGGTGGTGGTGGTGGCTGCCTTGGGGCCTGGGACTATGCTCAGCAACAGGGACTTTGGGATGTCTCCTTGGGTGCTGGGTGCCAGGCTTTCCCCCTGCTGCAGGGGTTTGTGGGGGTCTCCCTAAAAGCCACAGGCTAGTGCTTTGGGCTCTCAGCAAGAAAGCTGTGGGAGTTTTCCTGCCCTGCATGAACACAGCACAGTAGGGTGGGGGTCTGGGGAGGGCATGGTGAAAAGTCTAGAGTGGACAGGCAGTGATTTGTTCTTAGATTTTTGGGGTCAAGCTGAGCTAAGCAGCAATTTAATCAAGATACAGGTCTGCGGCTCTCTCTTGCTTCCCCAGGGCAGCCCTGTGTCTGCTAGCCAGCACAGGGGTGTCCCCTCTGTGCCCCCTACCCAGCAGGACCCAGTGCACAGCAGCATTCCTCCCCCCAGTATCTCTACCAGCAGCCCAGGAGTGCGAACTATCGATTAGCGGGCACTGCAAGCTCATTTAAACAGATGGGCTTTTAGGAGTGAATTAGAGGAAGTGTGCAACTAGAAAAGCATGAAAAATGTATATGATTCCTCGAGCTAATCACAGCAATAACGCATGTTTACTGACAAGGCTTTCTTCACGTAAGGAGCAACCCCCATTTATCCAATTTATCCATTTATCTGGAAAGCAGATATCACGGTAAACAACGACTCAGAGGCGAGTCTGCAGCAATAAATCAGCGTTTGTTTTGTTGGTTGGGTTGTGAGGGTTTTTTTCCAGAGGAGTAAAGTAGAAGAAGGACAGGCCTGGGTGTAACAGCATTGCACCTTCAAGTAGAAATTACTCAATTCTGAAGCCTGAAAGGACACCAGCAGCCCTCGCACCTAGCAGGCACTGAATTTTAGTTAGGTTTCTTCTTCATTTGCCATGCCAGCACCAGGCTCCGAGTTAAAAATATTATCTTTGCTTTAAGAGAGGCCCGTACTCCAGCTGAGCATCCCCACTGCTTATAGGAAATGACAGTATATTCTTATTACTTCTCATGATATCCCTCACAATCAAATCACTTCTCATTCTCCTCTCTAGGCTAAACGACTTCAGTGCTCGCGATGCCTCTCTGCGTCCTATTGTTCTGGTTAATTATTTTTTTCTCACTGCCAAAAAGCTAACAAACAGAAAGGGAGCAAGCAAGTGGGGGGGGGGGGGAAAGAGAGAAAAAGACAAATAAGCCCACAGACATAGTTGCAAAAATATTTACTTTCTTTTCTTGAAAGGCATCCAGAGTTCTTTAACATGTCCAGGTTAGGCAGAGAAAAGTAATTTCTGCTCTTAATTAAATGCTTAGATAGAGTCTGCATCCAAGTTTGCCTTCCATAAACAGGAAAGCAATTAATGGCTTGCATCAGTGCTATTTGTCTCCTTCCTCTTGCAAGTCTGCCTGACGAGAGAACAGTCTATTACAAGAAGGAGATACCTGTTTGGGTCAAAAGGATGCCTTTTCAGGAATATGGGTTTCCAGACCCAGCATGCTGGTGATCTGTATTTTCAGTTCCTATCATATACCCAAAGATTCATTAACGAGAGATGGGAAAGGCAGAGCCATGATGGCAGATGCCATAAAAAGCCTCTTTGTTATTTCAGCAACATGAGAAACATCTGGATAGATTGGTTTCCATGAGAAAGAGGGGAAAAAAAAATTATAAAAACCCTTTCCTTCTTGTCTTTAGCGGTGGTGGCCATTGTTGTTGAGGGAGACAGCCAACCACCTCCTCCCCTCATCAATTTTGGTTGTCAATTCTCTTTCTGGAGGCGGAGTTTAATTTTTTTGTTAGAGATGTTTGCCCACAGGACAGCAAATGTCAGGCTGACCTGAACGCTGTTCTTGGCTGGCTGTCCTTCGGGTGCTCTTTGCTCAGAAAGCTGTGTACAACGTACTTCACATTAATTACAGCCCCATAAATCATCTTCCCCAGGTTTTTTTTTCCCCTCCTGCGTGTCGATGGACAGCCCACATTTGCTGGTGAGCTTCCTGGCAGTCTAGGAGCTTCTTAAACCAAACACAGGAGAGCATTTAGCAAGCTACATTTCACTATAAAACGCTTTCCCGGGTAGCACTCACACATAAGCATGTCATTGACGCTCCCCAAGCACCAGTCTCGCCAGATGTGTAATGGGAAAAGCTTCTGCTAATGCTCCAGCCTCTCTCCAGGATGCTGCTTTGGCCTCGGGAGGGGACCGGCTGAGCATATGTGTGAGCTCCACCAAAATGCTTGGTGGCCTGTCTGGAGATACAGACATGCAGATCTGAGTGCCAAGGCACAGGGAAAAGCTTAAAAAAGATGAGAAAAAAGCCTTCCTCATCCCAGTGACCTGCTGAAAGCTCACAGAGATGCAGATTAGAACATGGTGTTCTGCACAACGCAAGATTCAAGTGCATATCACTAAATCTCCTAGCAAAGGCCCATGACAGGTCCTACTTCAGGATGAAGCTGATGAGCTAAAAGGATTCTTGGGGTAGAGGTCTTCAGGGATGTTGTGATTGGGAAATGCCACCAGCAAGGAGGGTCGCTTCCCACATGGGGGACATCTGGAGTGTGTCTGCATCATGGAGCTGGGAAGTTTAAAGTAACTTGGGTCAGGCTCTAGACACTGTGTAACAAACTTGTTGAACAGGAAGAAGAGATGAAATAATGGGTAAATATTGGCCCTAGAAAGCAAGGACCAACCTTTCACAAGCATTGAACAGCTGAGGGGAGCTCCTCTGCCACCCAGGTGTCTAAGACATCATGTCTCCCTGCAATTTCAGTGCAACTGGTTCAAAGCACAGCTCCAGCAGTCCCAATGAAGGCCCGGCACATCTGCAGAGCCAGGGATGGAATTCCTCACACTGCTCACCCTCTGAAGGCTGAATATCCTGAAGTGGGTCATTTCCTGGGGTTCAAAGCCTGCTGACCTCTGGAAAGCATGAAGACAGCTTCCTGGAATGGGTAGGATGAGTCTCCTTGGAAGACTTATTCTTGCCTCATGTTGGCTAGGGAGGAAGCCTGGCTGACAGCTCATTTCTGAGCTTTTCATTACAGCAGTGGCTCTTTAGGTTGTGCGTGAGTGTGTGCACACGTGTGCTTCAGAAACCACCAGGCAGGGTTGGGAAGAGCAGCTTCCAATGCACAGAGCACCAGTGCTCCTTTTCCAGTGCAACCCTCGGAGCTCACGGAGAAACCACAAAGTGTTTTTTTTAATCTCTTTCCCCTGCAGACTAGTCCCTGGAGGGATGGTCCCCCCTTCCTAGCTTCATCTCTTCATACCAAGTCATGGTCCTTGGCATCCTCAGCCCTATCCCACCTTATGCCATCTCCTCCTTGTGCCGTCTCCTTCTCCTCCTTCATCCTTCTCTCCCTCTTCACCATTCCTTGTTTTTCTCTTTGATTAGAGCCCAGCCACTGAGCTTTCAGCTTCCTGTCACCAACAAATCACTACAGGGATGGTCTAAACTGCTTTTTTTGTTTGTTTGTTTTTCAGGAGTTATCAGCTTGGACCAAGTTTGGCTGAATTTCCAAGAGGTCACCATTGACCACAGCCACTCTGCCAAACAGCGTGGGCTTTTCAGCCTGCGAGCACAGAGACTCCTCAAGCTTGTACAACTATGAATGTCATGGGGAAGAAAAAAAACACCAAGAATTTTGCTTACCTCACTTTTCAAGGAAAGCTGAACCCTGCTAGGCACCCAGCCAAAGAAAGTTTCATTCCCAAGAATTAAGATCTAGCAAAATTATAAGCAGGGTGGTTGGTTTATTGCTTGGGGTTTTTTTTTTTTTGTGAAGGAGATATTGTCAGGGAACTGGTGAGTAAATAGAAGTATCGGCTCTTGCTCTGTGCAATAACGAACAGTAATAACTGTGTACCATATATGTGCACTCATCTGCTATTTCTCTCTCAGAAACAAGCATTTAAAGTAATTTATTATGAAGATACATTCAGAAACTACGAATACGGAATTTATTATTATTATATATTATTCATATAATGACAACACCCCAAGTTTGCTCAGCACTGTGCAGAGAGAGAGGAAGATAAAGCCTCTGGCCCAAAGAGACTTCTAAATAAATGGAAATAAGGTTTGAATCTGTCTCTGTGTGTGTGTGTGTGTGTATAATTTTTAAGTATTACTGAAGAAACTGTGGGGGGAAAATTGAATTATACATCAGCTTATTCACCAACACGGGGAAAAAAAAATGGGCAAGTCTGCATGCTCTTGATAACATTTTAATAATTTACAAACTCAAATTTCACCCTGGGAGTGACTTTCATGAGAAGTAAAATCCTGTGACTGTAAACACAGCTGGAAATCGTGGCGAGTCCTCTGCACAGTGAGAGGAAGTGGTGGAAGGAGATGCAGAAATCCAGACCCCTCCTTGGGGATCTTCTTGGGGAGGACAGCAGGGATGGGGCAAAGCGCTGGCTGCCCAGAAGCCCACATTCACACCTCAGGCAAAGCTCCATCCCACCTTGGGATATGCAAGGAACAAGGTGCAGAGGTAGTTAGCAAATACTGCGCCGGCTCCTCGCTACGCCACGTGAGGATGAGCTGCACGTGCTGAGGCTGAAGGTCAGCTGCAAATAAGACATCCGGTCAGCACAAGAAGAGCATCCCTTAACAGTCCCCAAAGTAAAATACTCATTTTAATCTTCATACCATCAAAACTGGCAAATTACAAATTCACTTGTGCTCCCTGCCTTCCTTCAGAGAGTTTTCCCATGGCAGAAGCAACCAGCGCCGCCAAAATACTGCTGTGGGTGCCTGTACAAGCCAGATTTCCTGCACCCACAGGGTCTGGCTGTCCCACAACTACTTGTGAAGGTTGCAGCTGGAGGGGATGGAGTGGCCAAGGTTGGCATGTTGATCCCCTGCTTGGTGCCTTGTCTCCTTCTGGCTGCAGCAGGCAGCCATTCAGGATGACCGAGATGTCCATGGGTTGTTATCGATGGACGTCAACAGTGTGTCACAGTGTGTTTGTAGGGCTGAGCTCCACCTCTCCCCATAGCAGACGTGCCTCACCTCCCCATGTTGGTCTATGTGGCCACAAAGCTTGGGGTTTGGGAAGACCACCATAACATCCCTCTCCAGATGGTCAGTGTCAAACTCAGAGCTCACAGGGTAGGCACAACCTGGTGTAAAGATGCCTTGAAATGTAGGGGCTGTGGCTTTCCCACAGTGCCCAGAGATCTGGTGGTGTCAGCAGGGAAAACCAGTGGCAAAGTGTCCAGTTCTGGGCTCCCTGGTATAAAAAAGACAGGGATCTCCTAGAGAGAGCCCAGAGGAGGCTATGAAGATGATTAAGGGTCTGTAGCATCTCCCCTGTGAGGAAAGGCTGAGTGAGCTGGGGCTGTTCAGCCTGGAGAAAAGAAGAATGAGGGGGGACCTTATTAATGTTTATAAATATCTGAAGTATGGGATGCAGGGGGAAATGGCCAGCCCCTTTTCAGTGCTCTGTGAAGACAGGACAAGGGGCAATGGCTGCAACTTAAAGCATAGGAAGTTCCACAGCAACATGGGGAAGAACCTTTCCCCAGTGAGGGTGAGTGAACCCTGGGACAGGCTGCCCAGGGGGTGTGGAGTCTCCTTCTCTGGAGATATTCCAGACCCATCTGGATGCCGACCTGTGCAATACGAGCTGGGGAGCTGCTTTGTCAGGAGGTTGGACCCCACGAGCTCTGGGGGTCCCTTCCAACCCCTGTGATTCTGTGAAAAGCATGAACACCACCCCTTCGCTCCCATCCCAGCCCCTGCCTGCAGAGCTGCAGCATGTGTGGGTGCCAGGGGACAGGTGACAAGAACACCAGCCTGCAGAAGCTCTCCCTGATTACTATTTGCTGCTTTTTCTCCTGCTTCTCAAGCTGCTTCTGTGTGAATTCCAGCAGCCACTGCAGCACCTCCATTTCTACTCACCAGGGAACTCAGAGTGGCTGTGCTCCTTGGACGTGGTGAGAAAAAAGATGTCTCTCCTGTTCAGTCACCCTCACCATCACTGCTTCTAGGTGTTTTCTACCCCTGGGATTAGTTTGTTGCCCAAGGAAATTGGGGAGGATTTCCCACTCACCTTGGAGGTGATGGCAGACAGCAGCATCTGAGGCCCCGGGGCAGTGTGTGTGGGCTGTGGCAGCAGGGTTTGGAAACCCAGCTGATGGGACAGCCAGGGGACAGGGATGCCAAAAGCAGAACGCATGGGCACACGGTGTCTTGCTGGGCACCTGGAAGAGGGCAGCCAGACTGCCTGCATCTGGACACATCTCCATTGCTCCCTGCTGAGGGCTGGCTGTTGAAACCCAAAACACCACAACAAACAGCGATCAAATAATGTCATCCCCCATGACATTAACAACGTCCATCTCCAAGCCGTGGTGGTTGCTGGTACGGGGCTTTTTGTGCCTTGCAGAAAAGCTGTTGGCTGCATCCATGGGAGGTGGCCGTGGGAGACAGCCCGTGGGCCCCCCTGCTCAGCCCCGCTCTGCTCGGCTCGGGGACGTGCAGGATTTGGGCACTGGAAGCCACTAGATGTCAGGGTTACTCCGTGGCAGCCGTGACACCCGCCAGATGTGGCACAGCTGGCTTGACCTGGGTGAGGCAGGTCCCCTGTGTCCTTCCAGCGTAGGTCAAGACCAAGTGAAGCACAAGAGCTGAAAGGCGCTCCAGGAATTAGGGGGAAACCGAGAAGAAAGTGGGATGAAGACTTTGTCCTTTCCCTTGCACGGTGACAGTCTGAGAGGGCTGAGCTTGCTCAGCCTGGAGAAGAGAAGGCTGCAGGGAGACCTCTGAGCTCCTTACAGCCCCTCAAGGACCTACAAGAAAGCTGGGCAGGACTGTTTGTAAGGGCATGGAGCGACAGGACAAGGGATGATGGTTTAAACTAGAGCAGGAGAGGTGCAGATGAGACCTGAGGAAGAAGTTCTTCATTCTGAGGGTGGTGAGACAGTGGTCCAGGTTGCCCAGAGAGGTGTTGAAGGCCCCATCCCCGAAGGCATTCATGGTCAGGCTTGATGGAGCTCTGAGCGACCTATCTAGCTAAATAATCATAGATTAAAGTACAGATTAAAAAATTGCTCAGTGTTTCTTGAAAGCTGAGATCATAGAATCCCTAGAAAGGTGTCCCTGCTCACTGCAGGGGTTGGACTAGATGGCCTTTGCAGGTCTCTTTCCACCTAACACATCCTATGATTCTGTGACTGTTCACTATCTGCCTCTGTACCGACAGCCATGGTTTGGTTTGTCCAGTGAACTTCTGACCATCGATGTCGCAAGAACATCCATCCCAAATTGTCAAAAGCCTGACCCCCAGAGTCATGTGTCTCTTAAAAAGTGGTTGCTGGTGATCTCCCAGGCAGGAACGTGCATTTATAGCCAGGGTGGGTTTGGTTGATGGACATGTGTCAAGCCATCACCTGAATCCTTACCTCTGCATGGAGCAGGACTGTGAGCACCGTAACCTCTCAAGCTCCAGCCCACCCATCCCACTCCTCAGCTGGAAGCACATTTTGATTCAGTATCATTTAGCCCTTAAAACCACCTTCACCTTTGTTTAAAAAAAAAAACAAACCAACAACCCTCAGCACCAAAACCTACTGGTTTTGGGGAGAAAAAGCGAGAAAAAGTTCAAACTTTACAGAAGTCAGAAAAAGTTCAGGTTTTACAGACCCCAATGTTTCCTTCAGATTAAAAGTCATGTCAAATGCAGCATCCAGATGAAACTGCAAACATTTTCTCAAAAGTGCCCGTTGTTTTATGACATTTATTGTAATATTGTAAGATGAGTTCATCTCATAAATAAGGATTACAAAAAACTCCTTTGAATGTATTGGAAACCAAAGGAAGTTCTTTCCTTATAAACAGGAGGCTGCAGCAGTGGCAGCTTAAATCACTGAGGCTTCTTTTTTTTTTTCCCTGTGGAAATATCTTCACCGAGTTGGAGTTAAGCAGCAGATACAGGGATATCAGAGCTTTGGCTGGTCAGATGCTCAGCTAGCTGTTGACCTTGCTCCTCCAAGTGTTTAGGACCCAGATACTTTAGAAAGTGGTGCAAGACCCTCAGTCTTTAGATATTTTCCTCTCCCTCCTTAAGATTCATCCCGATCTCAGTGTCACAATCCACAACCTGGACAAGACTTAGTTTGGCAGAGATTAAACCCCCTTGCATTCCAATGGAACCTCAGCTGGCTCTGGGTGGCTCAGGGTGCCTGGGCTTAACCCCTGAGTGACATCCAATTATTAGGTGTTTTATCATGACCAGTTCTTCCCAGTTCTCAGAGAACAGAATTAAGACTCAAGGAATCAAGGTTAAAGTTATTTTATTTGGCCCACAACACATGTGCAGGGGAAGGGGGGGGGGGGAAGAAAGAGAAAAGGGTGGAAAAGAGAGAGATAGTGAGAGATTTAAGAGAGGGAGATGAGAGGGAAGCTGTGATACCTACCACCTGTCCAATGGCAGGGTATTCTTCAGTGTCTCTGAGTTAGATGGGGGGGAGAACGTTCGCCCCCCCATCATGTGTTCATTCTCTGTTGCTTTCTTGTTTTTTCCATGGAGGAATGCTCCCTTTTTGTAGTCATCCTTGGCATAGCACAACCTTCCACCTGACTTGGGGGAATGCTTCAGGGTGGATGACAAATGTCTGATGTGTGAATGGCTCCTGATGTCTCTCCTGATGGTGGAATGCTCTCCTGATGTGTGAATGGCTCCTGATGTCTCTCCTGATATCTTTTGGGTGGAATGTGGAAGGAACACTCTCCTGATGCCTGCAGGGTGGCTCCTTGAATAGTCATTAGGTCCTTGGCACAAACCAAGGAGGTTTGGTTAGGTAAGAGGTAAAAGGGGGATATGGTTCTGTTGGTGATTGTTAAGGCATATTTCCAGTACCTTGCACTCTGCTAGAGAGTAATAGACTTGAGATATGTGTCTTCATATCATTCCCAAAACCTTTTCAGTAATAGAGGTAATAACCATGGGCTTCTGCCTACCCCTTTAATACCTGAGCCTTTTTAATCTTGCAGTGTTCTTGGGCTGAATGACTTTCTGTGGTGAGAAGTCCCACCAACTAATTACGCTGTATATGAAAATTTATTTTCCTTTATCAGTGTGAATTTTCTACCTTTATGGGAAAGCAGGTTCTTTATTAGGGAAAAAATAACTCTGGGGCTTTTTGTAGTTAGAGCTTCTAAGATCACCTTCTCAGCGAAAGAATCAACAATTAAAGTTGGCCCTGAGTTACATCACTACTTAGTCATGATAGATATGCAATTTCATAGTTTTCATTATAGAAAATAGGCACCAAAGTGCATCAATAAACTATATCGTGTGAAGGAATACTGATAAAAGCATGCTATTAGATTCATTAGTGCTAATCAGAAGGAAAGCATCTATGGTTGCTCATTGATAATACCCAGTTAAAAAAGCCGTTTCTTAGGGTGAATGATTTTCAGTGTTATGGGATCGCTGAAGAGAGAGTCTAAAAGCAAATGTCAAACCTGTCTCATTCATTGAGCATTGTCACTAAAGAAGGGGAAAAGCCCTGAGATGACATCAGACAATTAACATTTTTATTACAGAAGGGGGCAAAGGAGAGAACATAATGACAGCAGATGAGATGGTGGAAGGATGAGGGAAGACAGTGAAGGTCTGGGTAAGCATTTCAGCTCGTGGGTATGTGATGGGTGCTGCTGTATAACTACAGTGTCACCTGGTGTGCCTCATGGGGGAAAAGATGTGGGTCTCGGGGAGGCAGCCAGAGATGGAGGTCAGCATGGGACCTTCAGGACTGTCCTTCCAAGAGCTGTGGATGGGTTGGGAAGGTTTCTTTGGATAGGATCTAATTGAACAAGATCATGGCTGTTTTAGACTTGCTTACCACTAATGAATTGGTTGTAGAAAATAACTGTGGGGTTTAACTATAAGAAAGTAATCTGAAAAGTGGAGGGCAGGAAAGTGAAGGTAGATCTCTCTCAAATTCACAAGGGCAAACATAGGGAAATCCAGGAAGCTTGTTAGTAACTTGGTGGAGAACGTGGGGGCCTGAAAGTTGGGAGGCAGACTGGAAGTGGTCTGACACGTAACAGGTAAAATATGCCTGCAAAAAATTCCAGCTATGACAGGAATGACTAACCAGCTCTAAAAATATATTAGCAGTAAGTTGAGAACCTGCAGAAAGGATAGAAAAAAAGACTGATCATCAAAGAGAGATGTGACACAGAGGTCAGGAAACGGAGAGAGAAAATGAAAATTGAGAAATTCAAACTTAACTGGAACTTGGAAAATATAGAACTTGGAAAATATATTAAAACCTCTGACAAAAGGCTGTCCCCAGAGCCTTGGTTCTTCCTTGTTCTTTCCTTGTGTAGCTAGAGATTGTAGCTAATCTAGGTAGGACCAAGATGAAAATGAATGTGTTTCCAGGGATTATGTTGAAGGCTGAAATGAAGGCAGAGCAGAGTTGCAAGGAAGAGAAACGAGGTGGATGCAGAATGAAAACCTTGGTGCACTCAGACTGATGTCACCAAGACAGCAGGAGCAGTCCCCATTTTGAATCCTGGGATCATTCCTGTGGTTTTGAGGGTCTTCTGGCAAGGGATGGATGTCTGGCTGGTGGGGGTATCATCCAGCCAAAGAGCAAAGGCACTTGTCCCACTCCAACAACTGCAGGCACGATGCCCTGTGTGCAGTTGTGTGCAGGACTGCAGAACAGGTCTGGGGGTGAAAACTGAAGATTTTGAAGAAAAATCAGGGAAAACCAGAACATGGGTCTGCTCAAGCAGATGAAAGCAAGATGGGCACTGGTAAAACCACATGGTGGCTACTGGTGGTGAAGGAGACCCCTACAAGACCCAAGTCTAGGTACTATGGCAGCAATGATCATCCACTGCTCCTGCTCAAGGCATGCTCTCATGCCCACCATATTTAATGGCAGGCCATGGTATCTGGCAGTGAGCAGTGAAGCCTGTCACTTTCAGCAGATAATGGCCTTGGATCTTTCTACACAATGCACAAAGGAACCATAAGGCAGCTCCAGACCATCACCTCACCTAAGAGCACAGGTCTGAATGAAGTAAGAGCTGCCCCTGAAAATGAAAGTGAGGCTTCACTTATAGCACCTCAAAAGGACAGAAAAGGTCTCTTTCTTCAGCTTCAACTCTGCCACGGCCCCTGGCAGGGATGTGGGGGTCTTGTACAAGGCTCAGCTCTGCCATCTTGTTTGGCTGCCCTTCAGCAAGTCGCTCTGCTTCCCCACCATGTAGAGCACAGACTGGCATCACCTTGCTCTGCATGTCTGCTGGCATCATGGCGATTTGATCTCGAAGCCTGTTGGTCTAATCATGATGAGAAGGACAGATGTTGGCAGAGGCAATACACCCCTGATCAAAAAGCATACAGAATTTAGCCAGACTGCAGGATATTTTCCTGTAGTATAGACAAATATTGACTGGGGCTGGTTCCAGCAGCCTTCTTTCTTAATAGATGCTCTAACATTGAACACAAGCGGTGACAAACTGGTGCAATTACTCACCATGTTACTAATCACACCATTTCTCTCCCCCCCTCTCCCCCTCCCCCCCGTTATTGATTTTGGAAACATTGTTTGAATAGAAAAAGGGGGGAAAAAAAACCCAACCCCAAACCCTTTGTTGCCTGTAATACCTAAATGGAAATTTAATCCCCCTTCCATCCACCATCCCCTCTCTGCATTTACTTGCAAGGCACATTTTGATTGTTTTGTTTACTGCTTACTGTGTTTATGATTATTTTAATAGGAAGCGTTCCGCGATCCATTTTGTATGAAGGTCACTGCCTGGATATTCTCCGTAGATGCTTTATTCCAGCAGCACTGATTCGTAATGAATTCCTGCCAGCCCCTTGCAGGGGGTTCTCTCCATTTCCAGACGGGGGTCCCGGCGTAATCCGACATTAGCGACGTGCTGAATAAATAACATTATCTGCTGCGGTATTTAGCAGGCGCTGCAAACAGTGTAAAGGCCACTGTGAAGTTGCTGAGGCCTATCATTTCACCCAGAGGTTAATATACTGTCAATAAGCAGGGGCACAAACGACGCTGGAGCAGTTGGCTCACCAGAAGCCGGAGATGTGGTAAATGGAAGATTTAATCTTTTCTCCAGCTATATAAATGCTCATGTGTGCCTTAGGCATTCCCTTCCTCTCAGCACCACGCTCCAAATGAGCTCCAGGACACTGGTCCTCACTAACTGAGGACCAAATCTGTCTGTCTGAAGTGCCCTTTTCCTCCCAAAGCTTCACCCTCAGCCTGCTGTAGCCATCAGTGTTTGCTTGCCTTCTGCGCAGACCCAGCTGTAGCACTCAGTGAATCCTTGATGTTCCATAGGTTTCTACCCACCTTTCTCCCTGCTCTGTATTAATGAGACAAGGCTCATAGTCTTGATTTGCTTGCTTGGGGTCCCTCCTGGCTCTGACCTTTGCCCCATGCAGCCACAAACACGAGAAGAGCACTCACAGCAAGCGGTGTTGCACGAGTTGTAAGGGAAACCACTTGGCAGGAATATTCTGCCTATGTCCTGAAAATAGGTTACATCCACTCACATTCACCTGGATAAGGTGCAGTGACCACCAGAGAACAGGTCTTGCCTAGCTGTGAAGATAAGCAAGGATGTAACCTACCTCCACAGGAGTTTGGGTGGACCTGGACCCACCAGGGAGAGGGAGAAAGCCTGTACCCATCTAATCATCTCTCTAGACTGTGGCAGTTTGCAATCTGCTTGGGAAAAGGATCGATTTCAATGTGAATTCAGTTCTGAGACAGCTCACGCTCCCCACAAACACTCAGACTCTAACACAGGGATTTCATTGTCTGTGTTTAGTTTCTCTGTATTCAGGGATTTCTCCTCCATGAGCTTGCCTACTCTGCCCTTGGGCCCGTGCAGACTCTTAGTGGTCACCATATCCTCTGTCACAGAGAGCACACAGGGAACCCATGTCCTTCTGTTTGTCTGAACCAGCTTCTGCTTGCTTCCTTTGTGATCCCGTATTCCTGTTTAGGAAGGAAGGATTTTCCAGGGGTGCCAATGTATTTGTAGCTCAGGTTGACATGGAAAACCTGTCACGATCTTTGCTCTGCTCCAGCATAGCTTTCTTGCTCCTAACTCCAGACACGTGATGGGAAGAGCCCTGATGGTCTTGCAGGAGTGGATATCTCTGAGTCTTGTTTGAAATGGCTGCATCCAAAATGCCTTCAGACACTTGAGGGTCCTTTCCTTTCCTCCCCCTTCCCTTCCCTTCCCTTCCCTTCCCTTCCCTTCCCTTCCCTTCCCTTCCCTTCCCTTCCCTTCCCTTCCCTTCCCTTCCCTTCCCTTCCCTTCCCTTCCCTTCCCTTCCCTTCCCTTCCCTTCCCTTCCCTTCCCTTCCCTTCCCTTCCCTTCCCTTCCCTTCCCTTCCCTTCCCTTCCCTTCCCTTCCCTTCCCTTCCCTTCCCTTCCCTTCCCTTCCCTTCCCTTCCCTTCCCTTCCCTTCCCTTCCCTTCCCTTCCCTTCCCTTCCCTTCCCTTCCCTTCCCTTCCCTTCCCTTCCCTCTTCTCCCATCCCCTCCATTCCCATCCCATCCTCTCCCCTCCTCTCTCCTCCCACTTTCCCTCTCTCCTTTCCTTCCTTCCTTCCTGGTGACTGGACTGGGCTCTGGGCTTGGTTCCCATGTGCTGGTTATGATTAGATGCTCCATAGCCATTGGCAAAGGAAGAGATCCCTCCAGCTCTCCCCCCAGCTATTCCTGTTTGGTTTAGAATAGTCTGGGATCCATTATCACGAATAATAATAAAAAAAAATCACAGATAATAAAAAAAATGCAGCCTCTAATGATTTTTCTGCAGTCTGGCTTCCATTCCAAGGAAACACAAGCAGAACTCTCTTCCCAAAAGTTCCCAGAGACCAGCCAGACAAAAATGCTTGACTTCACCATACAGACTGCGTGCTTTCATCTCCATACATCAGGAGGCACCACATTTATCTCTGCCTTCATCATCTTTTATTCCTACCACCTGCTAATACCTGGAGCCATACCTGGACTGAATTTTTTGCCTGTTTAGTAATCTTTTCTGTTGTTCTGTTGCATAGCTCTGTGCATGTTTCATGGTTCATTTTCTCCATCCAAGAAGAGCTGTCTCATTTAAATACTCAGTGCTGCAGCCTCTGAAATGTAAGTGGGCTCTAAAGGAAAAAAAAAAATGGGGGGAGAGGAAGGATCTGGAAAAACAAATCCTTCATTTTCCTTTGCCATCCAAAATTCTCTTTTTTTCCCTGCAAAGCAACCTGGGTACATGGCCAGGAAGGTTGCCAGATATGAGTGGTACTTCCCTGTCTCAAGGAAAACATGTATGTAAGTACAGTCAGGAAGGAAGAGCCACCCCAAGGGCTTCCCAGAAACTCTGGCTACCAAAGCCAGCACTTTCTAATTTCCTTAGTGAGCAATAGAAGCACTTCAAAGTAAAAATGTATCTGTCCTATGGCCCTGTTCTGTCATGGTTTGGGGCAGGGTGGGGAGAAGAGGAGCCTAGCACTCAAGGCCAAAGAGGAGCCTCTTGCATTTGGCTTCTCATCCAGGAGTCCTAAGATGCCACTTGTCAGCTTTGCCAGCCTTGAGTGGGGTCTGTAAAGACAATTCCTCCATTGCTCTGCAATGCAATAATAATTTGTCCAGGCTTTTTCAGCCTTCATGAGCTCTTTGAACTAGGAACCATCACCACCTGATGTTTAACCTTTCGTGCCCAGACTGGAAGGTGAATCTTTCCAGTCTTGATGGTGAGGACAGACTGACTCCTGCTCCAAGAGGACTCCTTCCCTCTCAGAAAGACGATGCTTTCAGGAAGAGGGAATGGAGGTCACACTAGTAACATGAAAGGTGGGGAAGAAGTTGTCTCTCAGGGTGCTCAGAAGAAGACCACATAGTTTTTCCACTGCAAACCTCAGTGTGATACAAGGGGTGTACTGGAGGAATCACAGAACTGTAGGGGCTGGAAGGGACCTCCAGAGATCATCAAGTCCATCCCCCTTGCCAAAGCAGGGTCCCTAGAACAGAAACTGAGGAGCATCTATTGTCTCAGACACCTTGGTGTATTATACCACGTTTTGATGATTGTTGCTTCAAAACCAACAGGAAGTAGAGAGCAGATTGAAACAAATCTACTCTCAATGCATCCAGGTCCAGAAAAAACACTTTGTAATGTGAAGCTTAAGGAGCACAACTCAGCTCCATCAAGAGAGGTGAAAAGTAGGGTCCATTCCATTATGTAGTCACAGGGTGCTTGCTCAGAGTTCTTCTCTGCCATGCCTGTAAATCTAAAAATACCTTGAAAACATCCTGTTCTCTTCTGTCCCTGTCTGTAAAAGACCCATTCTGTCTCCAGGTTCAAAATATTAGTCATAATTCATATTTTGTCTTGATGTAAATATCTGGATGACCTTTAACAGCCTGTGATATATAGAAAAGCTGATTATATGTTCTTTCATTTCATAGGAGGAATCAATATGAACAAGATTAGGAAAAAAAAGCAGAGTTTCATTCACGTTAAACTAATTCTGACATTGGTTTCTTTGAGAAACTCTACACCTCCAGAGCTTGGAAGGAGGATTTGAAAACTGGCAGGGAGTCACTCTGCTGTCACAGATGTGTCTTCTGACAGAGCTGTAAAACATCTGCCTAGATTCATCCAACATCTAAGAATTTTCCTTCACATGGGCCTAGTGCTGACTTGGAGAGAAGGAGCTGAGGCCCCTGAGAGCAAATCTGAAAGCAGCAGAGAGATGAGAACCTGCTGCTCTTCCAGTCCTGGGTGGAGGCTGTCCTCTACCACATTGGTTTCTTTTTTTGAGGGGCATGAATGTGCAAGGATTTGCCTCTGACCTTCTCTCAAGCAATTATCTGAACATCCATGTCTTCATCTGAGCCAGTGTGATGTTGTATCTATGCACACAGATTATACTCAGCCTCCCTACAACAGGTAGGATTAGGAGAGCGCCTACTTCCCCTTCGGGAGAGCTCTGCCAGCTGGCAGTGGAAATGTTTGCTGTCTTCTGCAGACTAACAGTGGAGTCTGAGGGACTGCACAATGTATTATGAACATACTGCATCTCCAGCATGAAATCCACCCTCACAGATCCCCTCCTGACTTGAATTCCTTCACAGTCTGTGGAGACTGAGTGAGTTAAAGCAGCTTTTGGTCACTGGAACCTCGGAAGAGAGACCAACCTGAAATGCTGCAAGAAAGATGCTTGCAAGAAAGATGCTTGCAAGAAAGATGCTTATGAGAAAGATGTGGGACTGTTGGAGAGCTTTCAGAGGAGGTCATGAAAATGATCAGAGGGCTGGAGCACCTCCCCTACAAAGAGAGGCTGAGGGAGCTGGGCTGGTTCAGCCTAGAGAAGACAAGGCTGCAGGGGGACCTCATTGCAGCCTTCCAGTCCCTGAAGGGAGCATACAAACAGGAAGGGAATCAGCTTGTTAAAAGGGAAGAAAGTGGCAGGAGAAGGAGGATGGATTAAAACTAAAGGAGGGAAGGTTTAAATTAGATATTAGGGGGAAGATTTTTTACAGAGAGAGTGGTGAGGGGCTGGAACAGGCTGCCCAGAGAGGTGGTAGGTGCCCTGTCCCTGGGGGTGTTCAAGGCCAGGTTGGATGGGGCCCTGGGCAACCTTGTGTAGCTCCAGGCCTAGAGGCTGGTGGCAGCCTGTGGCAAAGGGGTTGGAGCTCTATGATCCTTGGGGTCCCTTCCAACCCACGCCATTCTATGATTCTATGATAAGGGCCTCATGGTGCTAATGGAATAACAAATGGCAGTTCCCTCTGTGAGGATAAAGATGTTGCAAACCTTGTAGCATCTCCCATCACTTCTGCCATCACCCGGACAGATGAGTGTGGCTCCCAAGCTCTACATCTGCTTTTCTCTGTTGACATGCCTCCTTGATAAGGATGATTATTGCTGCTGCTGGGGCGAGCAGCTGCACTCCTGAAGCCAGCTACACTCTCTGGTGTTTCCACAAATAATGCAAGTGATTATCTCATTTGTTTGGTTTCCCTCTCAGATAAATTTATTTGTTCCGTGTCCCCCCAAAGACTTGAGAGCTTGCAGATGCACCTGCAAACACAGGCAGAGTCTACTCTGACTTCTGGGTGGCTGTATTAGAGGACTTCAGGAGAGAGTGAGCCCAGTCCTTCTTTGTCATTGGCGCATGGCAAAGTCATTACAGGAGGGAGGAGGCAAGTGCATCAAGGAGAAACCTCTCCCTGCTCTTCTTTCCATCAGCTGCCCCTGGGAAGGTCTTACACTGGACACAGAAGGGTTAATTGTTAAGCGCTGAAGAGGGACCAGTGTTTGAAGATTAAAGATCCAGGCTTTTTGGAGGTGATAAATATTGCTGGTAATTTGTGTTAAAAGGCATTAATTGCTTTGCCTTTTGTGGGGGGCAAAGTGTAACTCCACAGGCCCCACCAGTGTGGGCTGGGGACATGCCACCGCTGTGCACGGTGTGCCCTCTCAGTTTTATTAGGTGGAAGAAAAAGCAGAAAAACAGTCACATGAAACTGTAGCCTTATTTTACACCCAGCAATGGTTTCTCAGAGAGCGCTTTCATTAGCTATCAGTGAACATTACCACCACGGATCTGGTCCTTTCCCCTGCCCATGGTATCTTGGGCTGTGTGTAGCACACAGTGTTTTGATACCTGATTTGAATAGATCTGATACGCCTTGGAAGACCATTTACAAGCAGATACTCACAGATGAAATCTGTGTTCCCTTATGCATGAATCTCTCATGCTTATTATGAAAGCTCTTTTCTTTCCTAAGCAGTTACAAAAAAGCAGAGAATTGAGGCAATTGTAGATTATTATTTTTTTCCTAGTAGAGGTTTTAATCCAGGAGAGAGAGAAATACATCCTCCTTTGAAAATAAGGGGAAACGCATTAAAGAGTTGAACAAACTGTTTCAGCTGAATACTAATTAGTCAAAGGGATGAAGAAAGCCTTGATCCTGATGCTGTTTAAACTTGGGGGCAGAGCTAACTAATTCTTAAGACTGGTATCACTCTGAACTGTTTGTCCTGCCCCAGTTATTATAGTAGGATGGAGACCTACTCGGATGTATATCTACATTTCCAAGCTGTCCCCAGTAATGTAGGCAAGGCTTATTATCACTGACATCTCCCTGCTAGGAGCTTTCACAGGATGGAGAAGTCTCTCTCTGTGGCCAGCCAGGTGATTGACAATTTTCCTCATTAGTCCTCCCATGTCTCAGGAGCCTCCATGCCATTGCATACCTCTCTGTCCACTTCATTCTTCTCTCCCCAGACACGTCAGAAAGCCACAGACTGGTTTCAGGCCACCTGCTATTTCTGTGCTACCATCCCGAGTGAGTGCAAACTGTGAGCTGGCAGTGACAGGTGCAAAGCAATTTAGGGTGAGATGAAGAGGATCAGCTTTCATCTGATACGCTCAGATTAAAAGGTGAGATCTGGCCCTAAAGCACAAAGTGTGTTCTTTCTTGAGCAGTGCTCCTAATTTCCATCTACCACCGTGCTCAGGGCAGGGGGGTGGTGGTTCCCAAACTGGAGTGACCTCAAGAGGAGCTGAGAGAACTGCCAGGAGCTCGCAGCTGGCGGGACAGCAAACAACCAGAGCATCATGCATTGGCACCCACGAGGCATGACAGGGAGGATCCCCATCCTCTCTCCACCTGGATGAAAGTCGTGACTTAAAAGATAGGAGGGCAAGAGGCACGAGTTCCTGCCTGCCACAGCAGGGACATCTCCTACCCCACCTGCATAACAGGTACAAGTGTCTGCAATGACATGAGAAGTGGGCAGTGAAGCCTGTTGGGAACAATGTACATGTCACGCTCCCAACTTCTCAATGAATGCCCCAGCTACTGCAGTTATCTCTGGAAAGGTGAGCAACCACAAACTCTGGCACCACCAGTGCTCACACTGTCCCATGATGTCCCAGTGTGCCTCGTAGCTGAAGAGCTCCAAAGCTCTAGTTCAGCTCTAGGCAGAAGCCTAGTTCCCAAGTTTTGGGGGTTTTTTGGGGTAGACCAGCTCCAGGTTTCTGCTCAGCATGTGGGGCTTTAGCTTCACCTATCCTCCACGGGGAAACACCAATCAGCTATCACCATGCATTTCCCCCAGCCCAACTCATTGCTCACTCTGACAGTTTGACATTATCTTCATAGCATTTGTGATTGATTGTATCCTCTGTGGATTTAAATAAACTCACCAAATCCAAATTGCCCCTAGTTTAAGGCCTGTATGTGCTGTTTTGCCTGGAGGGAACATAGCACATAATATCCTGGAATCAGTATTTAGAGTCCATGCTAGGCTATCACCATGAGATGTTATTGTTGCTATGTCCTCAGATGTTCTGTATGGTTAGGAATGTACATCCATGAGCATATTCACACTTCATATCCCGTGCTTCAAGTCATAACATTTGCCATCAGTTCAATTAAGTCCACTAAAAGACAACCTGTGCCGGTTGTATTTCTTTACAGAAGGCCATTGATGAACAGGAAGGATACAGGAAACCAAATTCTATCCTCCTGTCTGCAGGAATGACAAAACAAACAAGAGGAGGAGAGAGAAACGAGCCTCAGTTATTTACAGGGTCCTGCCCTGGAGAAAGGAACAGATTTAATTTATCAATGATGACAGTTTCTGTCCCGTGGCTCTGAAGGAGGTTGTGCGGGTAACTGGAAGTGCAGCGTGGTTCTTTGGGCAGGCTCATGCCAAGCACTTAACTCTCTCCTGAAAGTTATTTGTTGGATTTTAAAAGTCTCTAAAATATTAGGATTATCCTGTGAGGACTGCAGAGCCTGGCAGTGAAGTCACCATCAAATCTCCTGGCTCCACACAGTCCCAGCCAAGTCAGAGCAAGGGGCTGAGCACATCCTCCAGGCACTTCTTGCCCTCAGCCCAGCTTGGGGCTGTGACCCCTTCCCTGGGGAGCCTGGGCCAGTGCCCAACCTCCCCCTCAGTACAGAACCTCTTAAGGTGGGCTCCCAACCACCTCTCGCTGCTTTCAAGGAGGGCAGGTCAGCGTTTTTGGTTAGCCTGAATGTTCACAATCCTTTTTTGTATTGTTTATTGCAGATTCTGGTCCAGAGCCCAGGCTTTTTTCTGCAGTCCTCTTCAAAGTGGACAAGGGCTGGTGGAGTTCCCTCTACAGTCCTCAGCCCAGCTCTGAGGGATCAGAGGTAGGGAATAAGGCATAGTGACACTTGGCTCAGCTTTGAGTCGATCTGGGGCACTGTCTGCAGGCAGAAAAGGGACTTGGACGGATGGTTCCAGCTGCCCACAATGATGCTCAGGGTCATCTGAAGGAGCAGCCACCTCAGGTAGCCACCCTGGACTGCTGAAAACCACTTGAGACTGGCATGTGCCCTTCATCATTCCTCTTCCCTATTTCCTAGCCCAGTGTAGACATCTCAGGTACATTCAGGGTACTTCCAACAGCACTGGGAATTATGGCTGAGGGTAGAGTATTGAAGGCAAGAGAGGTTCTTCTGTGTGGTGGTTAATGTGCTCTTCCCACATCAACTCCCCATTCACACTGCTTTTACAGGAAGAACTGAATTCCCAGAGACATTCACAGTCGGCTGTGACCTGACCTTTGTGCCCAAGAGGTCTCCTCTTGGCTCTCCGTGCCTTCCCGAAGCATTGGTGGAGAACTTTCCCTACCCGCGCCTCTCCAGCCATAAACGCTTGTCCTTTCCTTGCCCACCTTCTGAAAAGAACCCGAGCTCCCTGTGCTCCTGAGTCATTGAAATACAGAAAAAGACATTTACCAAGATGGAATGGGGCACAGGAATGCAGTCAGCGCTGAAGTGTTTGTGCGGTGGCGCAGAGCCAAAGGCAATTAGCAAGCGACATGAATCTTTCTTGCTCGCCACTCAACCATGTGCAAATGGCACTTCTTGTCCTGTGGGTTAAGGAATGGCAGTTTAGTCTGTCAAGTCGTGCTAAAGTTTGCTGATTGAAGGGGTTTGGGGCTGCACTATTACAAAAACTATGTTTTTAAAAAACACTCTTAATCCCTATTTTATGAGGCACGCACTAAGGAAAAAAGGCAAAGCCATTTTCTTTTTGGAGAAGTAGCAGAATCAGCATCTAGCGACAGGAACACATTCGTACCCTCCAGTTCGAGCAAAGTCAAATTGAAAACTACAAATAAAGGTGTTTATGAACTTGTGAGGGCTCCTGTGAATGATCTTGGGCTTTCACCAGCGCCAGAAAAGCAGCTTAGTGAGCTGCTGGTTTCCTCTCCTCCCCCCAGCCCCATTCCTTTCTCTCTCAGCCTTTCTTATTTTTCCCCTTTTAATCCAGTGATGTGGTTTTATGCTGTGATGTGTCCAAGACCGTTTGTCTGTTGGAGACGCCATGTCCCATGGTGGGAGGCAGAGGAGGGGCCAAGGGATCAGATCTAACCACACCACCAAAACTGTGCATGAACTTGCTTTTAATTGCGATGGAGAGAAGCTATTATTCTGGGGCCTTTCCTTGTTTAATAGACCCCAGCCAGTGTCACATCCCTAATGTATCCATAAAACACTTCCACTCCGTGTGACCCATTGATCTCAGCCATGTAGGATGAGGGGTGTGCTGGACCCATTAAATTAACCATGGGCAAGCTGCCAGGGGCTTGGAGATGTGCTTTGTCTCTGAGAAGATGCTGCACTTCTGCTCTTTGTGCTTGTGATAAGTGACTCTGTGCATTATTTTCAGGTCCCATCTCCTCCTTCTTCTCTCTTCAGGTCCTCTGACCCTTTGCTTTTGGGCATTTTTCTACCCGAGCCCAGCACCCATCCTCTGTCCCATTGCGGGCTGGCACGTGGCTGCTCACACCCCCGTGACCCTTGACATTTCACAGAATAAAAGCTTACAGGATATGTCTTTCTCTAAGAAGATGTTGACTTCTCAGACAGTTTTAACCTGGGCTGCTGGGAGAGAGGAGTCTCCAAAATACTAAACTTCCATAAAAAAGTCAAAGGTAGAAGAGAGAAATAGGCACAAGAGCAGTATCTTCACCAGGAACAGAGCTGTAGCTTGAGCTGACGGGTCATCCAGCCCTCATCTCCTCTACCTAAAGCAATACAGGTCATTCAGACACTGCTGAGATACAGAAAACAAGCCACTTCAGAAGTAAACCCATTTTTTTTTCAGGTCGTAATGATGCTCAAGAGGCAAATACATCCCCAAATGCCTAGGAATGGTTGTGTGGGAAATCAGCAAGCAAACGGGAAAGTGTAACAGAAAATGGATGCAGGAAATAAAATCTGTTAATGCTTGGGATGTTTCAAGCTACCTACTAATTTTCTCCATGCTTTATAGCACGGTAATGAGTTCTATCATGGTTCTATCCTCTAAATCATAGAATCACAGACTGGTCTGGGTTGGAAGGGACCCCAAGGATCATAGAGTTCCAACCCCCTTGCCACAGGCAGGGCCATCAACCTCCAGGCCTGGAGCTACACAAGGTTGCCCAGGGCCCCATCCAACCTGGCCTTGAACACCCCCAGGGATGGGGCACCCACCCACTCTCTGGGCAGCCTGTTCCAGCCCCTCACCACTCTCTCTGCAAAGAACTTCCCCCTAATATCACATCTAATCCTTCCCTCCTCCAGCTTCACTCCATCCCCCTTGTCCTGCCATTGTCTCCCCTTTTAAAAAGTTGATTCCCCTCCTGTGTCTCTGCTCCCTTCAGGGACTGGCAAGCTGCAATGAGGTCCCCCCTCAGCCTTCTCTTTTCCAGGTTGAACAAGCCCAGCTCCCTCAGCCTCTCTTTGTAGGGGAGTTGCTCTCCAACCCCCTGAGCATCTCTGTGGCTTCCTCCGGACCCTCTCCAACAGTCCCACATCTTTCTTGTACTGGGGCCCCAGCTTAATTTCCACATGCTACCTTGGTTTAGTTGTTTTTCATTAATCTGTTGATGTCTCACCCCAAGCCAGCAAGTCCTCACTGGCAGACGTTAAAGGCTTTTCCTTCCTTCCAGCTAGCAAAAGCTGGTAACTGTGGTTAAAGCACAACAAGGTGAGGAATGCAGGCATGGCTTCTACCATTCCCACAAATCTGGGGTGGGAAATCACAGCAGCATCCCAAAGTGTTGGCAGCAAAGACCAGCATGTGAGCAAATACACTGTACACACACCACATGCTGGGTGGAGGGCTGAAAGGCACCTGAAGCTCCTTCAGTTGCTTCTGCTCCTGTCTGGATGAATGACAGGTTGGCCATGAGCCAGCAATGTGCCCTGGGGGCTAAGAGAGCCAATGAGGTCCTGGGGGGCATCAAGAGGCATCAAGAGGAGTGTGGTCAGCAGGTCAAAGGAGGGCATCCTCCCCCTCTGCTCTGCCCTGGTCAGGCCCTGTCTGGAGTGTTTGTGTCCAGTTCTGGGCTCCCTGGGATAAAAAAGACAGGGCTCTCCTGGAGAGAGTCCAAGGGAGGCTACAAAGATGGTTAAGGGCCTGGAGCATCTCCCCTGTGAGGAAAGGCTGAGAGAGCTGGGACTGTTCAGCCTGGAGAAAAGAAGAATAAGGGGGGACCTTATTAATGTTTATCAATATCTTAAGTGTGGGATGCAGGGGGAATTGGCCAGCCCCTTTTCAGTGCTCTGTGGAGACAGGACAAGGGGCAATGGCTGCAAGTTAAAGCATAGGAAGTTCCACACCAACATGGGGAAGAACCTTTCCCCAGTGAGGGTGAGGGAGCCCTGGGACAGGCTGCCCAGGGGGTGTGGAGTCTCCATCTCTGGAGATATTCCAGCCCTGTCTGGACACAGACCTGTGCAGTATGAGCTGGGGAGCTGCTCTGGCAGGGGGTTGGACCCGATGAGCTCTCGATGGCCCTTCCAACCCCTGTGATTCTGCGATTTTGTGAATTTCTGCCTCTCTGCTTTGCTGGGTGTGGTGGCCAGCAGAAAGTTGGGCTCTGGCTCGGAGGCTGCAAGTGGACAGACACCCAAAATGCTGAAGCGTTTCCCTTTTGGTGTTTTAATGCTTACAGGAGGTTGTGTTGAGGCTTTTCCTGACAAAAATACAATGTCCTCATGGAAAGTCAGAACTAAACTAGGAGGAAATCAAACCCAAATGTTTTTACCTCATGGAAATGAAACATTCTGATACTGTCAAAACAAAACGAGGAAGTTGAAACAATCTGTTTTGATGCTTCCCAGTCAAAATCAACACTCTGCCTTCACAATGTTTTGATTTGAGGCTCACTGTGTTTTCCCATGGGGGGGGGGGAAGAACCACAACATTTGTCTGAGATGCTTTCCACCAGCTCTAGTATTGAATTTATTACAAGAACCTTGTGGCAGGTCTAGAGAGCTGGTGAGGGAGCAGCGTACCATCAGATTAGATGTTGGGAATTCAACCACTATCACTCTATTGTGATAGTATGGGAGGAAAAGGCATCCTGTATTATGGCAGGAGAGGAGAAAAAGGTGTCCAGCCTTCCATGTGTTAGGATAGACAGGGAGAGAGACTCTTAGAAAAATAAGATGATGGTGGTGGCATCTCAGACTCTTTGACCTGGGTGTGTTTAACAGGCGGGTAGACGAGGTGCTCAGGGATATGGGTCAGCACAGGAACGGTTGGACTCAGTTGGTCTTTTCCAAGCTGGTGATTCTGGGATTCTGTGACTCTATGACCTTCAAATGGGAAGTGTTGTCCTGCTGAAGCCAGAGCCACTGGACTCCACTTGGGGTAACAGGATGACCTGACAGAATGGTAACAGGCATCGGAGTAGGAATTTGCATCGGTAAATGACTTTGGATGTGGAAAAAGAGAGAAGGAATCAGAGGACTGAACACTTTGCAGTCTCATGGAAGGACTACAAAGGACTGAAGTATGAGATGGAATTGCAGCTGCAGTATCTGAATTAATTTCCAAGGGATGCAGATGCAGCCCATCACACTGGTGCCTGGGTTTATAACCTCACCTCTAATTGCAGGCCACTGCCTGAGGGAGGGAAGAGCTTCCTGGGACCTGAAGGAGTGGCCTTGTGGTGACTAGCCAGCCATGGACACTGCCTGCCCTGACACTGGAAGAGGTGCCACCAAAAATAAATTACCAGCACCAAATACTGCAGAGAAGGATGCCAGAGGTCCCCTGGTTCGCATCGAACACTCCACTGAAAGCTGAGCAGTAGTCTTGGCTCCTCTGTCTATCTGCAGGCACTTTGGGTTAGCAGAACACCCAGGAGAGGTCAGTGGGCTGTAAATCAATCCAAGGGCTTCAGATGGGGTCCCAAACCGCAGGAGCACAGACTCCGTACCCTGCCACAACCTCACGTTGTTTTCGAAGCATCCCATCTCTTCATCCCCGGCTGCTTCACTCTCATCATCTGAGAACAAAAGGCAAAGTTTTCTCTGCTTCTCTTTTAACTCTGCTTTTTTGGCAGACCAGATGCCTCCAACCCCAACTTCTTGGCATGTGGATGGCTAATGTACACGGAGAGAGGCATGCACTTCATGACATTTCTGCACTGTTATTATCTCTTGATCTCTTGATTGCATAAACCAGATCATTTCTTTTTTGTGTGCTCTGCTCACCCAGGGTCACCCACGTTCCCTTCAGGAAAGAGGATTTCACCATCATTTTCAATATGCAGTAATGATCGAGCTGCTCCTGGGTCACAGAATGAAACCATCATCTCATGGTGGCGTAAGAGGAACATTATTACCTCCACAGCAAGGTCAGATCTTTTTCCTGTGTTAATTAATCAGCAAAATTAACAGTTTGTTCAGTTAATATTAGTCCCTGGGAAACCAAGTCACTTATTAAAATAAAGCAGGGAGCCAGGTGGAGTATGACATGCGCCATGGAGACCTGTCAGTACCTCTCAAGCTCGCCCTTGGGCACCGTCCTGTCTGTTTCAGCAAGGCATTTCCCTTCAACCAGGGGGAGATCAGGACGTGCCATGCAAGGGAAAGAGGAATTAGCTGGAGCTGTCAATGTCTCATCCACGGATCACGCAAGCTTGTAGAAGGACCCCTACGGACATCGACGGGCTTTGAATTGAGGTCTAGGAGGTTTTTCTTGCTGGAAATAACTGCTTTAGTTTTGGCAAGCACAGAGGTTCACCCCAACACAGAGCCAGGACCAGGTCTAGGAGGCAGAAGCAACTTTCTCGGCCATACCCATGAGTCCGGGGTGCCTTGGGGCTGCAAGTGGGCTGTGTGGGGAAAGCCCCTGCCAGGAGCTCAGACAGCCCTTCTTGTCAGCAGAGTCTGTGATGGCATCTGTCTTTTTCTAAAAGAGGAAAAAAAAAATTAAAGCTCCCATTCGGTTGGATGACTCCCTCTCTGAGCTCCATTAACTTTATTGACTCGACTCCACCGAGTACTGAGGGAGAGAAACTCTTCTGGAGGCGTCTGCACCCTAGCCGTGTGCGTTAGATGTGATGAAGCTGACACAAGGAGACTGGTTTCTGTCCCAAATGGACTTTGACCCCCAGTTTACCCCATGAAGCTCCTTGGGTTTAGCTGCTGTGATTCGACATCACATTGAAGATTAACACCTTCACCACCAGACTGGCAGTACGTCAGAAATCACAGCAAACCCCAACACCTGCCCAGACCCCATGTGCTAGGGAGAAGTTTGTCTCTGAGAAGCCATCGGTGCTGGAGATTTCTTTTTATTGACTTGCAGGGCAAATCTGCCTAATTTGCAAATGTAAAGAAATGTATGTGTTTAAAAAAAGGGTAGATGAGGTACTTATGGTTATGGGTAGCACAGGACAGGAATGGTTGGACTCAATGATCTTAAAGGTCTTTTCCAACCTTGTGCTTCTGTGAAAGCAGAGGTGGGTGGGGAAGAGGTCTTTTCTAAATGTTTACCCCAGTGAATTGCACCTCAAGGCTTAAACAGCAGCAAGATCCAGCTCCTATCATCAGCCCGGCTCTGTGTGACAACCCAAACTGCAAAGCAGCCCATTTCCCTGTAAATCTCCCAGAATGGCGAAGCACCAGGGTTTTGTAACTTCTTGTCAGAGCAGAGCTGCCCTGAAAGGGTCCCAAGGTCTGGGGCTCTGAGCTGGGTTCGCACGGAAAAGCGAGGCAGCTAAAGCACAGGCGGAATCACAGCAGGGATGCTCTTTAAATCCTCCTTGCCTGTGAGGCTGCCGGCTCTGCTCTGCATCCCCTCCTGCATTGCTTCCACATGCTGTTGAACCTGGAGGCGGCAAATATCCTGGTGTTGCATCCAGCTTGCCTTCCTCCAATAAGAAAGACACTTGCCAAGTCCTCCCAGCATCACCAGGGTAGGAGGGAGGCATTTCACCCCCTCAACAACCCCGTGGGAGGCTGGTACCAGAACAGAGGCAGCACATGAAAATACATGAGCCAGAACAACAGAGAGGAGATGCCCTCGGTGAACACCGAGGCTCTGACTCTTGCAGCAGGATTTGTGGTTGGCTGCTGGAAAAGGAAGATAAAAAAATGTCCAACCTGTCAATATTTTGCAAAGGACCCTTCAGACAGAGTTTACCTGTGCTGTAGACATTGACCTCCTGTCCTGAGTGGGGAGAGAGGGGGTTAAAAGATAAGAGAGGGGATGAGATTGCAGAGTGCTGTTGAGGGTTTGATGCCCAAAATTAAAGAAAATGAAAGACATGGTCTGTTAAGAGGGACAGCGCTGAGCAGAGGGGTCACCATGTGACTGTGGGACAGCAGCTCCTGGGGACATTGCAGCAGATCTACTCACGCTGGAATGACTGGCAGGCTGACCTCGAGGCAAGGGAGATGGTGGGACTTCTTCAGGACATGCCTTCAGGAGGGAGGGAAGGGAAATGCAAGCTTTTATTCAAAGTAGAAAGCGATGGGGTGGTTTTGGCACAGGTTGCCAAGCTGTAGAGATGAGCATTGGAGTGGAGGTTGGGGTGAGAGGACTCCTCACAAGGCAGGGGACAAGCCATCCCTAAGCCATCTACTGATTCTCATCTCTATCTGGGCTTGAGCATGACCATCATTTCCTAAGACCAGCTCTGATTTCTCCAGGGTATTATAATTCCACCCTGAATGATGGAGCAAAGTCATAGATAGGCTTTGACATGGCAGGTTGGAAAAGCCTTAGAAAACTCTAGGAGAGAAAAAAAAAGTCATCCCTGCTCTTTTCCCAGCATTGTGCTACAACTTCCATCACTTTCAAAGACATTATTTTCCCCCAAACTGACTTTTAAAATCTTTTTTTCCCCAATCCATCCTCCCCTTTCCCCTCCCTCCAGTTTTATTTCATTTCATTTCAGAAAACATCACCCAAAATGCCAGTTTGACCACCTGGCCGAATTCCACCAAACCTCTTGTAGACACTATTGTTTATAGGACAAGATGTGGTGGGTTATTGGCTGACTTGCTTTGCAATGAGCTGCCTTGATGCTGTTATCTTTGATTGGAAAAATTTCAGCTGTTCTTCAGTGATTTAAATCCCCTTTCCCTGCTGCACCACGAGGTTGCTGTACAACCCGCTGCACACTTCATACTTAGATAACAATTATTGGCAGATATAAATAGACGTTTTCATGAGCAATATTGTTTAGTATGCTAAATGTTGCTTTAATTTGCTGGTTCAATTTAAAGTGAATTCCTGTCATGCACAGAACAAAATAGATCAATTATATTACTACTAATTATTGTTATTATTTTAAACTGTGCTTCTCAAGCAGATTTAACAAATTTGTCAATCCAGCTTGTTCACCTTCTTGAAACCAAAGCTGGCAGTCTGGCACGCAACTCACCCTAGATTTTCAATGAGCAACAGTGATAATTGCAACTGTTTTGTAATTATCTCACCCTAGACAGTCTCAATTTATCACATCTAGGCCTAAAGGCGCCAACATCTTCATCTTCCAAGAGTATTGATATGTAGCCCTACGCACAGGGAGGGAAAAGATTGTGTTCTGCAGCAACCCTTACTGTAAGAGTTGGGAATAAGTGGGGAAAAATATGAACATTCTGGAATAGCCATGACTCAGTCAGAAATTTCTGGCTGGAAACCCAAACTTTTTCAGCACTATTTCATAGTAATATGCTCGAATTATCAGCAAATATCTTCATTTTCTGCCCAGCTCTGATAAATAGGCTTTTATATATGCGTTTCTAGCACCAAAATAGAAGTTCAAACTCCATATACTATGTGACATCTCTCCCGCCTACCTGTAACCGCATCTTTTCTCCATCAGGATATCTTTGTTAGAAGGTCATAAATCACAGCCGCTCACATTACAGAGCGGTGATGCAGGCAGGGCTGTGCTGAGGCCGGTTTCATCTTAGAGCATTCATTTTTTGTAATTCACTGCTGCATTATTTACTCTTTTTTGCTGCAATAACCCATTTGAGGTCAAATATATGTACTTACAAACCAGCCTCGGTGCTTGATAAGAAAATAAATTATAAAATCAGTGACTAAAGGTAATGGGTGGACTGATATGACGTGCTTGTGAAGGATTTTGAGGTCTCTGGGTGTGTTGAATTTCACCTGAGTGGAGTGAAACTACTTTTGCAGAGCCATGAGGAGGGAAAAAGTTAAAGGAAAAAAGTAGTAAAAGCAGAAAAGAAGCGAAAAGCACAAAAAGCAGAGGCTGTTCCCAAGCACTGGAGATGAAGAGGAGCATACGCCCTGCCAGGGGAAACGTGGAAGCCCACGACAGATGGGACAGGCCTGGTGAACGCATGGAAACCAAAACCACAGACCTTTCCAAACACAGCAGAAACGGGAAGCCTGCAGAGACAGGCAGGGGCAGCCGAGGAAAAGGGGAAGAAGCAGCAGATTGTTTCCTTCTTTGTTCGCAAGCAATGCGCCTCCAGAAGCCCTGGCCTGGAGTTGCTGCCAAACACTTAATTCAGCCTGAGTGCCCAGGGGGAAAGGGTAGGGCTGGTCTTTAAAACGAGCTCAGAGCCAAGCTGGTAAGTTTGGTCTGTGGGTTCATCGATGGAAAAGTAGGTGAAGGAAAGGGTTAGCACCCCTGGATAGATGAGATATTCTGGAGAAGGGTCCCCACCCTTTGTAACCAGCACTCAGATTGCACAGATCTGTGAAAGTATGGAGAGGAGAGCAGTCTGCTAACACACTCCCCTGTGGCTTCCCAAGGCTTTTGGCCAGATCCTGCACCAAAAAACCCCAAAGTATGACAGGGAGAGGCCAGTCTGTGATGAAACATGTGGTAGGAATGCACTGTAGGTTTTCACAGCAGGGTAGCCTTGCCAGGTCTCTGCTGGGACCCCAGTGGCTCTGCAGAAGTGATGGGGGACCAGGACAGCATCACAGGAGCGGGTGGCTGTCTGCGGCTGTCAGCCCAACCCACCGCAGCAGCCAGCGAAGGGGCAACAGTGTCAGGGGCTGTTAGGAGAGGAAGAAAGGATGGAAGTGATGCTCCTGCATCAGGCCATGATGCCCTTTCATCCCCAGCATTGTGCTAATACAGAGGATATTGAGGAGCAAGGAAAGATCTGGAGATGGTGGCAATGGCAATGTGGGGCAGAAGCAGGATCTGCCTCATGCTTTATGGGAGCAGAGAGTAACACAGGAGGGATGAGGGTTTGCCTCATGCGATTGGAGTGGGACAAGGTGCTCCTGCCCTCCACCTCCCTCCCTTTCCTGTCTTTTCCCAGATCTCCCCATCCTTTTTCCCAAGCCTGCAGCCCGGAAGAGCAAACCCTTCCAATCTGTCACCCAGGTCAACGACAGCCACCGCACCTCATTTGAAAGCATATTTTCAGGTGGGTGCCAGCAGGTTTTATGTGCGTGTTCAGACAACAGACAAGAAGTTGTGCCCACAGCACGGTACATAGGACAATGCTCTGTGGCAGATGTGAACAGCACAGCACATGCCGTGCAGAAGCGGGCGCTCGGCGCGCTGCCAGGAGGAGCAATGGGATGCAGAGGACCGAGCACGGGATGAGCGTACGTTGCGTTTTGCTACAGCAGATCACCAATTTTACACGTCTCCGTATCTCAAAACCCATGTCATGGAGAGAAGACATTCAGAGCAGCAAAAATGCAGGAAATGGAATAAATGCAAAGAAGAATTATGTGGAAAATACACTGAAGGAGTGTTTTCCTTGCCACCGAGATACTTACAGTCTACTTGCTTCATGAATATTTAGAGACAAGAAGGTTGGCTCCAAATGTCAGTCTAAATGTACACAGTTTTCCTTTCTATAAATATTGCATTTTATTCCAAGGCAGCGGAATGAAGCGAAGTAACAGCTAAGACCTCGAAAGCCCCTTTCTCTTGCTCCTCGAAATTGGTTCATTTGGACTGTAAATTCTTCTGGGCTACGTGATAACGATACCCTGCTTTCATCTTCTTCTAAGGTTGCCAAATCCGAAGGATGGGTTGACCTGGAAAATAAAGGGGGTGCTCTTGTAAACATTTCACACTCTTTCTGGAACTCAGACCAACAACTGCTAATGCTGGAATGAAGAGAAATACTGGAACTGGCAGCATCAAAGAGAGAGCATCATGCATGAGAAGAGCTCGTTTTATTGGCATCTGGCTGATGAAGACTTTGTCCTTGTAAACAAATACTCTTGGAGGACAAAACACACTGTAGAGGGACTGTAAGTAGCAGTGTGACTTTAGTCCTCTTGTTCTGCTCCTGGAGGGCACATCTGGGGTTCTCTCCTTCATAAAGAGAGACACGATGTTTGGAGAACTTTGCTGGTCTTGACTGGAGGAGAAGTTGACATTTTAATGGGCAGGTCCCACAATTGGAAATGGAGCTGTATGTCTGTAGGGCACTGGGCTCGTCAGACAAATGCCTCAACCCAAGAAAGATGGGAGCCTCGTTGGAAGAAGTAGCAGTTCCCCTCCTCTCCATCAAGGCTGTATGTCTGCTGACTGTTGATGAGATTTACAGTCTTCTTTGAACCCTGTCTGCTTCTAGAACCTGATGATACTCAGCACCCGATGGGGAAGAGGTAATATGGATGAATTATGGTCTTTTTCTCCCCCTTTTTTCAATTGCAGCATGGTTGTCTTCTCAATCTTGCAAATCAAAATACTTACCGACTAATTTCTACATGCAAATCCTGGCCAAGACACTTTGCTTCCAGTCAACTGCCATGAAAGGGTGAGATTTCCACTTGAAGCTCTGCTAAACCATAGCTGCCTAGAGGTGAAAGGCCTCATGCCACATCAGTCCTCTGAGTACGCTGAGCCTTCACATCCCAAAGGAAGAAATATGGATTGGGAATTACTGATCTTTGCACCAGAAATAGTCTCCAACTTGGGTTTCAGACAGCTGGGGCAAAGGTACCTAAACTGGGGAAACAGTCGCTGCTCTTGAGAGGTGTCGCATGGTCCCACCTTGTGCTGGATTTCCTGATCAAACTGGATGCTCAACAGCTTCAGAAAATGGGTTCAAGAGTACAACCCATGCGCAAACACTGAGGTGCAGGCAAATAGCTAAGACTTCTCCAAGTCATCTTGTTTCCTGAGGGCTTCATCAAGGAAAATCAGTGTTGCTCTCTGCACCAGACCACATCCAAACACCTCAAAACTGCATTTCAGAAACTGTAGGGCATAGCGTTAGCTCAGTGACGTTACAAGCCTTGGTCAAAAGAAAGGAGTTGGTGGGGGATGTGTGTTTAAGATGGTTCTCAAAAGCATGTGCAATGACAGACTCCCAGCAAATGGAAATTGGGATTTTGTTCTATTTCTACTTTTAGCAAATCCACAGACAATGTAAATGAATTTGCAATACAAAATGGAACACATTAGCCAGAGTAGTGAGACATAGTCACACATCCTTCATCCAGCAGCACACAATAATCCAGCCAAAATATTTCAGAACTAATTACCGTACAGCCTGCTAATCCCTAGTAGAGGGGGAAAAAACCCAAGCGAAAAAAACATCCTAAAAAAAACCCCACCCCATATATTTTTGGATGTTCATTGAAAGCATCTGTTTAAGATGTTGTTAATCCTTCATTCCAGCATCATTGGTTGGATGATAATGAAACAGTCCCGTTTGCGCTCAGCGTGTTGAGTCCTAAAACTCATCTTGCTTAAAGCTGATTATTTCGTACAAAGGAACATAACTCAAGCCCTTTTCCTCCTGTTTTGCTTTTCTTTCTTTGGGTGAGAATTTGTCATTCCTGCTTTGGTTTTCTAGATGGCAGCTGGCAGTAGAAAATGATTGGCTTTAATCTCAAATTTCAAAATCAATACGGTGCGGGTACTATTGATTTTGGCATACCGGGATGACCCCAGGGGTTCATGGCAACCAGAGAGGACTTTTGATGTTTCTGGGCCTTCTTCAATTAGAATTGCTAAAAACCTCCCACCCTTCTAAAGAACAGGGGTGCCAGAGTAACTTTGCATTGCAGCCGCAGTCCAAGCAGCAGCACAGCGGTGTGTCCTGGAATGGGACACCTGCACATCCCGTAGAGATGATGTCCCTCTACAAGGGGAGGTGGAAATGTGCCACTGTGCCTCAGACAAGTCAAAGGAAAGTTTCAGAATCTCACTTGCTGTCACTGAGAAATCCTCACGAGCTGCCGTCAGAAACGCAGATATCTGAGCTCTGGGTTTGCCATCGCACTGTCGGAAGCGCATTTGCAAGCGAGCTTCAATCTCAAACTTCTGAGTCCCAGGCCCTGTGACTTTAATACTTTTTAACCATATGGGTTTCTCTGTAACTTTATGTTTTGGAAAGGTCTGGATTCAATTCTTCTAATAGCCTCAGTGTTTTCAGGCCAGCAAAGATCACTCTTGCTGTTTGGTGTGAGTTTGGGACGTTGCCCAGAGCAAACAAAAGAGGAGCTGTGGGGGTTTTACTTTTTCTTTTTTCTTTCTTTCTCCTATAAATTTTATGAATTTCAGATTTATGTTGGTGGAGTCTATACATTTATTTTTTTAAATCTTGTTAAAGATGGATGAAGAATGAAATAGATTGGCCTGAGCCACTGCGCACTGCGCTCTGCTACAGAGCCCATCTCTTCCTCCACACTGCCACCAGCTTGGGCCAAATGAAAAGTCCTTTCAGCACTCCGTTCTTCCCACCTATTGAAGACACCTACACTAGGATTGCATGAGTCACCAGGTCAAAGGCCCTGCCATAAAAGCTACGTGACCACCCTGTAGGTGACAGCTGTTAGACTGACGTGCATCCCTCCAAGTCTCTCTGTGAGCCAGGTATTCAAAAATAAGAGGAATCATTTCCTTACCTCTAAGAAGTGTTTCAAGACACTTAAAAATGAGGGTTTTGCCAGAGTGTGGTCCTGCAGAATGCTTCTGGGGATGGAGTGGAGACTATAAAGGTGTGGTTTGTTCTGCAGCAGGAGGGACTGTAAAGAAACAGGAGGACAGGGCTTGAACACAGGCTGAGAATGTGATGAGAATTTCTGGAAAATAAAACCAGAACAGTATTTAATGGGGGTGAGAGCAAAGTATTACACTCAGACAGCACAGGGAGGAGCTCCTACATACCAACACGAACTGGAAAGTTCTGGGTGGGCTGTCTGCCACCACAACATGGCCCTGGGGCAGCAGCTTCCCATTGCTGCAAACTTGGGGGGGACAGACCCTTCCAGGGGCATACAACAAGGAGGTGAAAACTGTGGAGGGATTGGGCTGGGCTGGGGTCCCCAAGCACGGTCTTCTACCTTTCCACCAAGTAGATGGGCTGAGGGTAGCCCGGGGGAGGCAGCAGGAGGGGACAGACATGTAGAAAATGCAATATTTGAGGATAGGTGGGGAGAACTGGGGCTGTTGAACCCACAGAAGAGGGAAAACATGCTATGGGAGTAAATATTCAGTGTCAGGAAAGAAGAGAAGGTTTTGTTCAGAGGAGGATGGGATGGCAGTGCTCCACTTTCTGGAAAAGGGGTGATGCTGTGGAAAGCTGCAATCACAACTCAGTCGCCTGGGTGACTCTGAAACAGTTATTCCTTACTGCAGTGCTGGGCACACAGGGATTGGTCCTCCTAATGTGCTGTAAAGGGGCAGTTGTGCAGCTTTTGTAGAAGAACATACCTGCATGTTCATTAAATACGCATATTCATAGGGTTTGCAAGGGATGGTTAATTCTTCCATTAGGAGAGCTCATTATCACCCACCCACCTACCCCGCCCCATGATCTCTTGGAGGGCTTCAAAGACATTTGGTGGCCATTGACTTCATTTATAGGTCCTTCTGGTGACCTTCAGCTTTTGTCTTGCTAGCAAAGCCACCAAGCTGGGTCTACAGACTTGAGGCACCCTCCTGTCTATCCTTCTCCCTCTTATTCTCTATCACTCCCTTCTCAGAGCTAAGCTGTTTCCCCTGAGCTACCACAACGCACACCATGTGTTGCAGTCTTTTAGGCAGAACTTTGCACATGCTTTACACAGTTAGTTGCTGACCAACTAATGTTTATCATGTTCCTCCTCGTCAGGGGCTGCCTTTTAAAGAACAGTGTGTCTGCTTTCAAATTTCAAAAATGTTGTCGTGCTGGTGGGTAAAACTGGAGCCTTTGGGAACACCAGAAGCAGTAAATGCTTTTCCCTAAATATTGGTGAAAAAAAATGTCTTTTTTGTTACAGAAGAGGCTTATATTTTTGTAGGTTTCCTGGCTGCTTTCTTCTGAAAAGTCAAAACAAGTCTTAACCGTGAATGCTTTGGGTTGTGACATACCAAGATGGGCAACTGTTTCCTGTGCTCGAAGCAGCACACTTCTGCAGCTAAAATAAAATAAAACAATGACTTTCTTTTTAATTTAACTGTTGAAACCCAAGATGAAATATTTCAACTGGCCCGAGCAGCAGCAACAACAACTGTTTCACATTTCTTTGCTCACTAAACTGTGCTCAAGTGTAGCCAGACCCCCGCTGGCCCAGCTTGGGGTGGGATGGGAGGGCGGGGAGAAGAAGGAGTCTGGATCCTGCAGCTCATCTTGGGGTGGAAGAGCTGTTCCCTGCTGTATTTCCTCATCTGACACAAGTATGAAAATCTGCTTCCTTGCATCTTTTACTTCATGTGCATGTGTTTTGAAGGCAGCGAGGGCAGAGTGAGCACAAAGACAGCCTACAAGTGCTTACTTGATGAGAGGAGCTGTGGAACATGGATGGCAAAGAGAGTTTCAGCTCACATCTCACTTCTCAGGGCCCTTTCAATCGCTTGGGCAAAGAGGTTTTTGGATGCTGTGGTGGGAAAAAAGTGTTAGTGATGGGGTGCAAAGCACCCTGTGGCTGCCTAAGAGTAAAACTCCTCTGCAAGCCCTGAGCTCTGGAGAGGGAAAAGATGTGGGGAACGGCAAGTTCGCATCTTGCTAAACCATCAGATTACTTTTGAGCTCTTTAAACTTTGCAGACAACACAAAAGATTGCCTCAGAACAGGCGACAAGATAAGGAACAGCCGCCTTTTAGAAGCAGAACAATAAAGGCTATTCGCTCATCATCTGAATTTCTTGCCTAATGAAATTGGATACAGTCTGAACTCCCCCCATAAGCCAAAAGCTAATTCATTTCCGCGTTTGAAATGCGTGTTATCAATTACCGACTGGAGATCTAATGATTCCCATAGCCAGTTTGCATTCTGATACAAGTGGCTTTGAGGATTTATTGATGAGGAGTATATAAAGAGTCAGTTCAGAACTGTGCACCGGATTCATCTCTGCGGTGTACATGCAACCATTGGGGCTTTGAACCGCAGCTCGGGCTGGCAGATAAACATCTTCCTCCTCTCCCAGCTGCCTTTAAAGACAACCCACATTTAAGAGTTTCTCTTGAATTCTCCCTATCTCCTGGAGGCCCACAGAGGAGCGATGGAACGGGGTGTGATGCAGGAGTGTCACTGGGAAGATTGCCATCCTCTCTGACCCAGACTGGGAGTCAGAAGTGTCTGCAGAACCTCTCCAGGCTCGAATGTTTCTGAGTCTCCAGGGCAATGTGATCATGGTATGGCACCTCTGTAACGAGGGTGCAACTTCCAGCAGATTCCCTAAACCGAAACATTAACACACCACTCCTGCCTGATCATGTAAACACCCCAAGCAGTCGCTTTTGGTCTGAATATATGGCTTTTCAGACCAAAAATTGATCAACTAAGACAGCGGTCTTGCCACAGGAAGCCCTATGCTATCCGAGAGGCATGCTGTCCCTCCCACCATGCTCCTCTACACACATCTATTCATAAATTCCTTCCAGACAAGCAGGTTTTTTTACTTTTTGTCCCCATCACAGCCACATCCACAGGCTCATGTTTGCAGAGGGACTCTGAGGAGTGTCCTGCAACACCCTGCTTTAGTCTGAAACAAGGGACAAAGTCCCAGGGGACATTGGGACTTCAGGCTGGCCGGCAGTCCCAGCTTACCTGTGATGGTGGGCAGTGTCCTGGCAGAAACTGGAGTGATTTTTTCTCCAGCTGGGGATTTGGGGGGCAGCGTTTGTAGTTTTGCCTGCTTTTTACCAGTACAAATCTCTCTGTGTCTTTTGGTGTTGGCAAAACCCATGCGTATGCAAACCTGGTCCTCGAGAGCCTCTGGGTTTTCAACTGTCCCATCTGCACTGGGTTAATGGATTTGCCTTCAGCGCTTGACCAGAGGGAAGGCCACTAATGACAAGACTTCTTCTTGCTCCCCTCAATCAGAGGGATCGATTTCTGAGGTTTCTGTGATGGTGCTGAGAACAGGACTGGTTAGCAAGAACATTGGAGTCAGCACTTGTCCCTTCATTGAATCCCAGACTGGTTTGGGTTGGAGAGGACCTCAAAGCCCACGTGTTCCAAGGGGAGGGACACCCTCCACTAGCCCCAGTTGCCCAAAGACCCATCCAACCTGGCCTTGGACACTGCCAGGGAGGGAATGTGTGGTACCCGGGGGTCTCTATGGCATTCCTGTCAGGGTGAGCCCCAGCAGCGGTGGCTCTTGTGCAATCAGAGATAGTCAGAGGTGCAGGAGCTCCCATGGGTGGCTCCAGGGTGCTCCTGCTAAAACAACAAAAGCCTGACATGCTTATGGGAACAGTTTGATCCGGTTGAATGAAAGATCCCATTCTTCTCACAGTCCCAGGGCTGTGTAGGGCAGCATGTGTTCTTACTTCTCTTTCTTTCTTATTGTTTATTATAAAGCTGGCTTCATATTTTCTTAATACTGAAAATTTATAGGGCCAGTGCTCAAATTGTTATAAATCAAGCAGAGCACACAAGCCCAGAGAAGCAAAAAGTAGACTCGTACATTGCAAATCATTCAGTGTCAATAATCTTGGTTGTTATTTGTAGCCAGCAAAGGAAATTGGACTTTTTAATATGTAACACATTAAGTTAAGTGTCTGCCTAAATGGGGCTGCGTTTTTAATGTGTTGACATATTAACACAAGTGCTCTTTCTCTAATTCCCCCAACCTTAACATAACAATAATATTGTTAAGTCATTAGCAGACCTTTAAAAAAATATTAATTCTCCCTACTAAAGTATTGAACAGCCGGTGGTGGCGTTGCCTGGCCACACCAATGAACAGCATGCACCTCACCACACCTGCTGTGCCTGCTTACACCTCATAGCTGCAGGAAGCACACACTTAACGTATGCTACGGAGATGATGAAGGGCCTGGAGCATCTCCCCTGTGAGGAAAGGCTGGGTGAGCTGGGACTGTTCAGCCTGGACAAAAGAAGACTAAGGGGGGACCTTATTAATGTTTATAAGTATCTTAAGTGTGGGATGCAGGGGGAAATGGCCAGCCCCTTTTTAGTGCTCTGTGGAGACAGGACAAGGGGCAATGGCTGCAAGTTGGAGCATAGGAAGTTCCACAGCAACCTGGGGAAGAACTTTTCCCCAGTGAGGGTGAGTGAGCCCTGGGACAGGCTGCCCAGGGGGTGTGGAGTCTCCATCTCTGGAGATATTCCAGCCCCATCTGGATGCCTCTCTGTGCAATATGAGCTGGGGAGCTGCTTTGGCAGGGGGTTGGACCCCATGGGCTCTGGAGGTCACTTCCAACCCCTGTGATTCTGTGATTCTGTGATTCTATGCACACGTGCTGAGAAGAGGTGGAGGCTTCTCAGCAATGACCGCAGGAGTTTGGTGAGGCGGTCTGGTCAGGGGTTTGCGAAGAGGGCAGGGCAGCTAAATTCCTACTCTTGCAGTGGGTTTTTTTATCCTGGGCGATATGGTTTAGTACCAGTGTGGAGGAGGTATGGCCAAGCAGATGCTCCTGATGCCTTCTGCCATCCTGTGAGCTCCTTAGAATGCTGACCATGGTCTCGTAGGCCAACCTGAAACCCCCTGAGTCTGCAAAGTGCTCCTTGAGAGTCTCAGAGAGTCATGGGGACTTGGCCACGGGCTGATCCAGCTCCATGGAGCTCAGCAGGGCAAGACTTAGCCCTGGATGGGGACATGAAGCTGAGGCCACATCAGCTCAAGGAATGAAGATCAGCAAACTGCTACCCATAATTACACTGGAGAAGTGGACAGTGGTCAGGTCTCTCTGTCCTCCTCCTCCTCCCACAGCTGCCTTTATTTTGATGCATTTTTTTCTTGTTTAATATGGTGGTTTTATGGGCAGAATGTGCTCAGGATGGTGTATAATGGGACCAACTGTGCAGAAATGTCATGCATGCGAAATCTATGCAAAGCCCCTGCTATGCTTTCGCCTGAATCAATTTAAAGAAGACGCTCCATAAAACAGGATAAAGCCAGATTAAGTGCATACAAATGAGGCAGCCCAGGCAAGGTTTTCAGAATTTATTGGAGGCAGATGGAATACAAATGGAGAAAGAGATTGCACCGGTGCATGGGTAAAACACACTTGCCAGACACATCCAAAGAGGTTGGAGGTGAGCGGAACAGCCTAACGAGGAAGTCCCTTCTGCAGAGGTCACCTGAAGACAGAGAGGACATCATGCCAGACACGAGGCCAGTCTTACTTCATAGCTCCGTGGTCTTCAGTTTCACAGCTGGGTCCCTGGATAGCAGTGCAGGCTGCTGTAGCAAGCAGCACAGCCTGTGGCAGCTTCCTGAGAAATAGAGGCATTAAATGAATTCAGCGGAGGGAGAAGCCGATCGGCGCTGCTGCCCCAGCATTATTTGCTTTGCTTTCACATTTATTTGATATTCTCCTATCATTTTGGCTTTCCAGCCTGCTGCAGATTTTCCTACTGAGGCCGGCGTAACGGGCTCCACAGGATGGGAATGCCATACGCGGCGTCGCTGGGATGCAAAATACACTGTGAAATAAAGCAAGCAGATTGGGAACTTCTGTTCTGGTAATCTGAGAACGAGGGCAGCACACTGAAAATTGATGAAAGGAAATACTTTTTTTTTCTTCACACAATTAGCTGCTGGAAATCATTGCCAGGAGATTTTGCTGAGGCTGAAAAGTTGGTAGGCTGCAAATAAAAAATGAATCGGACATTTATACAGAGGGTAAGAGCACCCAGGGACAGGGCCTTGGGACAGCTGCAGCAAGCTATGTGGTCCACAGACTTACCTCAGTGAGGGAATTTCTGGTTCACCTTCCTGGAGAAATGTGGTCCCTCCACCGGTTTGCAAGCCCATGTCCACGCACCAGCCTTTCGGTTCTTCCTCCATCTAGTAACTCATGCATCTTCTGGTCATGTTCTCCTGGAGATGACCAAGGGCAACCTACCTCAAAGATCACAGAATCACAGTGATTGGGGTTGGCAGAGACCTCTGGAGATCATCTAGTCCAACCACTCTACCAGAACATGATGACCTCGAGCAGGCTGCACAGGACAGTGTCCAGGATCACAGGGTTTGAATGCCTCCAGAGTTGGAGACTCCCCAACCTCTCTGGACAGCCTGCTCACTTCCTTGCAAAGCTGTGAAATATAGGTGGTCACGTAGAGATGAAGATGCTCTTCCAGTGTCTCCAGTGAATAACTCAGTCCATCCCCTGATTCTGGATATATCCATTGCTAAATCAAGACACAGACTCCTCTGGCACAGTCACCCAGGCGCTGCAGAAGTTGTGAAAATGGCCAATGTTTTTCATGGGTACTTTGGGAAAACATTGTGTACTCAGGCTGCTTGGAAACTGAGCTCAAGGTCTCCAGGCTTTAGGGTTGGAGTCAGGAGTAAAACTCCAAGTGAGGAGTTGCTGCTGCTGTGTCTTGTGCATGTCCCTAAAATGTATGGGTTAGTGGAGATGAGGGCCTATCCTGCACAGCACCAAAACCCATCTGGTGTTTTGTTTGCAGGCATATTTTAGAGAAACTTTATTCTGAATCTATTTAGACAATCCTAAATATTTCATTGGCACTGTTTAAGATATTCCCACAACTTCAAACCAAGCATATGGCCCTAGGAGGAAAAGAGGAATTGAAAGCAATGACTATCAAATTCGAATAATTATCAACAAAGAAAAGGAACATTTAATACCCATTATTTCAAAAGGCTAAGTGAACACAGAAACTTATGTATTTGGCAAGTCTGGACTTATTTTCTGGTGGGTGATTGTTTGCAGAAGACTGGGTGGCTTTTTTGTGTTAAACAGCTTGTTATTCAACTGTTCAGCCCTTTGGTAGGAACCTCATGTGGCCAGTGAACACCTGAAAATGCTGCGCAGGGTGGGAGATTGCCTTCTGACACTAAAAGCTGTGTGGCCATTCATCCTGATTAAAAATTGGAAGCCTTCAGAAAGCTTGACTTTCCAAGTGTGAAAAGCTGTTACTGCTCTTCAAGAAGTCATTTTTCATGAGGAGAACTGGGAGATGAAGCAACGCTGCCTGTGAAAACACACGTGCCACCTTTTATCTGTGTCTGTCTCTGTGGACTCCCTCGAGTAGCTGTGCCAGGGATGTGGCCATGCGTTACCCTGCTTGAGAAGAGTGGGCTCCTGGGGTGTGCCCTGTTGGGTCCATGAGCCATGGGATGCAGGAGCTGTGCTTGGGAGGAGGGAGGAGGAAATGCTTCTGCCCCTACTGCAGCTCTCTCTACTGCCAGCTGAATAATTCAGGAGTTAGATTATAATTCAGGTGTCTCTGAAGCTGACAATTTCACTGTCTTCTCCAGAACAACAAGCCTTTCATTTAAACATGAGATTAGTTTTGGCTGCCAGCCTGGATGGATCTTTGTCAATTTGAGGAGTACCCAGAGATGCCAAGGGATGACCAGATGAGCTCCCATGGATGCCTCCAGGCATCTTAAGGACCAATGCTGGGCCCAGTCCATTTCTCTTCGCTTCTTGCCCTTAGCCCCAAAGCAGAAGCATTCTGCTTTGGTGGGAAGCAGCCTGGGACACCCATGAAGAAGCTATATGGAGATTTTCCCTCAGCCTAGACCAAAGCTTCAGGAGCAAGTGACGTGGTATGGGGAGTGGGTTGGTGGCTTGGCTCCCTGTGGACCTTGAGAAATGTGTCTGTGTACAATTTCTCAGCTCTGCAGCTCATGGGTGGGATGGGAAGCTTGCCCCTGCCCATCCCTTCCCTGCATGAACGACCACCCTCAGCCTGACACATAGAAAAGTGAGTTTTTGGAAAATCTTCGCTGTCTTTTCTCCTTTCTAGTTCTCCTCTGCCTTCCTCCCTGAGGAATTCCTGTCCTCATCACGTTCCACTAAGGGAGACTGCTTCTCAGTGATATCTCCTTTAACTTCGGTAGAAGTATTGAACGCTTTAGCAGAGACATTTTCATTGAAATATTATTTTCCCCATCTCCCATCCTCCCTAACAGAAAGGCTTTTTAGAGAGATTTGGACTGCACTTGATGAATTGTTTTCTTGCCAAGAAAAAAAGAAAAGAAAAGAAAGAGAGGGAAGAGGCAGGGATGGGTTCTGAATGTGTGAAAAGTATTGTCTCAGGACTTTCTTCCTGTGACACAGTTCCCATAGGAAATACCTTGCCATTTCATTTCCATGGTTTCATTGCTCAGCCTTTCAGAAATAACATCTCTTTGTTTAAAAACTGACCCAGCTAGGAATGCAAAGGCAAGGTCATTCCTGGTATGCTGTGCTGCTTGGTCTGCATCACCTCCTGCGCTGCACCTTTGCAAAAGCAGAGGTGTTGGGATTCTCTAAGAAAGAGAGCATATGAAAAACAGAACAGCTGAAAGCCAGGAAGGAAATATGTGATTTTTCCTGTTGGTTTTATTTGTGTGGACCCCAGTAGGGCTCGAGAACATACATGGGGTGAAATGTCTCTATAGGACTGGAACCAGTACTGTGCATTAAGTCATTCCAGCCATGTCTAGACATCTCTTGGGACAAATATCACATGAAACAGTGATTGTGAAGGAAAGGAGCAGACGTCCCATGCAAGACGTTCTGTGGGACTTTATATATCCCCAAGGAGAGGTAATTAAGAGCTTTCCTACCAGCCTTGCAAACTGGTGTGCTGCCAGACAGCAGAGCCAAAGGACGGCAAACACCACACTTCCTCCTCAACGGCAGTCTCTGGTGTCCAATTCCAGCAACCAGCCAGCTTAAAATTAGGACCATGGGTTCGTTAGAGTTGATAAGGCACAAAGGATAGGGGGCTGTAAAATTCCTGCGGCTCTCACTCAGCCCCAAGATCCCGGTGAAAAACTGCCAGTCTGTTTATAAAGGCTCTGCTCCCACATCTGCTGCCAGGAAGGGTATTTTGGCATTCTTTTTGGCTGAAGAAGGAGTTTAACGTCACAGGAGCCCCTGCAGCCTGCTCCAGTGCTACACAGCAGCAAGGAACAGGGTAATGATACTTCAGTTTTAAGGGGCTGAACAGAGGAATGCACAAGGGATGTTTCATAAACTGTATCTTACTGGGAGAAATCGGTGCTTGGAAGGTTACAGGTGGGTCCAACCACAAGCAGAAAGTCAGGCTGGGCCCAAACCTGGCTCATCTGAATGATGTAGGGTGTTGAACTCCCACATCTTCTTCACCCCCACCCCCCCAAATGGCTGGCAAAGATGATGCTATTGGCTTCCCATTAGAGCAGAGGTAAATTATCCTAATGAGAATGTATGGGACCCCCCTGAGCTGGGTGCTCTGTGAGGAGGAAACTCCTACTCTCCCCTACACATGACTTTTCTACTTATTTCCCCTTCTTTAAGTTGCATTTTAAAAAAAGGGGGTGTCTAAATCAATCTGCTTCAGCCTCTCTTTGGCTAACAGTGTCACCCCCCCCTGTCCTGACAATGATGGAAACCTCTTCCCTCAGCCAGGGACAGCTCCAGCCAGGACATCCCGAGTGACTCCACTCCTGCAACTTGCCTGACCTTCATGGAAGAACATAAACCATTTTAAGAGCTGTGTGCAGGGAAGGGAAGCCTTGTTCTCCTACTGCAGGAACAGCTGCCTCGTGCTCTTCTGTATGCTGTTCCCTTGCAAAGTCACCCTTGGTCATTTATTTAGAAACCTGCAGGGGAACAGATGCTTCGAAAAGAAACGCGGCAAATCCTCCGCGGGGCCCCTCTTGGCAACCAGGAGGAGGAAGAGGTGAAGGTGACAGGATCCTGCCTGGTGCTTTTGTGCAAGGAAGAGCCGTAACAAGCCTGATGCATGGATGCTACTGGAGCTGGAGCTTTGCTCAGGGGTTGTGGCTGGAGATTAGGTTCAGCCAAGAGCAAGTCCTTTGGGAGGTATCTTGCAGCGAACTTAATAAGTTTTCTGCTGCCTGCCTGTGTGGGGCTGCTTCCTTCTCACCCAGGGTGATGCTGCCTCATGCTCTGCTGTACAGTGACTGCAGGTCAAACAGGCTGGGAACGGTCAGGTGAAGATCTGGGTTTGATGTCCGGGATCCACCCAGCAACACTGTATTTCCAAAGAAGCTCCTGAGGGCTCAGAAAAAACTTTAAGAAGACAGGATTGTTCTGGCAGGAAAGGGCAGTACCTTACAAGAAGGTACGAGCAGCGTGTGGGAGGAGAACCAAACAGCTGGAGTAGGGTTGGGGACCTTGGGTAGTCATCTGGAGTAAGTCCTGCTGAAATTCAGAGTTGGAGACAACCCTGTCACTTAAACGTGAAAAGGCCCTTCTGTGTCTTCAACCTGGCTGGGCTGAAACTTGGCTTGGAAGGACCTGACTCTATGGCTGTGTTCCTTGATATATATATGCGCAGCACTAAAAACCAGGAATGTTTTCAATAGGAAACACAGGTGAAATGTAAAAGGTCCAGTGAGGTGGGTGGAGGGACAGAGATCTTTGAAGGTCTCAAGAGAGGTTCTCGATCTCGGCTAAATCAAGTCACCAGCAATGAGCCTAGATTGGACTGGGAGCTGCTGGTCCAAGTTCCTGGCTGTGGATGGGGATGGATCAGCAGAGGATGCAGTGAGAAATGACTTTGGAACCCGCCACATGCCCATGTGTAGGAAGGAGATGCTGGGAGGGGGATTCCTGCTGTCTCCAGCAGCCTGTCACAAGGGTCTATATGCCCTTCATCACACCTCCTTCCAGTACAGAACCCAGGACCTCCCACCTCATGGCCTCTCTGAATCCATCTGCAGGACCCCGTGTGCTCAAACCCAGCTGCGAGACCCCGTCCCCCTCCTGGAGCCACTCCTGGAAAGGGCTGCAGCACCGGCTCTGAAAGCTACCCAAACTTAGGGATGTGACCCTCTGCCACGGGGAGCAGAGGGGGGAAGCACTGAGGCCAAGCAGATAAAGATTTGCAGGAACAAAGGAGTTATTTTCTCTGTTCTGATTTTTTTGTTCCCCAAAACAAAGGGGAGACTGCAGAGCGCCTGTTTAATTTGTGGATTTCACAGCTCCGGCTCGCACAAGAGAGGGGCGAAGAATCAACAAAAAGCCCAACAACAGGCATGGAAAGAGCCCCAAGTATTAATGGCACCTGATCAATAACTAATCCGCAGTGTTCCAGTTACCAACTTGATGGAGAAAATTCACGGTGCTTAAGTAATTCCAACTAATCTTAATGAATGCCTCCATGCCTCCATGCCTGCAGAGCTGTGTGAAATTTATAGAAAAATGTCATTTCGACTCTCTGAATATTTTTTTTTCCCCCTTGCAGTCATCAAAGGAGCATAAAAAATGCTCTTAGAAATCTGCTATCTCTCTCTGCCAGATGAGGGCTTCAAAAGGCAAGCACTCATTTTTTTTGTCGTAAGCAGGGAAGATTATGAATACATTATCTAGTTAACATTAAAAAAAAAATATCAAAACACCCAATTTTACATTCTTACTTATTTATCCCGGGCCTCTGTCCTCTTTGTGTGCCTCACCCTCTTCCCTGCTGAAGAAAATAATGCCAAGTAGACAAATCAGCTACAAGTAGAAAACGTTGATATGTATTTTTGTTCTATTTTTATTTGGTGCTACTTAGGAAAAATTTCAAAGGGAAAGATCAATATGGTGGTTTCAAGCCTCCTCTGTCTTTCCCTGGGAAAAGCTGATGAGTTCCTCTTTCCAAGCAGTCTGCAGGAGAGAAACTTGCCACCAAGCCTGAGAGGAGCTCGCTGGGGCTGGCAGGAGTGCTGACAGCTAGAGGAATGGACTTCTGGAAAGCTGGAAAGGATGGATGCAGAAGCCCAGAGGGTTGGAAATCTTCCAGTGGAAGTTTGTTTTCTCCTGGAAAGCGTAAGATGGGGACTTAGCATGGGGATGGAGGGAGCGATAGGACTTCTGGGAGAAGCTGGGGGGAAAGCCTGCTCTAGCATGGCACAGAAGTGACAAGGGAGACAGACTGAAGTTCCCGGCTGCACAGATTCAAGTCCCCCTGATCCTGGTGAACACTATTGCTGGATCCCTGCCACACCGTGGGATGAAGATTTTCACACCCCCACCACCAGTATTGACTGGTGGCCCTGGCATTGAAGACTGGTATTGAAGACGTGGCCCTGGGACTAGAGCTACCCAGGAGTATCTGGGGATGGATAAGGCAAGCATCACTTATCCATCACAGAATCACTTCAGGTCACTCATTCGCAGCCTGAGACAAGCAGAAAGAAATATTCAGCATAATTAATTTTATCATGTCCATCCTCCCACTTGAGAAACCAGTTTCACCTCACCAGCAAGGCTGCCTCTCCATGCAACTCTTATTACTGCAAATGCCTCACATCAAAAGGGTCCCTTTTTCTCCTCCATTCCCCTCAGGGTCCAGCTATGACTCTGGCATAAATTGATGTACAAAGTATGAACAGGATGATTTTTTTATATATATATATACATATATAACAAGTTCAGCAATCATTGTAGTTCATAACTAGGCATGCAGGGGTTTTATTAATTTAACAGTGTTATTCCCCTTATGAAATATTCATCCCATAGGATTTCAGTGCACATGAAGGTTTTGAAGAAATTGATCTGCAATGCAGTTACTCCTTTAAATGAATGATTTCTTTATTATCTCTCCCTTTCAGTGATACTGTATATACGAACGGTGGCTGATTAAATGTGTGATCAATCTCATGAAAGCAAACAGATATGTTTTTAATTGTGGGAGAATTGACCCTATAGGAGGGGGTGTTTGGAGAGCCCAGCAGGCTGGGTGCATTGCTGTGCATTGGTTAGCCAGCTCCTCCTCTAGCATCCTTGCAAGCTTTTGGCCTCCACACCCGGTGGAGATGCCTTCACCCTACCTGGCATCACCATGCTTGTCAGCTCGTCCCATCAAACGACTCCCAGAGAGTGGCTTGTGATCATGATGGACTGTGCAGGGGGACAGAACTGCTCTCAGGTCCCGATTCAGCAATAGCAATTCAGCACATGCTTTTTTCCCAGTGTAAGCTGAGCCATGTTGACTGCAGTTTGATTGTCATCTCCCCAGGTTCCCTGTGCTGTTTTGCAGATAGCAAGGTAATGTGCTGTGATGGCCTTCCTGGGTTGGCCTGGGTTGGTGCTGATGGCAGGTTTCCAGCCCGCTATGAGCACGGTACCGTGAGATGAAATATTTCCTGCGGTGCTGAGCTCCGAGCAGGGTTCCCGGAAGGCAAATGAGGCTTATGTAATTAAAGACCAGAACTTACATGTGAAGGGGAAAGATGATGGGAGTTACTTTGATCCCTTCACAGGGAGATCCTTGCAAGGGCTGACACAGCAAGGCACTGGACTAAAAAGCCATCCGCTATGTTTCACAGGGAAAGCACTAGTTCTGCTTCAAGCAGATGAGTGTTTCAGTCACTTTTAGCCCACACTTGATCCTTACACGGTGTGTGGAGATAAAACACAAAGCCATGTTCATGAATGATGCAAAGATGAGATGCTTTTGGCATAAACAGAGAGGAGGTCAAGCCCAGCTCATGCCCGCTGTTCCCCTTGCAGTGTGCTGCTATCACCCCGCTCCAGATCAAGCTGGCAGACCCCTTCGGCTTCACCCATGACAGTCACTGAGTACCTTCCCACCTCCCCCACTCCTCACCACACCAGCTCTTGTTTTGGCAGCTTCTGTGCCTTCCCACCCTAGGGAGCACTAAACCACACTGGGATGCACAAGGCAAGAGCTGAGGCACCTCCCGGGGCACACAGCCCAACTATTGCCCCGTTTCTTCTTCACAGGACCCATTCTGAAGGATATCACCCATTGAGATATAACAATGTCCCCTTTCATCCTGCTCTTCTGGTCCCCCACCTCCTCTCGAGCATTGTCAAACCCTGGAGGATCTAAGCGTAGGTAATTTTGGAGGTGCATGGAGCGGCAGATGCTGTGAAGGCCATGTCACACCAGTGTCCCTTGGTGTCTGACCCATCAGCTCCATGTAGCTGAAACTGCAGTGCTCACCATGGAGTTTATTTGCGCAAGAACATGCAGGCAACTTCACAGGTGTGAGTTGGTCCTGCAGTGCAGGAACTCTTCTCCCATCTCCCACTCTCCCATCTCCCAGAGACATCCCTGGTAACCCTGTGCAACCAAGAAGGGCGCCGAATGATCATTTTCAGTACAAGCCTTCTCAGAATTGATATAAAAACTCACTTCAACATGAGACCACGCAGAAATGCTCACATGGAGAGAACTGGAGGAATCTGCCTTTCAACTGTGTCTCCAGTGGACACAAGGTATTGCAACTCTGAAAGGCTGAATTCACCTAAATATGAAGGGGGCCCAGTTCAGCTCCTATAAACCTGCCAAGAAGCAGCAGCCCTGCAGAAAATGGTAATGGCTCTTCAGGCAGTCTCCTGTTTTTGCAACGGGCATAAAATCTCCAGTGAGATGTGAGAAACTATGCTGGGGCAGCAGAGGTGGAGTAGACGTACAGGTGTGTTGAAAGGTCTGGCGAGTGAGGACCCAGACCCATAGAAAATGAGGTTTCACTAGTTCCCTGCTTCCTTTTCTAGATGGCCAGTACTCTCTAGGAGCAATTGAAACAGTACAACGTGGACTGGGAAGCTGAATTTGATAAGAAACCCACCCACAACACAAAACCCAATTAATATCTAGGCAGGAAAAACCTGTAAAGTATTCAAAGGAGCGGCTTAAAGGCAGGGGAGTTCTAACCAGCAAAAGGATTTAATAGAGAAATGCCATCCTTGAAATCAATGAAACGTAAAAACCCTCTGACTACAAAAGAAATTGAAGACATTTGTTACCCACTCACACCATTTTTTGGGTATTGATGGGAGCTGCAGAGGAGGAGCAAGCTGGATGCAGCTGTTTGACTGAGGCTCAGAAGAAAACATTGTGGGATGCACCAAGGACACCGAACCAAGCGCTGCGATGCAGCGGGGGACCTCACCTCCACTGAGGATCAGCGTGTGAAAAATCCATGAGAGATTCTACAGAGCTTTGACACAATAATTATAATAAAAATCCAGATGAACTGTGTCGTTATCTAGCCCAACTCCCTGACCTCAGCACTTGCAATGTCTCCGAGCCACGAGGCAGTATTGCACTTAGAAAGCATGCCTTAGGATTTCCCTGTCTGAAGCTGGTAAATAAGATTGCTTGGAGAGCTGGGAGGCTAAGACTGAGGGGAAATATTCCAAGTAAAATTTTGGCTGAAACAAAGTTGCCATTACACGTACTTCCCTCAAATGAAGATGTTAGCCCACTGAAATGGCATCCCAGCATTTTTCTGATTGCTGGAACCAGGTTGCTGCATTTTAGCTTTAAAATTCATCAATGCTTCAACACATGAGCACTGTTTATTCCTATTTTTACCTTTTTGGAGACTGAGGGAACTTACTGGGTTTGAGTTGGGGTAGCTTGCTGGGCGGTAGTTTTGTAACACAAATAACACACAGCCAAATTGTGTAATGTTGGCTGGAGACATACATGAAGCTGGCCAAGTGTGCACCTTGTTCTGTCTCACTGGTTTCCTGGGCTTTAGTTGAATTCTCTCCCTGTCGTTGCCTTGAAAACAAAGATGAGGGGAGAGCACTGGCACCTAACACTTTCTGCGGTGTGGTTAATATCATCACGTCCTGTTCCTCCACAAAGCAAGCCAGGCACATGTGGAGAGAGAAAGGAAGAGGAGTGGTGATAGGACACAGCCCCAGCATCTGATGTGCACAGCGCAGGGGCTGGAAATTCATCCATAACCAGGACGGGATTTGTGCGAGCTCCTGCCTTATTCCCAAACCCCAAGAGCAGGCTCTGGAGGCTCAAGGTATCTCCCTTTTGCAGAGGCACTGCAGCAATTGCGGATTCTTCCAGGAGGTGGCAGGAAGATTTTTTTTGCAGAGGAGAGGCGAGAAAGGTAGACAAGAGATAAAGATTTAAAGGAGGAAAGAATACGCCTGGCAAGCAGCAATCAGAAAACCCTCTTACTCTTCCCATGCTGAGGGTGATGTGACTTTCTGCACACATTGGCCTCTTCTATTCCGAATGCTTTCCGAAAGGGGGTATGAAGTAGCATGATCCCCACTTGGCAATGAGCAGATAAGACAAGAGGGCGAAGAGACGGGATCTTCCAACCTGCACACCGTTAGTTAAGTGTTATCAACAACACCCACGCACAAAAGCCTTAAATACTCCATCCTATCTGGGCAGTTTCTGGTCTCACACCGCTTAAAGGCAATACCTAGTTCTGCTGGGAATATTGTCGATGAGCAGCTCGTGTTTAGGTGGAAAGGGGACCTGTTGTGAGGCTAATCACCACGGTCACAGGAGCAGCAGAGAATTTCTGAGCAGATCTGGGTGCCCAAAATGCCTTTGCTCTTCCCAGCTCCACCTGTGGGTCTTGTAAAGGAGGCTGTGCTCTGCATACCTCACGGACATCCCAAGGGCACAAGAAAATCCTGCCCTGCCAAGGTGTGCGTCAGTGCTCTGAGCTGTGAGGGACCAAAACACGTCAGTGATACTGTTTTCATTGCTCCTGTAGCAACATCAGGCATCGCTGAGAAGGATTGGTGTGGATATGCAAAACCAAAGCGTTACTTGGGGGCTCGTCCCCTCTAAGCACATAACCCGTGCTGAGGGCTGTAGGGTGTCCTCTGAACTCACCCTCTTGAGACAACCTGGCATTACAGCAGCAGGGATATTTTCTCAGGAAAAGAGCCCTCTGTTCAGGAATTGATTTTTGGCACACTTTAGTGGGACATTATTGAAACCATTTGTAAAATTGCTGTGCTCTATTCATATCGTAGCACGCAGGAATTGGAGCAGCAGTGTGGAAATGAAACATTTCAATCTCAGTTAATATGGATTGTTTCAGTCTTATTAAAACACTTCCAGAAGGTCAAAGGAAAATACTGTCGGAATATTTTTCTTGGTGAAGAAAAATGCAGACTTGCCTTTGAAATTCTGATTTGGGCGACCCTGACTCTGACATCTGTATTTACAAGGATAAAGTAATTCCAAATTTGGAGACGTTCTAATCATGCTTCCTACCCTGGGAGCAAGGGATGTAAGCTGCCTATGGCAGTAAACCAGAGAGTCTGCTCTTGGGATTCCTGCATGGCTGGGGTTGCAGTCCTCAGCCACAGCTTCCGAATGGAAAGTGGATGGCTGAGAAGAAGCCAGAAGGACCATCCTGTAAATAGACTCAAAGCTTTGTTACACTTAACAGGAGAAAGATTAGAGCAATGTTTGTCTCACCTAGCGTCAGCCCAACTAGCAGCCGGTGCATGTCCGGGGATGTCTCGGCGCCTGTGATATAGCACAGGTACCCCTGGTAGCACTGCATCAAACAGCTGGGATGACCAGTTTGGGATAAGTGACTGGCTTTCAGCCAGTTACCTGTAAGCGAGATTGTTTCCCTCAACAAGAGACAAGCTGTACATGCTCCAAAAACCTCCCGGTGAAGAACCATCCTGCAGGGTAGTTTCAGTAGTCCTAATCTGGAGGTGCTTGGAATAGAAATACCCTGCACACGCAGCACCTTCAGAATCCCAGTAAACCAACAGGAAATAGTTTTTTGTGGGTGTGCATGAGGCCCCAGTGGTGGTTCTCCATCCCCTTGAAGCTCCTTTAGGTGGGTTTTCACTGGGCCTGGTGACCACTCTGTAAATTATTTGGATTGAGGTTGGGTCTTTGGTGAGCACTGACTGAGACACTGAGCCCCAAATCCTATTTGTACTCACGAATGCACACATACTTAGGCAAAGCCTGGGGTCTGTCAGCAGACCGAAGGGTGTGTAGGCTGATTTCAGAGTAGGTGGGTGGCGATGCGAGCGGTGGGTCTGACCAGGGTTGCGTCCTGGGACCCTGCCTTAGGCAGCTCTCAAAGCAGGCGTGGTGTGCACACCCAGCGTGCTCTGCAGGGACCCCTTCAGAGAGCAAAGCATCTGCTCTAAGTGTTGGTATATCAAAAGGCTTTAAAACCTGGGGGTGGACTCAGATTCTACTTCTGTTATCACTTTCAAGGAAAATAGCCTGAATTCAATCAAGGAGAGGTGGAAAATCTCTACGAAGCGCTTGTCTTGGGATAAGGTAATTGCATTCTGTGCTCATCTCTCAGGGCAGATGTGTACCTTAACTCCTGGATTTCCTCGGCACTTGCTTTTCAGAGGTCTCAAGCTCCTGAAAAGGTACCAGCTGCTGAGACAATACATACTCCTGTCTTAAAGACTTTGGGGGAAAGCATATCTACGTTTGGGGCCAGGAAAGGGATGGAGGGAATTGAGGGAAAAAAGGAAGACACGCCAGTCCAAGCAGCTTTCTTGAACTGTGCCACACTGCTGGGCTGTGGCTGTTCAGACCCCAATTCACATCCCTCCCATCTTATTCCTGAGACTGGAGGCATGTGTGAATGGTCTCCACCGGACTCCATCTGAAGTGTGGGCCTTAGGACAAGGGCCATTGCTTTTCTGTGACCCTGACAGGCAAACTTTCCATCGCAGATAACTTTGGTTTGTGTCTCCTGTCTCCCAATTTAGAATAACTGCCAGGGCCAAATGCTGACCTTTCTTTTTTCTTTTTTTTTCTCTCTTTTTTTATTTTTTTTCCCAACCTCCTTGCAGTAAGCTCATTGCTTTTACTGGAAACATAAGAGTATTTTCTCCACTTTATCTTCCTTCCTTCGTTAATCCCCTTGTTGTCTTCTACCCTCATCCGTAATATAGAGGAATGAAAAAACATCTCTTTCAATTATTTAGCATATTATTAGCATTAGGTTTCTAAGTTTTCTTTTGCAGAAGCCACCAGAATCTCCTTCAAAAAGAACAGCATCTATCTGTTAGCCAGGCTTTGTGTTTCTAGATCATTAATGAACATGGGTTTATGAAATTCTGGCAGTTTGTCATCTCTTCAACACTGAGCAGAGAGCGAGAAACAGAAAACCCTTCTGCTCTCATCTGCTCTGAAAGTGCTTAATACCTTCTCTTCATAGTTTCTCTGCAGTTCATGTCAAGAAAATACTCCTGCGAGGTCAGGTCTGCTGGGGAGGCCAAATGAAATGTTGGACCTCAGCGGAATTATGGGATCATCTGGACAGGCAATATTGGCCTTGGGAAAGAGCTTTCCTCTGTGAATTCATAGCACTGGCTGCGGCCAGCTTGTTTTTAAAGAAATAAAACAAAGTCTTTGAAGGGTCTTATCTATAACTAACACTCAGTGGCTTAAGCCTGAGAGACCCTGGGCTACTTTATCTGGTTTCTTTTCTTTCTCCTGCCCAGTTTCTGAGGCTGTCTAACCTTGTTGTACCGGCATCCCTTCCCTAGGAGCTGGGAGAAATGGCAAGCAGAAAACCTTCCTGCCCGCAGAGAACCACAGTATCCCACTGAAGGATGTCACAGGGGCTATGAGCAGGACTGGCAGCAACAGATAACCACTTTCCCCTCTCCTGGACTCTGTGCACTTATCTGTAACCACAGAGTTAGTGTTTGTCACCAGAGGACCTGAGCTTGCATATAAAATCTATCTTTTTCCCCTGGATTCCTGCTTTAGTCTCCCAGATTAAAAACACCCTGGGCTATCTGGTAAATAAGGAGAAAGCTGACATAGAAACCCAAGTCACAAAAGGCTTGCATGGGTTGCCTGATTCTCTCACCTTGATCTGTGATGGCTGAGAACAGCTGAAATGGGATTTCACCCAGGAAAAAAAAGAAAGCCCTACATTTGCTCAGAAACTCCCGACTTGCCCAGTGTTGAGGAGTCATTCAAGCCTGAGTACGAACATGTGGGGAGCAATGAGACAGCTCTGTGCTCCAGGCAGTCTTTTGGGGGGCTGCAAATGCTTGGTTTGGGTTTTTTTTCCTTTCATCAGAAAAGCTGTCTAGATGGGAACATCCTGATTTACACATTCTGGGATGAGCTGTGCCTGCCTGAGCTAAGCATGGAAGCCGTGACGTGCCAGCCAGCATCCCATGGAATGTTCTGCTCAGGGCTTGATTGTGAAGGAATAAAGTAGTGACTTACGGTCCTCATCCACATGTGATGATGCCATTAAATTGATATTGGCTGCATGTTCTCAAGACAGCCCTTCACTTAAACAATGTTCCTCACCCCAAGCGTGGAGTCCATTTGCCTTTCCCCTTGTACTTTATTCACCTTCCCCTTGACCTTACATTCCACTTGCACACCAAATGGCCCTGCCAGCCCGAGACAAGCCTCTCTCCCCAGGTTTCTCCAAGGAGGGGCAATGAAGCTGGTTAAGGAGCTGGAACACAAGTCTGGATGTATTTAAAAGATGGGGAGATGAGGTGCTTAGAGATATGGTTTAGCATAGAACAGGAATGGTTGGACTCGATGATCTCAAAGGTCTTTTCCAACCTTGTGCTTCTGTGAGGAGCAGCGGAGGGAACTGGGACTGTTTAGTCTGGAGGAGGCTCAGGGGAACAGTTGGGCATTGGAAGGGGTTGCCCAGGGAGGTGGTGGAGTCCCTGTCCCTCCGGGTGTGCAAGGAAAGGTAGGATGAGGTACACGGTTTAGTGAGTAATACAGGCGGGAGGGGAACGGTTGCGGTCGATGACCTTGGAAGCCTTTTCCAACCTTTAATGACCCTGTGATTCTGTGGCAGGCTGCAAAACAGCCTGATTGGCCTGACCCACCCACCTCCACGCATCCCCCGGGGCCAGCTGGGGCATTTAGGAGGTGAGGGGGGCGGGGAAGGACGAAGTGGAGCTGGGTTGGGCAAGCGCGGGGCCGGACGGGGTCAGTTCGGACTGGCCAGGTGCTGGGCGAGGAGCTGCGGCTCAGGTGGAGATGGCGGGGTTGGCGGGGAGGGAGGGCTCTGCTCCGCTGTGGGGAGGCCGCTTGTGGCCCCCCGAGCGGCCCTTGGAGTTAGCGTTGCGGTGAGCGAGGCAGCGCGGACGCCTGTGCCAGGTTTCTTTCCGGCTCCTGAGGTAAAACTAGTCCCCAAGCTGGGGCGTTGCTTTGCTGGGGGTTGTGGTTCCGCTGGTTACCAGCAGGCACGGTGCCTGCGGGAAGGGAAGGCACTGCCGTACCCGCCGGGCTGCCTCGCCGTGCTCCGTTCGCAGCGCTGGCGTTGGGGTCCCTCCCAACCCGCTCGTTCCCCGTGGATCGTTAGAGCCGGCCTGGCACCTCGGTGCTGTGGCCCGAGAACCGCGCTGGCGGCGATGGTCGAGCTGGCTCGGTTTCCCTTGGACACCCCTTTTACAGGGCTACTCGGGAACAGGACCAGGCATGGCGCAGTAGGACGTGAGGGTGATGGTTTTAACCTAGAAAAGGGGGAATCTAGGTTGGGTATTAGGAAAAAGCTCTTCACTCTGAGGGTGGTGGACCCCTGGCCCAGGTTGCCTAGAGAAGTGGTGGAGGTCCCACCCCGGGAGACATCCAAGGTCAGGCTTGATGGGCTCTGAGCGCCCTGCTCTATCGAAGATGTCCCTGCTCACTACAGGGGTTGCACTAGATGGCCTTTGAAGGTCCCTTCCAACTCAAGGTAGTCTGTGACTCTATAATCTCAGGCTGGAGCAGCCCCCGAATGATGCATGCCCCTTCTCCTTGGAACAAGCATGGGAAGGGCTTTGGGCTGGTTTCTCTGAGCATCAGCCTTTCTGGGGTGTGTGTGTGTGTGGGGGTGCTTTATAAAACGTGGAAATGGCTAAAACAAAGCCGCCTCTGTGAAGAAACTTGCATTTATTTAGGAGTAGGCTTTGGTTGGGGTTTTTTTTTCTCCTTTCCTCTGATTAATTGTGTGGGTGGGTATGTATGCTGGGAAAGGCAATAATGTTTACTGGAATCGTACTATAAATGGTTGCTAACTTCTAATTCGCTGTGTGATAAATATCATAATAGATGCTACAATATGTTAACATTCAAAGCATGAGCTTCTCTTTCATACGGATTTATTTTCACACACACGAGGAGCGTGGAAGGTTTGGAGGCACCTTCTTTCAAAGATTAGGAGATGTTTGTGCCTCCTGTATTAGGAAGAGGATAAGACATCTTTTAAAAGGAGCCGGATATCACTGGGCTTTTGTATGCAGGAATAAATTATTTAAAATGTAAAATGCTTTTTTTTTTTTTTTCCCTCCCCAAATTTGCAGAGCTTGGCTGAACAACGTGTATGTATATTAAATTTGTGGAGCTAGTCAACAAACCTGAGTGCTTCTGACTTCAGAGCAGATAACAGGAGACCTGTGTTAAATGGTGGAACCAGGTTATCGTGGCAGAACAAGGCAGAGAATCCTTCTGCTTAAGCTAACTTACAGAAAACCCCGTGCCTTTAGCCATATGTGAGGTGAGAGGACTGAATCAAATCGTGCAGGAAGGAGGGACTGCAGCAGTATTGTATCTGCCTTTGTCAAACAACTAATTTCAGGCACAGATTTTAAAAGCTCCTTTGCAGTATATTTTTATGCATAGACTCTCAGGTTCAGACCCTCAAATTTTATTTGGGTGATGGATTTCTATCAAAAATCAGTAGGCGTTTAGCACCAAAGTAATGGTGAAATATGAATCCAGCACTTGAGGGCTCCTTTTATTTTGTGTGTAGAGCCAGGGGTTCTGATCCCCCTTATTAACTCTTGTAGGGGCTTTCTGATTCATAAATATTTTTGGAGTAATAACTTGGGATAGATTTCATTCCCTCTTAAATTACAGATTGATGTACAGAGGGAGTCCTGGGGGATTTTTATAGGCATTTAAAGTTACTGTTTGTCACGTTAATTAGCAAATAGCCTTTGTTACCACATCTATTTCATTTTGACACAGTAGCCCTTTCTTCAGGGCCAGGGAGATGTCTTGCAGTCTTATTTTCTCAGGTTAGAGGAGGATTGGAGGAATAGCTTGCCTGGTTTTCCAGGTATTTTGTTTTCAGCTTGCACAGATGTGAGGTTTGTGGCTCTGTGTGTCTGCAGGCTCTTCCTAGAGTGGTGGGGTGTATTTTGGTGGAGGTGCTTTTGACTTTATTTTTTTTAAAGGCAGTAGTGTTTCTTTGTGACTGGGCTCAATTTTCTGTTGAGGGGACTGCTGATTTTAGTAGTAAAATGGGATTAGGCAAGGTTTCACAAGGAAAGTAGCTGTTTTCCATATTCTGGCATTGTGCCTTAATAGAATGTGAACGTCTAGAGTCCTTTGAGATTAAGTTCTCTTTTTTTAAATTAGATGCTTAACGTTACCTCTGGCTTTGGGAGGATTGCCATATAGCCAATCTGTGCTCGAGTATTAATTGCACATCCCTTCTCAGATTCAAATCACCTAGTTTGCACAAACCTAGATGTTATCCTGATGTTCCTTGCTGGGGGGGAGAAAAAAATAGCCTCTCACGTAAGCTCTTGAGTCTGTTAAGACTATTCCCATGGCGAGGGTTTGGGCTTCATTCCCGTGTTATATCAGAATGAAGCCAATACCCCTTCCAGACATGTGATCCCTGCTATCTCCTCGTTCTCCTCAACGCCTTTTGTTACCAATTTATAAATACCGTATTTACTTGAATTTCTCTCAGCTCAGAGGCTCGGGTAGAGCTGGCCAAGCATTTGATGTCATTCAGCATCGGAAGATGGCACATGCCGTGGGACCAGCGGGATCCTGGCTACTTGGCAACCTTTACAAGCCCCCCCCCCCTTACTTATTTTAGATGACACCTTGTTAGCCCCGTACATCCCACCCGCTTGACCCAGAAGAAAGCTGTCTCCAGAGGTTAGACTGCAGGTGGCAGCAACAATCTTTCCCTGCGGCAGCTGGAAATGCTGCAGCAGCCTTCATTGATTCCTGCGCATAATTCAGCTCCTTACAAAACCAGCTCAGTGGTAAAACAGAAACTGTAAGCAGAGAGTGCAAAGATTGTCATCTAACAAGGGAGATGTGGGGACACTCTTCATTTTCCCATTTTCCCCTCCTTTTTTTTTTTTCCCCCCTTTCCTCCTCCTTAAGAGGAATTCAGAAGCTTGGAGGAAGGGGAAAACCAAAGTCTATCTGCAATGCACAGTACCAAACATACACAAGAAATCACATTTATGTGCAGCGATTGCTTAGTCTGGCTGGGTTTGTCTGACTCCTCTATTGAGCAGCTTCAGGCTTCTTGTGCTTTTGGGCGTGTATTTTTCTTTCTTCCCCCCCTCCCCCTTTCTTTCTCCTCCTGTTCCTTCTGTGCTTTGCTGTGATAGCAGGGAGCTGTTATTTCACGATACCAGTAACCAAAGGCAGCGAGTCATTTCTGAGCAGCTTTATTATTATTCCAGGTGGAGCCCCAGACCTCAGAGCTCTGGGGATTTGAGTGCTCGGTACGTGAACTTTCTGGCTGGCAGAGGTATCGCGTCCCCCAGCTCCTGGCACTGGCTGTTGTACCTGTCCATACACTACGTGGGTTGGTTGACACCAGTAGCCTACCTGCAAGTGCCACTGTGATCATTTCAGTTTGGCCTTTGTGCGCAGCTTGCTGCAGCTCTGGGTTTGTTTGGGGGTGTCATCACCCCCCACGCTTCTTGGGGGAGGCCTTATCTAGGGTTGTGTTGAGGTTTGGAAGCTGGATGGAGCTACCTGCTGCAGGTGTTGTCTGGTAGTGGGGCTGATACTCATAGGCTGTTCCTGCCTTGAGTAGAGAATCAGAGAATCATAGGGGTTGGAAAGGACCTCGAGAGCTCATCGGGTCCAACCCCCTGACAAAGCAGCTCCCCAGCTCATACTGCACAGGTCAGTGTCCAGACTGGGCTGGAATATCTCCAGAGATGGAGACTCCACACTCCCCTGAGCAGCATATCCCAGGGCTCCCTCACCCTCACTGGGGAAAAGTTCTTCCCCATGTTGGTGTGGAACTTCCTATGTTCTAACTTGCAGCCATTGTCCCTTGTATGTCTTCACAGAGCACTGAAAAGGGGCTGGCCATTTCCCCCTGCATCCCATACTTCAGATATTGATAAACATTAGTAAGGTCCCCCCTGAGTCTTTTCTCCAGGCTGAACAGTGTTGCAGAAATGTTGCTAGCTAGGGCCTGGCGGTCGGAAGATCACGTGATATGCGGGTAGGTAAGGCCCCTCCCCTATAGCCGGTAGCAAGCAGGCGGAAGTGACGTCCCAAACCTCAGCTATATAAGGCTGTGTTACCTGCTAATAAACGCCATTTTGCCATCCATCATGTTGATGTCTGTGTGCAAGTGGTCCGCGCAACCTGGGTTTGGTTGATGTGCCGTTCCTGAAACAGGCCGCCGTGCAGTTGCGAAAGGCAACATAATGGTGCCGCAAACCCGGGAATAAAACCCGGGAACGGGTTTTCGCCTGGATTCGGGTGAACGGCGGCCGGAGCGGCTGGACCAGCCCGGCGGGGAGGACGCTCCCGGACCTGCAAGGAGGATGGAAGCCCTTGCGAAGGTCGTATTTAAGTTATATAAGTGGTGGGGCGGGTCTGCTGAGGAGACCAGGGGTGCCCCGGAGATGTATGGCATGGACCACCGCCGTAGGCGGGAAGGGTCGGCTGTGGAAGCCAGAGATGCCGGGAAAAAATACGGCATGGACCCCCGCTGCGGGCGGGATGAGTCGGCTGTGGAAGCCAGAGATGCCGGGAAAATAAATGGCATGGACCACTACCGCTGGCGGAACGGGTCGGCCGAGGAGGCCAGAGATGCCGGGAAAATAAATGGCATGGACCAGTACCGCTGGCGGAACGGGTCGGCCGAGGAGGCCAGAGATGCCGTAGAGAAATTCGAGTTGGAGGACACGTGGCATGGAACACCGCCGCGTGCGCCCCAAGATGGCGCCGAGGGGCAAGGGGAAGGGCGGAGCGAGGATGCCTTCGGCGGGAACAGGGAGAAAGCGCACAGAGAGGAATGGGAGGGGAGTGCAAGTGAGGGGCGGAGAGCCCATCAGAGCGGCTATTTGAATAGGGCAAACGCACCCCCCGCCCGGAGCAAAAGGCGGGGTGAGGCAAGAGGGAGGGGACGGCCAGCCCGCAAGGGAAGTGGGCAGGGCCGGAGTCCAACAAAAACTTTCCGGGGCCGGAGAACCGGTCAGTCGAGTTCTGACTCCGGAGCAGATACTAGCCGGGGTCAGAGCAGTAGCCGGGATCAGAGTGGACGGCCTGCCCGCAAGGGAAGTGGGCAGGGCCGGAGTCAGAGAACCAGTCAGTCAATTTCCAACTGCGGATCAGACACCAGCGGGGACGAGAGGCTCGCAACCCATCACAGAGCCGAAAGCCGCTGTAAAGAGAGACCGCAAGGGGGAAAAACTCCTCTCACGGGTTGGAGGCTTGTTATAAAACAAACTTGTAGGTTCGTTTTTGATGGGGGAGGGATGACAAGAACGGGAGGACAGCTGTGATTGTCCTTGAGCCCTCCAGAAATCATGGTCCCCCTGTATGATGCTTTTGGAAAACAAACGTACAACTGACTGCCTTTAATCCTCTAACTTTGACTGAGCCCAAGGCACCCTGTGACGCAGTTGAAAAAGCTAACCAAGACCAGCAAGATCTGCCTGTGTCACTAGAGATGCCATGGATCCGGAAGAAGTCAAGAACCAGGATGGGATCCTGACCACAGCAATGGAAGTCAAGGGTTCCAAGTGCAGCCACGGTGGACTACGAGTTTTGCTGCAGGACATTCTGAATAGTTTAAAATATGTGTATGTTTGTGGTAAATAAAAATGAGAGAAATAGGGATTTCTGCACAGCCTAAGGTCGCAGGCTGCAATTGGTGCCTACACAGAAATGTGAGGCTGAAGTTACCTGCACCTCTGACACTCCTGATTGGCGAAAAGCAGGGGGAATTTGGGCAATGGGTTTCAGGAGTGGGAAATTTCAGGATGGATATTGTCAGTGGTCAAATTTGGATTATTGGATTTGGCAATTCGGTACATCTACTGCCATGCTTGTTGAGCTTTCAGCAAAGGGCCCTTGCTGAAACCTCCAAAAGCAGCTTTTGTGCAGATACTAAAAAAGAAAAAATGTCAAGGGGGACAGCCGGCCTGCCGGCAACCAGGCTCTCCTCGCAAAGACACAGGCCCTGACAGTATCCTTGAAATTCCCATGAAACAGAAAAATTAGAAGTACTTGTTAATCCTTGAAGGCAGGTGGACAGACCGCCTCAAACCAGGAAGTAAGTGAACGTGTCACAGCAGGCGTGCAGAAAACATTTTTAGATTGCCACATTTTGTTGTATGGCGTTTCGTTTATGGGACAACTTTCAGTGTTAGTTAAATAAGGACTAAGGTTTTTGTTCAACTTTCTTTAACAAAAGTTATGAGTTTCTGTTTACAGGACTGGACCGTCGGACACCCCCATAACCTGTACACCCCAGTGACAAGTGTCCCGTCCAAGCCTGGGAGTCCCGCACTGGCAGAATCCAGATGACGGCAAAATAGCCTCCGCGGGGATGGAGGCTGCAACGCCTTTGTGTGATCCTGCTGGGACCCCATATACCTATTCAATGTTACCCACAGTACTGGTTCACTGTGCACTCAAGTTTAATGTTATCCCTAAGCTACCTCAGGTTACACCCCATTGTTATTATTGTAATTTGGTTAGGCATAGGGAGGGGGGATATGTTGCAGAAATGTTGCTAGCTAGGGCCTGGCGGTCGGAAGATCACGTGATATGCGGGTAGGTAAGGCCCCTCCCCTATAGCCGGTAGCAAGCAGGCGGAAGTGACGTCCCAAACCTCAGCTATATAAGGCTGTGTTACCTGCTAATAAACGCCATTTTGCCATCCATCATGTTGATGTCTGTGTGCAAGTGGTCCGCGCAACCTGGGTTTGGTTGATGTGCCGTTCCTGAAACAGGCCGCCGTGCAGTTGCGAAAGGCAACAGAACAGTCACAGTTCACTCAGCCTTTCCTCATAGGGGAGATGCTCCAGGCCCTTCATCACCTTTGTAGCCTCCTCTGGACTCTCTCCAGGAGATCCCTGTGCCACCACCAAATGGGAAGATTTCCTAGCAGTTCATAGCTGGGTTCTCCACTTCTGAACTGCCCTTGGAGATATTTAGTGTATTTTATTTGGTTTTGCATAAAACAAAGATTTGCTAATGCCGATGCTAAAGGAGCTGTGACTCCTGAGTGATTTGACCAGATTGCTTTACAACAAACCCCTGGGGAGAAAAATACAAGTATTTTCTGCTGACATTTTCTAACTCTTTCCCTTTGCTTCTCTTCTGTTGAGCTGACTTTTCATTTCAGACCTTTCTTTAACTTTATTTTTGAGAAGTTCAGAAGCCTTCTAAAAAGACTTTTTCAATTTTGTTGAAGCAGATATTGTAGTTGAGCCAGAATAGGTTTCCCTTTGCTCCCTTCTTCTCACCCCCAACTCTCACAATGTGCAAATCAATCAAAGGGGAAAAAAAAACCCTTATTGTTTGTCTGGACTTCTCCTGTAGCAGCTCTTGGGTAGGGCAAAGCGATTGGATTTGTGACCTCTTGGTTCAGAATGCCTGGTCGGCAACACTCCTTCTTCCTCCCCCTCCTCTTGCTGAGTGGAACAGTGAAATCCTGAACTTGTCATGGAAGCACAAGGTTGGACAAGACCTTTAAAATCAATGAGTCCAACCGTTCCTGTCCTATGCTAAACCATATCCCTGAGCACCTCATCTTCCTGTCTGTTAAACACACCCAGGGGTGGGGACTCAGCCCCCTCCCTGGGCAGCTTGTGCCAGGCCCTGACAACTCTTTCAGGGAAGAACTTTTCCTTCATATCTGATTTGATCATGCCCTGGTGCAGCTTGAGGCCATTTCCCCTTGTCCCAGTTCCTGTCCCCTGGCTGGAGAAACCGTCGCCCACCTCTACACCCTTCTGTCAGGTCTGTGTAGGCAGTGAGAAGGTCTCCCTTCAGCATCCTCTTCTCCAGGCTGAACACCCCCAGCTCCCTCAGCTGCCCTGCTTATGATTTGCCCTCCAGCCCCTCCCCTAGCCTGGTTGCCCTTCTCTGGACACGCTCCAGAACCTCAATGTCCTTTTTATGGTGAGGAGCCCAGAAGTGGACCCAACACTTGAGGTGCAGCCTCACCAGTGCTGAGTACAGGGGCACAATCACCTCCCTGAACCTACTGTCCCTGGTTTGGCTGTGAATAGGTTTGGAAAGCTCTGTCTGTCTGCACTGAGAGGTGTCTGATATCTCCTGTACCAGCAGGAGCGGGTTAGCGGCTGGCGTGCAGGTGGAACTGCTGGAGCGGAATGATCAATATGCGTTAGCTCCAGGAATGGTGATTTGTGATGTGTTAAGGTATGCTGTCTTGTTTGAGCAGCCTGATAGCACAACACTTTAATTACTGTTTGTGCATCCTGAGACACTTCTCTTTCTCCTGCCACCCGTTGCAGCAGCGCTGAACACTCCTGTTGTAGACTATAACACAATGTCAACGAGGGCTTCCAGAAGCGGCTGGCTTTCCAAGGTATGAAAAACTCATTGTTGTGGATTAGTAGGAGCAGTTGGAGCTATTGAAATGTGTTGTTCAACAAGGTCTAGATCAGTTAGAAGGGTGTGTGATGTATTTTTGGGAGGGGAACAATTTGGGGACCTTATTAATGCTTATAAATATCTTAAGTATGGGATGCAGGGGGAAATGGCCAGCCCCTTTTCAGTGTCTGTGGGGACAGGACAAGGGGCAATGGCTGCAAGTTGGAGCATAGGAAGTTCCGCACCAACATGGGGAAGAACTTCTTCCCAGTGAGGGTGAGGGAGCCCTGGGACAGGCTGCCAAGGGGGGTGTGGAGTGTCCTTCTCTGGAGATATTCCAGCCCCATCTGGATGCCGACCTGTGCAATATGAGCTGGGGAGCTGCTTTGTCAGGGGGTTGGACCCGATGAGCTCTCAAGGTCCCTTCCAACCCCTGTGATTCTGTGAAATCTGTCTCTTTGCAAGATGGGAGAGGGGTGACTTATTCTGGACCGTTGATACTTCTCCAGCAAAGCCTTTTTCCCTGTGTCCTTCACCAGCTCTGAAGGATGGCCTGTTTCTTTACTGTCTTTGCCTTGTGGCTGTGTGAGTGACCTTGGTGGCTGTACCATAGCTGCTGTTTTAGTGGTGGGATGGACACCTGCTATGGGGGCAGTGTGGTGGGCCTGATCCTTTGCTGCAGCACCTGTTGCTGAGCTGGGCTGAGAGGCAGGTTCACAGGGCTTCAGGAGTGCAGTGTGGGCACCGGCTAACTCTAGAAAACAGATAAATTCATAAATAATAGATGTATTCATTCTGGTCCGATAGGCTCTCCAAATGGATATTGCAGTCAATTAAATGGAGAAGAAATAATTGAGTGAAGACACGGGATTATTTTTTCTTCATTAATCCTCAGCAGATGAACCTACTCAAAGAGTTTTGCTTGGCCTTTTTAGCTTAGGGTTGGGATTTGGGATTGTTATTATTTTTTAAATGGTTTTGTATTCCATAAAATCACAAGGACTGGGGAAGTCACGAGCCTGTCTTGTGGGGCATACAGGCAGACACTTGCAGTCTGAGTGCCAAAGGGATTGTGAGTAAACAGACAAATTGCTGGTGGCATAATTTCTTGGAAATAAACCTCGCAAATTAGACTTGTTAAAGCAACTGTTAAAATGGCTAATGCCATTGAATTGTCAAAATAGAGAGCTGCAAAGATCCTCGGTTAATTTACATATCACCAAAGCAAAAATAATGGGAAAATAACGAGCAGTTCTTGTCCCTGGCTCTCCCTATTCATTATTTGAAGTTAAGACATTTGTCAATAGGGAATGAGGTTGGCAAGATGCGCGTGTGGCACAATTACATTCGTCAGTCAGGACTTGGGGAGATGAGGAGGAATTTGAGAGGCACCCGTTAGCCAGGCAGCGCCAGGAACGCTCATTGTTGTGGATCAGTAGGAGCAATTGGGGCTACTGAAATGTTTTGTTCAGCAAGGTCTAGATCAGTTAGAAGGGCACTGGATGTGTTTTTGGAAGGGGAATGTTGAGATCTGTTTTGCGTGCAGGGTGAGTTGTGTCTTGCATGTGATGTTCAAGAGCGATGTAAGACATTAGGGTGGTGGCTGGTTTTGGTGCATGTTAGTGTTATCGATGTTGAGTGTCCTGTTTACTCCCTAAGCCCTTCACAAGCTCTGAGATCTGTTAGGGAGACCCTCCCCAAGTAACCAAGCACACGTGACCCAGGCTGTGGAATACATTGGGTTGGAGGACATAGAATCACAGACTCATGATGCATTAGGTAGGAAGGGACCATCTAGAGGTCATCTAGTCCTACCCCTGTAGTGTGCAGGGACACCTTCACTAGATCAGGTTGCTCAGAGCCCCATCTTGAATATTCAAGCCTGACCTTGAGTATCTCCAGGGGTGGGGCCTCCACTGCCTCTATGGGCAACCTGGGCCAGTGTCTCACCACTCTGATTGATGAACTATTTCTGAACGTATCATCTAAACCTGCCCTGCTGTAGCTTAAACCATCACCCCGTATCCTGTCACTCCCTGTCCTTACGAAGGGCCCTCCCCAGCTTTCTTGTAGGCCCTTCGGGGACTGGAAGGGGCTCTGAAGTCTTCTCCAGGCTGGACCAGCCCAGCTCTCCTAGCCTGGCTTTGTATGAGAGGTGGTCCAGCCTTCGGATCATCCTTGTGGCCTCCTCTGGACCTGCTCCAAGAGGTCCACGTCCTTCTAGTGCTGAGGGCTCCGGAGCTGGATGCAGCACTGCAGGGGGATCTCATCAGAGCAGAGGGGGAGAATCATCTCACATCTTTCCTTGTAGAAGCCATGGAAAGAATTCAGTTTGGGATGAAAATTTGGAGACCGTACTTCACCCTCTCCCATCTTTGTGTATGACCCCAAAAGAAAATAATTGGTATTGGAATAAAGACTGCTGAAATTTGGGCTGTCTGTGGCTGCAGGCTGTCTGTGAACTGAAGGTGTAACGGCCCTGCAGGCAGGAGAGGTTTCTGCTGTGCCTTGGTTTCCTCCAGGAATGGTTCATCTGACCTTTAAACCTACCTACCACTGCCTCAGTGGTGATTACTGCTGGAGCCAGTGAGGCAATTCACAGGGCTGAGCATGGTTTGACTAGCACGATTCCCAGCTCTGCAATGAGGTTTGACAGATGCTATCAGTGTATCTCCCCATAAATAAATATGTAATCGGGCTGCGTGCTCCACTCTCCCATCCCGAGGAGGAGATGCTGACACTCCTGTCCTTTTATCTCGCGCATCCCTCGGCAGCTGTGAAAAAGCCTCTGACCTCGGATGCTCATTTTTCTCATTTCATTTCAGCAGGAGTTGGTGCCTGTGGAGTTCTGTTACTCTGTGTTATGAAGGAGGAGGGAAGCAGCAGGCGTTTTGTTTAAATTCTTAATTGCAGGCACAGCGGGATTATGGAAATGTCAAGAGGGAAGTGACAGGGAAGACCTGACGAACACGTGGGGGTTGGTTGAGTCACTGCTTTCTTCTTTTCCATCAGGGTGGTGGGTGGGTTACGAGTCAAACGGATCTCATGGGCTCCCTGGCCCATGTGCTGGACCGGATGCCGTGGTATGAGCTTATTAATGTTTATGAACGTGTAAAGGGTGAAAGTCAGGAGGGTGGAGCCAGGCTTTGCTGGACTGATGATGGCCAGAGATAGGACAAGGGGCAATGGGTGCAAGCTGGAGCAGAAGAAGCTCCATGTGAATATAAGGAGAAACTCTTTCACTGTAAGGGTGACAGAGCCCTGGGACAGGCTGCCCAGTGAAGTTGTGGAGTCTTCTCTGGAGCCGTTCAAACCTCACCTGAATGCATTCCTGTGGGATTTAGTCTGGGTGATCCTGCTCTGGCAGGAGGTTGGACTAGATGAACTGTTGAGGTCCCTTCCAACTCCCAATGTTCTGTGATTCTGTATGAGGTTTGTTGTATTTAGCAGGCCCCTGATTAGCCAAACCGCACCCCCACCACCCCCCCAGGTGGGTTGTGCCAGAGCAGCAGGATGTGGTTCTTTGTGCGGGCATGTAGTGATGGAGCCGGTGTGAGATGCTGGCATTGCACTGCTTGTGTATGCTCAGTTCTGTACAGTTTGCATCTCCTCCTCTGCAATGCTAAGGGTGGCTTTTGGGGCTGGAGAAGCCGAGGAGAAGGCTGACTCCAAACATCTTGTCAGTAGTTGAAAAATCTCTGCCTCACTGCAGTTTGGAGGGCATTGCACTTCCATCCTCCAGACTGACTTTTCCACAAGGCTTCGTTCCTCGCTTTGGGAACCTGGAGCAGGGTGGCTTTGTGAGCACGCACTGAGATTGTGTGTGAGCTGCTGTTCTCCCTATACATTGGAAAAACATCCTGCAGCCCCTTAGCTCTCTGTGCTGCAGAGGAGGCAGACTTGCTGCTGTGGGCTTCTAGGTGCCGGAGCCTAACAAGTGGCACAGATGGGATTTGAGTTTGGAGCTGCTGTGGTAGTGGGAATTTCCAGAAGCCCTCAGGGCCCTGTTGCCCTCCCTGCTCCTGTGAAGGCTCGCCATGCTCAAAGGGTTTGCTCCAAAGCAGAGCCTGTGGCTTCACTTATCCTGCCTGCTATAAGCAGTACTCCCCAAAGCACATCCACCTGCTGGGCTTGATGTCCCAGTCGTTTTCCCAGTTGCTGCTCAGCATTGAGAGACAGGAGTGATAAGTCCCAACTCACACACAAAAGTTTCTCACCCTCTGCCAAAGAACTGGGGGGAGCCATGAATGTTTGTTGCCCAAAAAGCTCCCAGGGAGGTGCAGAGAAGACATTGTGTGAGGGTCATAATGGGTGGCTGGTACCAGGGGACAGAAAGCAGGTGAGAGAGGAGGATTCACAGAGGAATAAGGAGAAAAGAGGTTGCAGCTGGAGAGTATTAAACATTTTCCCAGTATTGAATTAGGCCCTCATGCTTTTGGGCTCTGACCTTGCTTATTTCCATGGCTGTTGGGGAGGGAGGTTGCTCCTGCCTTTTTGGGCTGTTTTGCTGCCTTGTAGCTTGCTAAGGAGGTGTTTTTCTTTGGTAGGACGTTAGAAAGATGCATGTGACATTTTGAGCTAAACCTTGCTGTTTCAGCAACCAGCAATGAAGGTGATACCAGGCAATCGTTCCACAAGCAGCAGAACTAATGAGCCACTGGATTTGTATCCTACTTTCCTGACCTCTGCCTCTCCCTTCATAACATTAGCTCTTCCCACGCAGCCACCGTGCTCTCTCCCCTTCCTCTGTGCCCTCTAACTGCTTGGCAGTCACTGCTCTGTACTCACTGTGGCGGGCTGGTCTGTGGCTGTACGTGCCCGTGCTGAGAAGCCCGCTTGCCATGCAGAGCAGGCCTTGGCTTGGTTCATGTCACAGCAGAGGCACTAATTTGGCTCTGTCTCTTCCTCATTCCCAGCACATTTTATTTTATTTTTTCCCCCCAGGATTTCTAGGTATTTAATTATCTCTGAGCCTTCTGTCAGTCTGGGGGAAAACTTTGGTACCTAGAAGTTGGAATCTGCTGGTCAGATGGACAAGCAGTTGTACAGACAGTGTGAAAGGGGTTTCTGCAGAACGAACTCCTTTCCTTGAAAGCCTGTGTGGTGTCCATCCTCCTTCTCACCTGCATGGAGAGTCAGATGCTGCCGTGCTGCTGGCTACTGTGGCTTAGACAGAAATAGCCAAGGCGTAACTGGGTACAGAGTGGTGTGAAGAGGGCTCGAGGGCAGTGGACAGCCTTGGGAGGAGAGATGAGATGTTTTGGGTGTTCTGAGTGGTGGCTTGGCATTGCTGTTTTGCTACCTTGTTGCTCCCTCTGTTTCTCAGAGAGAAATTCACTTTTATCATTTACTTTTTGGCAGGGCATGCCTTTGCTGTAGGGTTCAGATAAGCTGAAAGCAAGAGGTCCCATAAATTCATTGAGGGCTCAGGTGTGAGTGAGGGGTGAATAACCTACTCTTACGCTTCTGTCTGTGTCTAACCTTGTTCTTTCTTTTGCCTTCAGTTTGCAGCCCCTTGCATTGCTTTCTCAGCCCAGCTGATGTTCAGCTCTTCCGTCAGCAGTGAAGCAGCTTTGGCCTCATGACCCACCTGGCAGGTGCAGGTAAGTCAAATCCAGTTTGTAACCTGCTCCAGGATGTGAGGTTTGGCTGTGCCCTTGCCCTCTGAGAGCAGCTTACACCTGTCTGACAACCCAGGCTACATGCATTTCTGTTGTGTGGACTTGGCACAGTGCAACACCCAATCCTTGTGTCCATAGTGCTGAAGAAAACCTTAGCAGGACATGGGAGAAATAAGTAGGCTGGAGCAAGCTTGTTCAGGGCCCTGTGGTGCAGGCTTTGTGCTCAGTGATCCAGCACCAGCATTGGACTGGGTCTGGTACCACGTCTCACCTGCACCCTGCGAACTGAAATCGTAGGAGTGTTGCTGTTAGATCAGCTCTGCTGAGCGCGGCCAGGCTCGGTTGAGTACAGCAGGATTTGGACACTCGGTAATGTGTCTGTTACTGTGCATCTGAATGTGACCCAAACCCAAGCAGTGGGAAAGGAATGTTACAGAGACCGGGGCCTACATTGTGCCTGTGAATATACATTCAAAGTCAGCATCTTGAAAAGGCCCCCAAATTTATCGCGCTGCCGTTGTCATTTCCCATTCACCGACCTGACTGCATAAAGCAGCGCGGAGCTCTGCATAACTAGTTTGACTTTAAGAGTCAGTAAATGATAGATGTCTGTATCCTTGGATGAGGATAATCCAATTGTACAGTCTGGCTGGGTTTCAGCTCTTCGTGGAAAAAGGAGGGAAGGAGTGAAATATTTACTCTGGGCGCTTTTCACCAGCGGGGATGATGGAGCGTGGGAAAAGAAAAGCCTGTCCTGGTGGGCAAGGGTTGTGGGGGGAAGAGGAGTGGGGGAAAATCTAATCTGCTTTGTGGTAGAAAAGGGTATAAAGGGGCTTGGTGAGAAAAGAGCCATTCTCTTGATTTCTCAGAGGCGAAAAATGAAGGCGGTGTATTCAATGAGCATAACTCCGCAGTTGTCAGCGCGGTCAGGCCTGTTGATGCCAGCCAGGCAATCTGACCCAGAGCTTTGATTAAAAAAAGAGAAAAAATAAAAAATCAGGATGCCCAAATGCTCTAATAAAAAAGAGGTTTTGAAAAAAAACACCTTGTGCTTTGGTTAAAGAGCACCCAGCTCCAGAGTCATTTATAACAGCTGAAAGGATTAAATGTCATCAGGGAAACCAAAAAAGAAAATGAATCTGTAATTAAACGTTTAGCCCAGCCAAGACAGTATGGCATTGCCAGCCTGAATAATGTATAGGGGAAACAGCCCAAGATCTCTGCGTACTTCCTCTTTTTTTTTTCCTTTTTTTTTTTCATTAACTGAATCTATATTAATGCAAAACAAGATAGCTGGGTGCTTTTCACCACGCTCTGGATTTGTTAGCATTTTGATGATACCGGAACTCAAAAGCTTCAGTAGAGATCAGTGCCAGCTTGTGCTCAGAGTTATGCAAACATAGAGAAGATCTGATACCTGCCAGAAAGAACAAACACAAGAGTGAGTGAAAACAAACAATGCAACACCTACCAACCCCTGACCGTGGTGGAACGGTGTCTGGGAACCCCTGACCAGAGCATTCTCCCACCAGCCTTGTCAATGCAAATCTCTGCAGATTGCTTAAGAGTTGGGAACATGCTTGAGATGTATTTTCTAATTAATGTTATGAACTAAATACAATGCAAAGGTAGCGGTTGGCTGTGTAACAATGAACTCAATACATGACGTTCTTTTACCTTGGGCACATCAAAGGATGTAAGAAATGGATGATCAAATTCAGCTTATAATGCATAGCAATCAAAATGGTGCAAAAAGGTCATTTAACTTAAGTTGATTGTATGTTATAATTCTGGGAAGACTTTTTGTTCAAATACGGAGCCTTAGTGTCAGTGATTTTAAGTCTAATCAAGCTTACCAATTAGTAGAGACATTTTCGGTGACAATTGTCAATTAACCTCAAGGTTAGAAATTCAGGATAACCCGAACCATTGCTTAAGCTCATGTCAGAGTCAAAATTATACTCCAGACTGTTAAAATAAACCTTCATCAAGTTTTACGTGTGTGCAGATAGCCAGGTGACCTGCTGCAAACCCCCAGTGTACCTGCTACATCTTTTTGAAAACTATTTTCCAATTTTTTCTAGTTTTCTGCAGCTAGATAGTGTTATTAACCTTCGGAGCTTTCTGTCCTACTTACACTAATCAAGGCAGCGGTGACTGATTTTGTTAGCTCATTGATTCTTCTGGCTCCACATGGGTTATTGTTTCTGCCTCTCCCCCCAAGCTGTCATTGTGGTACCAGACCTTGCAGGTGGGTTAAACTTCTAACTGGAGGTTTTCCCTCCGGCTTCTGTTCTAGTTAGAAAGCATGTGCTTGGCTTTTACAACTAGAAACTACCAGCACCTTGTAGTTGGGCAGGGATATCTGTTCTCTTCCCTTAGCATCACAGGATCATAGGGGTTGGAAGGGACCTCAAGAGCTCCTCCGGTCCAACCCCCTGCCAAAGCATCTCCCCAGCTCATATTGCACAGATAGGCATCCAGACGAGTCTTGAATATCTCCAGAGAAGGAGTCTCCACCACTTCCCTGGGCAGCCTATTCTAGTGTCCCTTCCAACCCCTAGATCTCTCTGATTCTGTGATGTGCCCTGATGTGTCAGCCTCTGCTGTTGTTTGCCTGCTGATGGCCAAGAGAAGTTATTTTTGTTCTGGTGAGCCTGTCATTAGTTTCAGTGAAATCAGCTAATGAAATTATGCCCAGGCTGAATGTGAAGCTCTGACTATCACTGCTCTAAAGTAGTGTTTTACCAAACAGTGTCTGCTTGGAAGCGTGCAGTAATCAGAAGCTGCTTGACATGATTCTGTGAACAGAAAGAGAACTCCATAACTGCATAGCCTGACTTAGGGGCTGTTCATAATGTATTTAGCTATGGGCCTTAGCAAAAGAGCCTGAAGCAAAAGACTGTGGGAGGTGATGTATCCTGAAGAGATGCTGTCCTTTAATACGAAGGCCTGCCTTCCTGAGCACTGTCCTGCTCAGGCTGCTGTCAGGCTCTCTGGGTGTCTGCTCTACCTTGTTAAAGGTGATGTTGTATTAAATGAGGGTCGAGTAAATCTTGGATTACTTCAGAAAATGGCCCCTGCATTCCCAGGAAGGGCAAATCCTTGATGTAGGACTCGGATATAATCAACTCTGTATTCAAGAAAAGATAGCCTTCCCTTCCAGAACAGGCGATAGTCCCTCTCTGCTCTGCCCTCCTGAGGCCCCAGCTGGAGTCCTGTGTCCAGATCTGGGGCCCACAATACAAAAAAAGAGGTAGAACTGTTGGAGAGGGTCCAGAGGAGGCCACAAAGGTGATTTGAGGGCTGGAGCACTTCCCCTATGAAGAGAGGCTGAGGGAGCCTGGCTTGTTCAGTCTGGAGAAGAGAAGGGTGTGGGGGGACCTCATTGCAGCCTTCCAGTACCTGAAGGGAGCAGAGAAACAGGAGGGGAATCAGCTTTCTAAAAGGGTAGATAATGGCAGGAGAAGGGTGATGGATTAAAGCTAAAGGAGGGAAGGTTAAAATTAGATATTAGGGGGAAGTTTTTTTTACGGAGAGAGTGGTGAGGGGCTGGAACAGGCTGCCCAGAGAGGTGGTGGGTGCCCCGTCCCTGGGGGTGTTCAAGGCCAGGTTGGATAGGGCCCTGGGCAACCTTGTGTAGATCCAGGCCTGAGGTTGGTGTCCCTGCCTGTGGCAGGGGGTTGGAGCACTGTGACCCTTGGGGTCCCTTCCAACCCATGCCATTCAACGATTCTGAGAACCATTTGGATGTGGTCTGTGTGGAAGCCTCTGCCAGAGCACTGTCTGACTGCTGAGGGTCAGGTGTACGGCGAGAGTCCAGCAGCATTTGTCTTAACATGGTCATGGAGACTTCATGCGTCCTGGCTGCAGCTGAGAGCTCGCCACGCGTGTTGGTGATGGTGTGCAGGTGCTTGTAGGAAGGGAGAGTGTCTGTAGGCCCAGCGCCTATGGTGAAGGCACACGGGCAGCATCATTAAGATGTTGCACTTTATTTTAGTGACCCCTGGGTTACAAGGAGAATTTTAATAGGTTTTGGGTTACATCTCAAGAATCCTGCAACATTTTCAGGTTAATAACGCTGACATGTCTTATCGCTCCTTCGCCATCAGAGCTATAATGGGGAAAACCCAGCATATTGTTAGGAGTTTGAAAACTGCCTTGAAATCTGTCAAGGGAGATAAACTATCTTTATATCAGAAAATAGCTTCCCTCTTGCTATCTTACAGAACAACACACAGCTCCAAAAAGGATGCTCCTGCCTAACGGCTTATTAGGAAAAGACAGACTCCCAGGGTGAAAGGTGTGAGACCTGCGGGGATGTTTGTGCACCACTTGAAGAGGGGAGACTCTGGGATTTCAAGGAGATGAGGTTTTGGGTGAGTGAAAAGACTTCTGGAAAAGGGCAACAGCGTATCTCGATGACACGCGTAACCGGTACATCCTACCTCGTGCTTGGTGAAGCACCATCTCCAAGTGGAGCTGAAGTGATGGGAGATGAGATGCTCTTGAGCTGAGGTGTAAAGGAGCACCCTGAATTGGGAGATACATGCTTCTGCTCCCACTTGTCACAGCAAGAGGGTGGAACTGAATAGCCTCTTTTGTTGGAAATGTCAATGCTACATGAAGATCTGGAGGTGTTTTGGGATGGGATGGGCTGAGGTGCAGCATTGTGGTGGTTTGGAGAGTGTTTCTTTTCAACTGCTTCACGTTGTTCAGGGTTTTTTTTTTTTTAAATGCAAGGAAAGTGTGTCCTTCCAGGAAGTCATTTTGAGATGAAAAGCCAAAATCTCAATGAAATGCTACCAAATTCAACCTCTGAATGACTTGAGCATGTGGCTCTTCTGAACAAAGACAACTGAGACCGTAGCAGGAACACTTAGAGGAAGGCATTCTGAGGATGGGAACGCTTCTGACAAATAACTAGATATCCAGAACTTATTTGAAAGCTTGGGGTTTCCAGGTGGAAATCTTGTCACAGAATCACAAGGTTGGAAAAGACCTTTAAGATCATCAAATCCAACCATTCCTGTCCTAAGCTAAACCATATCCCTAAGCACCTCATCTACCCTTTTTAAATACATCCAGGGAAGGTGACTCAGCCCCCTCCCTGAGCAGCCTGTGCCAGGCCCTGACAACTCTTTCAGTAAAAATTTATTTTCTAATATCTAATCTGACCTTGCCCTGGCACAGCTTGAGGCCATTTCCCCTTGTCCCATCTCCTGTCTCCTTGCTGAAGAGACCATCACCCACCTCTGCACCCTCCTGTCAGGTCAGTGGAGGTGGGGAGAAGGTCTCCCCTCAGTCGCCTCTTCTCCAGGCTGAACACCCCCAGCTGCTCCTCATAGGATTTGCCCTCCAGCCCCTTCCCCAGCCTGGTTACCCTTGTCTGGACTCGCTCCAGGACCTCGATTTCCTTTATGGTGAGGAGCACAGAACTGGACCCAGCGCTTGAAGTGTTGCCTCACCAATGCTGAGTACAGGGGCACAATCCCCTCCCCAGACCTACTGGCCATGCTGTTTCTGAAAGAAGCCAGGTCCTTCTCTGCCTGACAGCTCTCCAGCCAGTCTCCCCCCAGCCTGTAGTGCTGCAGGGGGTTGTTCTGTCCCATGTGCAGCTCTCTGCGCTGGGCCTTGTTAAACTTCATCCCGTTGGTCTCAGCCCATTGGTCCAGTCTGTTCAGATCCCTCTGAAGAGCCTCCCTACCCTCAGGCAGATCAACACTTCCTCCTAGCTTAGTGTCATCTGGAAACTTAGTGAGGGAGCATTCAGTCCCTTCATTGAAGTCATTGATAAAGGTGTTGAACAAAACTGCACCCAGGACTGAGCCCTGGGTCAGGTACCATAGGCGCTGGTTCAGATGGACCAGTTTGAAAAACCACCTCTTCTTGCTCCTGATCCTGCATCTCCTGCACTCCAGATTCCTGTGTCACCTTCCAGGATGCTCATGAGGCAAAGCTTTTCTGCAGAGCTCAATATTTGAGAGAGAACAGGTGAACAGAGCAGCCAACCCAGTTCAGGGGGGAGTTGCTTTGCGGGAGTTGTTAATCCAAAGATTTCAGAGCTCAGATGACTTGGAGAGCTAACCCACACCCCATTCCTCTGCTTCGACAATGCCCCTCCCCCCTTCCCCCCCCTCCCCCCAAATTGGAAACCAAAATTAGGAAGCAGACCTTGGCTCACAATTCTGTTGTAAGGCAAACTGTCTGTTGAAGGGCGATACGCTAACGAGCTCCTCGTTTACTTTATTCAGACAGCGGAACCCTTCCCTTGGCTGATTCTCCTTGCACACAAAGCTCCTTTGGGAAATGCCCCATTCATTCCCCCTCTCAGCTCACTGTGGCGTTTACCTTGGCACAGGTTGTGTTTGGAGTCACTTTGTTTCACTAGCAGCATCCCCTTCCTGCCCAAGAGAATGAGGATGGAGCTGAAGGGCGGTGGGATGCACTTTGCTATGGATCACTTAGATCTGTGGTTGTAGGAATGGGCAGTGTGGTGGGGCTGGCTGCACGGGGAAGAGACAGGAGGTCAGTAAGGTTTTGGGGACTGTGGGGTGCTGGGGTTTTCTCCCTGTGGATCTGATGTTGCTGTAAGCTGAGACCTTTTCCTGGGAGTCGTAGAGATGCAGTAGACATTGGCCCATGCTCAGTTCTGTAGTGTGGGTGGATTTTTGCTGTGCAAGCAGGGACCTTCAGGGCAGTCTATAACCATTCACAGGCCAAGACCTTTCCTTAGTTCTCTCATTGCCTGCGGGAGCATTCCCAGTTTTAACCTCTGCCGGTGTTTTCACCTGGACCCCACTCCCTTCTGGGATTCACTCTTGTGGGTGTATGGATTCATACCTTCAGCTCCTCTTGAGACCTTTCTTGTTACCTGTTCAGCTGGGGAGTCTGACTGTCTCCCTCATCCCCAGTGGCTAGCTTTTATCTCATTAGCTGAGGAGAATTGAGTTTTCATGAGGCCTTCTACAACCCTTGGTATAGTTGGAGGTAATAACCCCTTCCTTCAGGTGCGGAGAGACACCTTAGTCAGCAGAGAGGTGCAAGGGTTTTTCTGGTTGAATTTGAAGATGTTCAAAATCCTTCTTTAGCTGATACCCTGATTTTTTGCTGTAGGCCAGACACTGGCCTGCAGGGATATCCTGGGTTCAAATCACCAGCAGGACTTGCTAATGAGGTTTCCTTTCTCCAGAGAAAGGTCTGTGCAGAGAAAGGTCTGCACATCAGGTGTACCTGCACATTGGAGCTTACATGGAGCCATGACACACACCTTGGATGCGTGCCTGATGTTTAAGAGACTCTTGTGGGGGACCAGTTTGTAGAACTGGTTCTTGTTGGATCTTGCTTCTGTGACGCAGAGGCAGGCTCAGCCTAGAGAGTAAAGCACCAGGCGGTCTCACGCTGGTCCTAATGAAGAGGTTATGGCCCCCCTTGAGTGACTGTGTCGTGGTTGATCTATGAAGACCGGTATGTGGGATTTTTGAGGGTAAGTCAGCTTTGCAGGAAAGAAATCTGAGGCTTTTAGATTTTAATGTTGCCAGAAGTCACATTGATGGTCACGTTTGGAGTTTAGGAGGTGGCTTTTCTGGGTTTTGGTGTGTGTAGCAACCTTTCCAACACCAGTTTTTTGTTCTGAACTCACGTTCTGGGTGTCAGGCTTTTGGGAGTAGGAGGTTGGCTGCCCTTTCCTGCAGATGGCTCATCAGAAGACTTTCTCAGGGTACTCACTTCCACAGGGAGGAAGTATACAAAAGCAGATGAGATAAAAACAGCAAAGCTGAAGGTCAATTTCTGAACTAAGTTGGTTTTTGCTGCCATAAGCCAGTACCAAGCCAGGAGCTGCTGCTGTGTTTGTGCTCATAAATTGGCTGGTGTAGGAGGGTAAGCAGTAGGAAGGATGGGGGAAGCAATGTTTTTAAATAGATATTTTTGGAGGATATCAACATTTGGCATTTCCCGATTTCAGAACAGTGGAGGAGGAACTAAGAACTTCATCCCACCTCCTCCTTCCCTCCATGCCAATTAGGACCAGTCTGCTACCCTCCGTCACATGGATCAGCCACTTACCAACTTGTGCCAAGCAGCACCTTCCTTCAGGAGTGGTTTCCTTTCAGTGCTTGAGAGAAACAAAACCAGCCCTGGGAGGTTTCCTGGGGGCAGGAATGTTCTAACTGGCTGTTTTGGTGAATTACCATCTCTCCTTTCAAGAGCTTCTCCCTTCCCCTGCCTTTATCCCATCTGTGTCTTACCTCTGAAGAGGTCCTGGAGGCAGTCATGTCTCTACTGGACCTTTCAGCTTTTTTGTTTGCACCCTTGCAAATGACCCTCTGTGACCTGGGGTGGTCTCAGTGTACCATTACACTGTCTGTGCAAGCAGGTATGGGGACACTTCCTGCGCAGCTCAAGAGCCCGCCTGTACGTTCATCTGAAGTATCCTTCAGATGAAGAGCCCAAAGAAGGGCTGCGAAGATGATTAGGGGCTTGGAGCATCTCCCCTATGAGGAAAGGCTGAGTAAGTTGGGAATCTTCAGCCTTGAGAAGAGAAGACTAAGGGGGGACCTAATTAAAGTCTATAATTATCTGAAGCAGGGGATGCAGGGGGAATCAGCCAGCCCCTTTTCAGTGCTCTGTGGGGATAGGACAAGGGGCAATGGCTGCAAGTTGGAGCACAGGGAGTTCCTCACCAACATGCGGAGGAACTTTTTCCCAGTGAGGGTGAGTGAGCCCTGGGACAGGCTGCCCAGGGAGGTGGTGGAGTCTCCTTCTCTGGAGATATTCAAGTCTTGTCTGGATGCCTATCTGTGCAGTATGAGCTGGGGAGCTGCTTTGTCAGGGGGTTGGACCCAATGAGCTCTCAAGGTCCCTTCCAACCCCTACGATTCTATGATCCTGTCCCTCCATCCCCACCTCCCCATCCACCTCCCAGGTAGTTGCTGGAAGTCCCCTGCCGATCTGCGCTTCTATGAGCTGCCTCCTGTAGCCTGGAGGTTCTGAAACCCTCTTGGTCTCTGTTCTGGGCTAGTCTCCCAAATATTTGCATTACTTTCCTCCACATCCTGCCATCCCCTGCTGCCACTGCACTTTGGGTCTTGGCAACCTGGTCTTGTCAGAGTGGTTGATCCAAAAACACTGCAAGGTGTTGGAAAGTCTTCACTGTGGTTAAAGGAGAAGTTGTTGTTCTAGCAGCATCTGGAGTTCCCAGCTCCTCTCCTTTTTGTGTCGCTGGCGATTCCCATCACTGCTCCTTGGCAAGGGTGCAGCAGCCCTGGGAAGCTCTCTTCCCTTGCTGGCTGAGTGCAGGGGTCTTCAAATCACACATTGCTCTTGGCATTAGAATGTTTGTCTGTTCCCCACCACATCGTGTCGTGCTGCAGGGAAGATGAACAGTCCTTTCTGGTGGAGCACTGATTTCCCCAGAGCACCTTGGGCTGATGCACGTGGGATGTAGGGATTTCAGCAATTTATGCTCTTGCATTTTGGAACTCCTACATCCAGAACCATTTGTTGTCCTAGCCCAGAGCAAGCTGGGACCAGGCTTAAAGCTTTTCAAGTGGTCCTGAGTGCCACCTGCCCTAAGGCATGCTGGAGGGCTGGGGGAGGATGGAGCCTGGCTGCTGCTTTGGGCTCCTTTTGAGGGGTCGTACAGCCAGTTGTAACTTTCTGAAGGATGCCTACAGTGGAGTGGAGAGCAGGGAAACTTGGCCAAAGAAACCAGGGAAGCTGGGATGAGGAGGATGAAGGAGGACAGGAGCTGCTTTCCAAGGCTGAGCTGTTAATAAAAAGGAGCAGTGTGGAGCCAGGTCTAGCTCTTACTGTGAGGTTTTTGGCTTGGGTTGGGGAAAGAAGGGGGGAAGAGAAGTAATAGAGAGCAGCCAAGAAATAGGAACCTGTTATCCACAGAACAATCTCTTCTGGCTTCACTTCCATGAGGGAAGATGGTTTCCAGTGATGTCCTGAAACCTTTTATTGCTCTCAAAGCTCAAGCCTGAGCCATCCTTCATTTTCCCCTGTTTATCTCTCAGAAGAAATGGAAATCCCAGTGTGACATGTCCAGGTGAATGGCATTCCCAAAGCCCAGGGTGAGCAGAACCGGGTTCCAGTAAGAAAAGTTGGAAAAGGGATAGCTCACAGCAGGGAGATGGCCAGTCTCCCCATGCCTCTTAGCAATGCAGTAGAGAGTAGTGGGCATCCTTGTAATGTCTGTTATCTTCAGTAGCAGAGCTTCCCAGAAAGCTTTGGGTTTCTCTTCTCCCTCCCCAAAACCCAAACAACTTGGATTATGAGGTTCTGTTTGGGTTTTTTTGGGTTAGAAAGGGTTTTAGCAGAGCACCACTGTCCAAACCTGTGCTGCTTTGGGTGTTTCACTTGTTTAACTCTTTTTTTCCAGGTGGATAGCTTGCAGATTTCATGTGAGCTGTAGTGTTTTGTTTCACATTGTCAGAAGCAGTGTATAAATGTTCCAAACGAATCCTGTCTGCTTTGTTTAAAAGGGGATGAGTCTAGCAGCAGGGTGTTTCTGAAGAAAGGGACGTGCTCTGTTTGGGTTGCATTTGAGTCTATTAGAAATATCTAAGCCCTGAGGACTTCAGGATCAAACGCTGCTTTTGAAATCAGAAATAAAACCTACAATTAAAAAAAAAACCCACAAAAAAACCCCCCAACCCACAAGGCTTCCCTGTTAATGTCTGCCTGCTAGTTCTGTGTGCAGCAATGGAGCTGCTGGGGAAGAACTCAGAGCAGGGGTTTTATCCCTTGGTTTTTTTATGTGATGATTAAAGTCAGTGCAGAAGTCCTGCTGATCGGTACGGTGGTGTCTGCTGGGAGCTGTCTCTTGTGCCAGCACAGATGCACAGGACAGCCCAGCTAGCACAGCGTGGAGGGGTTTGATATTTGTGATGATTAAAGAATTTGGTTGTGTTTATGTTTGCACAGGTTAGTACTGAGCCCATGCTGTCCTGAATCAGCAGTGAGGGATCATCTGCATTTCTAATTGAAGTGCCTTTGATTGCCTTCAGACCCTGTTAGTGATTGCTTTCTGGGAGTTGCTGTGTTTGCAGAAGCTGCCCTGGAAAAGTCAGTGTGCTGTGGAGGTGGGGGAGCTGGGGATTTTAGCATGTGCTGTAACCACCAGGTAACCCCTAGCTCAGGGAGATGGAGCTCAGGAAGCCTCTCCCCAAGCCTGGCCTTGCAGCGTGACTGCACAGCTCTTTGTTTGCTCGTTTTGCTTTTGCTTGCAATTCCGGGGCTGCTGCAGACAGCTCAGCACAAAGGAAGCCTGGCCTCTGGGATGCCCTGGGTCCAGCCGACTCCTGTGTATGCTGCCTCAGGCTCAAGTCTCTGCACCTCTCCTAGAAAATGGGGCAAGGACTCTTTCTCTTGGGGGCTACTTAGCTCTTCAGGAATAATTTTAGGATTCACTGTTCGTCATTTCAGCTGGTGGAGGCCTGACCCAGGACAGGGGGAGAAGTAGACCTGATGTCATCGCTGCAAACCAAGCAGGCTGTGCTGTCACTGCAGTATTCCTGTTCCTTCTGACCGTGGTCTCTCAGTTCACAGATGGGGGCTGAGCCCTGGGCTCTAGGCCCTCCTGGTAAAACCTGGCTTTGACTTCTCCCAGACTGCTCTTGAGATGTTCCAGGAGAAGACAGGTAACAAGGAAGACTCGGGTTGCACCAGGTCACTTGAGCAATCTGCTTCTGCTTAAACCTCTGAGGGACAGAGTGGAGGGGAAACGGTGATGGGAAAGGCATGGAAAAAGCGGTGGATAATCCCGCAATACTGTCCTCCTGGCCTGTTTTCTGGTAAGGTGCCTTGCATGCCTGGTGGGATAGGCATTTCTGGAAGGGGGTAGCTGCCATTACTCCTCTGAAGACAGTAGATGTAGGGTTCTTGGAGACCAGCCTTACTGGTCTGAGCACAGTGATTATTTTTATGGTGGCTTGAGCTGCTGTCGCATCCTGGTGACAGACAGCCTGTGTAATGGAGCAGTGGTAAGGTCTTGCTGCGTTGGGACTGAGCCTCTGGGCTCCACATTGCTCATCTCCTGGGCCTGCCCCCAGAGAGCGCAGCGGAATCAAGCAAACTCCTTGCTGCTTTGTTTTGCTGGATCCTAATACCCTTCCAGAGAAGGGCAACAACACAACTGGGCTGATGAGGGGTCTGGAGAACAGGCCACATAAGGAGAGGCTGAGGGAGTTGGGACTGGTCAGCTTGGAGAACAGGAGGCTGAGAGAAGGCCTTAATGTTTTCTACAGCTACCTGAAAAAGGGCAGTGTAGTGAGGTGAGGATTGGTCTCTTCTCCCGAATAACTAGTGACAGGGCAAGAGGGAATGGGTTCAAGTTGCTCCAGGGGAGGTTTACATTGGATATTAGGAAAAAATTCTTCACAGAAAGAGTGATGAAGCTTTGGAACAGGCTGTCCAGAGAGGTGGTGGAATCACTGTCCCTGGAGCTGTTCAGAAAATGGGTAGATGTGGTGCTTTGGGAGATGGTTTAGAGGTTGCATGGTGTAGGGCTGACAGTTTTACTTGATGATCTTGAAGGTCTTTTCCAACCTTGATGATCCTATGATTAAAGGAGGTGTCTGCGCCCTTGTCCTCCCCTCCTGGGTTGAGGAGTGGGATTCTGCTCATCCCTGGAGATCAGTACTCAGACCTGTGATGGCTAGAGCTCAGTGTGCACAGAACCTCAAATGCTGACAAAGACCAGCAGTCATTTGGCTTTGTTCTGGACCAGATAGACCCCCCAGTATCAAAGAGTCTGGAGATCATCATCATCCTTCTGCAGGCAGAAGAGGGGTGGGATGGAGCCACTCCATTGTTTGTTCTCCTTGTCTGTGATGGAGATTGTGTCATGCAGGGGCAGGATGTGGGAGGAGAAGCCCAGGGTCTGTCTGATGATGGGAGGCTTCAGACGCAGGGATCAAAGCCGGAGCGCGGAGTGACTGGCAGGAGCGTTGGATGGCGGTGCCTGGCGCTGGCTGTCTTCATGTGGCATTTCAGACAGCGGGGGCAGTTTGCTCAATTTTTCTCCGTAGATGCTGCTTTGTTTGGAAGGTTGTAGACACATGTCAGTGGTGATGGATAGATTTGTTTGACTTCCTGTCAAATCAATGATTACTCATAGAAATCTCTTTTATTAGTTTATCATAGGAAGTTCTCTGTCATCTCTCCCGGCGGAGGCTGGGCTAGCTGGTGGCAGCGAACGGTGCTGTGAGAGTTATTGCTGGGGTTTACTTGCTCCTGCTCCTCTTTCAGTTCTGACACTGTGTTTATTCTTGCCTTGGGTTTACACTACGGAAGGTTTGCTCCTCTTCTTGCTCCCATCACAAGCAAGGTGTTTTCCTTTCCCATTCCAGTCTGGTCCTTTGGAAACGTGCAGGGATATGCTCTAAGGATTTATCTTCAGCTAAAGTCTGTGTAGCTGTTGTCTGGCTGCACCTTGGCATTTTTCACCTAATGAAGGTCTTAGTTTCTTAGGAGTTGTAGGAGTAATGGGAGGGGTTGATGAGTTAGAGGAAAGCTGTGGTGATGTGTTTCCCATAGCTTCTGCACTTGGGTTTGGTTTGCTTCATGCTCAGAGAGGAGGTGGAGCTTCTTGTCTCTGATGTTTTCATGCCGCATCCCAATGGATGCGCACTGCAGGAGGATGGGGCGATATGATCCCTGCAGGCTCTTCCATGACCATGGGAGCTTTGGGAGTGCTGGTCTTTGGTCTGAAGCAGCGCAGTCACTCTGTGGCTTACGTCTGGCCCTTCTGCTGACTGCATGGCATCCCTATGAAAGTGACTGACACCCAGAAGGCTGGCTGGCTTACAATAAAGCCTCTTCATCTGGGCCTGCAGGTGGAGTTGCTTTTTGGGCTCTGTGGGGTGCAGCAACTTTGCTGATAACTATTCCCTGATGCTTTTCAATACCTGAAGTGCAGACAGGGAGAATCTCTTCAGGTGTAGCTCACATGTGCAAGAGGTGTACAGATAACTGAGGCTTTGGTTATTTGTCTGTTGAAAAATTCAGAGAATCGGTTTGGATCAATCCAAATAATACTTTTGCCATTGGAATTTTAAATGATCTGGGGACAAACGGTTTGGTATCACTGTGGGAAGGGAGATGCTTTCAAGTAAGTCCCACAACTAATCTTCAAAATGATTTTTCTAAATAAATCTCAGTTTGATTAAAAAAAAAAGTACATATTCAAGCAAAACATCATCTGGGCTGTTCTGCAGCTTTCTCACCTCTCTCAGAAATCCACAGAACTGAGAGTTTCTTGTCGACCTGCTCTGTCCAGAGGGAATTCTCCCCAGGCTGAGCTCGTGCAGCTCTTCCTTGCCTTCTCCGTGGCCAGGCACGTGCAGAGCTCTGGAGGCTGCTGCTCCTGCCAAGCTAATGATGCTGACCCCTGAGTTCAAGTAGGACAGACTTACGCTTTCAGGTCAAGAGATCCTTGGCTCAGTCCCTGCTGATAAACCAACAAGGAGATGACTACACGAGAGCAGAGCTTCGCTCTCTGAACGTACAGAAATCATTTCAGCCACCAGTGAAGCAAGACAGCTGTGGGAATTGAGGGGTGTGTGACATGGCTACACAGAAGCACGCTTTGTGGGGCTTTGTATTGGTTGGTGATGCTGGTGTAGCCTCCTTTTCTTGCCAAAGGTTTCTGTGTGCTTCCCAATACTCCCAAATTCTGAGTCAGGCTGAGATGTGCTTTAATGTGCTGCCCATTGTCTTTCCCAAGGAGAGAAGTATCTGCAGTTCTTCTTTGAGAAGAGATGTAGCCATGTGGTAGGGATGGCATTTCTGCATCTGAGCTTGAGAGAAACTTTGAGCCCTGCTTTAGATTTAAGCTGAGTAGTACTCCTAACTTTAGATGGGTGTCTGCTTGTCAAGGCTGGAGTGCCAGAGGGGCTGCTCCACCAAATACTTCTCATGCTGGTGTGCCCTTCAGCTGGAACTGATGCAGACCTGTGTCCCATCTTGGTCCTAGTTGGTGACCTTGAGCTCTGCATGGCTGGATGTCTGGAATTTGGACCCGGTGGAGCAAACCTTGAGGGAGAAAGATGCCTGGCTGATGTACTGTGTCATGGTGATGGCCAGCCCTGGAGTAAATCAGGCTTGGGGAGAGAGAGAAAGAGAGAGGGAGTCATTGAAATCTTCAGTGCAAAGATAAAAGCCTCCTCTTAGATCAAAGGCAGTGGGGGGGAAGAGGTGCACACTTCCTGAAAGCAAATAACAAACCGAACCACTGGGCTCCAAACAGAAGGCTTGGATTTATCTCTCACACCGAGCTGAGGGTATATCATACCCCTCCATCAGTAGCTAATCACTTGCTCAGAATTGCTATCCTGACAGGAGACAGCAATTGCCTCCCTTCTGATGGGTTACTAGAGCTCCGTGTGGTAGGAAAGCAATGGCTTGTTGCCCTTCCCGGTAAAGGAATCTCTTCCTTCGGCTGGGAAGTACTACCAGAGAGAGAAATCAATTTGCACTGTTATCAGACTCTTCTACCCAGTAGTTAATGGGACCTAACGTGTGATTTGATTCTTGGGCAGCTTGCAAATTAGTGAGAAGCGCAGGGTGCAGGAGAAGTCACCCTGAGAAGGAGCAGAGGTGTGGAGGAATCCCTGAGAGAAGCACTCAGCGTTCGCTAGCCCGGGGGGGGCCATTAGTTTTGCCAGCACGTAATGCAGAATGCAATGATTGTTCCAAACAGAAATGATTTAACCTTGAATGAGAGAAACATAACCAAACAGCAGCAGTGGAACAATAAAGAAATTCCATCTCTGATCTCCCGTGACCCACGTTCTGCTCAAGTGGCTCAGATGTCACCGATACATTATTTTCATGAGTGACTGTAAGTGCATTATGCATGAGCGTGTGGCCACTGGTGAATAAATGGGGAATTCTTCAAGGGAGTGTATATAATCTATTAGATTTTGTGGAGCTGGACTGTGCTCCTTTTTCCATGAAAGATGGTTGTTGCTTGGCAGAAGAGTGTGGTTGTGCCTGGGAGTTTGGTGCAGATTTGTCATGCGCTCCCCCTGTGGATACAAATCCTTGCAGCCCCCAGCAAGTGGCTTTGTTCTTCAGCTCAAGTGGTAGCGGCAGCTCGCTGTTGCTGTGTGCTGGATTTGCTCTTGGTGCGTGGGTTCAGGGTGAAGCTGAAGCTTGTTCTCCAGCTTTTGGCACATACCTTGGCAGTAGGTAAGGTGATGGCAGTGTTGCCCCCACTGCTGGAGGGCATGTACTCCAAATACCTGGAGTATTGTGTCTAGTTCTGGGCTCCTTGGTTTAAAAAGGACAGGGATCTCCTGGTGAGAGTCCAAAGAAGGGCTACGAAGATGATTAGGGGCCTGGAGCATTTCCCCTATGAAGATAGGCTGAGTAAGTTGGGACTCTTCAGCCTTGAGAAGAGAAGACTAAGGGGGGACCTAATTAAAGTCTATAATTATCTGAAGCAGGGGATGCAGGGGGAATCAGCCAGCCCCTTTTCAGTGTTCTGTGGGGACAGGACAAGGGGCAATGGCTGCAAGTTGGAGCACAGGAAGTTCCGCACCAACATGGGGAAGAACTTTTTCACAGTGAGGGTGAGGGAGCCCTGGGACAGGCTGCCCAGAGAGTTGGTGGAGTCTCCATCTCTGGAGATATTCAAGACTTGTCTGGACGCCACTCTGTGCAATATGAGCTGGGGAGCTGCTTTGGCAGGGGGTTGGACCCAATGATCTCTCGAGGTCCCTTTCAACCCCTACAATTCTATGATTCTATGTGGGGGGAGAGAACAGACTTGCTATGTCAAGAGTTCCTTGCTTACCTGAAAAATGCTGAGTGTTCTCCTCCCACGTTGGTTTGGGAAAGCAAGACATCTCACAAACTATGCTGGAGGTGAGGAGACCTCAGGACAGCCTGAGTTCAGATCCTGCTTGTGCTGTCTGTTTTCTGAGTGTATTGTCGGGTGCTTCTGCCTCCTGTCCAGTGTGGCAGGTGACTCCATCCTTTCTGCACTTGAAGGCAACACAAACATGTTCTGCATGACTGTCAGCAGTCCTGGCTCCTGCCTGTCCGTCCATACTTTGCAGTTCCTCACCATCCCTCATCATTACAGAGGTATCCTATCCCAGAACCAACACACTGAAGCTGTGTTTTCCCCAGGAACAGGCTGGGAGTCCAGCACTGCAGTGGGTTCATCTAGAAATCCCTCCTGCTGCCCAAAGAGGAGCTGGGTGCGAGGGTGTTGGGGGTGCTTAGTGCCAGGCACAGTGACTGGTGTACAGGTATGTGCTGATGTACGTGGGCTCTACTGTCTGTATTTGCAAGGGACCAGGGAGAAATAAGGTTGGATCAGGCTTATCCATCAGCAGAGGGGTGGCCAGCAGGGACAGGGAGGTGATTGTCCCTCTCTACTCTGCCCTCGTGAGGCCCCATCTGGAGTCCTGTGTCCAGATCTGGGGCCCGAATACAAGAAAGATGTAGAACTGTTGGAGAGGGTTCAGAGGAGCCACAAGGATGATTAGAGGGCTGGAGCACCTGCCCTACAAGGAGAGGCTGAGGGAGCTGGGCTTGTTCAGCCTGGAGAAGAGAAGGCTGCGGGGGGACCTCATTGCAGCCTGCCAGTACCTGAAGGGAGCAGAGAAACAGGAGGAGAAATCAGCTTGTTAAAGGGCAGATGATGGCAGGACAAGGGGGAATGGTTTAAAGCTGAAGGAGGGAAGGTTTAGATTGGATATTAGGGGGAAGGTTTTTACAGAAAGAGTGGTGAGGTGCTGGAACAGGCTGCCCAGAGAGGTGGTGGATGCCCCATCCCTGGAAGTGTTCAAGGCCAGGTTGGATGGGGCCCTGGGCAACCTTGTGTAGCTCCAGGCCTGAGGTTGGTGTCCCTGTCTGTGGCAGGGGGGTTGGAGCTTTATGATCCTTGGGGTCCCTTCCAACCCATGCCATTCTATGGTTTTATGATTATCCAGAGGCAAAATACTGGTGGTGTGATAATGCATCAGCCATGCTGCCTAGGCATCCTCTGTGAGACCCGATGAAGGCTGTTTTTGCAGTGGTCCTGCAAAGCTAGTCTCTTTACTAGCTCTCCTTTGTATCTGGTTCATGTTTTGTACCAAAGTAGTGGCTCCTGTTTCTGGACTCAGAGCTTTCCCCTTCCAGCACAGAACCTGCTTTTCTTGGGGACCACAGATAGCATGCTGCACAGGTTTCTTTGTGTCCCTGGGCTGTGGGCTGCAGCAGCACTCCCCCATGGGAGCTCTGGTATGTGGTGGGAAGTAACAGCCTGCTAGAAATGAAAGCATGTTTGTTCATTAGGTGAAACAATACATCAGAGGGAAAGGGATTTTAAAACAACAAAAGGCCCACAGCATATTTTACCTCATCTAATCTTACAAGCTGTGTTTGATAGGCTTTTCTTTGCTTTCAGCTTAGATTCTCCAAGCCAAGCTTGACTTTTCCTTCTGGGCTGTTTTTCTGCTCTCTCCATCCCTTGCTTGGTCAAAATGCTCCCCAGGAGCACCCTGGGGGTCTCAGGCCAAAAGGCTGCTGTCTAGCGCCAGGGGGACAGAGAGGTTGTGTCACATAGATCAGGGTTTGGCTGTGGATCTAATGGACCACCCAGAGCGTCAGTGTCCCTGCAGTTGGTAGCTCCAAGGGAGAAGTTTTTCCCCCCAGGGATTTGTTTAGTTTGGTACTGTGGGTTTGTTCTGAAACTGAGGACTTTTGGCTCTGGAAAAAAGCTCTGTGTGGCAGTTAGGACTGCAGAGGTGGAAGAGATGTGGGGCTGTTTCATCACCCCAAACATTTGTCCCGTGGCTTTGGGCTGTGGCTTGGGTCCAGTCTGTGATTCACAGCTGCACTGAGCTGGAGTTGCAGCCCAGCAGTGTGAGACTGGGGCTGTATTAAAAAGGGATTTTCCAGTACTGGTCATGATAATCTTGTTGGCCCATCCTGCAAGGAGTTCAAAGGGATGCACACAACTGGTCTGTAGAGTTTCCAGTTTCCAAGGGATATTGAGGAGCATCCACCTTCGATCCTGTTTTCTTCCTGGTTGTAGACAAGGAGAAGAGATGTGTACCTGGACATTGAGTCCTCTTCTTCAACTTGAAAACAGCAGTGCTGTTTTCTCCCAGCTTCACAAGCAGACACTGCTTCAGTGAAACCTAAAAGACGCTGCTTTACCCCAAAGCTCAGTAACCTGGCTGTGCTGACGTTGCTTCTGAGAAGAAATAGGGAGCTCTAAGGTATCAGGGGAGTTACTCTGCAGGCACACACAATACCTGCAGAAACAAGGCATCATGTATCAGTCTAATGCTTGAAGGCATAAAGCAGTGGTGCAGCAGGACCCTGCCAGCTTGTGCTTGTCCCTGCAGAGACTGTTAGCTGATGAAACAGAGCGCTGGGATTGACAGCGACAGTTTAGGCCAGGCAGGGCTCTGATATAAAAGCTAGGTGATACATCCCCCTTTCACCTGATAACCCCAGGGCTGGTGTTGCTGTCCTGCCAATTCCTGCTGTTTTGCAGGGATCTTTTACGTTCCAGGTCATTGATACATAGGCTTCATGGGCTGGGAGCATGGCACTAGTGAAATCAGGACCCTGAGCCAATTTTGCATTCGTGGGTTGGAGCCTGCTAGTCATGAAGGGATGCTCCTCTGCTCTGGAGGTTGCAGCACGTGGCTGAGGGACACAGAGCTGTGGTGGTCTCGTATCATCCCAGGAAACAAACCTGAAATGTCCCTAAAACTCTGTGTATTCACTGTGCAGAGAGCATCTGGGCAGTAAGAAATCAGGTGACAAACAAAAAGCAAGTGGAGAGTCTTGCACCTGGGAAGGAATGACTGCTGGAATCAGTACAGGCTGAGGGATGACCTGCTGGCGAGGAGCTCTGAGTAGAAGGACCTGGGGGTCCTGGTGGGTGACAGGGTGGCCGTGAGCCAGCAGTGTGTCCTGGGGGCTAAGAGAGCCAATGGGATCCTGGGGGGCATCAGGAGGAGTGTGGCCAGCAGGTCAAAGGTGGTGATCCTCCCCCTCTGCTCTGCCCTGGTCAGGCCCTGTCTGGAGTGTTGTGTCCAGTTCTGGGCTCCCTGGGATAAAAAAGACAGGGATCTCCTGGAGAGAGTCCAGAGGAGGCTACAGAGACGATGAAGGGCCTGGAGCATTCTCCCTGTGAGGAAAGGCTGAGTGAGCTGGGGCTGTTCAGCCTGGAGAAAAGATGACTGAGGGGGGATCTTATTAATGTTCATAAATATCTTAAGTGTGGGGTGCAGGGGGAAATGGCCAGCCCCTTTTCAGTGCTCTGTGGGGACAGGACAAGGGGCAATGGCTGCAAGTTGGAGCATAGGAAGTTCTGCACCAACATGGGGAGGATCTTTTCCCCAGTGAGGGTGAGTGAGCCCTGGGACAGGCTGCCGAGGGGGATGTGGAGTCTCCTTCTCTGGAGAGATTCCAGCCCCATCTGGACACTGACCTGTGCAATATGAGCTGGGGAGCTGCTTTGGCAGGGGGTTGGACCCGATGAGCTCTTGAGGTCCCTTCCAACCCCAGTGATTCTGGCAAAGCTCTGGTTAACCTGAAACAACTCCATCTCTCTTCTTTTCAGCTTTTGTCTTTTGTCCTGTCCTCCTGTACGTGCTCTGGGGCAGGAATTTTCTCTCATTATGTATGTGCATGCAAACCGATGAGGCTTTGATCTCGGCTGCTACGTCCTGTATTACAGCAGAAAGAGTATTTAATAATGGGAAGAATCTGATTAATAATTTTAAACCTCTATGCAGAGGTGCTTCTCTAAGACACACACAATCCCTGTCTGGTCCCCGAGACAGTAAGTTTGTGTCGGGAGCCCAGTTGGGCTGCCTGTCCTGTTTCAAAAGTCCATATGTGATGGGATCAACACCAGCTGTAGCAGCTGGGAGGGCACTTTCTTAGCCCGGTTCTTATTTTAATAAACCACTGGAGAAACAAAACCTGAGTCAGACCCTGCAGAGTCTGACAGAACCCCATCCAGAGGGCACAAGTGTGGGGGATAGGATGGAAGAGCCAGTTTATTCACGCTCGCGTTCTCTTGCGCGCGCGCTCGCTCTCTCTCTCGTTAGCCTTGATTGAGCTGCAGAGGGGAAGGGCTGTCTGATAGTGCCAAGAATTGGAGGGAGGAGAGGGCTTTTCATCACCTTGCATCAGATTTTTCTCCCAGGTTCTTTCAGGAGAGGTTTCATGAGCTCAGGGTTGTTACCTGCTCAAGCTAAGGTGCTGGTGGAGCCCGAGGAACACGTGGCTGGCTTGCTTTGTGAAGGGAATTAGCTGTGCCTTGTACTGCTGATTTTATAAGTGAACCTGACACAGCTCATTTTCTCACTGTGCCTTTGTCTTTTAATTTTGGAGGATGTACTTTTCCTGACAGAATTTCCAATTTGCTTCGTTTTCTCTGTCTGCAGTGGGAGGGGAGAAGAAGAGGTGGTTTGAGGGGCTTGCTGCATGTATTATTAATTGTCCTCAATTCAAGGCAGTATAGTCTTTTCTGCCTGGTATTCCCATTTGCTTGTAACTAGTACTGGCTGCAGATCTGAAAGAGGTTTGGTGTTTGATACGGATTTCTTTGTGGTGGTGCTGGTTTTAAAGCAAGAAAACAAGATTCTTCTGTTCCTCTGAAGCTAAAATGGCAGAGTCTTAGAGTCATCAGTCAATTGAACTGTGTGTTGTCGAGCGGTTGATTAATGAAGTTGCCTATGTTTCCTGGGCTGGTTAAAACATCACCCAGAAGATGCTGTGTCAGAACCTGTCCACTAAACATCATTAAATCTGCAAGAGCAGGAAGATGCTTTTGCACATAGATGAACGGGTTTTGGTCGTTCCCAGCTCTGTCGAACCTGTTACAAGATGAGTGTAGCCTTGGATAATAAGCAGTATTCTTTACTGGGGCTATGTGGTGCTGCATGTTGATTGTCATGGCTGTCAGCTTGTGTTCCCACAGAGCTCTCAGTCCTGGGTGGGATGAGTGTTACTGTTTCAGCCCGATTCCTGGTGAATGCTGGCTTATAGCGGGATGGTGGGACGTGATTCAAGTTTTGTGGTGGTAAAGCTGTTTAGATAAATGAAGCACTTCAGCCCAAAGGAGGTGAAACAGTCTCTTGACAGCAGTCTTGGGATCAGAGTGACCATCGTGTTTCCATATGACTGTCATCTGAACAAGGGAAACACCACCTTTCCCAGGGGAAGTAACTAACCTGTTAATGAACCTGAAAGGAGTGGAGGGAGATAGCGCTGTGTTTGATGCATGAATCTAGTTCCCACTCTTCTTCCACACCTAGTGATTCCCATATCTGGCTCTTCACAAGGTATTTGCTGTGCTTTCAGCACAGCTTGGACATGATGGCTGGACGTGGGGTGGCTGCCACTCTATTTTGGGTATAAGAGGATGGGGAAAAGGTGCCTGCCTGGAGCTGAGCAACTCCGTCAGCTGTATAGGTGAAACACTCATTGATTGAGAGCACCATCCCCGAGGAGAAGCCGTTCCACCCTGTGATGGAACCTGGCCTTGAAAGGATGGGGCTTTGAGCAACCTGGTCTAGTTGGGGGTGTACTTGCCTATAGCAGTGGGGTTGGAACAAGATGCTCTCTAAGGTCCCTTCCAACCCAAACCATTCTGATTCTGTGATTGAACTGTGAACCATCCCCATCTCTCAGGTCAGCAGTCAGGCAGGGATTGGTAGATCCTATGCTGGGGTGAGCAGAGGAGCAAGGGAAGAGCTGGGACTTGCTCCTGCCAAAGCTCCATCCAGGATAGCTTTCTTGGTCATCATGGCCCAAGGGTAGCGTTCACCCTACCACTTATCTCTGCCTTCATTTGCCTGGCTCAGGCTTATCTGCTGGATACTGAGTCCACAGTCCTGCCCTTGGTGACAACGAATCCCTTGTCTGAGTCTCTGCTCATTGCCCCTGACCTAGGTCCAACCACTTTCCTGATGCAGTCTAGACAGATCCTCCATGGGGAGCAACTCTGCCCTCACCCTGCATCAGTTGTTCTAACATGTCCTCTCTTCCCTTGCCCCAGCTATCCCCTTTCAGCTCAGCCCAGCAGTTCCTTGTCTCTGCAGTTTGGGCTTCTGAGCGGTAGTGGAATCCAGCCATGCTCCTGCTACAAAGGCAAACAGAGCATGTCCAATAGGATTTGTGGTGCTTCCAACCTCTGTATGTTATTGACTCCCCCTTTCAAGTGTGGCCAGGGCTTTATCTGTTGGTAATAGGGAGAATTAATAACTTCCTTAAAAAAAAAACCAGCTTAAAAAAATCTCCACATCTTTTTATTTATTTTTTTACATAAAAAGGCAAGTAGAAGACATAACAAAGTTGTTAAAAGTTCAAAAGGACCGCTAATCCCTGTAATGTGGACTAATCAACTTTTATCCTGACAATCCCCTTGTATCTCTTAGGCCTCAGTGTGGTTAAGGATTCCCACAGGCAAGTGCTGGGCTTTAACCCCCTCAGCGCTGCCTTTGAGCCTACAGCTGCTCTTCCTAGAAAGCTACAGCCATGTCCTCACTCAGAAACACTCTGACATGGTGTTGGACTCTGAGAAGCCTCAAAGGCACCTGAACTTCCCTGGCTGATCTTCTAAATACATCTGGAAATGTAAAGTGTTTTCCTTTCAGAGGGCTGAACCATCCCAGGGTGAAGATCTCCAGTGGAGCTGCTCTAGCTTCAGTTGCACTCGCTGCTGGGGATGAGGTGAGAAGGGGTCTAGGTGGGATGCTAAGAAGCCAACAGTTCTTCACAGTTGGTGACTCAAGGAGTGGTTTGTCTGGCAGCAGGTCTGTGGTGTGTGGACATGGTGGCCAGGGGTGTCACCTACGTTCCCCTATGTGCTCCTCCAGCCTTCATCGTGCTGTGCGTGTGCACGTCTCAGGGAAGGACAGGCCTGTTCCCTCAGCCAGAGATGTCTTCTGTCCTTGGGCAAAGACCATGCTATTTGAAGAGCTCATGTCCAAACAAACACCCCAAGGTGTCTATCATCCCCCATGTGAGTTCCAGGTCGGCTTTCATTGCCATTGAGCCTACGAGAAGTAGCAGGCTCTGCCAAGTTGACTTCAAATCCGAGGAGGGAAAGTTTGGTGGGGTTTTTCTTGTCAGCAGCCTCGGAACAGTAGGTATTCACTGGGCTTCACAAGCCATTCTTTAGCGCTTTCAATACTATATTAATATCCCTGGGTGATTTGTGTGCTGTGCTGAGACTTGTGCAGCTGCAGAGCTAAAAACAGGAGGTGGTGATGGTCGCCTTTTGGAAGGGAGAAGCAATGCCGACCGGCTCAGCTGCAGACACAGATGTATTTGTGCTCACAAAAATCACTGCCAGAGGTAGACAAATAGCCTTGCTGGTTTAGGCCGATTAACTGTTGTTTTAGTAAAGCCTTCTGCTGCTCTTTTGTTTTTGAAGAGGAGGATGCAATTTGTTCTTTACTGACATGTGTTTCAGCTGTCCCCTTTCCACCAACAATGACAGACCCTGTGGGTTTCTGTGGCCTCTTCACTGAGGTTCACTGGGCTCCTGTGAGGAGTAGCATGTGGGCAGCTCAATGGAGCTTGCATGTAGGTACCTGATGCCTGGTTTCGAAGAACGGAAAGAGAATCACAGAATCACAGGGGTTGGAAGGGACCTCAAGAGCTCATTTGGTCCAACCCCCTGCCAAAGCAGCTCCCCAGCTCATATTGCACAGGTCAGTGTCCAGATGGGGCTGGAATCTCTCCAGAGAAGGAGACTCCACACCCCCTGGGCAGCCTGTCCCAGGGCTCCCTCACCAGGTAAAAGTTCTTCCCTGTGTTGGTGCAGAACTTCCTATGCTCTAACTTGCAGCCATTGCCCCTTGTCTTGTCTCCTCAGAGCACTGAAAAGGGGCTGGCCATTTCCCCTGCATCCCATACTTAAGATATTGATAAACATTAGTAAGTCGTCTTTTCTCCAGGCTGAACAGCCCCAGCTCGCTCAGCCTTTCCTCATAGGGGAGATGCTCCAGGCCCTTAATCATCTTTGTAGCTTCCTCTGGACTCTCTCCAGGAGATCCCTGTCTTTTTTATCCCAGGGATCCCAGAACTGGACAGAATACTCCAGGTGGGGCCTGACCAGGGCAGAGCAGAGGGGGAGGATCACCACCTTTGACCTGCTGGCCACACTCCTCCTGATGCCCCCCAGGATCCCATTGGCTCTCTTAGCCACCAGGACACACTGCTGGCTCATGGCCACCTTGTCACCCACCAGGATCCCCAGGTACTTCTTCGCAGAGCTGCTCTCCAGCAGGTCATCCCTCAGCCTGTGCTGATTCCAGCAGTCATTCCTTCCCAGATGCAAGACTTGCTTTTGTTCAACCTCATCTGATTTTCTGATTTCTTACTGCCTCTTTTTTTAAGCTCCATCTTTGGTCCAAGCTGGCTGGTGGCTTGTTTCCACTACCCCGAAATCTGCAACTTCTCAAGGCAGTGAAGCTTGCCGTTAGCAATCTGTGTGAACAGGGGTTAGTTGAGTTGCCTCCTTGAAAGTGAGCAGCTAGTAACAGCCCATCCCTTGGACTCGGGGTTAGCTGAGGTTGGACTTCCCCACCGTGTCCGGTTCTGTAACCCGCCGGCGCAATGGATGTGATGCGACGTGAGGCGTGATGGCACCTGGGCTCACGTCTGGCTGCTGGATCCCGCTGGCTGTGAGAGCTTGTTGGATTTGACATCAGCAGCATGTCGGCTCGAATCAAAAGGGTTGAAAGGAGAATATCCAAGCAGGGAGGGAGCAGGAGGGACAGGGGCTACATCTGACCAGAGGAGGTGCTCTCCACCAGCGAGTAGGTTGCCCTTAAACAGTTCTTACCCACTCTGTAGTCATCCAGACATCAAACTTGCTTAAGATTTTGTGGTTGCTTGTGCAAACTGATAAAGATCCAATCAGCCATTAAGCAGCTTTCCTTGAAAGCTGGTGTATGCATCGAAGAAATAACTAGAGTGCTCTCAATAAAAGGTTCAGAGTTTAAAAAAAAAAAGATGATTTTCTGATGTAATAGTTTCTTAAATATTTTATAAACAACTTTAAAGCCCACTCAAAATGTTTTTGTTTTGTTTTTTTAAGGAACAAATTAAATTTTGCTTTCCAAAATAATTTCAGGGTTTTTAAATTTCCTCTTTGAAGATGTCTGGGCATTTTTCTAAAATGACTTCCACTGCCTGGAGTGATTTAGGGGTTAACAGGTTAATTAAATGTTGGAGCAACTCACTGAGGTGTGAGCTGGCTTTTCTGTCGTTTGAAAATCAAGATGGGACATGGTGCAGGAATCCCTGAGCAGCCTTCTCCTCACCCAGAGGAGGGGGATTAGAGGGGATTACTGCAGCGGGCACTGCTTGCTACATAATCTCTGCTCTCGGGGAAGATCGCTAGGTACCTATTAATTACCTCTCCTCCTCTGCACAGATTCCCTTCTTGGGTCAAGCCTCGGTGTTGACACTCACAAAGCCCTGGCTTGATGGGCTGAGTGCAAAGTGCTTTGTCTCCCCTCTGCCAAAAGATGGAGGTACCACAGAGGCAGGAGGCCACCTTTGCTGGTGAACATATACCTTCCATTGCCTGGAAAACCGGAGCAGGTACTCAGCACCACTCCCAATCTGGCTGATGGGGAGTCTTCTCTGGACGTGTCCTGCAGAGATGGTTGTGGCCTTAGCACAAGGAGGAGCCTCTATCCTGGGATCCAGAGAAATCACTGCTGGTTGGGGGCAGTCAAGGCCACACACTGCCTCACAGCTAAGCCCCCCCTCTGCACCCCTTCTGTGCTCAAAGTCGAGATGGAGCAAAGTCCTTTAATTTATTCCTGGATGTGAATGACTCGAATATGCCGCATCTATCATTGTATCTCCTTAACTAAATGGATTAATTTTTTTGTCCTCTTCACAGGCTTAATTAGCAATCTGCAACACAAATTAAATCACTATCAACTAATTCCAACTATCCCTTCAGAGATAGCCATTAGCTAGCTAAATCTGGTTAGCATTGAAATGAGCCTGCATCCTACCCTGGAAACACCATTGAGGTTTTGCAAAGCTGCTTTTTTTTATTTCCTCCCTCCAGTGCTGCTGATAACGCTTTGTCCTTCCTAATGAGGGCAGCAGCCACTTATGCTTTGGAGCCTGCTCCTAGCAGGCAGTTAAATAGGGCTTGGGAGGCTTTTTTTTTCCTTTGTTGCTGTTTTTTAGGAGACAGATGAACCATGGTGAGGGTTCCTGTCCTGACAGAAAGGGAAAAGATAACTTGACTTTTCCTGATGATGGACTTAACTCAAGTGCAGGGTGCATTACCTATACCTGCAGGAAGACACAGGGATCTCCAGTGCATCTACCTCTGTGGGCAAAGTCTGTCATGTGCATTAGTGTTTTGGTTTAAATACGTGACCACGCCTTCAGAAACTCCTGGGGATACCATGAAAGCTGGGTAAGCAGGGCTCCATCCCACTCTTTCTCCTTAGCCTTGTCCCCTCTGTGGTCAGTACCATCAGCAAAAGGTGGTTATAAGAGCATGGTTCTTGTCTGGCATCATCTTACAGGGCTTGGACAAGGGCAGGGAAGGTCTGGTAAGACTTGAGGGACAGTTCTGGCTGAAGTCCATAGCAGACCTCTAAAAGCTGGGGAACAGAGGGCTTGGAGCTGCACACTGAGGCATTTTCAACAACTTCTGTCTTGGTGTAGTGTCTCTTTAAGTACAAGGGGATGATAACTTTCTTCCTGTTCCAAAAACTCCCTGTCATGGGTTTGTCTCTGCTCTTGTTTGCTGGGTGCAAAGCTATTTGGGTGAGGGTGATCAGTGTGCGCTGGCCATAATCTCTGGGGTCCTTACGCTTGCAAAACCAGTCATAATCAGCAGTACAGTTTTGCTGTGCCCTCTTCCCCAGCTCACTTGGCTATTGCCAAAGGAGTAGAATGAGGAGGAGAAGGAGTGAGGGAGACCAGTGGCCTTGGCTATCCAGCCTCAAGTGTGAATCAATCTGTGCTCCCTCTTTTGGAAAGGCGGCTTCGGATCCCTAAGGTTCTGCAGAGACAGAGCAGGACTGGTCAAAATGGTGGTGCTGCTTTTTTGATGACACCAGGATCGATGGGGAAATGTCTTCCTACGTAGTAGACAGCTTTACTACAACCACTATCAAGTTTCCTAACTATTTCCATGCTAATGATTTTACAGACTGCTTTGGGTTGTGGAAGGACTTAGATTGGAGCAGCAGTTTTCTTCTGGGCAGAGGAAGTGCAAATCCCTAGTCTGCTATAAATACTTTCTGACGAGGTGTGCAGTTTTCAGTGGACATTGTTGCTTCTTGCATGTGATTGTTAAGGAGAAAGGAGCAGCCAGTCTTCTCCTTTCCTATTTCATAGCTGTGCCCAGGAGGTGCCACGGGATCAAAGCCATTACGTCCGGTTTCCCGCAGGAGATTATATGAAGCACCAGCCTTGGTGCTAGAATTTAAGTATGGAAATGGAATGCAGGTAGAAAAGTACAGTAAATCCTCAAGGATTTGAACCTTTGAGCAATCTGGCGTAGGGGAGAGCTGGAGGATGGCAGAGATCAGGCTGGCAAGCCTCCCCTTTCTCATCTGCAGCCGTACCATCACTGTGCCTGACCCTCTGCAAATTCACCTGAGTTTTCAGTCATCATCTTTCTATCTGCTGTGCTGCGTGTGTTAAGAAGCAGTGGTGCTGCAGCCCAAATTGCCCATGTCTGGAAAGTGGGGAGCAAACCCCTAGCTTGCTCCCCTGTAACCGTGGCCCTAGGGCAACCTGCCATCTCCAGGCAAACTGGTCAGAGTGGCTGGGAAGGGGATAGAAGCCCAGGGCCTGCCTTTTCTTTGCAGTAAGCCCCATGTCAAACCTTACTCCTAAATCTGAGTGGGGATTTAAACGCACTTGGTGTAGTAGACAGACACTCATGTAGCTCCTGGGCAATCCAGGTGGCTTTGAGAGCCTTTGAGAGCCTTTCCCCTACTTCAGGCTTCATTTTTCTCACTCTGATGGTGGGCAGGTAACACTGGTGGTTCCCATCATGGGGATGAAAGAACTGCAGTGTGTGGTGTTGCTTTTGCACTCAAAATCCTTTTCTTTCTCTCTGAATAATGGAAAAAAGAGCTCCTGCCAAGTGATTGTGTAAGGGACCAACAGCAGAAGGTAGTGAGAGAACTTTAATTGGGGAATATAGAGGAGGCAGAGTCCACTGCTAATTGTCTCTTCCCGTGTTTTACTGGAAACACTGTGTGGGAGATACCCTCTGAAGCCTCTTCCCATGGATAATAAAGTTAAGATAGTGTTAGAGAAGGTGAAACAAGAGGATGCCCTGAAATAAATGGATTACTGGCATGGGTTAGGAAGCAGCTGTGAGTTAAGCAGCAAAGAGTGAAAAAATAAAGATCCATTTTCAGCATGGCAATAGGTGAAGAGAGGGTATCTGGAAGACCTTGCTTGGACTGGGCTTTTGAAAGCATAATCCAGAATGAGAGGGGAGGCAAAGAGGGTAAAAAACCCTGAGTCACACACAGTTACTTGGTGAAAGCTAGCATGGGCTCCAAAAACCTGCGACTAGCTCTGGCCAGACAGGTGAACAGGCAAGGCAGCGGCAGAGGAGGAAATTAAATGTTGACAAATGCAAGTTAATGTGCGTTGGAAGGCGTAATGCGACCTACTCATACACACTGCTGCATTTGAAATTAACTGTAACTGCTGGGGGAACAGACCTCGAGGTTATTGTGAGCAGCTCAATGAAAACATCTGTTAAACGAACAGAGGCACTCAGGAAAGCAAACAAAACACTGGGCTGTACAAGGGAGATTTTATATTGCCATTTGTATTGTGGTAATGTGTCAGGACACTGACAATTGCCCGATGGCTTTCTGTTGTGCTAAGGCTCAGCAGGAGCAGAGAAAAGGCATCCCAGGGTCTTGGAGGGCGATTTGCTCCGGGTGTCTGCTCAGTTTGGGGTATTCCTTCCCATGGTCAGCTTCCAACAGAGGCTTGCCATCATGTGGGGAACAGCCCGGGACTGCAGCGCTCAGAGCTTTGTCAGAGGGTATCAGCTCAAAGCCCTGATCCTGCTGTAGCCTTGTGGTTGAACCCTCGGTGCTTCATCCATTGCTGCCTCGAGCTCCCCCCTCTCTGGTTACAAAGCTCAGCTTCCTTGGGCTCTGAGTTCTTCCAGCACAAAGTCCTGGCTTTTTTTTTTTTTTCTTTTCAATGTCTGGCAGATCCTTTTCCCAGAAGAGCTCAACACACATCTTCCTTCGCTCCTTTCTCTACCCAAAGCGTCATCGACCCAAGTTCCACGTAACCGCCGTGCCACGGAAGCTGTGCAGAAGTTTATTGCTTTCCCAGCCCCTGCTCAGCGTGATGGATGATGTAGCAGGCCAGCGTTGCTGCCCGTGGCACAGGCTCAGGTGGGGGATTCGTTAAGTGCTCCAAGCAGCCATCAGTATGCAAACAGCACCATGATTTTAGTGCTGATCCTTAATAGCAGGCAAAGTCAGAGTTATACCTGTTGTGCTCTGCCTGTGGCTTTATTACAAAAAGCAGCCCTTGATTTGATGACTTTGTTTATGTTTGCCCCAAGCCATGTCCTAAGCTTAGTTTACAGTTTTAAAAATTAGCATATATTTTTATATATGCTATAAATATTTAACCTGCTGACCCGCACTAACATCAGCCCTCTAGCCTTTGCAGTGTAAAATAACTGTGGAGTAGAGTAAACCATATGGAGTGAGGAAGGATGCCTGCATCAGTATTCCTCCGGTCAGAACAGTCTCTCAGCCTTGGTACTGAAGGGATGAATAAAATCAAAGTTACTGATTATCATTTAGGCTGAATTTACTTTCTGCATTTGGAGGAAGGAGCTCTATTAATCAGCTTCATTTCCTGGCTCACATGAAGAGCGCTCCTGTATACCTCTCAGAAGCGCAGCGATAAATACATATAAATACATATATACGTGTAGGCATAAATATATAGATGTTAAAATAGCATTAAATCCCTTCTGTCGTCTGCTCCATTACTCCTGTGATAGGTGGAGAGATAAAAACCCTCAAGGTTAAAATTCTCAAATTTCATTTCCTCACTCCTTGCTAATTTCCAAGTACCTGGACCCAGAGAGAACCTGGGCTATTAAGATGCAGAATGAAATTAAAACTTGAGGCTTGCGTGGCAACAACAACCAATGGAAACTTCCTGAAAGGTTAAAGGAGAGGACAACAGGCAAACTGGGAAAAATCCTTTTAAAATCTAAGTGTAGTATATGTTGCTTCCTCTGCTTTAACGCACATAAATTAAGACAATAATTCTGTTAGCTGAAGGCTCTGGTTTAACACTTGTGGTTTATGGTGGCCCTTGAGTCTCCCTGCGGAACTGCAACTTCATTATGTACAGCTGAGGAGCCATTACTCCTTACATTATCTACCACGCTAACGCAGTTACCGACGATGCGCTAGCGCTGTTTGGATTCTCCAATGTAATGGGCAGATATGTACTGCAACCATTTATGTGGCTTCACTGCCAATTTGCTACTGAAATGACTTTTTCTTTGTTGAGAAATGCATGTTCGCCGCATCTAATCCCTGCGCTCACTCAGCATCCCTCTTTGGATGGATGCTGTGGGCATGGTCAGCTATGGGTTGGGTGCTAGGAGCTATTTCCTAAGGGGAAGAAAAATAGGCAAGATGTGGCTTTTTGCCTAGCTGGCACGCTGATCTTTGAGATAAAGATATTTATGGGTTGGGGTTTTTTCTTGTTAATTCTGTGAAGAATCTTTCCTCTTTTACCTCCCTCTTCTTTCTGTGTATGAGATGAAAGTCTGAGGAGGAAGGAGACTGCATGTATTTCTCTTCTGAGGAGGCTTAAAAGTACAGGTTAAACAAATAGGTTCTTGTACTTTCATTTAGGGGAGATTTTAGGTCAGAAAGAGGCCAGTGAGCTCGTATTAATTGAAAGCAGTATCTCATGTCCTTTATAGCAAAAAAATCCCTCCCTACGTTTCGTCCTGGAATGCTGTGGGGCTCAGCAAAGAGTCTCTCAGTGGTTTTCAGAGAGTCTTCCTTGCCTAGTACTGGCCCCTCTTCATTTGTTACAACAGTCGATGGCACACTTCCCTAAAATGGTGTTAAGCTAAAGGGGTGTTGCAGCTGCTGTCACGGGGCCTGGCGCTTTGCACGGCAAGGTGGAGATCATAGAATCACAGACTAGTCTGGGTTGGAAGGGACCCCAAGGATCACACAGTTCCAACCCCCCTGCCATAGGCAGGGCCACCAAACTCCAGGCCTGGATCTACACAAGGTTGCCCAGGGCCCCATCCAATCTGGCCTGGAACACCCCCAGACACAGGGCACCCACCCCCTCTCTGGGCAGCCTGTTCCAGCCCCTCACCACTCTCTCTGTAAAAAACTTCTCCTTAATATCCAATTTAAACCTTCCTTCATTTAGCTTTAATCCATCCCTCTTGTCCTACCATTATCTACCCTTTTAGAAAGCTGTTTCCCCTTCTGTTTCTCTGTTCCCTTCAGGTACTGGAAGGTTGTAACAAGGTCCCCCTGCAGCCTTCTCCAGGCTGAACAAGCCCAGCTCCCCCAGCCTCTCTTTGTAGGGGAGGTGCTCCAGCCCTCTAATCATCTTTGTGGCCAAGATGCTTTGGTTGGAGAAGACTTGGAGCATCAGATCCTGCCAGGGGGAAGCTGAGGCTGGGATCTGTTGCCTGACCCTGGCTATCCTGCATAGGGGTAATCTGTACCCCGAGCACAGTGGGATGCTGGTCGTCCCTGGGATATCAGCCACGTTGCAGGAGCGTCGTGGCTTTGCTAGGGACCGACGACTCCAGCTCAAATGCTCCTCCTATGATGTTGAGGGGCCTGAAATTTCTGCAGGTCCCCAGGTCTGCTGGGATCCCAGGGACCTCAGAAGTAAAAAAGTCACGTAAAAAGCTGTGTGACCAGAGGGAGCCGCAGAGTGTCTGATCTCTGATTATTTTAAAAAAATATTTTTCCCCCTTTTTTTATCAGCATCTTGAAATGTTTGTTTGCTTTTCAAGCCCCAGCTGTTGGAGTCAGGGGATCACACAAGAACATCAGGTCTCCTCTCTTAAACAAACAAACGCAGCAGACTTTACCAGAGAAAAACATGAAAGTGCAAATCCCAGGGGCTGAAAACCCTCTGGAAGACAAAAGCTGCAACATTTATTAATTTGTTGAATAACCTGTTGGGGCCTGACTTGATTTTCAAATAAATGGAATTAGAATATCAATAGCAGGATGCTGGCTTCCTAAAATATTCAAAAGCGGCTTCCTTTTATGTAGTGCCTTTCATGAAAACTGCATCATAAGGTGATTTGCAGTGCTAAATAATAAATAACAACACACATACACACACGGTGGAATTAACAGCTGTGGCCGAGGGAGGCCAAGATGGATTTTTTCAGATGAGATGTAGAAAGAAATGGGGAGTCAATGAGGCAGAGAGATACAAGAGAGGTTGGATCTGGGTCAGCTGTTTAATTTTGACCTTGGTTATTATTAGTCATTGGAGATAAAATATAGCTAATGCCTCCGGAGTGTTCTCTGTGTACTTTGAATTGTGAGAACTGGGAAGTATGGAGGGAAATAAGAATCCAGCTGGATCCTTGGCTGGGAAGAGTAGGTGGGGAGAGGTTGGATGTTGTAGGAGGTACCTTGCACCTGACCGCAGTACATGTACTTGTAGATAGCTGGTAACTGCTAGAGGTTTGTGTTAATGTTGGAGACAGCAACCTTTCCAAGAGGTGTGGGAACCTAAGGTAGTGATGGAGGCAGACACAAATCGTGTGGTGATGTTCACTGCAAAGGGAAAGACTGAAGTGTGTTGTCCAGCCGGAGCTTGGCTCTGGGATGCTTGCTGTATAGCAACAGCCTTTTCCCACTTCTTTCTTCCGCTTGTTTTGGTGCTGGATGCCGTGACCATAGCAGTACCTGTGTGCTTGTATGAGTTAAACCCCTTTATTGAATTCATGCTGCTTCCTGGGAGATTCCCAGTACAGAACTGGGAAGATCAGCCCAGCCCTATTGAAACCCCTTTCTGCCCAAGCACTGACCTTTTGAGCTTACGTGGGGCTAAAGAGTGATCTGTCCCATGTCAGTCGCATAGCAGGAAACAGCTGAGTTTCCCAGTGCTTGGCTTGGTACGTACAGTCAGCTCGGGCGCTTTATGGAGCTATAAGAGCAGCAGTTTAATGAAAGGGAAGATAAATCAGGAATTGAAGTGGGAGTCATGTACATGGTGAGCTCTAGGACCTTCACCAGGGAGCAGTTTTAACCTTTATTTCCCTGCCTGTGAATGGGGGATGTCAGCCATTCCCTACTCCAAGGGGTACTGTGACAGTATATCAAGAGATAGCAAGGCCTCTACCCATCTAAGTGAGTAATTAAACAAGTGTAGCTTCCCTTGCTCTCTTTGGCCTGAGCTGCTCCTCTTCGGCTGAAGTTTGGGACATAAGGCAATCTGTGTGATCCCCACTACTAGAAAAGTCGGACCAGAAGCTCTGTAGGTGTGGAAGGTAGGTGTTCTTTATGGCAGCGCTGTATGGGATCACTCCAACCTCATGTGTGTACTGATTCGTAAGAGGCAGGTATGTTCATACACATCATGGTTTGTATAGTCATTAAGTCATTTGCATACACATCAGATTTCCCAGAATGGTCACGTGTGTTTAATCTGGTTCCTGGAACTAGTTACAATATTTGCACCTTCATTATGCACGTGCTTTAAGTCTCTTGAGGGTGTTCAGTGAGGGTCTTTGGTCGTCCTTCGGTAGTCCCTAGTGCCTGTTTGAAGAAGGTCTTTCCATGTGCTCCAGGTCCTTTCTTCCTTGTGGTCTTTCTGTGGTTCATCACTTTGCTTGTGGGAGAGAAGTTCCTGGCTTTGGTTCCAGTGGGCTTTCTACTGGTCTATCTGCATCCCTCTGGGACGTGTCACAGAATCACAGACTCTGGATGTGCTGGGTTGGAAGGGACCTTCAGAGCCCATCTAGTCCAACCCTTGCAGTAATCAGGGACATCTTTACTAGAGCAGGGTGCTCATAGCTCCATCAAACTTGGCCTTGAATGTCTCCAGGGATGGGGTCTCTATCACATCTTGGGACACCCTGTGCCAGGGATCCACCACTCTCAGAGCAAAGAGCTTTTTCCTAATACCCAACCTAAACCTCCCCTTTTCTTCTTGTCCTTGGTTGCATTCTTATCTGAGGCCTTTGTATTCCTCCTCCTTAGCCTGTTGCCCCCCTTATGTTCTTGGTAGCCATACACTCTGTTCCTTCACACAAGGTTTCTTGGGCTTCCCATCTATTGGTACACACCAAAAAGTGTCCAAATCTCAAGCAAGCACAACCAGAGCTACCATCAAAGGCACGGTGGAATTTCCAGCCTTTGTTCAAGCTGTCACACTGTCACAGTTTAGCGTAGTTGGGTGCTGTGAGAGAACAGGGGCTGCAGAAAAATGGCTGCTGTAAGGAGCAGCTACAGCTCTCTGCAGGCCCCAGAGAGTAAGCATTGGCTGATTCAGGATGATGAATTCAGACCAAAGCCGAAGCCAATTGGAGCTGGTCACAGTGCCTCTGGGAATCACATTTAGGAGAAAAAAACCCACAGGCAGCTGCATTTTGTCACCAGAGAAGGGAGTGAGGAGATGTAAGGAGCTGTGCAGGCACCAAGGCCAGGGGGTGGTGGGGAAGGAGGCACTCCAGGTGCTGGAGAGAAGGATGCCTGTGGAGAAACCCATGGTAGAGCGAGCCCATGGAAAAGGCTGAGACCCCACCTGCAGCCTGTGGAGAGGCCCCATGCTGGATGGAGCAGGGGGAGACATAGAGAAGATGCTGTGACCTGCGTTGGAACAGACGTCTGCCAGCACTTGCAGCCCACGGAGAGAAACAGAGACACAGAACAGCTTCAACACAGCTTGGCCTCCAGGCGCACAGTGGTGGACAGAAGTGGGTACCTGCACATCATGGGTGGGATTCAGCTACGTGATATTAGGTGTTGGTCTGTAGGTGGGGCATGACCAAAACTGAGCTGTAACCCATGGACAGTGCTGCAGCTGGAGTGTCTTGAGATGGGAAGCTGAAATGAAGCAGCTGTCGGTGGAAGACGAAGTGCACCATGTGTGTGAGTGGGGAGATGTGGCTGTGTGTGTCTCTCCTTCCTTTCACCAGGATCCTTGTTTCACTGTGACAACCCCAGGTACTCTTTACTTTGCCTTTGAATTTGGGGTTTCTTGCAATTGAAAACCCCAGAAATGGGGATGTAAGCAAAACAATTCCTGAGGAGGTGCTGTAGGTTGGACTGTGGTGTTCAGAAGTGGTCACCTCAAAGCAGAAATCAGGTTGTGGTTGCTCTAAGTGCTGTAAAATAGAGAGTATTTTTTTTCAAATTTGTTTTAAAAGCAAATCATCTAAATGAACCTGATGGAGATGGTACCTCCCTCTGGCTGGTTACATCCTCCCTGAGCCCACTTCTGCTCTCTTGTTTTGGAGGAAGGCCTGGTGGATTTGTACCTCTCCAATGTCTTGGCTTTGCCTTGGTTCTTCAGACAGGAAGACTCTAGGCTATAAATAAAGGAGGAACAAAGAGATTTTCCCAAGGGGTTCCCATTAGTGGAACAGGTTTCTTATCTGGATCCTGGGGGTACTGGCCACCTCTCAAGTGTAATCACAGCCCCTGACTCCTTTCCCCCTATGCCTTGGGTGCTGTGAAAGACTCTGGGATCCTCTTTCCAGAGAGAATCGACATCTCTGAGCACACAGATTACATGTGAATTAACATTTGCAAGCACAGGGAATATGTAGAAGTAGAGCAAAATGCCAAACCAAAATATTGGCTGTAAATCTTCATCATGCATTATCCTATTCTCTGAAGTTTATCCTGTTATCTACTTAGTTGGGAGTATTACTCCCATTTAAATGTGCTTCTCAGCAATTGCTTGCAGCATTTAAGTCTTTAGATGCTTTCTGTATGTGAGGAATTGCTATTTTCTGCTGTAATGCTGGGCTAATTCTCTGCAGAAATTGTCCCTGTGCTTAAGGATAGGCCCATTCATTATGCCCCTCCACGGTGAAGCTGGATGGGAAGCGATGGGTTCCAACAGTGCTTACAGAGCGCTGCTTTCTGGAGCTGCTCCTCTCCGTGGGGGTGAAGAGGGGAGTGTTTAACACCCCCCCTGCCCCCCAGCATAATTTATTCTTCTAAAAACCTTTTCTTATCCTTACAATACTGATGAGCGAGTGAGCAGCCAGGATTCCTCTTTTGCAACTAAGAACTGCTTGTCATGGCTGGGGATGGGCAAAATACCCCAGGACCCAAGGGCTGGTCCCTGGAAGCAGGGGTGTGACAGTGGTCTTGGTGTCCTGTGGCACCTCAGATTCATGTGGACTCCCCTCCCTTTGAGGCTCAGATCCATAAAGGTGGGATGCCCAGGATGAGAGTAATGAGAATGTCTCTTGGGATCTGTTTTGGTACACGGACCTGCTCGTATCATACTTATAAACACGTAAACGGTGAGAGTCAAGATGCTGGAACCAGGCTTTGCTCAGGGATGGCAGTGACAGGACAAGGGACAATGGGTGAAGCTGGAGCAGAGGAGGTTCCATGGGATTGTCAGGTGGAACTTTTTTCCCTGTGAGGGTGCTGGAGTCCTGGGACAGGCTGTCCAGAGAGGTTAGGGAGTCTCCTTCTCTGGAGACATTCAAACCTGCCTGGATGTGTTCCTGTGGGATTTAGTCTGGGTGATACTGCTCTGGCAGGGGAGGACTAGATGAGCTTTCAAGGTCCCTTCCAGCTCCTAATGTTCTGTGATGCTGTGATCCTCTTGGCCAGCGTGACTCCCGTAAGACATGCCGGTCCTGTCAGCTCCCTCCAGTGAGTACACAGCGTTTCTCTCCTCTTAGGTGACATGATACAGGTTTACTCCTGCAAATTAGGGCACAGAATTCCTACAAAGGACCAAGTGGGTGCTGCTTCAGACTTGATCTAGCTTTGTGCCCGGGCTGCAGTCCTGGACTCACATTGAGCACGTGGCATCTTCTAGACACAACCTCTGGGGTTTTTATTCTGATTTCAGGCTGGCACGGGCTGAAACCTGTGCTGGAGAGAAATCATGTGCAGTTCTTATGCCCTTCCACGTGCAGAGTGGTTCTTGGACAGGCAGTCAGCAGAATTGCCAAGTGAGTAAAGGCAGAAGGGTTGGAGGATTGGGTCTCTGATGGCCAATTTTCTTGAAAACAAATGCTTTATTTTCAGCTTATATCTCCTTAAAAACGAGAGCACCCGTAAGACAGCACTCATGAGCAAGCTAACAAAACCACACTGCCTGAGCCACAGCTCGTTGCGTAGCGGAGGGAAAGGCTCCAGCAGGAATCCTATTTCATTATCAGATACCTGAAAACCTTTTGTACTTGATTTAAGCAAGCCCTGTTCTTGCCTTTTGGTGAAACAAGTGCCGTGAAGCACTGTGTTCCTGGCTTGGCTTTGAGTTGTTCTGTTTGATTGTAAAGCTTAGAGTTCTCCATCTTTACTTCACAGACTTGACAGGTTGGAAAAGACCTTTAAGATCATTGAGTCCAACCTTCCCTGTCCTGTGCTGACCCTGAGCATCTCATCTCCCAGCCTGTTAAATCCACCCGGGGGTGGGGACTCAGCCCCCTCCCTGGGCAGCCTGGGCCAGGCCCTGACAACTCTTTCAGGGAAGAACTTTTCCCCACATCTGACCTGACTCTGCCCTGACACAGCTTGAGGCCGTTGCCCCTTGTCCCATCTCCTGTCCCCTGGCTGAAGAGACCATTGCCCACCTCTCTGCACCCTCCTCTCAGGTCAGTGTAGGCAGTGAGAAGGTCTCCCCTCAGCCTCCTCTTCTTCAGGCTGAACATCCCCAGCTCCCTCAGCCACTCCTCATAGGATTTGCCCTCCAAGCCCGTTCCTCAGCCTGGCTGCCGTTCTCTGGACATGCTCCAGGACCTCAATGTTCTTCTTACGGTGGGGAGCCAAGAATTGGACCCAGCACTTGAGGTGTGGCCTTACCAGTGGGGGCACAATCCCCTCCCCAGACCTACTGGCCACACTATTTCTGACACAAGCCAGGATGCCATTTATCTTCCTGGGCACAGTGCTGGCTCATGTTCAGTCGGCAGAGACTTCCCTGCTCTGTCTCCTTTCTCATCACCAGGGACTTTGGATTTCCCCCACCACTCCCCTGGAGATGGCGTAATTCCCTGTGAAGGGATTACACATTTGGCACCTTCAGAGCTGGGTGTTTGCTGGGGGCGAGTGCCTCCTGCTGTTGCCCCATTGGGGAGCTCTGCTCAAGTGGAATGAGTCAGAGCTGTGCAGGTCTGGCTGCTGAGCGAGCAGCTCACCTTTCTCCTGCTGATTACTTAAGTAGGATGTGGGATTTCACATGGCATCATGTGCAGATAAATAATCCACTTTGGCCCCTTCAGCTTGGTGTTATCCCTGCAGTTGGGAGGGAGCAGAGTGGCTCCTGGTCAGAGGGAAGGGATGGTGGTGGAGTGGTTAGGGACTGTGCTGGGCTGACTTGGTCCTTCTCTCTTGAAGAATCACTTACTTTCTTCCACTTGGTTTTCTGAGCATAAAGATGAGCCTGTTGGCGTATCTGCTGGTCGCAGGGCTGTAAGGATGACCTCTCTGAAGAGCCCAGAGGCTGGCTTGAGCAGGCATAGAAAAACATGTAGATGCATTCGAAGTCTTCTCAAGGTTTGTGTGGGCGAGAAGCACCTCTGTGTGAATGCCCCACTCCTCCTGCCCCCACCCTGGGCTGTACTCACCTGCTTGATCATCTGTTCCATGTGGGTGGGTGACCACTTTCACCAGTAAAGCAGAGCAGGAGTCACCCTGCCCAGCAGCTGGAGTGGGGCAGTTTTAGTGTGATGCTCTGTGACTGTAAACATCCTGCGGGACATAAGGAATCGTCATTTGGTTCTTGTGCTCATGCCTTTCTGAAGGAAAGAGGCCCCTTTGGGGTAGTGCTCTTCTCCTCTGAGAGAAGGAGGAAGGAAAGGTTCTCCTGGGGAAGGTGAAACCACGTGAAGTTCAGCAAGGCCAAGTGCAAGGTCCTGCATGTGGGTCAGCGCAATCCCAAGCACAACTCCAGGCTGGGTGGAGAATGGATTGAGAGCAGTCCTGAGGAGAAGGGCTTGGGGGTGCTGATTGATGACAAGCTCAACATGAGCTGGCAGCTCAGAAGGCCAACCATGTCCTGGGCTGCATCAAGAACAGCTTGGCCAGCAGGTCTGGGGAGGGGGGATTCTTCCCCCCCTGCTCTTGTGAGACCCCACCTGCAGTGCTGCATCCGGTTCTGGGGTCCCCAGTACAGGAAAGACATGGGGTGGTTGGACCGAGTCCAGAGGAGGCCATGAAGGTGATCAAGGGGCTGGAGCACCTCTCCTGTGAAGACAGGCTGAGAGGGTTGGGCTTGTTCAGCCTGGAGAAGAGAAGGCTCCAGGGAGATCTAATTGCAGCCTACCACCACTTAAAGCGGTCCCACAGGAAAGTGGGAGAGGGGCTGTTCCCCAGGGAGTGCAGGGACAGGCCAAGGGACAATGGCTTCAAGCTGGAAGAGAGCAGGGTTAGGTGAGATGTGAGGAAGGAATTCTTCACTCTGAGGACAGTGAGGCCCTGGGACAGGATGCCCAGAGAGGCTGTGTGAGCCCCATCTCTGGAGGTATCCAAGGCCGGGTTGGATGGGGCTTTGGGCAACCTGGGCTGGTGAGGGTGTCCCTGCCCCTGGCAGGGGGATGGGACTAGATGATCTTTGAGGTCCCTTCCAACCCAAAGCATTCTGTGGTTCTGTGAAAAGCTACAGCTCCTACTCAGGCCCCTGCAGGTAGGGGTTTGGGGGGCACTTTTTGGGTGCCAAGGGGTGCCCAGTCCAGTCATACCTGCGAAAGCGACCCCTGCCAGGACAGAAGCTGCCTCAGCAGTGTGCTTTCCAAGGAACACACAAAGAACAGCACTGAGTGCTGTGGTGCTGCTCCTTCCCGTTGCCCTTGGGCACTAACAGCCTGGCTGGGGTGGGGAGGGGAGAGCTTCAGCTTGTGCAAGCTGTGTTCCTGTGATAGTGGTTTAATTTCTTCCTCTTCCGTGCCTGGTTTACACTTTAACGTAGTTTAATTTTAAAGTCTCCCTTCCCCCCCCACCCCCCCTTATTTTTTTTTTTACAAGGTGACTGTTGAGCAGTAATGTAATGAAAAGTTGACAGGCACAGATCTTTTTTAATAACTCTTATGTTGTGTAGCTTAAATTGGTTTAACTATAGCTGAGTTGAATAATAAGCAGAAGTGAATTCATCTCGTGAACCATGAATATTTTGAAGCCTCCTTTGGAAAGGGTTCAATAGCTCGGCCTCTTGCTTCTGAGGAGTGGCACTCTGGTTTGTCATAGGCTTTTGGTCACAGCTGGAGGGCTGGGAAGTGTTGGAGATGGGACACAACGCCCTCAGGTTGAAGAGAGGTGAGAAAGCAGAGGTCTGGTCACCTCCAGGCAGCGTGGTGGAGCTGCTCTGGCTTGTATCAATGGGTAGTGTTGGGTTTGAGCGAGACTTTTAGAGGTGCTGAACCAAGCTGCTTCCTCCCCAACTCGTCACGTCAAGCTGTAGTAAACTGTGTGTGTGAGAGACCCCTGCAGAAGGAGCAGGGGGTTAAACCAAGCAGATGTGCACACCTGATACAGACTAGGAGGTGGAAAAGAGTGGTGGCTGCTCAGAGGTGCATCAGGGACACATGTGAGCAAGGCTGGGTGGAGGAAGAGGGCCTGTGGAGCAGAGGAGGGGTGCTTGGCTGCAGCAAGGCTGTGTCTCCTTTGGCTTTATTTTTCTTCACGTTAGCCCTTTCTTCCAAACATTTTGTGTACATCTACTTCATTCTGTCTCTCTGTCCTCACCACAGCAGCTACACCATGAAACCTCCTCTGCCTCAAACAGAATAGGTACAAACCCCTTTCCCTCTGGGGGCCGGGAGAGGAAGATGCAGTGTTGTGTGGGGCCGGTTACTGCACTGAAACACCCAACATGCTGCCTGGGTGCACCCGCTGGAGGCTGAGGTCCCTCTGGCATTATCCCTGCTGGCAATTTCTCCATTTTTCAGGCAGGCATGGAGAAAGACTCCCATAAACCCCAAAGAAAAGCAGCCCTTGTGATTAAAATATGTGATAAGGTCACTTAAATGCACTTGAAATGTGTCAGTTTGGGGACAGATCTTTATTTCCCCTCCTCTGTGCAGATGTTTCTTTGCACAGCCTTTAATAATGTGGCTGCACATTACTTATTCTGGCTGTTACCTTCCTTGGTGCTTGTGATGAGGGCTGCTGAGAAACATTCCTTGCACCTCTTGCCATTATAAAACGTGGCTTGGATTAAAGTGGATTTGTTTTTTTCCCCTTGAGAAGTTGCATTGCTGTCCTGTAGCACTGGAAGCGTGTGCTTTTTAACATTAAACCTTTTCCATGTGCTCCTTGGCTATCGGCTTGATTTTCCTTTGACTTGGAGTGAGTTTTACTTCAAGGAGTTTGAAACAAAGAGAGTTGATCTAAAAATGAGACCTTTTGTTTGACCCAGAGCTGTTTTTTACCCTGACCTCATCCAGAAAACACCTTCAGCATCCTTTCTTTCTCATTCTGTTTGGATTAAAGAGATGAAATGGGTGACTTCTATTTCTTTTTTTACCTCCTTCAGAATCCCTGTTCTCAGAGCACCTTCCCCTTTGGGCTGGGGATGGATGATGCCCATCTATGTTGGAGAGTGAGAAGCTGAAGACATCAGCGACTGCATCCCTCATCTTCTGTGTGTGGGCCATGGAGCTGATGTGTTGGAATGCAGGTAACTTTGGTCCAGAGTTCAGAGGAGATTTGACACAGCGTATGCGGGTCGATACGACATGAAATGCTCCGGAGTTCCTCAGCCTGACAATGCCTGGAGTATCACAGAACTAGCTGCTAAACCTAGTGGCTGTAGCTTTAATCTCTGTGTGCCTCAGTTTCTCAGTTTTCTGTACGATGCTGAGAAATGTGTTTCTCTATGGGATTGTTTAGCTGGGATGTGTTATGCTGGGGAAGTGTTCGGCTGCGGCGGCGAGGAAACTTGATCTGGGTTCAAGAGGAAACGAGTGTTTTCCTGGCTGCTGGAGCCAGGGTTCTGATGTTGTGTACTAAATAATAATTAGGGTCATAAAAGTCTGTGGCGAACAATTATCCATTCAACGAACAAGGCAGGTGTTTGGGGGGGGGGGAATAGGAGGCAGTAGGGTAATTAGGCTGTGCCCTAACGCGTGAGCACAAGCGGGCCTAATAAAATTTCCACAGGCAATTTTAAATCTGGCATGGCCAACGCTCTGAGCACCTGACTTGAAAACCTGAGTAACTTCCCCACATTGTTGTTTGATGTAACACCGGGTGAGCGATTGCAGATAGACATGGGTGGAATCACTCGGCGCTTTCTGGCGCTGCGGCAGTCGGAGCTGTAGAAGAAATAAAACAGAGAAGGCGGCAGCTTGGCGTTGGGGAGGGAAATGCTGAGTAGCTGGTCAGAGTGAGGGCTGGCTGCTGCACGCTTGTTAATCCCCCCTTTTCCTTCAGTTCCGTCCCCTAGGAAGCAAAGCAGGAGCGGGGAGGGGGGGGGATTATTTGCTGAAGTGCCAGTAAGATCCTTCCTCCTGGCTGCTCAGGGTTAGCGGGCGAGCCCTGACACATGGGTGGTGGTGATGCTCGCAGCCCTGGTACGGCACAGCGCAGTCGGGTACCCAGCCCTGCCGCAGTGTTTGCGGAGCGAAGGGAAGGGCAGCCAGCGCTGCGTCCACACTCCCGGCGTGCATCGCATGGGGTGCGGGCAGCCTGACGGCAGATGCCTTTGCATGCCCCTGCGGCAGGCACCGTGCAGCTATAGGCTGGCTCCCTCGCCGGGTGAAAATGTTTCATCTCAAATAAACACTTGTCTCATTATCTGGCTGTGCTAGCTTTGCGCTATCTGGTTACTGCCTGGCTTGGAGACACCTGTTCTGTGTCCAAGCATTTTAGAGGAAAAACTATCCAGAGCTGTCAACAGACATAAAAAGGCTGCCTGTTTCCATGGGAACGTGCTCCGCCGAGCCCTGAGTATAATGAGCTGCTCCCCGCGCTGCAGGAACACTGGACGTTGCTGGGAGAGCTGGGGGAGCTGGGGGAATTGCTCAGCGGGCGCGTTTGGAGATGCGGTTCCCTTGGGTGGCTGTCCTGTTGGAGCTGTGTTGGGAAGGGATGGCTGTGGGAAGGCAGTGCTGTGACTTGATGCTTGCAGGGAGGATGGAAGTGTGCGGTGGGCGGGGAAGGTGGGGTGGTGGTGTGGGTACTGGTGTGTGCTCTGGCTGCCAATGGGCTTCTTCCCCTTCTTGCTCCCTTGGGAGCTTGGCACCTCTAGCTTCTCAGGAGTGTCAGGAATGGGGTAAAACAGCATCATGGGGGCTGCCAAAATAACTTTCTGGATAAGAATTTCTTTGCCGTGGGTCCTGCCTCCCATGAGCTCCTGTATTGGGGCATCAAATGAGCATCACGTGCTCAGCATTGGTGAGGCCAGGCTGCACCTTGAGTGCTGTGTCCAGTTCTGGGCTCCCCACCGTAAGAAGGACATTGAGATCCTGGAGCGAGTCCAGAGAAGGGTAACCTGGCTGGGGAAGGGGCTGGAGGGCAAATCCTATGAGGAGTGGCTGAGGGAGCTGGGGATGTTCAGCCTGGAGAAGAGGAGACTGAGGGGAGACCTTCTCACTGCAGAGAGGTGGGCGATGGTTTCTTCAGCCAGGGGACAGGAGATGGGACAAGGGCCTCAAGCTGTGCCAGGGCGGGATCAGCTCAGATGTGAGGGAAAAGTTCTTCCCTGAAAGAGTTGTCAGGGCCTGGCCCAGGCTGCCCAGGGTGGGGGCTGAGTCCTCACCCCTGGGTGGGTTTAACAGACGGGTAGATGAGGTGCTCAGGGATCTGGGTCAGCACAGGACAGGGATGGTTGGACTCATTGATCTTGAAGGTCTTTTCCAACCCTGTGATTCTGTGATCCTGTCTGAGATGGCTGTGCCCACCATTTGCTCCCACTGCTGTATGCTGTTTGGAGGTGGAGAGGGGATGGAGACGGAGAGGGGACACAGCCAGGGGCTTGGTGGGTCAGGCTGCATTGCCTTCCATGCTAGGGAGGTTCGTCTCTTCAGCCCATGCTGTGGTCATCTGCACTTCTCAGCTCTTTAAGGCTCCAGGTCAATTTGTGGTGTTTTGGCAAAGATGAGAGACCTTATGCTAATGTGTCTGCTGCATTCTCACATGCCCCCAACTCAGGGGCGCACAATCCGTACTGCAAGGACAGAGGTGCCTGGGAGCCTGCCCTGGGTCTTTTTTAGTGGGCTGTGAGTTCTTAACTCAGGGCTGGAAAACTCCTGAGTGCAATGGGCAACCTGTCAGATAAAACTGCCTTGGCAGCAGTAAATGGCTTTATGGAAAGCGGCTTATGTGATGTTGGTTCTCAACAGGGCTCTGTGGAGGTCTAGAGAAATAGAGCCTTGAACTGGGATAACTGGAGGATAGAAAGAACAGGATCAACGGGCACTTGACTAGGTAGGACAGCGTGCCCTTCTGAAAGGGCAGGCATCGTGCTTCACAAATCTCTCTAGAAATCTTTGAAGGCAACAGGGAGCGTGTAGACAAGGTAAATCCAGTTGAGAAAATCCACTTAGATTTCCGGAAGGCTTTTGATCAGTTTCCTCAATGAAGGAGCTTAAGGAAACTAAGCCACCATGGGCTAAGAGGAAAGGTCATCCTGCTTAAAAGCTGGGAACCATGGAGGCAGGAAGAGCCACTCGCCTCTGCAAGGGAGGGAGGTCAGCTGCCATGCTCTGTGGGGGTCTGTGCCCCCAGCTGCCCCCTTCCCCATGCTCCCCAACCATCTGATGATGATGATGGGGAGGGCAGTAAAAAGAGAAAGGCAACTTGTGAGACTAGGCAATAAACAGCGGGTGGAATTCATTGTAGGTGAATGTGAAGTGATGGGGAAAGACGGTTGTCGCTTTACATAGAAACTGATGAGTTGTGAGCTGGGATCTCATTGCTCAGTAAGACTCGGGAGCTGCTGTGAATTATTCTATGGAAATGGCATTGCAGAGCCCAGCAGCTGTGAAAAAGCCAAGAGAGGTGGTGGGAGAGGATTGGAGGTGATAGCTCTGTGTCCTGTCTGCTGCCTGCAGTGCTGAGTCCCCATCTCAGGAATTACTTCTCGGAGCCGGGGAGGAGAGCAGCAAGAGCTGGCTGCATGGGAAGCACTTGAATGGGAGGTATGATTAAACAATTAAATAGGCTTAGAAACAACCCTATGGACTGTGTGCCTGCAGGTCACTACTCATACAGTACCAGTATGAGTGGGAGGAGAGCTGGAACAAGGAGATGTTGTTTGCTGTCTCTTCCAACACAGGAATTTGGGGACCATCAAACAAAACTAGCAGATGGAATATTCAAATGGAAGGTGATACTTTTTCATGACAAGGCTGCTTGTAGCTGCCTTGAATGCTGCGAGTTCAAACAGCATTTGTATAAATTCACAGGCAGACTGCTGTCAAACCTCTTCTGGTTGCCCAGTCGCTGGAGGCTTGGAGCAGGTATTCAGGAAGTATTGGGCACATTACCCTTCTTGGGGCATCTTCAGGCTGGATGCTCAGGTTGATAGATCTCTCATCTGATGCAATATTCTATAAACGGAGGGGAAAGAAGCCTCAGATAAAACCATTATTTTCACATTGTTGGGTTTCCATTTCATACTGAGGCGTCTGCTTAACCACTGCACAAACTCCAGATAGCACTTTGCACTGCTCTTCGGGTTGTTTATATCCAGGAGTTCATGGCCCTTTAAAAGCTTAAGAGAACAGGCTCCCCTCTCCGTGAGGCTTCTGGTTTTCTTAACTGAGATTAGACAACATGCAAAGGCATCAGGCCTTTCTGCAGAGATCAGAACAGCTCAGTGTCAAGCAGGGAAAGAAGGAAAACCACTCTTGGGAGCGCTTGTCGCTTCTGTTCGTTATTTCAGGTGTCTCAGGCTCCTGTTGTGGAGTTTCAGAGCGGTTGGTTCTGCTTATGTGATGCTCTAGACCACAGGAAAAGGTCAGCTGAGGCAGTGGTCGCTTACATTGGACGGCTGCGATCCCAGAGGAGGTGAAAAAGTCCCACTTGCTGCTGGTGAGCACATCTTCTCAGACCTGTTCCCAGCCCAGAAGCCAGTTACCAGTGAGGCATCGAGCCCAAAACAAAGCCAGCAGGAGCCAAAAGCCAGCTTCAGCGCTTGAAGTGCTGTCGGGATTATTCTACAGCTTCCCCAGATTTTCATTACGAGTATTTCTGCTTTAATGCCTGGGAGCCACTATTGTGTGCTGCCACTCTCTTTATGCGTTAGACACTGTAGGAGAGCAGAAGCAAGTAAGTCTAACTGTGGAATAAGTCATCATAATGTCAGAGATATTAGGTGTAGGTATCCTGCTGGTGGGATAGATGTGGTTAGCCCCAGGTCAGTAAGGTGTACGATCAGAGCGCGGAGGGCTGCTGTGTGCTTGATGCTGCGAAGGTGCCTCGGTGCTGCAGTCGGGGCCTCATCATTTATCCCTGTTCCAGTCTCTGCAGGTCCCCTGGCAGTTCTGGTGTTGAATCTTCTGCAGAGCTTGTTGCCTTGTCCTGGGGAGCCCTGAGGGCTGGCTGCGGAGGTGGAAATCTGTGCGCTGCACAGTGCCAGGGCTTGGCCCAAAGGATGTGCCCGATGGCATGATCTGTTATCCCGGGCTGCTCTTCTAAAAAAAAGAGGGGAAAATAAACCCTCTAAACAACAACAAACCAGAAAATTTAAATTTAATAATGAAAAAAGCCCATAATAAAAAGTCAGTTTTGCACGAGGCTGACAGGCTTGGCGGAGCGTTCATTATATGCTGTATCAGTAAGTATATGAAATGTCAGTGTGAAGGGAATTCATTTCCCAGTAACAAGCATGACAGGCTATTGAATTGCATGGAGAGGGTGTCTGCAGGCAGCAGGGTGGTGAAGCCCTCAGCAGAATTTCACTTGATGGAGTTTACTTGAAGAGCGTGTTTGGTTTAGCTTTTCAAAGTCCGATTTCTTTCTTTCTTTATTATTTTTTTTGCCTAAAGCAAAGACCCTGTTCACTGCTCCGTGCACAGAGGTACTGAGGAGCTGAGGCTTGGCGTTTGTGGTTTCGGGGGCCTTGGGAACATCCCACCTTCCCTGCTTGTTTGCAGGGGGATAGACCCTTTCTTTTATCCTCTTTCATTTTCCTGTTGTGTTAGGCCTCTCCAGGGCTCAGAAATCCAACTGCTTAGCTTCCAAGGATCCTACAGCTTCTGGTGGGGCTTAGAAAACCTCTTAGGGTGAAATCCATTCCCTGTGTGGGCTTTCAGAGAGAGGCTCCATGGAGTTCGGCAGTAGTACCTGTGTACTGTGGAAAGGAAAATCATCTCGCCGACAGCATGCCGAGGGGCAAGCCGAGGGGCATGGAGCAGCAGAGAGAGGGGAGGAGGGAACAAGCTGAGCCCCTGGCATGTGAGTTTAAAGGGAATTGGCAGGCGAGGACTAAATCTGGACCTTGTGTGGGGACATGGGTCCCGTCCAAGAGCTGCTCTGCAGGGTCAGGCTGGAGGTGAGGATTATGCAGGCTGTGGAGATGAGTCAACACAAAAGCAAATATGCACACACGTATATGCCTCCTGGGAGACAGCCCTGCTGACGTGGAGAGGAAAGGGTGGGTGGTGTGGCTTGTAATGAGGGGCAGTGCCACCCCGGGGTGCCTGCAGACCCCAGGATTGCAGGCAGGATGGCATACTTTGAGACTCAGGTTTGCTTAGCCAGACACGAAGCTTTCATCAAACTTCAGTGCTTTAAAATCCTGAAGAGAACTTCCTTTCAGGCTGCTGTAGCTTGCAGCAGCTCCTCAAACTGACCTATCTCTTCAGGGAGCCTCAAGTGAGGGGATGTGGGAGTGGAGTTAACCCAGTGGGCCTTGCCCATGGGTTGCAGAACGCCTTTCATTCAGCTAGAACTCCTGCCGAGCCCACCCTGTAACACTCCTTCTTCCTCAGACCCTGCTGTCATTGTGCCACCCACCCTGCGCTGCCAGAGGTTTCCAAGCAGGGGACCTCTGGCAGGCTTGCGTCTCTCCTGTAACTTTCCTCATTAAACCCCTTCTGCATCCCTGTTGTTCTGGCTTTCATTAGGGCTGTACCTTTTGTTTCCCCCCTCTCTTCCCCAGTGTCTTTTTGGAAGAGCATGACTGTTTTACCGGGGCACGAGCTGAGCTAAAGTGGGTGAGCCCAAATGTTGTGGGCTCCACAAGCCAAACCAAAGGGCATCTGGCTCCGACGTGTTGATGAATGCTCTGCAAAGGAGACTTGTATTGGCTTAAAAAAGGACTATAAAGATGGAAATCCTCCAAAAGAGAGACGTTTATTGCACATGAGTTAGAAAGTACGACTTAGTATATTATTTTTTTTCTTTATAGCTACAAGAGTCTGCTCAGTAATTGGTGCTGCCCTGTTATTGCAGGAGAATTAATTGCAGCATGGCTGGTACTAAGCACTAGGGATCCACACCAGGCGAAACTGCTGAGCATCTGTAACATTCAGAGCTGGACCGGTGCGGGAGTTCTGGGCCACGAGGCTCCTTCCTTGCGATAGAGAAGGAAAATGGAAGACCTGAGAATTAAAGGCTGAAACAAATGACAGCATTCAAACTTACAGTGGGGTTTTTAAATTAATATCTGCATCCCCTCTGGGCTACCTGTGTACCGGCTATCTCACTCAGTGTTTGTGCCAAGGGCTGGAGCACCTTTGCTTTGCTTTTAAGTCCTTTGATCGATGGCGTGAGGCACACCGATTAAAAAATGGAGGGGAAAAAGAATAATAATTATTATTATTATTAAGAAAAAGGAAGAGTGCAGTGGGACCCAGAACTGTGGAGGGTCAGTGGTTTTTCAGCCAGCTACATCCATGCTGCAAATGTTTTCCTGCTAGCGTGGCAGAGAAAGGTGCCTGATGCCAGTGAGGTCTCTCCAAGGTGTGGAACTCAGGGAGCAGGAGGCTCCCCCACTCCCAAACACGGCTGGAAACAGAAGCAGGAGTGTTTGAAGCTGGGTTTAATATGGATTTTGCAGAAAATAAAATGTACTTGGCTATGTGGGGAGCTTGGTTACAGGCTGCAGTGGATTCTCCCAAGCACAGAGCTGCTTTTCTAGGAGGCTAAGGGACTTTGGTTGGATTTCTGTTCAGACCTCTGTATTTTGAAGGTAGGAAGGAAACACAGCAAGTGCCTTGCAGGATCGGAGCTGCAAGGTGATGATTTTTGGGCATTCCCCTTGCTGTGAGATAGGAATCCAGCAGGTGCCTGATGCCACGCAGCGTGTCCTGGCTGCCATGCTGCGTGCCTGTGCCCTCTGTCGCTCGGCTCTGCCTGCAGTGTGTCGATCTGGCTGGAGACACACGCTTCACCCCTGGTGTGGGCGGCAGCTCTAGAGCCTGGCTCCAGGTCTCTGTATCTGTGTCTCCTTGGCCTGGCTTTTTTATTTCTTTTTCCTGTTGGGTAAATCACATATATTTAATATTAGGAGTTGTAATACACATTCAAACACCACCTTTCTTCTGAGGGTCTCCCCTCTTTTCTGTGTTTTATCCAGGGCTATGTACACTGTAGTCTAAGCAGCTGGCAAGATGAGGTGGAGGGTGAGGCAGCATCTCTGATTCCCTTTCCAAGCAAAGGATGGCACCTTCACCTCCTGGGTTGTTTTCCTATTCCCCTTCAAAGACATCTTCTTAATTACTCTTCTTTTTTCCTGAAGGGACCTGTTGCATCAAGCAGCACAGTGCTTTTCCCTGCTGTGTTTTTGCATGGCAGCAAGGCTTCAGAAACTAATCCAGGCATTCTGTAACCACTGTGACCTCAGCCTGAGGGAGCTGCCTTGCAGGGCTGCTTTGGGCAGGGCAACTGCCTGCTCCCCTTTCCCCTGCCTGCGCTGGCCCACTGTGGGTTTGATAAATGCCTGTCTCTCTGGCATGACTTGGGAGGGAATAATCAGGGTATTAGCCTTGTTCCCCTTGGGCTTGGATTTCTCTTAATTGTTTCAGTCTACCTAACAGCTGGAGTCTCTCTCCCCAGACCCACAGCTGTCAGCAGTGTCTCAACTGTTTCGGGGCTGCTTCCCAGTCCCCCTGTCACGCCCTGCCTCCCCATTATGTGCTTGGTTAACCTCCTCTGGCTGGACCGACGGCTTTCCGGGATGGAGGAAGATGCTGCTCAGATGGTGCTTGGTAGAGGCCACCCACTTGGGACACGTGGTGCCGGTGCTGCGGGAGGCAGGAGGAGTGCTGCGATGTGTTAGGGTTTTACACGTCTCTGTTTTCTGGCACGGGGGCTGAGCGGCTCGGTGGGGGCCCAGCCAGACAGCCCGATCTGTAACAAATCAGGCCACCATCCACTGCTTTCTTGTGCTTCTGGCTGAGGGACTGAGCAAGTTTCCTGCCTTTACTCCTCTTCTACTCCCGGGTAGGAGCCAGAGCCTGGTGGCAGAGCTGCAGTAACAGCCACAAAGGATGCAGGGTGGTTACTGGGGAGAGGGTTAAGCTGTGCCTCATCCTCTTTCAGCCTGCCCTCCCCATGCAGGCTTTGTCCCAGGTGTGTGCAGAGATCATAGAATCACAGACTGGTCTGCATTGGAAAGGACCCCAAGGATCACAGAGTTCCAACCCCCTGCCACAGGCAGGGCTACCAACCTCCAGGCAGGGCCCCCATCCAACCAACCCGGCTTTGAACACCCCTAGGGATGGGGCACCCACCGCCTCTCTGGGCACCCTGTGCCAGATCTGCTTCAACTGGCTTTGCCCGCGAGCGAAGTCCATCGCCCTGCAGCACTGCGACGCTGTGCTCGGGCACTACACCGTGACTCCTTGCAGGCAGGTCTGTACACACACTCCAGATCTTTTTCCAACAATATTGTTGATGTTTCTGAAGACACAAAAATAATTTGGGTACAATTAGATTATTGAAGCTGCTGGTGATGGGTGATTTGCAAAATTTCTCTTGTGGGCTGCTGGCAGCTGCCTTGGGGAAGAATGAGAGCTGCTCCTGCAGTCTGACAAGCGTGGTCAAAGGGGTGTCTGACCCCCCCCCCAAGCTGTTGCAGGGATGTTGTAAATAATTTCTCCCATAGAAGAGAGCTGTCATACTGTCCTTGTTTCGTGTGCTGGAGGTCCCTTTGCCGTCTCTGGTGTGCTAGGCAGGTTCTGGGCATGTGTAAATTCAGAGCTGGGGCTGGTTGTTGGGAGTAAGGATCTGGAGACCATGGTATCCACAGTCCCTGGCGCTCTGCAAGCTGCAAAGGGCCTTGCACCAGCGCGGGATACAGAGGAAACAACCTGAAACTTGGATGGTTTCCTGGTACGGTAGAAGAATAATCAAAGGAAAGCCAGTGTCCCACCTCAGACCCTGCTGCAACCTGCTTGAGGTGGGATATTTTAGGAATAGATGGTCAGTTTTGCTTGTGCATTGAATAGAAACTGAAGTGTAACCCTGATATGTAGCTGATATCAAGGGAGAAGATGATCCCAGATCTGGGGATGTTGATCTTTGGGGCTTGCAGGCTGTCTGAAGGTGATGGCAGGCTGTCTCCCTTTCTTCAGAGCTTGCTGGAGGAGCTTTTCTGTGTTTTTTAACAGCTGTAACACAAACAAGTTAAGAAGCATCTGGAGCTTTTGTACCCCTGCTCCTCTAAAGTGCCATTCCCAGGGGTGAGGAGAGAAGACAGCTTGTGGAACCTGTGGGGAGCCAATGCTGAACCAGGGCTGCTTTTCCCTGGGGAGGAAGACCTTCACATTAAGTGTTAGTTAATATGAATGGTGCGGATTAGATGTTTCTCCTCAGGACTGGCCAAAGAGTTGGATGCTTTTGAGTGGGGCTGTGTTATGCCTTTGCTTTAGGGAAGGGGATTTACCCAAGGGAAGGCAGGAATTAACTTCTGTGGAGAGTTCTGTGGGGTGGTGGTTGTAGCATAAGGCAATGTTTGGCTGCCACTGAAGCCCCCAAATGTGGGGTTTTTTTGATGTTTTTGTGAAAAATTGAGAATCCTTGAAATCCAAATTTCTCCCAGCTGGAAAGAGCTAATCCAAAATATCCTGGGAAAAGTCCTCATAATTTCACCACAGCTCTCATACCACCCCGTCACGATAGATGAGGAAGGAGATTTTCCATCCCTAACGCTCCAGCTATGTGTTGCTGCTTAGAGCTGAGATGAGGTTTACCTGGAGCTATGGAGGCATATGCTCTGCATACAACGCAATCACTTTCCACACAGGAATATATGTTTGCAAATTGAAGACTAATCATTCCGGGTTTACCAGCCTCTCTCTTAGGAATATGTAATGTAATAAAGCAGACAAAAGTTACTCTGAATACAGGAACTTTATCAGAACTGCTCCTAGGGTGCTCATCACAGGCTCATCATGGGACGACGTGACAGTAATGCCAGGCGGAAATGCTCCGCCGTCCTTCTCGGCAGAAATGAGGAGCTGTGATACTGGGGCTTGTCACATCTTGACAGGACTCATATAACATCTGGTGACAGTGTGGTAATTAACTTGCATCACCAGCCAGCGCTAACGGTTTCGCTTGCACGTGGTATGTAATAACGGGGATTAATTTGGGATATCAGTTATTTATTTATTGTGAATCCGAGCAGCCTCCTGCAAGTGCCGTGCTGCGGTTGGGGCGGGGGGAAGTCGAGTGGTTATAGATGTGCCCATCAATGCTGGCAGGGACTGGGCTGGCTGGAGCAACGGCATCTGAATCAGAGAGCCAGGTCCCTGCAGAGATGCCAGCAGCGTGGCTTGGTCTCTGCCTCTGCTGTGTGGTCACTGGTGAAATGGCTGAGGGAGAGGACAGTGTGTTTTGTTCTGCCTGACATTTGGTGAAAGCAAGAGCTGCTGAGAGAAGGCATGTCAGGGGCAGGGGGCATGTTCGGGGTGAAGTTAAAAGCTGTGCTAAGGGGAGCGATGTGTGTGAAGGCCCGTGTGGCAATGGAGGAGGTGGGTGGGAGGTGCAGGATGGCAGCATCCTTCACCAGTGTCCAGCCCCTGTGTGTGCCCTGGCAGTGCTTGGCACCACATGGGCTCTGCAGGATGGCTTAGGCTGGATGCTTACCATTGGAGCACTCCTTTGAGTTTCCCTGCTCATCACCCAGTATCAACCCTTGCTGACTCTTGCTGTATCCCAAAGCCTGGAGGAACCCAGATCTTTACTAATCTGTTTCTTCTTCATGTGTTTCCCTAAGTTCCCAGCTTTCTGCATATGAAATCCTCCCTGCTGCAGTGTTGCACCAGTGGAGGTACGTCCCCACGTCGCGTGTGTGGGGAAGAGGTGTGTGTGAAGCAGGAGGAGGTTTGGGCTGTAGCTGTTGCTTTTTGAGATGACTTTCAGAGAGGCTGAAGTAAAGGTCATGAAACATCCCGGTTTATCCCAGCTGGGATTCTGACCTTACATGGCAGTAAGGAGGACTCTGCTAGTGGCTTTGTGTTTCTTGTACATAAGGAAAGTTAAACCTTGGATGCCCATCAGATCCCTCTCTCTTTCCCTCTTCTCCTCTTGTATATTGGTGTCCCTTCCTGCGTGGAGTTCTTCCTGTGCAGAACAGCTGCTGTCCCTGGAGAGCAGGAGGAACATCCCTTCTCATCAGTTCCCCTGAGCCTCTGCATTTTGGAGCAAGAGTTTTCTACTCTTTACTGCTTCTCACGTTCCTCGCTGCTCCATCCTGTCGAGGAGGAGGAGGAGGAGAGTGCCTGCTTCTGGGAAACATCCTGCTTCATCTCCTCCCTGCCAAGCCAAGGCTTTGCCAGTAAGGTGGATGTATATCCTCTCCTCCCCTCCTAGTCAGCCCCAGCATACAGAAAGCTTCTTGTTGAGCGGTTCAGCGGCAGCTCGTATGCATGGCCCCGTTCCCAGTCCATAATGGATTCTGCCTAATATATATTCTCCTTCTTTCTAATTAAGTGGTAACACCTTGGTGGCAGAGTGAGCCTGTAAAATAATAAAGGGTTTTGCACTTGGAGGCACGGGAAGGCAGGCCCTGGGGAGCGATCCTCCCCGAGATACAGAAATTATTGCAATTACAGAGCAATTGTACGGAAAGGAGAATGGAACAGCAGACTTTTCAGACACACTTTTCCAGCATTAATATTTTTAATTAAGGTTATTGGCAGTGAGTTATGACTTTGGCATAACGGAGGCACAATCTCCGCTGGCAAAGCATGTGTGCTCTGTACTATCTTCTCCTATGGCGGCTGAGACATTGCAAACGTGTCCCTGCAAATATTACCTCAGTCCTGGGCAAACCCTTCTTCCCTACCGCTGTGGGGGCACTGCGGGAGCGATGCGGTTCTTCTGCGACTCAGGGACAATTTTCTTAATGCCAGGTAATTCTGAGAGATCCTCTCTGCTCCTAATCTCTGCCTTGGCCTCTGCTTTTCCGAATGGGAAGGCTGGGATCAAAGGCCTTTAATTTCTTGCAAGCGTTGCTTGGTGTTGATCGTAAAATCGATGCACGTTAGGCACTGCAGGGGAGTCTTCCTCCTCCTGCCCCCCAGCCTCGGGCATCTGGTAACACTTTGTGAGTTTAAGGATCTTTAGTATTGTGTAAGGATGTGTTGTCCTGGGTCCAGTTCTGGGCTTCTCACTATAAGAAGGACATCGAGGTCCTGGAGTGAGTCCAGAGAAGGGCAGCCAGGCTGGGGAAGGGGCTGGAGGGCAAATCCTATGAGGAGCGGCTGAGGGAGCTGGGGCTGTTGAGCCTGGAGAAGAGGAGGCTGAGGAGAGATCTTGTCACCACCTACACCGACCTGCCAGGAGAGTGCAGAGAGGTGGGCGATGGTCTCTTCAGCCTGGGGACAGGAGATGGGACAAGGGGAAATGACCTCAAGCTGTGCCAGGGCAGGGTCAGGTCAGATGTGAGGGAAAAGTTCTTCCCTGAGAGGAGTTGTCAGGGCCTGGCCCAGGCTGCCCAGGGAGTATGCCGAGTCCCTACCCCTGGGTGTGTTTAACAGGTGGGTAGATGAAGTGCTCAGGAATATGGTTTAGCTTAGGACAGGAATGGTTGGACTTGATGATCTTAAAGGTCTTTTCCAGACTTGTGATCCTGTAAATATCAGGTGGTAAGTAAATTGTTTGCCCAAGGTCTTGTGAAAAAGCAATGTCAGATCAAGGAGCCAAAGCCAAGTCAATGTCCCCATTTATCCTGATCCCATTAGGCAAAAAGTTCTGCTGGGAGGGTTGTGTTGTCAGTGTCGTCGTGTGTGTTTTGGGGATGTTCAGCAGCCACCAAGGGCTGACTCTGTACCTACTGTCTTGCTCACCCCCACCAAGTTCTTCAGCCCAAATATGTTGTGGTGGAGTTATTCTGCCAAAAATTCAGCTGAAAACAACTGGAAGCAGACGGTTGTTGCAAGGAAATTTGTTGACTGGGATGTGGGATTGCTTCAGCTCCTGTGGAAGGATGTATGGCTCCTGTGGTGGTTTGGCTTTGAAGATGGGAAGGCAGCAGTAACCAAGAGAACAAGTGTGGATGTTGTGTTATTCCCAGGTGTTTGGTGTGTGGAGAGCCTGGTGCTGCCTGTCCGAGTCAGGAGGAAGCAAGAGTTGTTGGGTACCTACAGAACACCAGGTGTGGGGTTTGCAACTCGGCTCAGTGCTCACAAGGTTTAAGGTTAACCTTTGCAGGGGTGGCTGAGGGACCTCGGGTTTCTCAGCTGTGAGACCTGCTTAATAATGTGACTTTTTGTCTGGTGCTGTCACCCAAAGCCATCTGGGAACCCTTTGCCCGTGGTTTCCAGAACCGAGCTGGACAGGCAGGGAAGTGAGGTCCTTCAGCACACCCCTTCTACAACTTCAGTAGCTGGAAGGATGTGACCCTACTTGCCCTGGCTGGTTGTAGGTGGCAAACCAAGAAGCTGGATCCATTGCAGTCTCTGTGACCCCAAGCAGGACATTTACCCTCTTTGTGTCCTTGTTGTTAAAGCTGAGAAACAAGGTGTGACCTTGGGAGGGGTGGTATGGGTGTAGAGATCAAAGGAGAGGTGAGCAGTCACAGAGATACAGAGGGACAGAGATCCTTAGTTCCTCTGAAGCTATGGTGGTCCTTGCTGTTTGCTCTGAGATGCAGGGAAGGCACAAGGGAGCTTTTCTTGAGGTCTCCCCAAATGATGTCCAAACAATGACTCTGCTTGTCCCTTGCAGCTGGTTTGGAGCACTTGAGGGAATTTTCAGTCGAGGTGCTGTCAGCACAGATGTGTGCAGTGTTACCAGAGCAACTGGGGGTTTCACACCTCACCATGTTTGCGACTGCATTTTCTGGGGGTAAATAAAGGTCAGCTCCATGTGACGATGCCGTGTGTGTAACACCTTCTCTTCCACCTTGGAAAAACTTTGCCTCCATCCTCGTCAAAGCTCACAGGAGAAGTTTGGTCCAGGCTTTCCAGGTCTTTCACTTCACAGAGTCACAGAATTGTAGGGGTTGGAAGGGACCTCCAGAGCTCGAGTCCTGCCCAAGCAGGGTCCCTAGGACAGGTTGCTCAGGTCAGCGTCCAGAGGGGTGGAATAACTCCAGAGAAGGAGACTCCACACCCCCCTGGGCAGCCTGTCCCAGGGCTTCCTCACCCTCACGGGGAAGAAGTTCTATCCCAGATTGGTGTGGAACTCCCTGTGCTCCAACTTGAGGCTATTGCCCCTTGTCCTGTCCCCACAGACACTTGAGAAGAGGCTGGCCTTTTCCCCGCTGTGTCCCACCCTTCAGATATTGATAACCATTGATCATATCCCCTCTCAGGTTTCTTTTCTCCAGGCTGAACAGCCCCAGCTCACTCAGCCTTTCCTCACAGGGGAGATGCTCCAGGCCCTTCATCATATCCATAGCCTTCTCTGGACTCTCTCCAGGAGATCCCTGTCTTTTTTATACTATGGAGCCCAGCACTGGACACAACACTCCAGGTGGGGCCTGACCAGGGCAGAGCAGAGGTACAGAGTAGACTTGTGATGAGTCTCCTGAGCCTCGCTAGGTGAACCGTCCTGGATCACACTGATGGTGTGACACTGGAAACCCAGCATTTTGTGAGTCAATCACAGCTCGTGTCTGAGCCACTGGATGTTGATAGTGGGATGTAATACTCACTTTAATTACACAGGCACCAGGCAGCTCCATGCATCCTTATGCTCTTTCCTTCCCTTTGGACACTGCTGCAATCTATCAACTAACAGGAGTTGTCAACTGCGTTAATTCCCTAACTCTTTGTCAGGAATACACCCAGGATTTTATTAACAGCAGAGTTTTCCTGATTTCTTATTTTACTCTTCTTTTTAACACAGATACTAATTTACTCATTTAGAATTCCTGCATCACCTGTCCTCACGCTGTGAAAGTCCAATTCAGACCCAGTCTCCGTGCGTGGTAGATCGTTCTCTCTTGAAGCATCGTAGGGTTTTCCCTAGAGCTCTGTGGTTGGTCTCTGTGCATGGGCTACGTCTGCATCTTGTCCTTCCAAAAGGCTGTGGTTGGTGGGTCATTTATCACAGAATCACAGAATTGTAGGGGTTGGAAGGGGCCTCGAGAGATCATCGGGTCCAAGCCCCTGTCAAAGCAGCTCCCTAGCTCCTACTGCACAGATAGGCATCCAGATGGGTCTTGAATATCTCCAGAGAAGGAGACTCCACCACCTCCCTGGGCAGCCTATTGCAGTGCTCTGTCACCCTCACTGTGAAAAAGTTCCTCCGCATTTTAGTGTGGAACTTCCTGTGCTCCAACTTGCAGCCATTGCCCCTTGTCCTGTCTCCACTGACCAAAGAAAAGGGGCTGGCCAATTCCCCCTGCACCCCGTACTTAAGAAATTTATAAACATTGATTAGGTCCCCCCTCAGTCTTCTTGTCTCCAGGCTGAACAGCCCCAGCTCTCTCAGCCTTTCCTCATAGGATAGATGTTCCAGGCCCTTAATCATGTTCGTAGCCCTTCATGCCATTGCTCAGAGCACAGCAGCCCTCCCCACCTTTAAGTGACTTTTCATGGCCTCTGCTCTGGATGAACCCACCCAGCTAACTAGGAAGGTGAGCTCCTACTTGAGCTTTGCTTTGTTCCTCTGTATGATGTGGCAGTTGCAGGTAGTGGAGGAACAAAACACAACGGGTGCAGCTGCGTTGTACAGGTAAGAGAGGATGGAACCAGGCTGTGAGGTTTGGGAAGGGGAGCAAAGCACCCAGGTTTCAGCAGGGCCTTGGTGCTGGTGGGAGCTGCGTGCTGCCCAGCGTGTGGGGCTGAGCTGTGGAGTGCATCGCTCCAGAAGTAATTTCCAGGCGAAATTGCTGTAAAGCAAAAATTGACTTTTGACATAGGCTGATAAACACTGATGTTTGTTTCCAAGAGTTTGTGTTTTATGCAATTTAATACTTAACAATGACTGACAACAGTAGTGATGGTGAAAAACATTAAAAATGAGGAAACTGCAGTCATTTTGGGCAGCTGCAAGCTTCTCTTCTGGTGGGTCTCCTGCTGCCCAAACCCTGTGATTTTCAGCATAAAGCCTGGGCTTTTCTGAGCCAGTGGCTGAGGCTTCCATCCCAAATTTCTACCTGATGGTCACCCCAAGGGATGCATGGAATGTTGCCTGCTCTTTCAAGGGAAACGTTTTTCCCTATGCAGAATCACAGAGTTGCAGAACTGTAGGGGTTGGAAGAGACCTCAAGAGCTCATCAGGTCCAACCCCCTTGCCAAAGCAGGATCCTTAGGACAGGTCGCACAGATTGGCATCCAGACAGGGCTGGAATATCTCCAGAGGAGACACCACACCCCCCTGGGCAGCCTGTCCCAGGGCTCCCTCACCAGGAAGAAGTTCTTCCACAATGGTATTTATGAACTGGGAGAAGGGGGAAATGAAATGAGAGTTAATGTAGGTTTTGTCCTTCTGAGAAACAGCCCTTAGTTGAGGTTCTTGCTGAAAGCCTTGTTCTGAAGGAAAGGAGGACTCAGTTAAGCTCAGTGTTCTCTCTCATCAATCATTTCTGTTCAGATCGATACTTCTGTTAGGACAAATGTAACAAGGATTTGGGGGCAAGCGGGCCAGAGGCAGGGGAGAAGGGAGTAAACACCATCAGCCTCTGATTCTTCTTTACTGCTGGCTGGCATGGTGTGAGCTGAAAGATACATCAAAATCCTCTGGGATTTCTCCTAAAGAAGTTTCCTTAGAGGTGGCGGCTGGCCACGTTACAGCAAAGTGCTAGCTGAATGTGCTATCTGGTGGTTCAGGCGCCTGTCTTGGCTTCATTCCTGCACACTTCATCATCATCATCACCACCATAGCAGGCACTGACCCATTGCCTGGTTTTCCCGGGCAGTTGATCCAAGGACCTGGAGTCACCGTGTCCCCTCATGTTGCCAACACATCAGCCTGGATTCTGCCTGGTGCTTGTGTGCAACCCAGTAGCTACTGGGACTGTGTGGGAAGTCCTGTGAGGTGAGGGGGGGGAGGGGCGGTGTCAGCAGAAGGCGTCTATTGAGACCCTGAAGCATCAGTACTTCATGCCAACCACAGAGACCCTTTTGTTTATTCCCATCTTTATTCATCATCATCATCGTTATTTATTAATTAACTTGGGCTTGCCAGGCCAGCAGTGTGAGCTCATGTCTGGACTTGAGTCCATCTATAATTAATTGTGAACTGTTGCTTTATGTTGTTGCAAGCACAGAGGTGGTGAGGCTCAACAAAAAGCTTCTGGGAGCTCGGAGACTGCGTGCTGCGATCTGAGCCAAAGGGGGGAAGATCTGGAGTATTGACCACGTGCCTTTGTGCTACACTTTAAGGAATGACTGATCCTCTGCCACCCCATCAGAAATCTTCCTTAACAGCTCGGAGTCTACTCTAAATCAAATAAAGCCTTTCCTTTTAATAACAACTTACTTCCTCCGCTCTGCTGACCTTAGAAGGAGAATCAAAGGGAAAAAGATATCATACATAAAACAAAAAAGAAAGGAAAACACCAAGAAGTGAATTGAATTCCACCGAAATGTCACCTTGTGAGTTGGGTTTTATTATTTTGATAGCAAGGCAATTTCGCTGACAAATCTGTTACCGGCTGCGTGGTGTAGGGGAGCGAAGGCGGGCATGTTACAGGTCATTGGGAAGGCGTGTTTAAATAACACCGGTCTAAGTAGCGCGTTGGAGAGCACTTGTTAGGCAGTATGTATATAAATGCATACGGACGCGCCGTACAGGGGGCATAAATCAATCCTGCTTAAGCCCTGCCATTCCTGGGGAAGTCTCTGCATTTGGATGTCTGAGCTCCTCTGGGCAAGGGACAGAGAGCCAGCACCCCTCTGTTCGGATAAGAGGATTTTATGCTAAACCACAGCAGGGTGTCCTTCCCTCCCCTGGAGACAGAGCCATGCTGGGAGAAACTTCCATCATTAATGTGCGATTGGGGAAGGAGAAATGCTCCCCCCTCCCTGCTTACATCATCCCCCACCCTTTCTAATTTCATTGCCCTCCACTGCCTTAAGCCCTGTTCCTGATGTATCCGTAAAGGTGCTTTTCTTCCCCGCGGGATGCAGGAGCTGCGTGAGAACCTGCTGGTAATGGTAATACGGGTGCTTGTAGGGCTCTGCTGCTTGCATCAGGAGCAGCGAAGCGATGCGTCACAGGCACGCTGCGTGCAGCCACGCTGGCTCTCAGGGCACCATCTCGCACCTGCACAAACACAGAAAGGTTCCTAATGGCTGGGAGTGTCGGTGGGCACTGGTCAGGAGGGTTTGAGCCTGAGCAAGCCAGCACACACTAACTCACCTTGGTATTTTTTTTTTTTTTGTTATTCCCTTTTCCTCCCTACTGTGATGGTGATCCAGGTGCTGATCCTCCTCTTTTCCCATTCTTTGTGAGGTTTCCTCTGGGCTTGTACTTGGGGGTGCTCGGACAGATAGATATCTCGCCCAGTTTCTGCCTCTTTGGCTAAAAGAATTACAAAATCTGAAGAGCTGAGCAAAAATTTGCTATCAAAGACCAAGAGTAAAGGTCAGATTCCAGCAGCGTTATGTAATTGTCTTGCCTTTCATCTTTAAAAAAGCTGAACGTGAAAAATCTGTATCCTGGGGGTGTGTAACTACCCCCTGCAACTGTGTAGTAACCAAATAACTAAGTTTAATTTTGTTTCTGGGACTGCACAGGCACATGGGAAGCTTTGAGGAACCACATTGATTTTTATGGTTTGTGGGTTGTTTTTTCTAGGTAGCTCTGGACATAGTTGCTTCACCGCAGGTTTTTTTGATAACCACCCGCGAGACTGATGGGCAAACCTGAACCTGAAGCAAATGGGCTGTTCAGGAGTCAGACTCGTTGCCACAAGCTCAATTTGGTGCCTGGACAATCCTGTAAGTCCATACTATTCCCTTTGATGCTTTCTTTTGTGTCCAGTTCTGGGCTCCTTGGGATAAAAAAGACAGGGATCTTCTGGAGAGAGTCTAGAGGAGGCTACAGAGATGATGAAGGGCCTGGAGCATCTCCCCTGTGAGGAAAGACTGAGTGAACTGGGACTGTTCAGCCTGGAGAAAAGAAGACTAAGGGGGGACCTTATTAATGTTTATCAATATCTTAAGGATGGGATGCAGGGGGAAATGGCCAGCCCCTTTTCAGTGCTCTATGGGGGCAGAACAAGGGCAATGGCTGCAAGTCAGAGCATAGGAAGTTCCACACCAATCTGCGGAAGAACTTCTTCCCAGTGAGGGAGCCCTGGGACAGGCTGCCCAGGGGAGTGTGGAGTCTCCTTCTCTGGAGATATTCCAGCCCCCTCTGGACACTGACCTGTGTAATATGAGCTGGGGAGCTGCTTAGGCAGGGGGTTGGACCCCGTGATCTCGCGAGGTCCCTTCTAACCCCTGTGATTCTGTGATTCTTAGAGTCTTACAGGGGCACAGTTGGAATGTAGCGTGCTCTCCATTGGGAAAAGAAAGCAGTTCCCAAACGTTCTCACTCTCCTCCACAAAGGACTTCATCCCTTGGTGGCTGCAGGGCTGTAAATCAGATGGGAGCAGGGGCGAATTGCGCCCGCATCATTGGAGGCAGCGGCGGAACGGTAGCGCTGAGGATTTGTGTTGAGCATCTCAGGCTCTTGCGTGTGTAGCTGTGAATTTATTCATTTTTTTAGCTTCAACAAGGTCATTCACACTGCTAAGCATAATCCCGGCACGTTAGCGGGAGTGCTGTCCAATTCATTCTCACTCCATTAAGCAACGCGCTAGTCAGGTTCTCCTCCTGAGTCATCTCTCAGGAGCCCAGGTAGCCGTGAGCAGAACGCATCGCGCTCTGTGGCGCTCACGGCCCAGCTTTGAGGGTGCTTGTAAAACCTCAGGTTTCTGGAGCAATATGTTCTGGTGGACAGACTGGAAAGCCCAATGTGGTAACTGGGCTGTAAACTGGACGCATCCTTCCTTGAACTGCAGGTCCCTTGCTGCCAAGCCTCTTGTTGGCTCAGGGATCTTAATCTACACTGCAGTTTTCATCTTGAGAAGTCATTGGCATTATGGGCATCTTTGTTGCCTCATCTTTGCAGAGGAAGGTGATGAACTAATTTTACTTTTGCCTCAATCTGGGACTTGCATCCAGCTTTCTGCAGATCTGTCCTTGTATTTCAGCCTTCCTGGTGAAAAGCACTGGGATTTTGACAGCAACTCTTCCACTGGGTCTGAACGATTCTCCTTGGGTTTGTTTCACTGACCTGATTTTGTGACAAAGCCCAAGGAGAATGACTTGTCTCACTAGGGTGGATGTCAGTTCTGCATGAGTTAAGCCAACTTGAGGGGCTTTCAGGAAGAGACACGCCCTGGTGATTAGTTTGTGGAAAGTGTCAGTGGGAATGGAGCAAACCCGTCTCCTCTGAGAGATCCCCTCTGGGGAGATGAGGTCCTGCTCTGGTATAAGCCAGCAGTCCATGGCTATACATCCATTCAGATGTGCTCTCACCTACTCCCCATCTCCTCGAGCTTCCCATGGTTTTCTTCTGCCTCCCTAGCAGCAGCTGTGCCCAGTCCAGACCTCCTCGCTGAGAAGCTCCTTATTTTTCTTAGCAATAATCAGCTGATTTCCAGACACATCAGTAGGCAGGGACTGAGGGGAGTTCTACTTTTGTTCTTGTTATTCCTCCCACAGACTTTGTGACTCCAAATAAGCAACCAAAGATGCTTCTATGTGTGTCTCAGCCCCCTTTCCCTCTTTGTCATGCCTTGTTAGATCACAAATTGTTGAGGGATGAAGCTTCTTCTGACAGTTCTGCTTTCTGAGCCACCCCTGAAGCCGTGGCCGTAGAGATACGGGGTAGTGAAGATGGTTTGAAAGAAACCTTGTCATCTTGGTCTGCTGGAACCCATCAGGTACATGCCCCTCTCACCCTGTCCTGGGGAGAGCTGGCTCAGCCTGCAGACACCCCACAGTGACACGCTGTCTTTCGTTTGAATCCTCAAGTTTAACCCAAGTCTCAGTAGAATAATGTGAGTCCATGGAAATCAATGGAGAAGAGCTGAAAACAATTGATTTGAATCAAAACACACTGCAATCAAATTTGGAGGGATTGAACTAATGGATCATAAGGTGGCTTGTGAATGGGTCTGATTGAATTGAACTGAAAGGTCCTGCGTCTTCATTACAGCTAACTGAAAATTGTATAAATGATGAATTTTCTAGCAGTGTTTAGTGTCTTTTTCTTCTATCCTGATAACTGGGTTGCAAAACCAGCACTTGGGAATTAACTCAGATCGACAGTGTTGGGAGAGGCAATGGCTGCCTCTGTACTCGGCACTGGTGAGGCCAAATCTCAAGTCCCGTGCCCAGTTGTGAGCTCCTCACCATAAGAAAGACATTGAGGTCCTGGCGCGTGTCCAGAGAAGGGCAACCAGGCTGGGGGGCAGATCCTCTGCGGAGCAGCTGAAGGAGCTTAGGGTGTTCAGCCTGGAGAAGAGGAGGCTGAGGGGAGACCTTATTGCCACCTACACTGACCTGACCAGAGGGTGCAGAGAGGTGAACGATGGTCTCTTCAGCCAGGGGACAGGAGATGAGACAAGGGGAAATGGGCTCAAGCTGTGCCAGGGCAGGGTCAGGTCAGATGTGAGGGAAAAGTTCTTCCCTGAAAGAGTTGTCAGGGCCTGGCCCAGGCTGCCCAGGGAGGGGGCTGAGTCCCCGTCCCTGGGTGTGTTTAACAGATGGGGAGATGAGGTGCTCAAGGATCTGGGTCAGCACAGGACAGGAACGGTTGGACTTGATGATCTTAAAGGTCTTTTCCAACCTGGTGATTCTGTGAATTCATCGGTCACAGGTTGCTCCGTGTTGGCAGACAGGTCCGTGACTGGATTCTGTAGTTATCCTTGCTGCTGACTCCTTCATTTCACCCTGCATAGTGCTTCTGGAATCTGCTCTCTCCTGCTCCTGCCTTAGGACAGGGTTTTGAGATGGAGCCGTGTGTCCTGCCCAAGGATCCACGTCCAGGTAAAGTGCTGACCAAGGCGTATTTATTGTCGTGGTTTTTACTTTGACACCGGTGCCTGGGAGCAGCTCCTCTTACTCCCCCAAACATCCTGCAAATGATTTGTAATTTCACTTCCCCTATAATAACATCTCTTACCCTGTTCCTAACAGGAACAAGGCCTGGATGACTCCCTGATTTTTATCAAATCTGGGGTTTTGGTCAGGCTGAGCTTCCATAAGGTATGATTTATTCCTCGCAGCGCTGAAGGGACACTGTTGATATTTCTGCTGGTGGTTTATTTCCGAGCTGAAGGCTTCCCTACGAATCAAAAGGCAGCAGAAATATCTGAATAACTAGGTGTGTAATGGAGCGTTGGCAATTCCCTATTTAGACGACACTCGTATTTGTTTCATGCTCCTATGGATGGGTGTAGGGAGTCGGGAGCCACGTTGTCTAACCACGCTTTTCTATGGGCACCCTGAGATGGACGGGCAAGGGAAGCATTTTCTCACAAACTCAGCAGCTTAATTTATCTTATCAGCTTTCAGCTGGTGGTTTCTGATCTTGTTACAGCTCTTGCCTACCGACTTCCCTTCTGGTTGGACTTGGCCTCGCGGTGGGGCACACTGCCCCGGTTTAGGTTCCTCCTCAGATTCTCTGGGGTGAGGAAGGAGCTGGCTGTGTTGCTTTCCTTGACTGGGCAGGGGATTTAACCGCTTGCTAGCCATACAGCAGCCCTGGTTGTTTCCTGAAGCAGGGGGACCCTTAGGTGCCCACTCCCAGGATCAGACCCTAGGCTCTGAGACAAGCCACCAAGCATCCAACCCTCCATAGCTCCCTTGTCTCCTGGGCAGGATGATGAGCTATCCCCATCCAGTGTGACCAGCTGCTTTGTACTGGGAGACTTCACTCCCTGCAGTGCTGTGTTGAGATGCTTTAGCAGGGTTCAACCTGGAATGTCCTTTCCCCATTGGCCTCCCAGGCATTTTTATCACATAGAGGAACATGAAAACCCTCAGGGAAGATGTCAGCACGCCTGCATCCCCATCCCAAGGTGATCCCCATCCCACGGTGATGCCCGTGGTATGCACGTGGGTATCTCTGGGTGGAAGGAAGGACCGCAGGGGAAAGGGTGCAGCGGACAGTGCCTGGCCCTAGCAAGGAGCAACGTAGGGCTAACCCACAGCTGCATCTCATATGCAAATGGAGCTCCTTGGTTATGCCTGTCAGGTAAAGCGGGGAGCTGATGTATTTTTTTTCCCTGGCTTGTTTATCAGACCTAATAGAAAATGAAGTTTCTTTGGGTTGATGAGCAATGTGAATCTCTCTCTCTTTCCTTGTCTACCCACCTGAAAGATGCACTTAATAACCATTGATTGTCTGGGAGGAGAAAGAGTGTGGCTGTAAATGTACCTTTCCACCCTTACAAGGTGTCTGATTAAAGAGCAGAGGTAGCAGCAGATCGATGGGAGTTGTAGGCAGAGGACTGCTGCAGTGGGTCCCAGTACCTCTCATTAATGCCCTGCTCGCGCACCCAGGATGGAAAGAGACCTGCTGTTGTGTTTGCTGGCAGCTCCAGGCACAGATGCATTTGCACAGCACGGGGAGGGTCACCAGGAGAGTGAAGAGTGATTGAAAACCAGCAGGCTCAGGTGAAAAGGTGGGACTGATGTTGCCACGAGCCCCAGGGAGCTGCGGATTGACACCCTGTGACTTGGTTATGGAGACTTAGTTGCTTCTGTGCAGCATGGTCAAAGGTCCACCTTAGGTTTCAGAGGCATCTTCATGGTGACAAAGCACAGCTCTGGGCCATGTTTTGGAAATCCCACCTGTGTGGTTCTTGTATCTGTTGGCCCTCAGCCTCAGACCCCAAGGGAATTGATTGCAAGAGGTGGTTGACCACGTTCTCTTTGAGCCCACCGTGCAAGCTTTGAGATTTGGTGCTGAGACTGATGGGTTTCTTTAGCCAAGACCAAAGAAGGTTACCAGAAATGAGAGGGGTTTTGCAAAAGAGAGCAGCATGAGGTCATGTTTTTGAAAGGCCCTTAGCTAAGTATGCAGGGTGTTGGGTGGCCAGAGAGTAATGAGGTTTAAGAGCAGTCATCAGAAAGTATCCTGGGCTCCTTCAGAGTCCTTTGTCTGTCTCTGGTTCTTGCTGCTCTCGGGAGCCCCTCGCTTGCCTCAGTTTCTCTATGGCCATAGGTGAAGGAATACTTACTCTGCTTTTCCTCATGTTCAGCAGAACTTCAAAATTGCACCTTGGGGGTCACTTTTGGATTGATAAAATTAGCGGGTCAAGATGGTGCTAGGTTTGGGGTCTCTCTCCGTTCTTCTTCCCACCTTGCCACACACATCTTTTTCTCTGCAGGGCACCAGAAAGCTTCATAGCTTGAGCCAAAGTGTATGAAGGGTACAGAGTAAAAAAACATGAACCAGGAAACAATTTCCCAGTAAGCTGAATATTTAGGACATAGGTCTAAACTGAACCTCGTCTGTTAATTGATATCTAAATGTTTTGTTTTCCAGTCTAGCTCCAAAGTAAGGTCTAACTTGAAAAGTTCCTCCTGAAAGCTCTTCATTCCAGACTGAGGTGGTTTTCTCTGCTCCAGAGCAATCCTGGACAGGCCAAATTGACAAAGTGGTGCAGGTACTTCTCCCAAATTAAAAAAAAATCAATAATTTTCATTTCTTTGTATAGTTATACAGCTGTCCAGAACGCCAGAATGTAACATTTTGGTATCATTCAGGTATCCTTCCATGAGTGACAAGGTCAGTCTGAGCTGTCTGAGCCTGCTGGTGAATCCCTTGGCATGAACTGGACCCAGTTTCTTTCTTTAAACCACCCTTCTCCCAGCTCTGTCGCGGGATGAGTCCTTAGGGATCCGCACAGGCTTCAGTCAATGGGTCTCTCCTTGGTGTTGGACTTTGCCACAAACCCCTGTCTGTAGGAAACCCAGGTTTGACTTTCAATGTGGGACTGAGTCCTTCAAGTTGAAAACTGTGTCTATCAACGGAGGGTGACAGATACTTGTGAAGGAGTGTGAAAGGCAGGAAAGGAGAGAGTGAAAGAAGTTGACCTGATGGAGAAGAGCTCTGTGGAGAAGGACCTGGGGGTCCTGGTAGATGACAGGGTGGCCATGAGCCAGCAGTGTGTCCTGGGGGCTAAGAGAGCCAAGGGGATCCTGGGGGGCATCAAGAGGAGTGTGGCCAGCAGTTCAAAGGAGGGCATCCTCCTCTTCTACTCTGCCCTGGTCAGGCTCCACCTGGAGTATTGTGTCCAGTGCTGGGCTCCCTGGGATAAAAAAGACAGGGATCTCCTGGAGAGAGTCCAGAGGAGGCTACAGAGACAATGAAGGGCCTGGAGCATTTCCCCTATGAGGAAAGGCTGAGTGAGCTGGGACTGTTCACCCTGCAGAAAAGAAGACTGAGGGGGGACCTTATGAATGTTTATCAATATCTTAAGGATAGGATGCAGAGGGAAATGGCCAGCCCCTTTTCAGTGCTCTGTGGGGACAGGACAAGGGGCAATGGCTGCAAGTTAGAGCACAGGAAGTTCCACACCAACAGAAGAACTTTTACCTGGTGAGGGAGCCCTGGGACAGGCTGCCCGGGGGGTGTGGAGTCTCCTTCTCTGGAGATATTTCAGCTCTGTCTGGACGCCGACCTGTGCAATATGAGCTGGGGAGTTGCTTTGGCAGGGGGTTGGACTTGATGATCTCTTGAGGTCCCTTCCAACCCCTGTGATTCTGTGTGAGAGAGACTGTTGGTGCTGATAAACATCCATCCTCAGGGTCTGCCATGGTATTTGCTCTGGTGTAGAACAGAGTCCAGCTGACCTGTTCCTTCCTGGGGAAAAATAGGAGAAAAATCCCTGGAGGAAATGGCCACTATCCCAACTCAGGAGAACTTGTGGCAAAGGGACTAGCAGAAATGTATTTGCATAACAATTCAAATCAGTATCAATCACCTCCCAGAGCCGCCTGTTAGCTGCTCGTAAACATGTCCCCACTGTGACAGATTAGCTCATCTGTGAAGGAGTGCTCTGTCTGCAATCATGGACTGTCAGGACTGGCTGCAGGACTGCACATCCTTCAAAGGGCATCTCGGAGAAAGAGACCTGGATTCTCTGGAGTCACTTCTTGAGCTTCTGAGGTCAGTGAGGTTGGCCTCAGCTCTTCCTGACCTCTTGAACATCATGGTCCAAAGAGCTGGCTGTGGATTGCAGGGTTTCTTTCCTCCTTTGAGTCCATACTTTTCATCATCTTCTTTTCTTTTTTTTTCCCCCCTTCCTTTTGTTCTCACTGTTTTTGAGGGTCCTTTTGAGCAGCTAGGGAAGATTTTCTCTGTCAGCTCTAAATCCAACGCCAAACTAGGTCCGGTTTACTTTGCAGATTGCAAATCCAAAATGAAAACTAAAGCTGATCCAGCTCAAGCCTTCTCTAGTAAGAGATATTACTTGGGCAGATACTAGCCACGTGATCATCCCCTGAGTGGGAGAGCTCTCCTCCGCTGAGCCAGATGCTTACAGACTCTGCCAGGGATACCCCAGTGAATACCACAGGGAAGGTCTGTGAGCACATTCAACGGCACTTCCCCCGTCTTGCAAGACCCAGCCTAGACTGGATTCTTTGAGAAATGAGCTGATCTTGCTCTTTGTGGATGGAAGTTTAGGACACTGGTGTCCAGGGATTGCAGCGATTGCATTGTCAGAAGCCAGGAGGGCTTTTGAGTTGCAGAGAACATCGTGTTGGACTTGCAGCCAGCGTCAGCAGTCATGTTCAGTATTGAGCATCCTGGCTCCACATTCTGCCATCTCCTGGATTCAAAACCACAAAACATGGTTTTGAATGAGCACAGAAGCTCTTGCAAACACTGCTGGGATATCAGTGTGTCACCATTAGAGTGACAGAGCACTGGAATAGGCTGCCCAGGGAGGTTGTGAAGTCTCCTTCTCTGGGGATATTCCAGCCCCGTCTGGACACCGACCTGTGCAATATGAGCTATGGAGCTGCTTTAGCAGGGGAGTTGGACCTGATGATCTCTCGAGGTCCCTTCCAACCCCTATGATTCTATGATCACCCAAGCTTCTGGCTGGTACACCTTGCGGCTGAGCAGCCAGCACCAGGATTTGTCACCTACCTCAACTCCCCCACAGGATGTACCCACCAGCTCTGGAACTGTCTCAAGAGTGCAGGTCTCTGCTGAGCTAGAAAGAGCTTTCCTCTTTCCTGAAGAGTAGGCGATAGCATCGTAGCACGGAGGATGCTCTCCTGGAGCGATGGCCTGTTATTGCAGACGTTGTGCACCTGTCTTAGGCCAATTGTGTGAGTTCCTTCTGTCATCAGTGGCGGGAGATCTGTGCTGCCAGATGCATCCCATCACATCCCAAGCTAGGTGAGATGGAGCCAGCCTTACTGCCAAATCCCTGGTTCGGGGAGTTGTGTAAGCACGACCTGTGTGTTTGTACTCCCAGGCACGGGTCCTCAGCTGCTTATGTTTGAACTCTGTCTCTGTTTATTCATGCTGCTGAGTGGTGTCCAGAAAAATGGATTACTGTTGGGCTTCGTGCGTTGTCTGCTGTGTATCTCGGGAAGAGCACGGCACCAACACTTCAAAACCAGATTTACTGCAGCATAAGCCTCTGTTATTCGGAAAGGGGCTGGTGTCAGGGGTCTGGGGGAACAGCCAAGGGTCTGGACGTCTCTTTTCACAGGTTCTCTAGTGCTCCTTCCCTCTAAGGAGCCCCACGGTGCCCTTCGCACCCCGCGCCACTCAGAGGAAGGCTCCTGCAGCAGCGGGGTGATCTGCAATCACGGCTTCGCTGTGTTAACAGTAATTCCTAAACTTAGCCCAATGCTTTGGTACCTCTTTTTTCTCCTCTCCCCTCACTCCCGCCCTGCCCGGAGATTCTCTTCGCAGCCTGCAAACTGCTCTCCTTACTGTGGTTGTGTCTCTCTGTTAACCTCAGCGTTACGTTACGCGGAGGATGGAGAAGGCAGTCCTTAAACCAAAGCTCCTCTCCCTCATCACTCACAATATTCTTGCATGGGAGGGGAAGGGGAGCCATGCTGTGAATGCTGAACCCCAGCATCCTTTTTGATGTGTGTGTGTGTGTGCACCCGCGTCCATCCTCCCTCCCTCTGCTAATTGCTTGGCTCTGCAGTGCTGCTGGGGGCTGTCAGGCTCTGCGCCCTGGGAGATGTGGCGCAGAATAAAACGCGGTGCTCAGGAGAGCACTGCAATTGTTCAGAAAGCCCACAGGGGTTTCAACTCTGCCTTAGAATGGTTTATTTTAGGGCTGGTTTTTCCCCCCCCCCCCCTAGTAAATCACTGAGGAATATCACATTGAAGAATAGGTTTCTCAAAGCATCCCATTAATTTTTATCATTTAGTTTGAGCTGAGCTAATGCCTTGTGCCTTTGTGGCAGGTAAAAGGGGAGCTGCAACACAAAGCGTTTGGGGCAATACTGCTGCCTGTCGAGTCCTTGAAATCTATCTGCTTACGCATCCCTTTGGAGTCAGGGAGGAAGGTCTGTCTCCATTGGAAAGAGGGGTCAGGTTTGTTGATCCAGAGAGAGAAAAGGGGGAAAAACCCCCAATCTGGTCCTACAGCACAGTTGATATTTTCCCTGGATCTTCAAGATGATCCCATAGCCACACCTTCAGAACTACTATTTGACTTTGCATGGTATGAAGACTGATGATTAAGGACCTGGAGCATCTCCCCTGTGAGGAAAGGCTGAGTGAGCTGGGACTGTTCAGCCTGGAGAAAAGAAGACTAAGGGGGGACCTTATTGAAGTTTATCAGTATCTTACCTATGGTATACAGGGGGAAATGGCCAGCTCCTTTTCAGTGCTCTATGGAGACAGGACAAGGGGCAATGGCTGCAAGTTAGAGCATAGGAAATTCCACACCAACATGGGGAAGAACTTTCACGCGGTGAGGGTGAGGGAGCCCTGGGACAGGCTGCCCAGGGGGTGTGGAGTCTCCTTCTCTGGAGATATTCCAGCTCTGTCTGGTCACCGACCTGTGTGACCTGTCCCCTTTGGCAGGGGGCTTGGACCCGATGGGCTCTGGAGTTCCCTTCTAACCCCTGTGATTCTGTGAAATCTTGTCACTTTGACCAGATGCTAGTGTATTTATTATTTGATTTTTAATACAGAGATTTAAGGAACAGCCAGGGGACGTGTTTTGGAGGGAAAAAACAAAAGAAGAAGTCTTAATGTCACAAGGGGTTGTTTTGTTTTGATAGAGAACACAACTTCAGAGTAGGAAGGTTTTCTGCACCTATCAGACAGCTCTCAGATGGGTATTCTATTAAAAGTCTATAACCATTGACCAAAATAACCATTAGCCTTTAATCAGGAATCTCAAAATACCTCGTGCCGCAGATCTTTATTATATAGCATGCTTAACCTGACTTAATGTATTATATGGCACCCATTAGCAGAATATATTAACTTCAGATGTTCGCCTCTCTACATTAATAACGTGATGGTGAATTTATGCCAGGCATTTTCTTCTTCTAAATTGCATAAGAAAGAGAGATCTGCAAAAACAGAAGAAAAAAACCCCAACCCAACCCCACGTGTGCATCTGTTGAGGAGGAAAAACTTCATTTTCTAGCGTTTGGTGCTGATGGAAGAGCTTGAGAACAGAAGTGGGGTTTGGAGTGAGCAAACCAAGTGAGGAGCAGTGAGTTGGTCAAGGTTAAGACTCTCCTATCGCTGTGGTAGAGATGTTCTTCCAAGCCTGCTGTGGGCAGTGTGTTTGTTCATTACAGGGGAAAGCACAAGAAGCCTGGTAGTGTTTCATTTGCTGGCGTTTAACTGCTCGTGCTTTTGAAAATGAGATGATAGGTAATTATAATATAATTGCTATTTAGCAATCTTTATTAGCCTTTGGCATGGTGGCCTCTTTATGTGATCTGGGAGGCTTTTCATATAATGGCCAGAGCAAATTCTCTATGGTTAGGACGGGAACTGTTTGGCATACGTTCTGTGCTGCTTGTATGGCTTTCTCCTGGAAAGAGTCCAGCTGAGTGCCACAAAGATGGAGCATCTCCAGGCCACAAAGGCCAGGAGCATCTCCTCTATGAGGAAAGGCTGAGTGAGCTGGGGCTTTTCAGCCTGGGGAAAAGAAGCCTGAGAGGGGATCTGATCAATGGTTATCAATATCTGAAGGGTGGGACACAGGGGGGAAATGGCCAGCCTCTTCTCAGTGTCTGTGGGGACAGAATGAGGGGCGATAGCCTCAAGTTGGAGCACAGGGAGTTCTGCACCAATCTGGGGAAGAACTTCTTCCCCATGAGCGTGAGGGAGCCCTGGGACAGGCTGCCCAGGGGGTGTGGAGTCTCCTCCTCTGGAGATATTCCAGCCCTGTCTGGACACCGACCTGTGTGCCCTGTCCTAGGGACCCTGCTTTGGCAGGGGGTTTGGACTTGATGATCTCTGGAGGTCCCTTCCAGCCCCTATGATTCTACGATCCTGTGACTTCTAGCTAGGTTGGTTTGTCTGTGAAACAAGAGGAACGAAGGTGATAAGAGCAAGTCACAATCATTTGGTGGCAAATAGCAGCTGCTGACATCAGGTATCTTCTCAGAATCAGCTCAAAGGCTGAAAGAGAAATGCTGAGAATCTCAGCTGGTGGGTTGGAGGATGTTCAACAGAAAGGAAACACAAATCTTTCATGCCCATTCTGGGAACACAGAGACTGAATTTGTCAAGTAAATAATTTCTTGTATTTTATCTTATATTTATCTTTATGTTTTTTATTTCTATATTTATATTTATCTTTAACTTATATTATTCACTCTGCCTTACTCCAGGTAGTAGCCAGGTAAGAAGTTTACCCTGGAAATCAATAACCAAATGTGGGAATTAGGGAAAGATACCTGAGAAATGCAGCTCTTTATTTGAATATGAACAAGGTAACATGAAACAGCATCACTTGAGGACTAGGCAGGAGGTCTGTTGCCTTCAGGTTGTTCCTCACTGATGTGTCCTTGCTTGGAAACATTCTTCCCTTCCACTGGAATCACTGCACTCCGGTTTCTCTCCTCTGTGCATCCCTCCAGTGGCAGTGCCTGGGCAGGGCATGAGGTCGAGGGGTGAAAGGAGGGATGAAATGCCTTCAGGAGGTACAGCTGAAGTTTAAGCTCTACCTGCTCCCTGATGTGAGAGGTGACCCAGAGGGATTTCCCACCAGGACATAGGCTGGGGCTCCGTCACTCGGCACAGCCCTTCCCAGTCATGTAAGACAGCAGCCCAGTGCAACAGGAGTGCTGACAGCGGTTTTGGGGGTCTCAGCGTTGTGCTGCACCCGTGACATATTGGCCATTCCTGAGATGTGACTGTCCCTTGCCCATTCCCAAAGGCAGCTCTCTCGGAGAGGGCCCCTGCAGTGGGTTTGCACAGGTTTGGCTTTGGTTTGGGTCTCCAGGCACTGCTGTGATACACATAAATCCTAATCAAGGAGTAACAGGAGTGCTGAACGAAGATGCAGCTAATAGACCAGCAGTCATTAGAGGTGTACAGCTGGCACTAATACCTCATCTCTGCCGGGCTGGAGGAATTTGCATATTCAGATTAACAAGCTCCTGAAGCAACATTTGCTAGAAAAGCTCCTGGCTTTGCTGGTTGGGCCCCTCCCGATGGACTGCAGGCTCCCCCAGTTGCCCCAGACCAGCTGGCTCTGCTGGAGCTGGTGTCTGTGGGATGTTGGACAAACCTGGTGAATCTGGAGCAGAACTGGGACCCTGGCCAAACTCTGCCCCCTGAGATTGAAGACTCGGAGAGTCTCTCTGGGTCTGTGCATTGAAATTGGGTTTCTCTTCATCCCCACTTGTCACAGGAACGCTGTAGCTGCAAGCAGGGCAGGTTTCACACACAGCGTGGGTCCCTCCCACTCATGATGGGTGGCCTGCCTTCTTCTGGCCTGGGTCTGCAGCCCCCTGCCTGATCAGCCCTGCACCTGGCCAGACCTCCAGCTTCCCCCCTCTCCCGGCCTTCACTCAGTGAGCAGAGGAGGTAGAGGAAACCCTGAGAGCAGTCCCCAGAGTGGGGACTTGTAGCAGTTCATGGGGATGTTCTGCTGCGTAGGGCCACTCCTCACTGGAGCAAACTGCTTGAGGCTGCAGCTGGGGGAGCAGTTGGTATTCAGCTGTGTGGTGAGCTGCAGAGAGCCATGCCTTTGGGGAGGGCATGGGACTCCTTTTCCCTCCCTTCCTTGCCCCGTTGGGCAGCACCAGGATGGAGGGAGGCAGGGAGCTGATGAGGATGCCATCCTGGCAGCCCCCACGCTCCCTCTGAGCATCCCGGAAGGGTGACAGGTGGTGTCGGTTGTGTGGGAGTCTTGATGCCCTTGTTGTGGCATGTAGGTGATACAGATGCAGCTTGGTCAGAAGACATGTCCCCATGTCAGAACCCCTGCGGTGATACTGGGCTGGGGATGTGCTTGGAGGTTCTTCTCCACCTCTCATAATTCTAACCGCCCCCCAGCACGGCAGATACATGGAAACAAGCCCTGGGGTTTGTGGGGTTGGTAGCCAGGTTCCTGGCAGTGCAGTTCCAGTGGGTAGGAGAGCTGAGGACTTATCCTGTGCCATGCCCATGGAGCTGGAAGTGGCCATCTGTCCCCTTCAAGTGACTCCAGGCATGGCAGGTAGGGCGCATGGGGGCCCAGGGTTCCACGCTCAATTTTTCATCCAGAAATACAGAGAGAAGAAAGAAAAGCAGAGACAAGTCCTTTTCTTCTTGCGCTGCCAGCTCAGTGGAGTCCTCTTCCCATCTGCACATTGATGGGATGGCTGGGGTCGATAACTCTGCTCCTGACTCTGCTCTGCCCCCTCCCACAGCGCTCTGGTTTTATTTGTGGGGCTCACCAGCTACAACCTCTCCAGCGGCAGAGCAGAGGCTTGAAAAATAATTGGACCAAGTGGGAAATGCAACCGTCACCTTCCTAAATCCATCCACGTCTCCTGGGAACAGGGAGCAGGCACGAGTGCCCAGCTGGGAGATCCAGAGCTGCCTTTGGCAGTGGTGCAGGGACCCCAAACCCATGTGGGCCACGGCGCTCGCATTTGCACCCAGGGCGCTCAGCAAATGGCTGCTACTGTGCAACAGCGGCTCCCTGACCTCAATTTTCTCAGTGGAGAAAAGAGCAGGTCAAGTGGAAAGTGCTTAAGGAGGAAATTTGTTTCCTTACAGACAAGGAGCCAGGAAGATAGGCGGCTATCGCGTGTGCTGGAATAAACCAAATTAATTCTGTGCTGTGCGGCCAATCGAGGAGCTGGAGGGCAAGGGGGAGAAGAAAGGAGAAAGCCTGGAAGATAATGGACTTTGATGTTTTACTCGAACTCAACAAAACACCTGGCAAGGAGCAGGGAGGCACTACAACCACAGCGCCAAATGCTCCTAACCCAGGCAACTGCTTCCCTTTTGTTTTCTTTCTTTACAGTCTAATCCCAGCATTAACCAGAGCTGCTTGTATTTCCCATGTAATAAAAGGTGCATTGTGAAGGGGAGACAGAGACAAGAGACTTTAATAACCTTCTCTGCTTCCCCCAGAAGGGTTTGTGCCATCCAGCTCTTGGGACTCCTAGCCCCTGGCAAGACCCCTGCGTGGAGGGAAGAGGCAGCGGCTGTCAGGACTCCGAAAGCAAGGGCAGTCCTGTGTCCTTCTGGCAGACTTCTTCCAAACCACTTCTCCCACTGCAACGGGGGACAGGAAGGTCTCTTGACTCCTAACCACTGATACCCTGTTCAAAATGTTGCTTGTCACCATCATCCTCCACTGCCTCATCATCTGCACCAGCTTCTGCATCAGGTCCAAATCCTCCTAACCCAGGCTCAGCCTGTTTTTTTATCCGGCCTGGCCAGGCTCTGCTTGTTCCCATTCCCTAGCTTTGGGGACACCAATGGGCACAAACTCTTCCAAGTCTTCCCATGGAAACGATTCCCAAGTCAGGCTGGAACAGAAGTGACAGCACTCTTCTAACGAACACGAGCTGCTAAAAATAGTTACGTGGTTGGTAATTGGGAGTGAGATTAAAAGAAAGTTTGAAGCAGGAGTAAGAGCAGCCTATTTCTGGCAGCTATTCCCATCTCACCCAGGCTGTGCCTGGTGTCAGTGTGTACCCATACTGTCTGGTTGGAAAACTTGCAGTATGGTGATCTCCCAATCTCTGACTGGGCAGGTTTTGGCTTTTGGTGGAAGTGTCTCTGGGCTGTCTGGTACACTGTCCCCTTCCCTAGTGTAGCTGTGGTGCAGCCAGAGACAGACCTCCCCCATGCTGGGGGTGGTACAAAAGAACCCTGCTCTGGATCAGCATATAAACCACAGCAGCATCTCTCCTCCTCCCCAAAGCCGGAGGAGTGGGGTTACTGCCTCCTTGTCTTCTATGCCAAGCCTCACACTGGGAGCTGCTGGGGCAGGATGCTAGCTGGAGAGCTTTTCCATTTTCTAACCAAAAAAATCCCCAGAACTTCGTGCTTCCTTTGTGTCCCTGTGCACAGTGTTTTGCTCATCGGAGGCTCAGTGTGGAGCTGGTTACAGGGAATGTTTAATAACCAATTCCCCAAGCAAGAACATGTTACCTTTTTTTTTCACTGCTGATCCTGAGCAGTCTGGGCTAGTCATGTAAATGTGTGACTGTGTGACAAGGGCTTCCAGGATGCCTTCCAAGATGCCTTTCAGGACACCTTCCAGGGTACCTTTCAGGGTGCCTTCCAGGGTACCTTCCCGGATACCTTTCAGGACACCTTCCAGGATGCCTTTCCAACAATATTTATGGAACTGCAGGTCAATAAACAGCGTCATTTTATTTATTCACCCTGAACTGGTTTTGCCCAGTTTACCACCTCCATCCAACGCATAGGGTGTAGTGGTTTGGTCGGAGATGGGAAGGGTGAGCTCATGAGCCTCAGCTTTCCTCACACAGCAGCATTTGCAGCCTACTGATACCACGCACCTCCGCAAAATGAGGTGGATTAGGGAAAATGAGGTGGATTAGGTAACGCTGCGAATTTGCATTTTCCTGATAAAAATAAGGTGGGTTTTTCCTTTCTCTTTCCCCCGTGTCTCTGGGGGGAAAGTGATGCGACACCAAACGTACTGTATGAGAACCTGGTCCTGAGGCATATCCGTGTCACACGGAGTGGGAGGAAGGTGACAGCATCTCCCTCCATGAACAGCACGTGGGTGCTTCCCATTGCATGCTTCGTGTGCCTGCATGGCATAGGTGGGAGTTTTAAGGACAGGACTGGACGTGCTGACTTCACCCTGGCTATGGACATGTCCCAGTCAAGCAGGCCAGAGTGAGCCATGCCAAACCAACCTGTGTTGAACCTTCCCTTGCCCAAGCTGAAGTCCATTCCCCTTTTCCCTGTGACTTGGGGAATGATACTGGCAGCGGCCGTAGCTCTGCATCCCACTACATAAATCCTCGGCGGGAGTTCATCTGGCTGAACCTTAAAGCTGATGGCTTGGCTTTATGGAGATCTCTCACATTTTTCATTGCCTTTGCGTCAGACCTCATCGGTCCCGCTCTCCTGCCAGAATCAGAAGTGCCATGAAAAATCCCATCTCTTTGAAGCTGACATTAAATTATGGCATAGATATTTATGTCACTTCAGCACAGCTTCAGCTCTCCACATTGTTCCAGTGCCCCGTACGAAGATACTGTCCAAATAAGTAACTACCCATCTGACCTCCATTATTACCCAGAAGCTTTTTGGAAATTTGCCTTTCCCTGGGGACTTCTTTTTCTTTCATATAAACATTGGCTAGATGTTATTTTACCTCAGTACATCTCTGCTTACAGCTTGTTCTCTGGGTTAAAAGCCCTCCAGCACATCCCTCCAGCTGTGGCCAATAAGGCCCGAGGGCCTTACAGTGATTGTGGGATGTCAAAGCGATGCAAAGGCGGCATCCCCAGCCCTCACCACAGGACCACACCCTCTCGGATCTGACTTGATGGCATCACCCATCCTTTTCAGCTGCCTGCTTTCTGGACTGGTGTCTATCCTGTCAGTTCTTACCCTGTGCAATCCTCCGAGGACTCTCAATGTGTTCTCCTGTTATGAGTCTGTAGTGTTACTCCTGTAAACACACACCTGGGGCCTGTTCTGAACCGCGACGCTTGGGCACGCAGGTACCCGGGCATGCAGGTACCCGTGCTAGAAACAGGGATGGGTGCCTGTATGCGGGTGTGGAGCTGAGGATCCATACACGGGGCTGGGTAATGGAAACAGATCCCTTCGGAGAGAAGCAGCAGCTTGCAGAAGCCTCTCTGTAGAGAACATGCACCTGTAGTGCTCTCTCCATGGTGCAGCCAATGCAGCAGCCTCTTGCTAATCCTGTGGGACTTACGGATGATGTGTTGAGGGAACCGGGAGGTTTAGTAATTAATAATTAAGAAGAGGAGACTCAGTGCTGTCAGCTTGCACCCTGAGCTGGGAAGCCTGAGCAGAAAGAGAAGTCGCCTGAGCTAAACACGATGCAGCTTTGAACCTCTTAGAGCTGCTGAAACGGAAATGTTAGCATCGATCTGCTGCAGACTGGGTTTGTGCTTGCTGCATGTATGAGCAGAACTGGTGTTGGGGGATTACAAGGGACTGAATTTTGTTGTTTTGTTGGTGCTCGATAGACAGATCAGCAGCGAGCTGGGCAAGTCCTGTGGAGAGATTGTGAGTATTAGTCCCGCTGCGACAGCAGTGGATAATGCTCTGACCGAGCGGAGCTTGGTGTTGGTATTTCATACTTGGTTAATGATGCATTTCCCTGTATCTGGGTACCTGACATGAGGCGATTGTAACTAGACCTCTCATCTTGTTAATGCTGCTGCTGCAAAGCTACTGGTTTAGACTGGTTAGCTTTTGTCAGGCAGCTGGGCTGGCAAGACTCAGGCATGCACTCAGGATGCTGCAGCTCATCACACCCCGAGTTCGCTGCCTGGTGCTGGCTGCTAGTCTCGGTGCTGGTGTTGTGACCAGTGTTCCCAGTACAGGGGTGTGCCTGGCACTGGGAGAGGGTGACAGCCGGGATGCTTAGTGCTGTAGAGCTAGAAGCTGGCCTTACCTGTGTTCTTCCACCTAATGCAGCAGCTCTGGGATGGAGCAGAGACCAAGCAGCCTTTGCCTCCCTGGGTAAGGACCTATCGTTTGTCCTTACTGCTCCTTGGTCTTGACCCTGTCTCAGGCCATTCCTTCCTAGCCTGTGGGTCACACAGCCCTTCCTCCAACCAAGCATCACCCAGCTGTGTAATTTCAGGACTCCCTTTGCTAAAGGGCCAACCTCCTGTTCCACGGAGATGCAGTCATCCAGCACGTATTCCCTCTCCTCTACCCATCTGGGCACAGTCCCCTGTGCAGAGGTACCATTCATCCATCCCAACCTGCAGATCGATGCCTCTGCCAGTGCTATAGCCTAGAAGTGAGGTGCTATTGATTCTCTGAGCTCTACTTTCCCTTACAAACCCCCAAAACATCTCCTTTTTGTCAGGCTCCTGCGAGCCATTCGTGTGAGCCAACAGAATAGGCATTGTTAGGAGAAATCTCGCCGTGTTCCCTTCGCCGCAAGAAATTCTGCCCTTTGATCATTCATACAAGGTGCCTGAGCTGTGCTGTTTTCTTGGTACCTTGTTTATCATCAAAATCCAAGAATTGTGCTCAAAAAAAAAAAAAAAGACTTCAGCTCCTTTGCTGGCATCCTTTCTGAATAAACACAGGAGCAGGTAGAGGGTCAGGAATGTGTCTGGGAATGGTCTGAAATTCACCAGGACAAGCACACAGTAGGAGAAGTGAGTGTTGTACTTGTGCTAACAATGAGCATTATCTACCTTTAATCTCCTGTGCAGTAATGATTATTAAGAGATGTGCCTTCTCGAGCCTTTTTTTGGGGTGGTTTTCTGAAGAGAGAGTGGGGCATTGTGGTGTCTGTGGATCTGGTTGAGCTCCTCGCCATTTAGTTAGGTGGTTTTTATATAAATATATATATTTATTTATATTTATATTTGTATGTGTATATATATGTATAAAGCACCTATCACCGTGTTAATAAACCTCGTACTGAGGTTCTGGTACAGGAACCGGCTCTGTGCTGGTTCTCTGCAGTGACCTGGAGAGGAGGATTTTCAGAGCAGTAAGGATGGGTTTAAGTGGGTTCCCACCAGTGGCCAAGACGTAAAATACCAGTCCAAGTGCTTTTCTACAATGTGTCCTTCACTGGGTGCAGGGCCTGGTACGTTATGCATGTCATCCCTTGGAGAGGGAAGAACCTCTCACCTCCACCTCAGCTGGGCACCTCCAGTTGCTGCACATCTGACCTGTGTTCCTGCCTTGACAAACCACTGCTGCCAGTGCTGAGATCAGTGCTGGACAAAAAGCATCTCTCTTTTTTCTTTGGCCATTTTTCCCTCTCCTACGCCGTGTCTCCCTCTGGTTAGGCTATAGATTCCCTGGGACCAGCGGTTCACTTAGGAGCATGCATCTCCTCAGAAGAGAAGGCTGTGGGGGGACCTCATTGCAGCGTTCCCGTCCCTGAAAGGAGCAGAGAAACAGGGCAGAGACTGGCAGGACAAGGGGGATGGAATGAAGCTAAAGGAGGGAAGGGTTAGATGAGATATTAGGGGGAAGTTCTTTACAGGGAGAGTGGTGAGGGGCTGGAGCAGGCTGCCCAGAGAGGGGGTGGGTGCCCCATCCCTGAGGCTGTTCAAGGCCATGTTGGATGGGGCCCTGGGCAACCTTGTGTAGCTCCAGGCCTGAGGTTGGTGTCCCTGCCTGTGGCGGGGGGGTTGGAGCTGTGTGATCTTTGGGGTCCTTTCCAACCCAGATCAGTCTGTGATTCTGTGATTCTATGATCTCCTTACGCTGCTGTGCTCCATGGTGTTTGCTGCCTCCCAGCAAGGAACAAACACCGTCATCTGTTAGTTTTGTTACTCACCCGCCCAGTCACTCCAGTGGGAGAGAGAATTTGCAGCTAGGAAGTCAAAATGCTTAGCAAAAGGCTGACAAGGGGATCTACCAGCTGACCCTATTTTTTGCACCTTCCTTTGCTTAAACCTCGTCTGAGAGGAAAGAACTGCCCTACGTAAGATTTGGGGGTGCTCTTAGCACCCCAGGCACCTCACCCCGAGCTGCGGAGGAGCAGACGCTGTGCTGTGGCCACGGGATGCGGGCAGCCGTGGTTACGGCGTGGGCTCCTGCGCTGTCGTTCCCTTCCAGCTGTCAGCCTTGCTGGATTTGATCCGAGCGGGGTTGTTGTTGCGGGGAGCCGAGCTGGGACTGCTCTCTTTGTTCTCGGAGCCTGGTGAGTGACGCACGGCAGTCATTCCCCATGCGTGTCAGATGGGTTTGTTCTGTAACGTGGGAAGAAAAGGCTTGTGTCGCAGCGAGACGGATGCTGTTGCCTAACTAGCCACCTCACTTGTGACTGGCAAAAAGACAGGAGTTTTCTTCCCTGCAGACAGGTAGTCCATTAATGTGAAGATAAGGTGGCCAGGCAGGCAGGCAGGCATGCGTATGATTTGCAGCTCCAGTTTGAAACCCCTACAGAGTGTAGTTCAGGCTTTATAAAATAAAAGCTAATAAGAATCATAACAATTTTGCTTTCTCTCTATAGCCTGCAGCAAGCGAGACACAACATGGGAATTGAAGAATAAAGGCCATCAACTTCCCATGGCTCCCTTCCTACTACCTTCCTCCTCTTGCTCCAAATTGTTTTGAAAACATTGCTTCTCCCTTGCCTATTTCATTTTTGCAATGAAGTCATCAAACAAGATGACAGGGACTTTCCAAGACCGAAATCAATCAGCAAGTTTCTCTTTTGCTTTTTCTACTCAGGCAGGAAATAGGGGAATAAATTTTAAAGAGAGTCCGAGGGAAAGGAAAAAGGGGCAACGGGTGGGTTGAATCCAGCTTGGGGAGGTGGAGGTAAACAGATGGAGCTCCTGGACCACATCCAACCCATCAAAAAATAAATAAAGCCTCTAGCATGTGTTTGGTTTTAGGATGGGCGAGATTGCAGTGAGTTGCAATGGGTTTCTCTTGTCTGCCAGAAAATAGAGAGAGACGTTCTGGATGCATGCCGTGCCCTGCCACAGCAGCTCTGCTTAATAAGGAGTCGTGGTTCCTCCCCCACACCCCCTGCTCCAGGTGAATTGGCCACTTTGAATACTAAGAATCATGTTCAGACCATGCCCAGCTCAAACTCCGCCCTCGGGGCCTGTCCTGCCTGGCTGGGTAGGTGGGGAATTGTCATCTGGGTGTCCCCTGGCTGCTTCCTCAGGGGGCAGCCCGGCTTATGAGCTGGGAGCAGATGGGGCATTTGTGGAGGTGACTGAACGGCATGGAAAGAATTCATCTGGCGGGATCACCCCACCACAGCTTCTTTCAGGTGTCTGAACTAACCACAGGGGCTGTCCCGGCTTGGGCAGTGGCTGCTGTCCGGATTTACTGGGACACATGGGCAGCAGCAGAGCTGCAGCTGGGTAGTCACATTTTCAACATGCAGACAGAGGAAAAGCTGCTCTCATTTTTTTATGGTGATTTTTATGCTGGTTCCTTCACTATTACTCCCCAGTGTTCCGCAAGGCCAGTGGACAGCAAGGCCTTGGTGGCTCCTCCCAAGGGGAGGGTGGATCCTCCCAAGGGGATCTCAGTGCACTGCTTTTTGCTTGTGTGTTTGCAAGGCAAAGTGCTGACCCAGCAGCACATAAAAAACTCATAAACTGTCAGATTTTACTGGAAAACCATTTGGTTTCAGCAAAAAGCTTTAAGGTTTTGAATGGAAAGTTGATCATTTGCCCAAGGAGGACTTCTTCCCTTTCTGGTGGTCACTTTGTTGAGACCCACCCCTGTGTTCTTGTCTTTGTCCAGTAACAATGACACCACCTACCCAGCTCCTTCAGCGCATCTTACTTGGGAGAATGCTTAGCTCAGCTTTACTTTCCTGATGAGCGTCAGCCAAGCTGGCAACTAAACTGGGTTTTCTTCTCTCCTTTAAGCCTTCTGAAATGAGAGTGTTCATTAGGGAGTCTCTCCTACCAGGTTTTCTGTCTTGCCTGTAAAGATGCATGCTCAAGGCCAAACCATTAGGTCAAGCAGAACCAAATCTTGGATCCATGTGTTTTTATTTATAACATGTGCCCCCATAGCGACGAGCAAGGCAGAGCGATCCCAGCTCCGGCAACCTTCGTTTGGGTAGAGGATGCAAAGCAGGCAGTGGCAGCATGCCCTGGGAGAGGTAGGGATGTTCAGCCAGCCCCCCCCCGGCATGGAGGTAGCTCCTGGTGCCGGCGGGATGAGAAGCACAGCGCTGTCTCTGCTTGATACCTGATGGCAGGCGCCAGGTACAGCCGACAGCATCGGGACGTGCGGGTGCCTTTCATGTGCGGCAGCGACGGTGCAGCGTACGAGTTTGGTGTTAATATGGAAATATGGATAAGAGCTTCCGCTGTGACAATGATTTACTGCTTTGGTAACTACACCTGATAACACAAATTCATCTTGGGCTCTCCACTTCAATTATATTTCTTCTAATATGTGTTTTGAAATACAGATTCTCTTGGGCACATGAATACAGATTCTCTTGGGCACAAGGAGCCGCTTGCTGTGTGTGACTGGGAGAATCCAAATCCATCCAGGAAAAGTTCTTAGCATCACACTCCCATGTCTTCCCGTGCATATTACACCTTGCCACACAAATGATACACATTTCCATGCATTCTGTTTAAAATGAAAAAAAAAACAAGGCAGAAGAGCAGGCAGGCTGCAGCAGCACCGGCAGGATGTGGCGAGCATCATTCCTGAACGACCTGCTGGAGTTTGGCAGTAGCAGCTGGATGTAACATTTGCAATCTGGATGGGGGATATTTCCTCACAGCCCGACAGAGCTGAGATTGAGAGGGACAAGGCAGCAGCAGCGCTGCGCTTTGCCTGCAGCACCTCTCCTGTGGAGATACTGCGGCCACTGGGCTCTGCTGAGGGGGGGCTGACGGCTGGCAGCACCCCAGGGAGCGAGAGGAATACCTCCTCCCCTCCATACGCTTCAGAAGGAGGCGTGTGCATCCATGTAATTCGGCAAGACAAGGCAGGGATGCCTTAACCACCATGCCTGGAGGAAAGCTCGAAGGGCGATGCTCCCTTAGGGTGCAGGTAGTAGCAGAAACCTGACCAGCAGCCTTACCAAAACTGGGGATGGACCACAGGGCGCTTTTGATGCCTTTCTCATGATGTAAGGGAGAAGAAGCCAGGCTGGTCCTGAGCAGTGCTTCAAGCAGCAGTTAATCTCTAATGAATACGTTAGGCAGGAAACCACAGCAGGCAGCTGCGGCAACCAGAAATATGGTCCTGCCACGCAGCAGTAACCGGGGTCACTTTTCAGGCTGCATCTGAACACAGCTTGTGGGGGTGGTTTGAATGCTGGACACGAGAAGGCACATCTGACCCTGGAGTGGGAGCAAATGCCAGTGCTGCCTTTGCTCCATAAATAAAAAAATAGTGTTGGAATTTTGCGAGGACAAGTTGCTGCTCTTACCAGCTGAGAGCTGCTGGCCGCCTTAGTCTTTCTCCACATTTCCACAGAGGAATTATTGTTTGGAAGCTACTGCTGCTTTCCTCTGGCTGAGGAGCAGACCGACTCTCTGAGGCTCCAGGTAGTGCCAGGGGAGGGTACGTGGGACAAGATGTCAGGAGCTGGCAGGGCTGGTGGTCCAGAACAAGCTATCCCACTGTGGCTTCCTCTGAGGACTGGGGAGATGTCTTCTAGCAGGTGTCATGCAGATCTTGTGAGACCTCACCTGAAGTATTGAGTCCAGTTCTGGAGTTCCCAACATAAGAAGGAAATGGAACTGTTGGAACCAGTTGCAACAAAGATGGTTAGAGGGCTGGAGCACCTCTCCTATGAAGCCAGAGAAGCTGAGCGAGTTGGGTTTGTTCAGCCTGGAGAAGAGAAGGCTCCAGGAAGACCTTTATAGCACCTTCCAGTCCCTGAAGGGGCCTACAAGGAGACTGGGGAGGAATGTTTTTGAAGGGCAGGGGTTATATGACAAGAGGGGGGGTTAAATTGGAAGGGGGTAGATTTATATTGGATATTAGGAAAAAATTCTTCACTCTGAGGGCGGTGAGGCCCTGGCACAGGGTGCCCAGGGAAGTGGTGGCTGCCCCCTCCTGCGGCTGTTCAAGGCTGTGTTGGATGAGGCTTTGGGCAGCCTGGGCTAGTGAGGGTGTCCCTGCCCATGGCAGGGAGTGGAACTAGATGATCTTTGAGGTCCCTTCCAGTCTGAACCATTCTATGACTCTGTGATTATATTATCTTTTCTTCTTCAACCCCAGATGTATTTCCCTCAGTCACACATGGAGTCTCTGAATCCTTCATATGTGATCTGATGCCATGGTGCAACACTGATACATAAAGACATTGCTAGTCTTCTGTTAGCATCATGATTTCTTTCTTCTGGGAGTTGTGCTGTCTCCTGGACGTGGCCAACAGAAATCCCACTGAGATGCTCAGGGACTCAGCATGAGTTTGCAGGTTTTGATTGAGCAAGAACAGCGAAACTCCTGGGCAGTTTTCATCAGCAGTGTGGTACAGACCTTCCTAACATGAGAAATATCTTTTAGAGTCTTGAGCCTTTGAGGGTTTGAAGAAATGATAACAAGGAACACGTGAACCTGATTCACCCAGGCTTTATGCAGACGCGGCTTCGTTAGCAACAGGTACAATGTTAACAGCTCCCATCGTTAAGTGTTTGTTTGTCCTTCACTTCGTCATTACTCCTATCCCATAATAATATTACAGAGGGTAAAGGGAGAGATGTGTTTATTTGTGTCTGTCTAAATTCCGTCCTCCAGGAATGGGAACAAGGCTCCATTTATCCTTCAGCGCAGTGACGGTGGAATAGAATTACTGGTTCATATATCAGGTTAAATTATTTCCCTTTAACACTTTGGGAGGAGAACCGGGCGCGCTGTCAGCCTGCCGTGAGAACCCCCCCAGTGTGAACAGCCTGGCCTCAAAGCCTGTCTTAACTTTAGGAGTGCCACAGACTGTGGTTTTGTTAAGCCCTGCTCTGACAGACCGGACTCTCTGGGTACGGCTCTGTTTTCTGAGCACAAGATGGATCAGGATTAGGGGATGTGTCTGTGAGCTCCCTCCCCCAGCCCTTACTCAGCACCTGTAGCTTCAGCAGGCAAGTTTCCTTTACTTCCTTTGTGCCTTATTTTCCTCTTCCTAGTTTTCCTCTCCCTTCTGAGGGTGCTTTGTGTTTTCCAACTGGAGAAGCCAGAGGGAACGTTTTCCCTGCAGCGTGGTTCTGGTTTTAAACAACCAAGGAGAAAGTGCAAACTTCCTGCCACTCTGCCTGTTTGTGCTGGGAAGCCCAAGCTGTTTGTCTAGCCAAACTGGAAACTCCCTCCATACATAACCCCTGAGGAGCTCCACACAGTTCCAGCGAGCTAACCCAAAGCACTTGAGGAAATTTTATTCATCTGGGTGTTTTCCTTTCCTCCTCAGAAACGTGCCTCCTATCTCCCAGCACCTTGTGTTTGTCCTGCCTATGCCACCCAGAATCACAGAATCACCAGGCTGGAAAAGACCATCAAGTCCAACCATTCCTGTCCTATGCTAAACCCATATCCCTGAGCACCTCATCTACCCCTTTTAAAAACATATCCAGGGAAGGTGACTCAGCCCCGTCCCTGGGCAGCCTGTTCCAGACCCCATATTCCCACCCACTCCCAAAGCTGGGAGGAGCTGGGAGAGGAGGAGCATGGCAGTTTTGTGGTTTGCACAGGTGAAAACATCAGAAGTTTCCCTCCAAATCCCATGCCCTGCTTGCTGCTGGAGTGGATGCTGCCAGCTGGGTAAGGAGCCCAATGAATTCTCAGCCCCAATCCACTAAACTCCCTATTCGACCTTGAAAAGTGAAGGATTAACCCCCAACACTGCGAGCTCCATCCTGCCCCTAATCCTCTTGCAGGGGAAGGACAATATTATGGCGTTGGCAGAACTGTGGTATCGGCTTCCACCAGCCTCCCTCCCCGCGGCTGCTCCTGCATCGTATTAACTTTATCTACAGCTTCCCCAAGCGCCGGCAGAGAGGGGTGGGAGGAGGGGGAAAGGATTCCCACCTGACACGTTAGACAATAACCTGCCTCAGAGGCGGCCCAGGGGAGTATGAAAGAGCTCAGGGAATCAAAGGGCTCTGTTTCTGCAGGGCAGCCCCTCCCCTGCACCCTGGTTTTGGAAGGCAGCTTGGGAAGGTGTGCTCACTCCTGGGCTGGGTACCCGCCCCTCACAGTGTCGCCATGCCAACAAGCTGAGGGATGGAGCCGCCGCCACCATCGATTTCTCCTTCTCCTTTGCACTTTCTCCTCCCTCTGAAAAGTCACCTCCCCTGAAATTAGAAATGAGTGACACCCCTCTGTCCCCTGGGTAGCAGCTTTTCTTCCAGAGCTGCACCTCCTCCTTTGGTTCTGAGGAGAAGAAAATGTGCAAATGGGAGATGGGGCAATGAGGGAGAGGGAAAAGCTGGGAAGCACGGAGGGCTGGGCTGGGCTGCTCTCAGTCTGAGCTGGACCAAGAGGTTTTGTTTCATCCTGTGCACCACTGAGCTGGTTTTGGACTGGAGTAGCGAGACTTTGTGCAAGCTCCTGGGGTGGATGCAGCAGTGGGCCAGGGATGAGGTCCCTTCCAACCCCTAACATTCTTAGTGATTCTGGGGGGGAGGTATGTGTGTGATGAGGGCGGCCCACAGCACAGCATCTGTTTGGGTTACCATGTTGGGGACTGGGTGAAGAATAGGATTTGGGGGTTGCAGAGTATCTCATGGCGTTGGTATTTCCTCTGCATTGGATTATCAGGTTTTGCAGAAGCTTTCACATCAAGAGGTGGAAAAGCACCTCAGGGGGCACGCCCCGCCTAGAGCAGCCCCAAGGAGGCTCCAATTGATGTATTTAACTTGGGACCAGGGCTAGTATGTGAAGGAGGCCACATCAGTGCCTTCAATCCCATCCTTAGCATCAGGAGGTTGCTTCAACCCCCTCTTCCCTACCCCCCACATTTAATCAGGCAGAGAAGGCAGAAGAGACTGAAGAGCCCAAGTTAATGAGGCTGAGGGACATGAAGACATCTTCCCATGCTTCAAGAGGTGCTTCATTGTGGGTTGGAGCCTGGCTTTCATGTTGTCCCTCCGGGGTTTTTCAGTCTACCTCTTGGAGATCCTTGCCATCCGGGCTTTGGGAAACATTTTAAGCCAAAGCCTGAAAAAATCCCTGCTATGGGCCTGGCCTGGCCCAAGGTATCCCCAGCACCTACTGTGGCCCAGAGTGGCCCCAAGAAACTGCTTACTGCTCTGGGAGGAGGTCTTCTGTGAGGGCTACCACTCTTGTCCCACACATCACCAGCATGAAGCCTCCTCCCACTTTGTCCAGGGTCAAGTGAAGGGTCTCAGATGGACCTTGGGGCTTTTGTCCCCAAAGGCAGGGGATCAGGACGGATTTTCCTCCAGCTTGGTCGTTTAACCACATGGTTAATTTAAAACACGTGCTGTGCTCTTGCTGAAGCCCACTGGGGTTTAAGCATATGCTTAAAGTTAACTACAACTTTATGAGGCTGCAGGCTCAGAGGCTCTCTCCGTTCATGGATATCCTTGTGTTTGCCAAGAACATTTCCTTGCATAGACTTTTACAGTAACACCCCAGTACAGATAAGCCCAAGCAACTGCTTCCCTTCCAACTAATGTTCTCCCGTAGTTATCCCTGTGGTGTTGTTCCTGCAGCATTTACCTAGTCGCTTCCCCTGGACACCATGTGACCTGGTCTTCCTCCAGCACCAGCTTTTTCATAGCCTCATAGGCTGCATTAGGTGGGAAGGGACCTTCAGAGGCCATCTAGTCTGCAGGGACATCTTCACTAGATCAGGTCTCTCAGAGCCACATCAAGCCTGGGTTTGAATGTCTCCAGGGATGGGGCCTCCACCACCTCTCTGGGCAAGCTGCTCCATTTTCCTTCCTTAAACACACCATCAGTAGGACCTGGTCTCTGCACGGACTCAGGGCAGAGCATCCGGGCTGCGCGGAGCTATTGGAGCATCGCTTCATCCTCTCCATCCAAAGGCTCTGCAGAGGCTGTCTCTAATAGCAGCGTTCCTGTATTCCCTTTGCCCGGAAAGAACAGTAAGTGAAGGGGAAGATCTGAAGGTGTCTTGCGTGAGCAGGCAGCACATAATACACATTAAAGAAGGTCTGAGAGAGAAAACCAACTGCTGTGGGCATTTTTGGAGCCTGGCTTTGTCAAACAGCCAGGGAGCTTAGTGAAAGGAATAAAAAGATCTTCCGTGTCTCCCTCCATCTTTTCCCCTCTTTATCTCAATCCCCTGCCCTTCCTACACATACCGGCACGATGACCCTGCCTTTCACCTCTCCCACCAGCAGCAATCATTCTCCTTTGATTTTCCCTCCGGCCTCTGGGCTCCTCCACGCTGTTTCCTGACCTTCAGCAAGCTGAACAAGGGGAAAACATCTGAGCCCGCATTGTCTCCGGGGTAGAACTTGCCACAGAGGAACATGGAGCTGAGGGAGACTGGAAAAGCTGTTTGCACCCCCCCTGGGGATGACAGTGGCCATTACAGGGCCAGATTGTTTCTAATTGCAATCCCAGTGTGTGATTCCTTTTGGCTGGGGTTTAGTAGATTGGTTTACCGTGAGGCTCGTGTGAGCTTTGGATGTTGATGTCTATGCTTCTGCTGGTCTGCATCCATTGCTCAAGAAGGCTCTTTGAGAGTTACATGCTGTGAGTGTAGGGTAGGAAACCTCTCCTGGGGCAGAAGACCCTGCCCTGGGCACTGGAGTGCTTGGGCAGGGCAGATGTGCGTCTCGGAGATGTACCGGGTGGAAGCGGTGGTGCGTGTGGGTCGTATGGACCCTCAGTGCTGGGCTTGTGAACCTTGATGTGACAGCGGTCCTTGGGGAGGGTTTTGTTGTGAGAGGAGGCAGAGGAGGGAGGTGGTTTGAAGGAGGGAGGGGAATGTGGCTTCGGGGGGCTGGCTTTTGCCTATGACATCGCATGCTTCAGGCTACAAACAGGATTTCTTTCATTTTCCTCTTTGTTTCCTGTCTCCTCAACAAGGTAGGGCTGAGGCACCGTCCCTGGGTGTGTTTAAAAGATGGGTTAATGAGGTGCTCAGGGGTATGGGTTAGTAGAGGATGGGGACAGTTGGAATCTATGATCTCAAAGGTCTTTCCAACCTGGTGATTCTGTGAGACAGCCCTGAGCAAGGACTGCAGCTTGTTTAGACTTTGCATGGTGCCATGGGAGGAAGAGCTGGCTCCCTCCCCATCTTCCAGCCACATGTGTCTTCTGCAGCCTCAGCCAGCCCCGGTGGCACCAGTACCTCCCAGTTCAGGAACTCCCAGCTGCAGCACTGCCCTTGTCTTTCCACAAATCATAACTTTTGGAGGGGAGCCAGGAATCCTCTGCAGATCCTGATCTTGTTCAGCCTAGAGAAGGCTATGGGGGAACCTCACTGCAGCCTTCCAGTACCTGAAGGGAGCAGAGAAACAGGAGGGGAATCAGCTTGTTAAAGGGCAGAGACTGGCAGGACAAGGGGAATGGAGTGAAGCTGAAGAAGGGAAGAGTTAGATGAGATATTAGGGGGAGTTCATTCCAGAGAGAGTGGTGAGGGGCTGGAACAGGCTGCTCAGAGAGGTGGTGGATGCCCCATCCCTGGAGGTGTTCAAGGCCAGGTTGGATGGGGCCCTGGGCAACCTTGTGTAGCTCCAGGCCTGGAGGTTGGTGGCCCTGTCTGTGGCAGGGGGGTTGGAACTGTGTGATCCTTGGGGTCCTTTCCAACCCAGACCAGTCTATGATTCTATGATCCCTGCCAGCCATTCCAAAGCCCCCCCAGTGTGTGAGGTAGGAAAAGTTCAGTGAGCTTTTCCTCTGTGTGCCTGGCCAGGATCCTTGTCACTGCCCAGACACCTGTTTATGAACAACAACAGCAGAGAAAAGGAAGGTAAATCATCTCGGCTTCGTTGGAAAGTAAATACTGGTCCCTCCATTGCCCTGGCAGCCCGCGACACAGCTGAATCCCCCCCAGGAGCCTGCTGCCATTAATCACCTTCAAAATGCATCGTTCCACCTCACGGGTTTTGCTGTGGCGTAAGGTTGGGCTTGGGAAACTGCTTCCAATCCCACACGTTCCTCGTTTGGGGAAAATCCGAGGCTGGAAGGGAGCCAGCGCTCACTTATCTGCCTTGCTTCCAGCTGCTGAGAAGAATGAAATGGTTTTCAATCGGCTCCTGCGCTGTGTTTCCCTTTCCCCTTCACCTCCTCTTTCCTTTTTTCTCCCTTCTTTTACCGTATCTGAGAGGAGGCAAGGGGGGAGTCCACTTATCACTGGCTGCACAGGGCTCCGGCGCTGAGCCGCAGCAGGCGTCGCGGGCGCGGGGCCCCGCTAGCACCATTATAGCTTTGGGATTATAAAATGGCATTCTGCACACTGCTAATAAGGAAAGGAGGAGGGAGGATTATGATTTTTTGTTGTTATTATTATTATTATTATTTTTTATCCTAAAAAAAAAAAAACAAGGGTAGGGATTATCTGCACCACTGAGCGTCGCTGCGATGTGCCGGTGCTTTCTTACAATGGATGTGTTGGTAATGTTGAAGTCTCCAGATGCACTTTGGGAGGACTGGCTCTGAAAGCCTGCTGCAGCCAGTGGGAGGTTTTACTCCACCTTCCTTGGGCTTCAGAACAGGACTTGTTGTCCCCTCTTGTTTCATTATTGATTTTGAAAAGCTTCTTTGTTCATTTGCCTTTCCTGAAAGCTGAGTTTTGCCTCCTGCCTTTGTTCCCGTGGCCCCAACTGTGTGCTGTGCTTTTCCAAGCTGGGTTCAGCATTGCTTTCCTCCCTGGGGCTGCTGGGAGAAATGAGCCCTGAAGCCTGGGGTCCTGAAGGACCCCACTACCACTCACCTTTCATATGTTCTGGTCATTTGCACCGATTCCTGTTCCAGAGCTCCTAGAGGCAGTGACCAGTCCTGGGAAGTGCTCTTGTCTCTTGCAAACACCAAACACAACTTCATTCCCTTGAAGAACCCCTCAGGATACTCAGGTGTGGTCTCCTTGATAGACCATTCTGTCCATGCCTTCAGTCCCACAAGGTGCTTGAGGTTTAGAAGGTTCCAGCTTCACCTGGATCTCCCATCTGTATCTGCAGGCCTGGAGATTAGTCGCCCTGCTTGCGGCAGGCGGGTTGAAACTCTGATCCTTGGGGTCCCTTCCAACCCAGAGCATTCTGTGATTCTGTGATAAAATGGAGCTTAGCGGGGCTGGACTCTCTGAGCTGGATCTCTGGGGGCTTTGGGCACGTAGCTCCTCTGACCTCCCCAAAACTCCTCTGGAAACCCCTTTAGAGGTGCCAGCTCCACTACCCAGGGAGGGGGGTCAGGGTGCTGCAGAGATGGGAGGAATGACCCCATTAACAACATGTGGAAGCAGTTAATCAGAGCAATTACAATTAGCACTTAACCTCCGGATGCTCAGCACTGGGCTTTCCCTGTCCTCTAAGGCTGGCTCATTACCTGCAACACCTCATTTTCTGTACTGTTCCAACCACCTACCCAGGGAGCATCCCAGTGCTTGGGAGAGGAGATTGCCTTCTCCAGCAAGGTGCCTCGCTCCGCGGCATCGCTTTTCCGCCATGGTCCTGTGGGTGGAAACAGCCGTCTGCTAATGAACTGAACCACTTACTTCCCTCCCTGCCCCCCCTTTTTTTAATGCTATCATAGCAGAGGCTTTTCCCCCCACCCTCCTGAGCTCCCCACAGCTGTTTAAAACACTGTTCCTGTCTTCTCAGAGGGCTTTTAATTGCTGCACCTCACCCAGCAGGCTCACAGAAGCAGATGGAAGGCTCAAAGGTCTCCTTTGCTGGAAAGTTGGGCTTCTTCTTTAAATTTGGAAGTCCTCAATTAATAAAATATCCCTCATTTTTCTAAGGTCAGGTTTAGCAGCCGGGCTTGGCGATCAAAGGAGCCTCTTTTCCTCGGGATGTCTGCTGGCTGGCATCTCATTAAATCTACATGTAAGGGAGAAAGAAGATGGGACAGGGAGTAGTTGCTTCACTTCTGCTCATCCACAGATCTGGAGTGAGGCTGATGGGCCCCGTGTCACTGTGTTTCCCCCTCCCAGACCTGCTAATTCCATTTACGGGTTCATTCCATGCCCGCCCATCCATCACATCCTTGCTCATCTCTGCTGATTCAGGTGGGATTTGGGCGGTGAGCCCTGGATTGGCACCCTTACTGTTGTTATTCAGGGTTTCTACTGCAGCGTGAGTGTGCGTGGTGCTCTAGAGCGAGCATGGGATGGTGGATAGCCCTGCCTGGGAGAGGTTACAACATCCTGGCCCTTGCTCCAGCCAGGCTTGTGATACAGATAAATAGCTGGCACAGGGAGAGGAAAGGAGAGGGGAGGGGAGGGAGAGGGAGAGGTGAGGCGAGGTGAGGAGAGGAGGAATGGGGGAAAGGCAGAGACGGAGGAAGGAAAAGAAGGAAGGAAAGGAAAAGAGGGAGGAAGGAAGAGAGGGAGGAAGAGAGAAAGAGAGGAAGGAAGAGAGGAAGAGAGGAAGAGAGGAAGAGAGGAAGAGAGGAAGGGAGGAAGAGAGGAAGAGAGGAAGGGAAGGGTTATAGCAGAAATAATGGATATCTGGCTCCTGGTGCCTGTTCATGGATGAAATGCCAGGCATTAACTCAAATGCAAAGAGGTTAGTAGCAGGGAGAATTGCCATGACCAGGAAGGACTTCCAGAGCAAAGCTTGTCAAGATAGTGGGTAAAGGAATTGTCCATGCCCTTCTCTCTCCCTGCTGCTGGCATGGCATGCCAAGGGGCTCATCTCCTGAAATGGGAATCTGCCCCAGTGGCACGTTGACTCCAGGCAGTGCCAGCACGTTCATGTGCTGGGAGAGGTCGGTCAAACAGAAGTCCATATGGAAGGGCAGTTCAGCCTGTGGCGATGGCCATGTCCTTTCTGATGTGGCCTGGACCCTGGATGAATTTCATCCAGGGGGTTCTGCATGGAAACGTGTTTTCCTTCAGGTTTGTGAGCACCTTCTGGCCCTGCTCCCCAGTTGGGTTTGGGAAAGATCCCCAGGGGTTGACTGCACTTCTCCTGTGGCACAGATGCCAGTCCTTCCAGTAATGTATTTGTGGGAAAAGAGTGTTTTCCAGAAACAAAAGCTGCAGACCATATGATAGAGATGGTACACTGGCAGCACTGCAGTACCCCAGGGCAGAATTCAGGAGCTTTTATTGGTCATTACACTGGACTTGGTTGAACAGCAACACACGTTGCTGTTCTACAGGTTAGGGTCCATGTTTTTCTCCCAGCAATAGTCCATCTCAGGCACCACCACCCATCCACCTTCCTGGCAGAGAACTGACTTCTTAAAGCCACCCTCCCCAAATGTGGACAGACTGCAGTCACACGACAAGCACAACCCAAGCATCTCCTTCAGCACGGCTCCAGCAGCCAACCTGGGAACACAATGGAAATGAAGCCACCGCAAGAAGTTCATGCCATGGCCTGGAGGCACATTCTCCAGCCTTCTGGAGCCCTTTCCACCAACACTGCTCTCCTGTAAGTACGCTCCTCCTGTATTTACTGCAGCAGCTGGGCTGAGCACAGCAACATTGCTTTGACACAAACATTTTTGCCAGGGATTTCGCAATTGGCTGCCCTCCCTCACCTCCGAACCAGGACATCTTGCCAAGTACATGTTTCCCAGCAATGCACTTCCAAGCCTGTCACCTGCAAACACAATTACTCCTTGCTTTCCATCAGCTTCATTAGGGATGGGGATGGAAAAGGACTGAAATGGAGCATGCTGCATTCACCGTGAGGGACGTGTTGTTAGCAGGTGAAGGAGGAGGACATTTGCCAAACCAGCTCTGTCAAACTTCGTGCAGCTGTTCTTGGTGAAGCTCTCACTCTCTGATACAAGGCAACGAGGCATGTAGATTGCTTCTGGGAGCTGGAGAAGGGACCTTATTAATGTCAGTGTATTAAGCATGCAGAGATGGTAGCTGTTACAGATCTACCAATGCTCTTGGCTCCGACTAGGGCTCAACACCTTTCCTTCTCAGGGATGGAAGAGGAGGTGCCGGCTGAGTGTGGCTGTTCAGGGACTTGATGAGGGAGGGTTTGATCTTTTTTCATGGTCTTTGACATTGCAGTTTGTTTTCCTTGGGAAAAGCAGGCTGGAAGAAGCATTTAATGAATTGCACAGCAGCCTTTGGTAAGCACTGGAGAGGTGATTAAGGCTTCCTTGTCAACCACTGCCTTGAGGACTTTGCTTTTTGGAAGGTACTTCCCTAGACTGAGAGGACCTCAAGACATCTGCAGTACCCGTGACCTTCCCTGCTTCCTCCCTGCAGGGTTAGGATGGTAGCTTTGCCATTCTGGGGCTCAAATTTGCTGTAGGGCCTCAACAAAGTTCTTTGTCGTGGCAGGTGGTGTAGAAGTGGTGTAGGTGGTCTCGTGGAAGTTGAAGTCACTTGCCAGGTTGTGGGCAGGGAAGGTCTTTGGCTGATCTTCTCCAGTCCATGTTCCTGGGAAAGACAAGTAAGGGAGGACAGGAAGATAAATTACATCCTAATATATTCTATCCAAATCTGTGCAGCTGTTTTCATGGCAGCAAGTTGGAACCCACTGCTGGAAACAGCAGCGGCAGCAGAACGCTGCTGTGAAAACCCAGAGGCTAGCTCCAAATGTGGAGCATCCACTACCTTCTACAGCTTCTGTTCCTGCCAAAGGAACATGGTGGATATGGTTGAACAGTCCGTTTCTAGGACCCAGCACTGGGGCTTGGGCGGGTTTTGGGCAGTGGGGTGTGTGGGACATTTTGCGGTGTCACGGTACGCGGTTGTAGTACCACGTGGTTGTAGAAGCCATGTTTCCACCCAATTTAGCTTTTCACTTAACTTTCTGTACAACTTTTGGAGACTGCTACTTCCTAGCCTCCTGTGGCTAAGGCTTGAGCTTTTCTGGTTGATCCAAGCTCAGGATCCATGGTTGGCTCCCAGTATTTTTCCCTTTAGCAGGAGTTAACTGTGGTGTTTCCGCTACGTCTTTGTCTCACAGGAGTATTGTGGGCTCTAAGGCTGCAGAGGTCTAGCACAGATCATAGAATCATAGAATCTATGATTCTATGACAGTGACACCAACCTCCAGGCCTGGATCTACACAAGGTTGTCCAGGGCTCCATCCAACCTGGCCTTGAACACTTCCAGAGATGGGGCACCCACCCCCTCTCTGGGCAGCCTGTTCCAGCCCCTCACCACTCTCTCTGTAAAAAACTTCCCCCTTGTCCTGCCATTATCTACCCTTTTAAAAAGCTGATTCCCCTCCTATTTCTCTGTTCCTTTCAGGGACGGGAAGGCTGCAATGAGGTCCCCCCGCAGCCTTCTCTTCTCCAGGCTGAACAAGCCCAGCTCCCCCAGCCTCTCTTTGTAGGGGAGCTGCTCCTGCCCTCTAATCACCTTTGAAAACCTCTCCAACAGTCCCACATCTTTCTTGTATTGTGGGCCCCAGCTCTGGACACAGGACTCCAGCTGGGGCCTCAGGAGGGCAGAGTAGAGAGGGATGCCCACACCCATTACTTGTGGAAGGGCCAGAAAACCAAGGCCCATTTCACAAACACGACATTGTGAAGCAACACCACGTGCATTTTAACTCAGTCTGAATTGGATGTTGTGCTAACAGCAAATTTTATTGCAAATCAACTGGATTTCTGTAGACCTTTCAAGCCTGTAGCACTAAAACCTTCTGGTGTTCTTCCAGAACAGGCAACGTTTTCCATGGAAAATGTGGTGTCACTGCTTTTGTTGATGTTATCAGCAACAAATTTGGGCCCGAAGCAGGTGATAGGCCCAGGCAATTTTTTCATGAGTCATTAGTGTTTTGGCAGGCTCCAGAGAAACAGAGGAGTGTTACATGACCTTGACAATAGTGAGCTGCCCGTTGTAACTGGCAGCTTGCTTTTGGCAAAGAGCATTATGCAGTGGGGTTGAATCGCCCCCACCCTGTGAGAGTGGAGTAGGTGGAAGAGGGCTGAGGAGGACACGCTGGACATGGGGGTCCCTCCTGCAGCGTTCGCTCCTTTGGGCAGCACTCACCCAATGAGCATTTCTTTGGAGTTGGCTGGGAAATTTTGGCTTCCCACCTTCGCGCACGGCAACGGGGAGAGATGGCAAGCTGCCTGGAAAGAAAGGGAGAGGTGGTATTTGTCACACCATCCTTTCCTTTCTTGTCCTCCTACTCTCTTCCCCCCTAAACTTTTGCTCTCGCTCAAATCTTCCAGAGGGGCTGGAGGAGGGAGAGGCCATGCAGCTGTATGTTGACCTTCTCGCTGGATCTGGGCACATAACCACCAACTGTGAGCTCATCTTTCATGTCCCCAAGAGCTTTGGGCAAGGCAGGCTGCTTCCAGCCAGCGATTTTCCCAGTGGGTTTTGAACACTGGCAGAATTCATTATTTTGCTAGTATGTTTCATTATCCAATTGTCTCTGTGTGTTCCCAGCACCTTGCTATCTCAACACCTTCTGGTAGTGCCTTGAGCAATTCAACGAGTGCCTGCTTTGTTTTCTCATCCAGTTCCCCAGGAGAAGTGAATGCAGGAGAGTTGTTGGGGGGGGAAGATTGTTGATTTGTTTTCCATTTATTTATTCATAGCTAGTGTCTACACAGGTTTGTGTTCATGTTAGAAAAAGACATGCTGAAGAATTGTTCCTCACGCTTGGAGCTGGTCTTCCTGGAGAAGGTCTTCTCCTTGATGCTGTTTCATGGTACAGGCAGGGCTTTCATCTACCCGCAGAGCTCCTCATGGTGCCACAAAGTACAGCTGTCCTTCAGCCCTCACTTTGAGCTCTGCATGTCCTGGATAGCCAGAGTCAGTGCCATGGAGTACCTTCCAAACAGGGAGCAAGACCTTCTGCTTTTCTGTAGGGAGTCAGTGTAGAAACCGAGAGGCTGGTTGCGGTGCCTCATGTTCCTGAGGAGACTGTGCTTGAAGATCTCAGATGTGACTGTAGGCTCCTCCAAGCATTTCTCTGCCAACCAGTGTCAACGGCAACAAACTCTTGCTTGAATCAACCCCATCCAGATGTTGCTCTTGGCTGAGTGTTGGCCCATGTTGACAGCAGTCATGTGGTGAAGCAGGAAACGTCTTGCAGACCCTGTGGGCTTTTCAATCCAGCTTATCTGACCAATTTGCCTTCGAGCTGCTTTTGGTGATGGAGCCAGTCTGGAGAGAGAACCGGTCTTTGTGTGTCTGTTGTGGGGGAAGCTCAGGTTCCTGTCGTGGTTTGGGTGTATCCCACCGGGAAGGGGCCTCCAAGCGTTTCTCGTATCCGCTGGATCCATGCCACCTTGCAGGCAGGAGAACAGCACTGCACACGCTTTCATTGCCAGCCAGTGGTGTGGATGCAACACGCTGCTTTCATTATCTTTATTTTTAGCCGCTGTCTCCTTGTAGCACATCTGTTCCTGTACAGGCTGTGATCCATTAGCCAGGAGCAAGTGGCCAGCGATGGAGGAGAGACATCTCCACTGATCATACCAAACGGCCCGTGAGAGGCCAGACCTCTGCAGCCTGTGAGGTAATTGCTCCCAGGTTTATCGCTGAGCCGTTGGTAGTGTGGGAAGCTGGATCATGTGGCCATTCTTCAAATGTTTCCATCATCCTGCCATGTCCTGAGAGGTGCTTACAGAAAGCAGCCAGGTGGGGCAGCTGTCTACAGTCCACATCTTGCTGCTCCAGGGCCATCCTGGGTTACAGATGAATGGCAGTGCCAGTGTGGCCTCTTTCTAGTATTCACCCAAGAGAGCAGAGCTCTTCCTGCTGGCTCTTCCACCAGCTGTCCCCTGGGGCACCTTCTGCTGGAATAGTTAGCAAGCAGGTTCTCACCACAGCCAGAACTCCTCTTTCAGCCCTTTTTATCTTCCTCTGCTCTATTCCTCAATCCTCCACACCATCTCCATGCACAGCCAGTCCCTTTCATTCACATTCAGGTTGGGTTCTTCCTCCACAACCTCCACTCTCCTCGCCACTGCTCAGAGCTTGGTCCGGAAAGGACGTTTTGGAGGTTACACTGAAAGAATGGCAGCTCCTGGGATTTATATTCATCCCACGTCTAGAGGTTCAGGTGGCAGAAGACTTCTCCACGGGTCCTGTGAGGAGCCGCTTGAGAAGATGAACCCTCAGCACCTCACCTCACTTTAATCCTCCTGTCGGTTCCCAGTGGATCTGATTAAGCTGACAAAGAAAGGAAAGCTGCCAAAGCGCTTATATAAGCAGAGACTGGGCAAAAGGAGACCAAAGAGGCTAAAGTGAGCAGCGTTTCTTTGTAAAGACTTCCAAAATGCCCTCAACTGATAGGCAGGGGTGCCTCATTACCAGGAAGTAGGCAGAAGCCCCAGCAGTTGCCTCCTGACATTTCAGTAACTTTACTTGCAGAACTGTTACAGTCAAATACTTTCCTCAACCTCAGACTGATTGAGCTGTAGGTGGCACGGTGAGATCAAAGTCTTAAGGAGATGTGAATGATCCACTGGGAAGTGGGCTTTCCAAAGAGTCACAAGAAGCAGTGTGACCAAATCGATACGATCATCGAACCGAATCTCCTCTGGGCCAAGTCCTTTTGTGCTTGCAGTAATCCTTGTACATGTCACAGAGTCAGTGTGGTCCCCATATGCTCTACGAGTTGCAGATTTTTAATGATACTAACAGGTTGTGGTGGCCCACAGTAGAGGAATGTCATTTCTTGGGCACGTAGCAGCTTCATGGTACACTGGGGAGTCCAGGATGTGTTGGCTGGGATTTCATCCAAAGCAGCAGTTTTCATTTTTGCTCTCAGTTGTAGGCACTCCTCTGAAGGAATGGCACATAACCTGGGCCTGGAGACTCAGGCCTTAATTTGGGCCCGGGGGGCAGGTAGATGAAACACCGTGTAAACGAAGAGCAGCGCAACAGAGGGGATGTGGCGAGCCGCCTGTCTCAGCCCATCCTCTCTCTCCGTGCCGGCATTTTGTTGGAAAGGGGTATTGCAACAGCTCACTGTGTAAATTGTCAGGGTAAATATCCCTTGACTCACACCGCAAATGCTACTGAGGGAGCTGGTGTGATGTCAGTGTGAAGCACGTCCCCTCTCAGACCCCAGGAGAAATCAGCAGCAGCTGGTTGACCTTTACATGGCAGACGGATCCATCTTACCTACCTTTGGGCTTCTCAAAGTTAGACCTGGTTTTCTGGCTGTTGGCATCAGAGATAGGCAGCTCAGAAAGGTGGTCCTGCCCTTCCACAGAAGGGTCCTGAGGCCAGTGTCTCCCCAGTAACTGCAGATGAAGGGTAGAACTCCCTCTTCAGTAGCTGGGCTAGGTGCTGGTGTTGCTGCAAGGACTGTATGGCATGGACTGTACCTAGAGTGTTGTGTCCAGTTCTGGGCTCCCTGGTATAAAAAAGACAGGGATCTCCTGGAGAGAGTCCAGCACAGGGCTATGAAGGTGATTAAAGGCCTGGAGCATCTCCCCTACGAGGAAAGGCTGAGTGAGCTGGGGCTGTTCAGCCTGGAGAAAAGAAGCCTGAGAGGGGATCTGATCAATGGTTATCAATATCTGAAGGGTGGGACACAGGGGAAATGGCCAGCCTCTTCTCAGTGTCTGTGGGGACAGGACAAGGGGCAATGGCCTCAAGTTGGAGCACAGGGAGTTCTGCACCAATCTGGGGAAGAACTTCTTCCCTGTGAGCGTGAGGGAGCCCTGGGACAGGCTGCCCAGGGGGGTGTGGAGTCTCCTTCTCTGGAGAGATTCCAGCCCCGTCTGGACGCCGACCTGTGTGCCCTGTCCTAGGGACCCTGCTTTGGCAGGGGGGTTGGACCCCATGGGCTCTGGAGCTCCCTTCCAACCCCTATGGTTCTGTGACTCATGACTAGCACACATGATCTGTCTCTAGTACCTCCTCGTGCCTGAGCAGTGAACTGGGTGTGCAGTTAGTGTCTGGACTGGAACGGGCGCAGCTCCATGGGGAACAGATGTCAGAATGGATCTTTGCTGCTACCAAAATGAAATGAAATTAATCCCGTGCGTGAGAAGGCAGGAAGAAAGCTGCCTCCCGACACGACAGGGATCTTGGATGATTCTTTTGGCTCAGCTAGCGGCAAGATGAAGCACAGGAAGGTCTCTGCTTCGTGACTGGAAGGAGCTTGAGACTGTGTTCCCCAGCCTGCCTGGGTTGCTCAAGGATGATGCCTGGGGCTGTGCTGAGCCAGCCTAAGTAGCTCACATCGTGGAACAGAAAATACCCCATAGACATGGGATGTTTACACAGCACCTGGTTCTTATGTTTTGGGAGCATTTTAGTATCACAAAGGTTGGAAGGGACCTTCAAAGGCCGTCTGGTCCAAGTCTCTGCAGTGAGCAGGGACATCATCAAGCCTTGCCTTGAATGTCTTCAGGGATGGGGCCTCCACCACCTCTCTGAGCAACCTGGGCCAGTGTCTCACCACCTTCAGAGTAAAGAATGTCTTCCTAGGGTCTCATCTAAATCTACCCTGCTCTAATTTAAACCATCACCCCTCATCCTATCGCTCCCTGCCCTTAGGAACAGTCCTGCCAGCTTTCCCGCAGGTCCCTTCAGGGACTGGAAGAAGCTCTGAGGTGTCCTCTCTCTTCTCCAGGCTGAACCAGCCCAGCTCACACAGCCTGTCTTTGTAGGAGAGGTGCTCCAGCCCCTCAGATCATCCTTGTGGCCTCCTCTGGACCTGCTCCAAGAGGTCTGTGTCCTTCTTGTGCTGAGGGCTCCAGAGCTGAACACAGCACTGCAGGTGAGGCCTCCCCAGAGCAGAGCAGAAGGGGACAATCCCCTCTCTCGATCTGCTGGCCACACTTCTGGTGATGCAGCCCAGATGCCATGGGCCTCCTGGACTCCAAGTATTTCAGCACTGTTTCCAGCCCTGAAAGGCACACGGCATTTTCCTGCTTCGATGCAGGTTTTATTCCTGTGTGCCCTGTGCGTCCCTCCTTGCTTGCTCTGAAAAGCCTGGTTTCTCCTTGCCTCCTGACTTCTCTTGCCTCTGGCATCAACCTTCTCCCAGTCATCCTTCACCATCCTCTCCTTGGGGAGAGCTCTTGTACAGACAAGCTTTGGGAGGTGCTGGTGAGGGGTGGTGGGGCTGAGTCCTAGGCCAGCTGTGATGCACGGGACAGGATGAGACAGACAGTTTGACTCCAAGTGATGACCGAACAACCCACAGATGTGTACGTCTAGGCGTGAGGTAGTGGAATGACTCTGATCTGGTTGGCCATCACATCACATCAGTTGTGCTTCTGGAGCAAGGGGTCCCACACCTCCAACACCCACTCAGAGTGGGCCAGGCTGTGCACAGGGAGCCAAGCCTGCAGGTCGTGGCCATCATCTCTCTTCTGTCATCAGTACAGCATGCTGACTCACAAAGGATGAGCCGGAGTGCAACTTGGAGATGAGTAAGTGAGCCATCCTACAGCTCTTGAAGCAATGCCTTGGGATGCATCCGTGCTAGGACAGGGCTTTGGAGCCCATCCTAAGGCTTGGCCAGATGGAGATGAATCCCACCTTGTGTGACCATCAAGTGACGGTCCCCCATCCCAGACCTTGTTTGGGTCTGTAACATGGAGGTTCCTCACACGTTGCTCACTCATCTGATCCACACCACACGCTCATTCCCCACGTGAAGCCTTCTCTTTCCCTGGCTGTTCAGTGCTCGATGGCTGGTAATTTCCCTGGCATGTAAAAGCTTTGGAAAATTAATGTTGAGCACAGGTTCACACCTTGTCACATAGAGGCAGAGTTTAATAAACTGTGGAGCCAAACTGTTGGCTCCCTCACGTTAATGCAGGCAAGCAGCTGGAAAAGCTCTGCAGAAGAAACTCGCAGCAGGATGCTGGAGTCAGAGCACCCAGAAATTCCCCAGCAGCTGCTTTGCTCAGCTGCCAGAGCAATTGCCTCTGGAAACAGGGAACTGTATTGAACCAACAAGAGGAACAGTGCCTCGGGCCAAAGAGGAGATAAAACCAAGCGCACAATCTCGCAGAGATCTTGGAGAACTTTATTTCTCAACCTCCTGCATCTGCAGAGATCTTTAGGATGAGCCCAGCCCATTTGCAGGTGTCACTGGGGTATCATCCATCATCTTCTTAGAGCCTGGTGGGTCTCCTGTACACCAGCCTCCTTTGGGGGAGGATCTTTGCTTTGGGTGTCATCTCATGCTTTGTGCCACCTGCTTCTGGAGCAAGGGTTGAACTGTACCACATCCTGAGTGTGGGGATAACACCCAGCTGAACGCGTGGCTATTGAAATAGATACTGCAAGGGAAGGGGGGACATGACTCTCCCTGAGCCCATGTCAGAGCGGTGTTGGCAGGGGGGGAGCACGGTGTAGGTGTGCCTCGGTGCCGTGGGGCTGGCCCTTGGGGGAAGGAGGGCAGATGTGCGGCATTCAGCCCCCACACCGTGGGCTGCGGAGCCTCCACTCTAATTCCCACTATAGGATCCACCCACTGCCTCTAATGATTCATATTGCTCACTTCTATCGCTTCACCCAGCCTTCAGGCACGCGCTGACGTCGTTTGCTCTCTGTTATTCAAGCATATTCACCAGGCCTCCTTCCCATCAATGCTCCGGACAGGAACTAGTTCAGGAGCATGAACTGGGAGGCACTGCGCTAAGCGTTTCGGCTGTGGGATGGGAGCAGATATATGGACGTGGGTTCTCTATCTGGTACTCCTGTCTTGACTTGTTCCAGCCAAAGTGTGTTAGCACCATCATGTCCGCAGCTGCTCTTCCTCCTCTGGCTTTGTTTGGGGTCTTCTCAGCTGCGTACCGCATTTTGTTGCATCCCCACACATGAAGCTCAAGGTTTCCTATGCTGAGGATGGATGGGACTGATCAGCCTGGAGAAAATAAGACTAAGGGGGGGTCTTATTAATGTTTATAAATATCTTAAGCATGGGATACAGGGGGGAATGGCCAGCCCCTTTTCAGTGCTCTATGATAGGGAAAGGACAAGAGGCGATGGCTGCCGTTTAGAGCATAGGAAGTTCCACACCAACACAGGGAAGAACTTTTCCCCAGTGAAGGTGAGGGAGTCCTGGGACAGGCTGCCCAGGGGGGTGTGGAGTCTCCTTCTCTGGAGATATTCCAGACTCATCTGGATGTCGACCTGTGCAATATGAGCTAGGGAGCTGCTTTGGCAAGGGGTTGGACCCGTTGAGCTCTGGAGGTCCCTTCCAACCTCTGTGATTCTGTGATTTGGCTGCCTGGGGCTCTTGAGAGGGTCTTGTCCATGGGCAGCCTAGATGGTCTGGAGATGGGAAGCCAAGCAAGAGGAACCCAATCCGGTATTAAAAAGAATAAAGAATCACATGTTTGGAGCTTACCCTGTATGTGCTCAGCACCTGTGTTGTGGTATTTCACTGCCTGGCTTGGGCAATAAGGGAAATACTGTCTAATTCCAGTGCTGGCGGGATGTAAATCTGCTGCAGGGAACCTCTTGTGCTCAGAGCTTCTCTGGGTTCCAGTGGTGTCTTCACGCTCCCGAGTACTGCGAAATGAGCCGAGCCGGGTGTTTCCCCAAGCGCAGACAGCACACGGGGCATACATAAGCTGCTTAAAAGAGGCCCCATGATCACTGAAGGGATCAATTCATCTACGTTCAGCTTCGCTGTGACGGTTTAAATGGTGGAAAAAATTACCCCTGTCTGGAAGCAGCTTGAACATGCCTGATCTCAGGACTGAGCCGAAAAAGGCCCCTTGAAGAATAGCTCCCGCCGAGGGCAGAGGAAGAGCCCAGATTAGTTACAACTGTCTAAACCGGGAAGGGTTAGAGCTGGTTTTTATGACTGATTATCATGCACAGCGTGAGGGCTTATTGTGAGAGCTCGCACGCTTCTCTCTTCCCAGCCGTCCTTGGCGCTGGCAGGGCCTGGCCAAGCAGCCGGCTGAGCCGTCGGCTGTCCCAGCACACACACGCGGGAGGCCACACTTAGCAAGCGCAGGCTGCTCTGTGGGCTTTGCTGCATCAGAAAGGATGCCTGGGCTTGATGGTGCAGGGCTTGCAGGAACAGTGTGGCAGGGCATCGGGGCTTTGGCTGAACGTGTGACATCCGTGTGTAACATCGCACTGGCAGGCTGGACCCCTTGCAATGATAATTCGTGGTGCCAGGAACATGTTGGGGGAGAAGCCCGAGGAGGGAGTTTTCTGGGCTCTGGCCTGTGTGGTTTGGCTTGGTGCATCCTTTCTCTCACCGTGGGCTTCGGCATTTCAAGCTTTTGCCTGTAACAGTCATGGAAAAAGATGCCCTCTAACTTTGAAACATGGGACAGCCTGAAAAAAATCCTGATGCTTTGCAATTACTAATAGACATCAAGAAGCTCCAAAAAGGCAGACTAAATAAACGTGGTGATTTTAAATACTGAGCCCATAACAAGGAGACAATTATAACATTCCCCCTTAGCCATGCACACAGCATCTGGACGAAGTGCAGGTGGAAGCGATCTGTCTTGTAAAGGAGGAGGGAGAAAAAAAAACCCAGCACAAAGCCCAGTGGCATATTTCTTTTAAAGTTGCTTCTTTGATGCATACAGTTGTGCTGGAAGATTGGCGGGGGGGTGGTGAGCACCCAGTGTTCCTACCAAGTTCCTGCAAAACCCGAGCACTCAGGTGCCTTCAGAAAGCTGGCAGAGACATTTTGCATGAGGCATCGGTAGATGCACGATGAGGTTATGTGCAGATGGAGTATAGGGGTCTCGGGGGTGTAAAAATTACAACAAAGTAAATTGGGATTTGTGTGGAAGTCAGAAAATTGAGGAAGCAACTGTTCATCCAAGAACAGCGGTCTTCATTGGTCCTCCAACATGGCAAGACTCTATGTTGTGTTAACAGTGTGTCAAGAAGAGCTCTGTGCTTTTGGTAGGCCAGGGTTGGGTTGCAGCTCGAGATGGGCTGGTGGAGCTTTTAGAAAACTTCCTAGAGCTGTTCACTCTCCCTCTTCCCCCCACCTCTGCCCACCCCCTCCCTCCCTCCTTCACGCCTTCCCTTTCCCTCCACCTCACTCAGGATCCATCCCATCTCCCTGCCAATGGGTGGTCCTGGCATCAGCATTGATTGCAGCTGAGGGTCAAGCCCTGCAGCAGACACTGCAAAGCCACTCTCAGTTCCTCAAGAAGACAGGAGCAGTCCTGGTGTGCCCTCCTCTCTGGGAGGAGGGTGGTTATGGGCTGGCATTGCCTGGCTGAGGTTATGAGCACTGGGAGCCCAGCTGGGCTGTGGGTGGGTATGGAATAAATACCCCACCAGCCTTTCTCGTTGCCCATATCATTTATCTGTCATTGACTTGCCATGTTCACCCCACCCCATGCAACGTGCACAGCATCTTGACTCTTTCACACCTTGCATCCTCTTCGTAGACAGAACGAAACAGCAGCCTGAGCTGTTTTCTTGCCTTGAGTGTCCTGTTTCGGTACAGCCCCTTGCCCAAGCAGTGCTATGGTCCCGGCCAGGGGATGCTACCCTGTGATTGCATTAGAAACAAGAAACAGGGATGAGCTTTGCTGGGGTTTGATCTTGGCAGCATCCCTGCATGGCATAACCTTTCCTTTGCGGCATCTACACCGGGCTGCACCCATGGCACAGCGCTGCCGCAGCCCTGGGCTTTGATGCAAAGGCCAGTTCTTCTTGTCCATCGTGCTGCCCGGTGTCAGGAGGGTTGGGAGCATTCATCCTGTGACGCTTGACTTCTTCCCAAGAGCTGGCAGGACAAAACCACTGACAATTTGCAACCTTTCATATTCGATTTGCATCGCGCCTCGTCGCTGGCTGCCACGGCTTTGCACCACGGTGGGGTTTGAGGGTTACGAACCGCGGCAGGGGGTCTATGCACCAAGCAGGGGCTTGGCTGGAGGAGAGTCTGAAACAGAGATGAATTTTATCCCTCTCTTTTTTTTCCTATGCTCATGAAAAGCAAATGCACCGTTTCTACCTCCCCTTCCATCTCCCAGAACCAATATACAATTCTGACAAATCAGCCCTGAATGCAAATCCAATAAAGTTAGCATAATTGTCTTTGTTATGAGGAGCCGGAACAGGCTGCTCTGCATGAAAATCAAAATAATAAACCACTAAAACATAATGCAATTGGGGGCATCGTAAACCTGGCTTGAGCATCCCCACCGAGGTGTGGGTGTGGGGTGGCGGGAGCTGTGCAAGGACAAGTCCCCTGGGGCTGGGCTGTGCAGCTCCAGGTGCCTTTTCCAAGCTTGCTGGTGATTTTTAAAAGAAAATAGGAGGTGGAAGCAGAGGCAGATTATTTGTGTGGTTTAACGTCTTGCAGGTGAAGAGGGAAAGCTGAAGCATTGCACCGTGGCGAGAAACAACTGGGGGGATCTTGCTCCTTCTTGCGTTGCGGTGGATTTTAAAGGAGCACACGGGTGGGGATTGCATATAACCCAAATCGGCATGCTCACAATGTTTTGCTGAGAAAACACTGACACAAAAGCACAAAAGCCATATCATTTTCCCCCCCACACACCCCCTTTTCTTTCAAGGAACTGTTCCAAAATAAGCAATTCCGGTAACAAGACTTGGAAGGATGCGATGTGAGCGAGTGCTAACAAGTGTTTAGGTAGAAAAACCATCCCCAGCTCCGAGAGTCCCGAGAGCGCAGCACCAGAGCTTTTGTGTGGAAGCAGCACACACAAAACCTGTGGCTTTCCCCACTCTGGGAATCTTAAAATGAAATAATAATCCCACAACACACAGTAGAGCTGGGCTTTTCTACTGCACACCTCGAGGGTGCCAGGGCACCCCCAGTCCCCAAGTCTGTGTCCCCTCCTGTCCCACTGCTCCCATATGTAAAGAATTGCTTTTAACAGGTTTCCCTCTCCACCTCAGGGCTGTGAGGGGTGATGTGACCCACGATTAATTCCTGCACCCTTCCCCTGCCTTTGCTACGCAGGCATCAGAGCAGCTGGCTCGCAGGACCATCCCCGTCCTCTCACCCTGCCAAGGCTGCTTTGGAAGAGGCTGGCTTCCAGAAACCTTGGAAGTGAGGAGCAGGCGTCAGGGCGCTGGATGAGCCCAGGAAGAGCAGTTTGTTTCCTTGGGAGAAATTGATTTTCAAAGCTATTGATGTTGCTTTTGAAATGCAGCCTGCTGTTCGCAGCCGTTCAGATTACCTTTCTTTCCCTGCGCCTGCCTTTGTTGTTTTAACATCAAAGAAACGCTGCCCCACTCCGTTAAGAAATCCCCTCTCCCCTGCTACTGGGGGTGTGCTCCTTCCCAGGGCGAGGAGGGGCTGGAGTTGGGGTTCGGCTCCTTGGGGGGGATGCAGCAAACCTGCTGACTAAGAAGAGAATGGCACATATAAGAGGGGTGTCAAGATGTCAGCGGGCTCGTAGGACCCCCACGGCAGATGCCATGCCCACCCACCCCACAGAGGACTGGGGGTTGTCTCCCTTCTTACTCCCCAGTGGGGTTGGGTGGTCTCCCGCTGCCTGCCCGCCCATGTCCAGTGTTGGTCTCATGCGATGTGGCTTTGGGGGGCTATCATGGCCCCACAGGCACCGGTGGAGCTGGTCGCAGCTCCCTCTGGTCCGGATCAAGGCACGCAGCATGGCTTCTCAGAGAAAAGCCGGCTCTGCTCCGCCCGAGCAGAAGGTATCAGAGGGGTTTGGCAAGCAAATCACGTCTGGAAAGTGACAGCATCAGCTCCTTCAGTTTTACATGGTTTTTTCTCCCTCCTCCTTCCCCCCCCTCCCCGATCTCCTGCTTCAACCTGTGCTCTTGAAGAGGCTTCAGAGCTCATCTGCGCTATTGTGCCAAGAAAACCCAGAAAAGGTTAAACCCATCCAAACTGCTGAGTCTTTGAAATAAAACGCTAGCCCCTCCTAGCAGGAGCTGCGCTGAACAAAAGGGCTCTGGCAGCCAGCTTGATTTCAGCAGCTTATCCCAGGAGATACAGAGGGCTGACCCCGCACCCACATTCCCTCAGGGAGTAGCCTGACACCCCTCTCAGATGGAACGTGTCTTCCCAGAGAGGCTCTCCCTCTCCCTGCCATCAGATGGCATTGCCATCCCTGGGGGAGATCCGGGGCTGGGGATGGTACCTGCAGGGCTCTTGGCAGCCCTGGTTTCTTCTCGGGCACGTCACCCATTGTCGTCCTGTTGGCAGGAAGGGTGGGAACCCGCTCCGGGCATAGCAGCAGGTACAGATTGATGCTTTACGCCACCGCACTCCTGCACCAGCTCTGGGTGTAAACTCCACTCCCTTACAGTCTCTTCTTCCTTCCTATTTGCATACTTAAGAGAAATTATTTGGCCTGCTTATAGTGTTTACATCATAAGTCTCGTTGTACTGTTTTTCTTAAGCCTTCCCCTTTCTTAAGCCCCCTCCCCAAGCAACAGGTAGTTTGGTTTGCAAGCATTCGGAGCAAACACCGAGGTGCAGAGCCTGAGCATGTGATGGTGATGGACGTCATCAGAGACGCTCTTCAGCTTTGCATAGATAATAAAGGCATGGAAGGTAGGAAATGAGGGGAAGGAATCACATCCCTGGGGTGGTGAATGCCTGCGGCATCGCTGAGAGCAGCGTGGAGCGATCATCCCCTTTGTGAGTCAATCTCTGGGTCATCTGGGACAAAGAAAGCTTGGGGTCCTTGGTTGCAGCTGTGGGACCTGGCAGTGCTTCTGTCATAAAAAAAGAGCAAGTTAAAATACAGCTTTTAATCCTCTTAATTAGCTGCATTGCTGATGCTCTCTGGTGCTGGCTGGGGAATGAGAAAATCGATAAACTGGTCTGGTTTGTCCTTCCCAGTTTGTGTATGAGATGGTCTGTGAGATAAATTAGGAGTCGGTGTGCCAACTTGGTGTCATTCCAGATGGGGAGAGGAGCAAGTGCTGGAGCACTCATTGGAAAAGCACTGCCCCCCCAACTCCCTCCCCCTCCTCCCCCCCTCCCACTCCATCAGCCCTGCACTGGGAAACTGGTCCCACTGGTCTAGTTGAAATGTGCAGCACCCAGGAGCTGATCAGAGTGAAAGACAGCGAGGGTCTGGTGAGGCAGGACTTCTTTTCTTTCTGCTTTTGGAGGAGCCTAATTTTCTTCCCTAAACCTTTGCCAATGACAGACACTCTCATAAAGCATTTTTACTGGGTTTTTGAACAATTTAATTAGAGTCTCCGTCCACGATGGCTGTGGAATTGGTGCAGAGCAGTCTCTGGGGATGGTGAAACAGAAGCAATGGCAGTACTGGATGGAGGATGGAGGGGGAGAACAGCTGAAATGGAGAGAGCAGGAGGACCCTAAAGGGAAGCAGCTTGCCATGCATCCCCCAAAGGCTGGTTGGAGCCACATGTCCACCTGCCTCCTTTTTCTCCAGTGGCTTTGCAGGGTAGGCATGGTCCTGCTTGGGCTTGCTCCTGGCTCTTTGCTCTGGAGCAAGCTGGAGCATCAAAAGTATTAAGAAGCCTGCCATGAGTCCAGCTCTCTTCACCCCTTGCTGTGGCGAAGCTCTCTTGAACTGATATGGGCCAGGAATTAGCAAGAGTTCACAGATTCACAGAATCACAGGGGTTGGAAGCGGCATCCAGAGCTCATGGGGTCCAACCCCCTGCCAAAGCAGCTCCCCAGCTCATACTGCACAAGTCGGTGTCCAGACGGGGCTGGGATCTCTCCAGAGAAGGAGACTCCACACCCCCTGGGCAGCCTGTCCCAGGGTTCCCTCACCCTCACTGGGAAAAAGTTCTTCCCCATGTTGGTGTGGAACTTCCTATGCTCCAACTTGCAGGCATTGCCCCTTGTCCTGTCCCCATAGAGCACTGAAAAAAGACTGGCCATTTCCCCCTGCATCCCACACTTAAGATACTGATAAACATTAAGAAGGTCCCCCCTTAGTCTTCTTTTCTTCAGGCTGAACAGTCCCAGCTCACTCAGCCTTTCCTTGTAGAATTGAGTTCTTGTTCATGGAGCCATCGAGCAGGACTTACCCCTTCTACCTCCTACTCCACGTTTGAGAAGCTCAAAGTTCCCAAGCCCCATCTGGATGCTTTTGAGACCAGGTTTCATCAGGATCACCATACTAGATGGGAAGTCTTTGGCCCCACTCAGCCCATACACAAGCCACCTCAGCCAAGATGTGTCGGGGCTGGATGTACCAAGGGGATGAACGTGCTGATGCATGGAGCAGGTCTGTCTGTAACCTGTGTGCTGCCAGCCACTGTTTTAAGTCAATTTTAGGTGTTTGCAGCAGCAGAGGTACAAAGGGGATGGGGGCAGCCGCACCATACAGAGGCAATATGTTTATGAGCTTGAATTCCAGTTGATACACAGGGACTGTCTGGTTTACATCAACGCTTGGGGTTGGCGTTCAGCTCTTCTTTTATATGGATAAAGTACGTGCTGCATGATCCATTTAAGGGCCCGACGAGTCGCACGGGTTCCTGTGTCCCAGCAGCAACATCTGGCTGACGTCCTGCCACCCGGGCTGTGGAGAATTCGGGGGCTCAGTGCACCCCATGCTGTGCCGGAGCCGTGCGGCGGAACTGGCCACGAAACCCGACTGATCACCGAAGCCAAAAAGCAGGAGATGAGAAGCAGGACAGGAAAAGAGAGGAGAAAACAAGAGGGTGAAGTCATGTATGAGGGAAGGGCTGATGGAGAGCAGCCAAGCCAGGCAGCTCTCGACGCGGGGTTCCGAGGAGTTCTGCAGTTTGGTGGCAGGAACAGGCGCCCCCACACCCCGGATCTGACACTGCTCTCAGGGATGGACACTGGAATTTACCATATCCTGGAACAAAGCCTGTTTTCTCAACAAGGCTTGGCTGAAAAAACAGGTTTTAAGTGAGGAAAAGTGCAAAAAATATATATCCTGGCTGGTCTGGAGCAAGGGAGGAATGGTTTGCTTACAGAGGAGATGTATTTCATTTCATCCAGTTTATTAATGCAGCTCCTATTCCAAGTGAAGGGACACAGCCCAGCTCATTCTCACAGGCTTGGTGCAGCCCTGCACGTAGGGTCTTGGTGTTGAGGGAGTTCAGATGCACCCCGAAACGTTTCCTTCCGAGCTAAACCACGTGTGACTCAGGCACTCAGCTTCACATCCCGGTGAATTTTGCCATGCTCCATCACACCTACATCCCCCACTTCTTGGGGTAGATTTTCCTTGGATTCAGCCCTCTATTTTTTGAGGAATAGTATTTCTAGGAGAAAGCTCACTTCCCTGCATGGCACTGAACACGGCACCAGCTGTGCTGTGCTCTGGATGCATGCGGAGGGAAAGGGGGGGAGAAGCACCAAGCTCTTTCATTTCCATAGTGAAAAGTAGTGGCAATTACTCTGTGGTGGTAACTCTGTCCCTGTGGGTATCCCCTTTGATGTACAAAGCAAAGGAATGTTTCAGCTGATCTGGGTATTTTTAATTCTCTTGCTGATTCTGACGCCCTCTTTAACTGCTGAGGGGCTGCACATCACCCCGGGAAAGCGGTTTCATTATTGTCTCTCTTCACCCTTCAGTTTCCTGCCTTCATTTTTAGTCTTTTACCAGGCCGGGATGAACAATGAGCTTTAGTAGGAAACAAGGTGAGAAGTGTAATAGGAAGAGCCCCGTCCCTGTATCACCACATCCCTGTTGGGTAAGCGATGCCACCTGGATGGAGCGCCAGGCTTCTCCGAAACCAGCTCGTGCTCTCCTGGCTGGGAAGGAGCTGCAGGGGCTCTTCTCTACCATGATTTTCCTGATTTAAAAGATCTCATTTAACCTTTTTCCAACGTTAGTCTTTAATATCTCTGTTTTGGATTCACATGTTGCTGGCTTGGGCAATTCAATCAAATTGGGATTCTTCTCCCAGCCAGGCTCTGACTTGGGTCTGCTCCTCCTTTTGTAAGAGGAAAATGTTTTTCCTTGTTGCTGGCATAGAGGAGATGGGGAAAAAAACCAGGAAAAACTCAGGAGAAGGGAAGCTTCTCCTGGGATTGTTTCTTTTCCCTTCCACAGTTTCTTGTTCCCCCTCCCATCAGCAGGCAACATATTTTTTTTGGTGAGAAACAAAGAAGAAACTGATGTGGGGAGATTTCCCATTCAGTTAGCACAACTCCCCCCCCCTCATTTCTTTCTAAATTTTGGAAATGTAATGAATGAAAGTCTCTCTCCTTAAGCTGGAAGAATAAATCCAGGCCCTTAAAATCCTTCCCTTGTCTCCCTGCTGCCAACACCGTTACCGTCTGTTGTGCTGCTTTGGTGTTTCCCACACAAAGCTCTAACACATCCAGAGGGATCATGACAGGCTGGGAGGGTGGGCCCAGGTGAACCTAATGAGGTTCAACACTGCCAAGTATCAGGTGTTGTGCTTGGGCCAGAAGAATCCCAGACATATTTACAGACTGGGAGAAGAGCTCCTGGAGAGCAGCCCTGCTGAGAAGGACCTGGGAGTCATGGTGGGTGAGAAGCGTCCCATAAGCCAGCAGTGTGCACTTGCAGCTCGGAAGGCAAATGGTATCCTGGGCTCCATCAGAAGAGGGGTGGCAGCAGGGACAGGGAGGGGATTGTCCTTCTCTGCTCTGCCCTCCTGAGGCCCCAGCTGGATCCTGTGTCCAGAGCTGGGGCCCCCAATACAAGAAAGATGGACGGGAAGGCTGTAATGAGGTCCGCCTGCAACCTTCTCTTCTCCAGGCTTAACAAGCCCAGCTCCCTCAGCCTCTCTTCGTAGGGGAGGTGCTGCAGTCCTGTAATCATCTTTGTGGCTCCTCTGAACCCTCTCCGACAGTCCTACATCTTTCTTGTATTGGGACCCCAGCTCTGGACACAGGACTCCAGGTGGGGCCTCAGGAGGGCAGAGTAGAGAGGGACAACCACCTCCCTGTCCCTGCTGGCCACCCCTCTCCTGATGGAAGAAGATCTTAAAATACTAGCTGTCTAGGTATGCTGGAGGGCTCAGCAAAGGAAGATGGACTGGCAGATAGCATCTGCAGAAGGCTCAGCTGGAATGGAGCGGTGGTTTTGAAGTAATAATATAAAGGTAAAACTAACATGTGTTTAAAGATAAAGGATGTTCTTTGGGTTGTGGGTGTTCAAACAGAACACAACACCACTTCTCTTCAGCACAATGTTTAATTCTCAGTTAAAATAGATACCGTATAATTGTAGCTTGATCCTGCTTGAAAACTCCCTGACAATTTTCAGGAGGAACCTAAGGAAAAAAAATATCCACTTTTCTTCAACATTTGGTTTGCTAAAATCAGAAAAAAAACCCAACCCAACTCCAAACCCAAACCTCAACCACTCTAAAATGCATCTGGAACCTGACAAACAGGTTGGGGTTTGAGCCAAGAAAACATCAGCAGCTTCCCTCAGATTTTTGTTTGCCTCAGGGCTTTGGGGGGAGGCGGCAGGTTTAGTACACAATTCCTAGCTGCTGGTGGCAGGGTTTGGTTTTCCAACCTGTAAGTCAACACCATCCCCTGAGATTTGGAACAAAGACAAAATAAATCTACTGACATTGAAATTTTTCAGCAGAATAACACCGCTTTCCCCTACATGTTTCCCCTCTTAACACCTGGTCTAATTCCACGTGAAGGAAATGGCCCTTCATTATGGCATGGTCACCACCAGCCTTGCTTCCAGCACTGAGATGCTATCAATGGCATTTTCCTGCCCTGGCTTGAAATGAGAAGGCTCAACTGGGAGAATTTTCTTTCTCATTTCCTTTGATCTTCCCCTGCTTTTGAATCTCTCAATGAAGCTCCTGGAGAGGACCTTTTAGCTGTGAAAGAGTAGCCCAAGCAAGACTGGGAAAGTCCTGACATCTCCCGGGTTAGTCCTAAGGGTGTGTAGAGTTACCACAGGGCAAAATCCTTTCTTCTTTTGGGATGCAGTCTACAAAGTCTGCATCTCATTTCCCAGGCTTAACCTGCCAACCTAAACTTGGACTAGCATCAGGATTTGAAACCTTCGAGGCACTGTGAGAAGGAACTGGATTCAGCATGGCTCAGGTGGCATTTGTTAAGCTGGTAAATGTTTTTTTCCAAAAAAAAACCCCAAGAACCAAACCCTCACCTTAATTTTTCCCTACTGGGAACATATAATTGGGGTTAAGGTCAAACCCATCGGCTTACCACTGAGTCTGACCAAGGCTGGGTCTTGGTCCAGGATCCCTTTGGAAGTGGAGGAAGGAAGGAGGTGCATGTACCTGGGCAGGCTGTATTTTCATGACCCTGCCAATGCCCAGACTGTCGTGATGGGGACTGGCCTCATTCCTTTGCGTGGGGCTGAGGACCACGGGTACCCCCATCCTTCCACACCCCCAGGCCCTCAGGATCTTCCCCATAGGGAAAACACTGCTTCATCCCTCCTCAAAGTGGAGATGAACATCTTTGGAGCCAGTTTGCAGGCTGACACTTCCCTGTAATTGCTTTTCCTCTCTCTGTGCTGCACAAGGACGTTGGCATCTCTCCTTAATTGTTTAGTCCACTCACTCAGCACAGAGATGAATGGCTTCCTAAGAAACCACCCAGCCAGAATGAACCCTTCCTGCAACTGCAGGTAGACAAACCCTGTCCACCACCGCCCACAAAGCCTGGTTCCTACAGGACCCTCCTCTCTCATGTCACACATGGTCCTTGCCGACCTTCTGCAGCTCTTGGGTGGGTTGCAGTGCCGTACTGGGGCTGCGGCATAGGCAGTCCGGAGGACCAGGAGCGCTCCTGGCTGTCGAGCAGGCAGTGACCGGGGGCAGAGAGGCTCTCGCGGGGCCTCAGGCACCGATCAATGCTCATTCCCTGCCTGTCCCTGCGGTCGCTGGCCCGTGGCTGAAGTCGGAGCGTTGCACTCCCAGGCAATGATTTGTAGGCTGTAATTGGCTTAATGCTTGGCTTACCTGTTTAGTCCTGCTAAGCAGCGTAACGTCAGCCTCCTTCCACTTCCACCAGAAACCAAAGCACCACGGGAGTGGAAAACTTGGCTGGAGCTCACGCTGTGGTTTGCTGGCTGGCTTGCACGGAGTTTCTCCGTCTGCTTGGAGACTTGGAGCTGCTGGATGGGTGGTGGCAAGTGGGCATCCGTTGGTGTGGTGGGCATCCCTTGGCGTGGTGGGCATCCCTCGGTGTGGTGGGCATCCCTTGGCCCGATGGGTGTCCTTCAGCGTGGTGAGCATCCCTCAGCTGTGGTGTTGACTGTCCTGCTTCCAGGGCAAGGAATCTATCCGTTGCTCAGTCTGCCTCTCACTCACCCCATGCATCAGCCCACTGAGGGCCTGGGCTCAGAGGGTATTCCTATCCCCAGGGAAATGGGGAGCAGAGAAAGTCCACCCCGTCTTGCAGAGCCCAGCAGGCTTCATCTGAGACACCGGTACCTCCAGCAGCAGATGCTTTACGCTGATAGGATGCAGCACAGCACTTAATTCAGCGCTCCTCTTCCTCTTCCCCAGCCTCATTCCAAACACCAATGGGCCAGATGGCACTGGAAACATGCAACATGCCTGGACCAGGTCCTGTCCATCCCATCCTTGCTCTGTTTGTCCAGTCTGGACCCACCTCTTATGTGCCTGGCCGCTGAGCTGGGATGTGCCAAGCTTTCAGGACTGCCACACAGCCCAGTGACAGGGCCATCATGGCCACAGAGGTGTCTGCAGCAGGACCTTGTGCTGGTCTCACAACCCCAACCACTGGTGAAAGCTCATAGGTCTTGGCCCTGGGGAGGAGCGAAGGTGTCAATTCTTGTCTTAGAAGCATGTAAACAAGCTGAAACCCCTGTGGGTTGGGGAGTGCTGATTGGGGTTATCCGCCTGATGAACGTAGGGACTATTTCACAGTGCTAAGTGATACAGGTAATATTTCCAAAACAAAATCTCCAATTTGGAATCCAATTAGGGTTGCTAAGTAACACCAGAGCTAACCAGCCAATGTTTGCTAAACCCCTGCTTCCACAAGCGAGGAAACAGCTTCAACAAATCATGCTAACAATATATAAATACATTAATACCAACCCAAAACAACACCCCACCGCTTACAGCAGCACAAAGCCCTTTAATTTCCACTGCCAGGATTGGCCTTGTCAGCTGCGCAGCCTCAGAAGCCAGTTTGGTGCTTTGCACTTTGCTTTCTGGGGGGGGGTCTGGGCCTAAACTCCAGTGTTGGTGGGATGGGGAAGGAATCTGGAGCTGTAGTTTTGTAAGGATGGTCTGGCTCAGAGTTCCACAAACAGGTTTCTGCAGTGACTAGCCCATCAGGTGTCTCATGGGTGGTTGGTTCTACCGTGACTCAGCCATGGATGGCCTTGAGTCCCCATCTCTGCAGAGGCAGCCCACAAGGAGCTGGGTAGATAGCTCAGTCTTGAGTTGTCCTGCAAATGGAGACTAAATGGGCAGCGCTGCATAATTCAAAGAACCAAAACCTGGGCTGAGCCTTGGAATTCCTTCAACAAGCAACATGCCCTTAGTCCCAATCAAGACACTATTCAGGTGCCTGGCAGTAAGATAAAGGCAAGCCAAAGGGTCTCCATTTGGCTTCAATGGGCCCAGACAATGCAAAGATGTGTAAGGGATAGGGTGTGAGATAAGGGGCTCATGACAAACATGGAAGGTGGCATTGTCCAGTAGGACACAGCCCTGCCCACTGTCACGTAGATCAGGCGTAAAAACAAATAAACCCCCTTGGATTCAGTCTGAAAGGGGGGAGCCACTTCTCCAACTCTGCGAGGAGACCCTTCCCCTTGGCCAGAATGCTGGCTGAGGGACCATACTGAGATCCCTTACCAGAGAGATGGGTAAGGCAGTATTGGATATGCTGTAAGTTTGTAGCCCTGGGTGATTGACTCACACCCATGTAGTGTTTAGTGCGCTTGTGATGGTGTGTTCTGTGAATCTGCTGTGGTTGTAATACTGAACCTTGTGAATTGCCCGTGGGCACTAACAGAGTGATGTGACTCTGTTGGGGGTGTAACACTGCATTCTGTGACTGCTGTGCTGGCAGCAGTGTATTTTGTGACTCAGTTGTGGCTGTGATAAGTGTAGTTGTACTTCTGTACCCTGTACTTGGCACTGGTGAGGCTGTACCTCGAGTGCTGGGTCCAGTTCTGGGTGCTTCACCACAAGAAGGACATCGAGGTCCTGGAGCGAGTCCAGAGAAGGGCAGCCAGGCTGGGGAAGGGGCTGGAGGGCAAATCCTATGAGGAGCAGCTATCCTATGAGGGAGCTGGGGGTGTTAAGCCTGGAGAAGAGGAGGTTGAAGGGGGACCTTATCCCTGTCTACACTGACCTGACAGGAGGGTGCAGAAAGGTGGGCGATGGTCTCTTCAGCCAGGGGACAGGAGATAGGACAAGGGGAAATGGCCTCAAGATGTGCCAGGGCAGGGTCAGATCAGATATGAGGGAAAAGTTCTTCCCTGAAAGTGTTGTCAGGGCCTGGCCCAGGCTGCCCAGGGAGGGGCTGAGTCCCCACCCCTGGATGTGTTTAACAGGTGGGTAGATGAGGTGCTAAAGGATATGGGCCAGCACAGGACAGGTAAGGTTGGACTCGATGATCTTAAAGGTGTTTTCCAACCTTGTGATTCTAAACTGCACTGGTGCCTTTCTCCCTTGTATCCATGACACCTGCAGTAGTGATAGGTTGAATCTGCACGGGGGTTTTAAAGAAATTATCCTTTCTTAAATTTTATTTTTAAAACCCTGCACTCGAGGGTTTTTCCATCACAAACTGATGAGATGATGCATAACCGTATTGATGATGAGTGGGTATCTTAGGTACCCACAGTGAGGGTCTGTGAAGTCATTCTGATACAAAATAGTTGCTCAAGAAAGCTCTTTAGTTGTCAGCTTCTGCAAAGGAACTGGTCTCCCCGCCGTACGTTAGGGCAGGTTTTACTAAAAAGGGTTTTCTCCAAGCCTGGTTGCAGCAGACACACACATGGAGCTAACAAATTCCCTGTTCTGTTCAAAACAAGGCTCTAGGCTTGTGTGGGACAGCTGCATGTGGGACAGCTGCATGTGGGGCTGGGGCTCGGGCTCCACACCACCATGGGTAAAGCCAGAGTCCGTGAGCAGCCCTCGGCCCCCTTGTCTGCCTGTCCCACAGTGCAGAGCCCTGGGGCTGAGCACCCTGGGGCCTGTTCAGACTCTGATTTTACTTTATAAGCAGTCCTTGGGCTTGTTTGTTGGGACTCCAGGTTATCCTTGGGGTTTGGGTAGGGCTTGTCAAAGCCACTTCTCTGCTTCTGTTCCCATAGAATCATGGACTGTGTTAGGTGGGAAGGGAACTTTAAAGGTCATCTAGTCCCATCCCCTGCAGTCAGCAGGGACATCTTCACTAGATCAGGTTGCTCAGAGCCCCATCAAGCCTGGCCTTGAATATCTCCAGGGATGGGGCCTCCACCACCTCTTTGGGCAGCCTGAGCCAGTGTCTCACCACCTTCAGAGTAAAGAATGTCTTCCTAGGTTCTCATCTAAACCTGCCTTGCTCTAGTTTAAACCAGTGCCCCGTGTCCTATTGCCCCATGTCCTTGGGAACAGTCCTTCCCAGCTTTTCTGTAGGTCCTTCAGGGACTGGAAGGGAAGCCAAACTGTGAAGCCAGACTGGGAGAGCTCGGCTAGTTCAGCCTGGAGAAGAGAAGGCTCTGAGGAGACCTCTTCTCCAGGCTGAACTAGCCCAGCTCTCCCAGTCTGGCTTCACAGGAGAGGTGCTCCAGCCTCTTGGATCATGCTTGTGGCCTACTCTGGATGTGTTCCAACAGGTCCACGTCCTTCTTGTGCTGAGGGCTCCAGAGCTGGATACAGCACTGCAGGTGAGGTTTCCCCAGAGCAGAGCAGAGGGACAATCCCCTCTCTCGATCTGCTGGCCACACTTCGGGTGATGTAGCCCAGGATGCCTTCTGGGCTCCAGATGCACATTGGTGGTTCATGTCCAGCTCTGCATCAATCAGTACCCCCAAGTCCTTCTCCATAGGGCTGCTCTCCATCACATCACCCCCAGCCTGTGTTGGTAGCCAGGATTGTCCCGACCCAAGTGCAGCACCTTGCACTTATCCTTGTTGAACTTCATGAGGCTTCCATGAGCTCACCTCTTTAGCTAGTCCAGGTCCCTCTGAGTGACATCCCATCCCTCTGGATGACATCCTGTCCCTCTGATGGCACAGGGGGGAAAAAAAGCAAAAGTGGGATTTCTCCAGGAGAACAGATCTGGGGTGAGGATCCTTCTCTTGTTCAGTGGCTTTAGGACCTAAACTTTGGTCAGTCTGAGTGTCTGGGGGTGTCTCACAGCCCAGGTGCCCTGATGAGAGGGATCAGCCGTACGTGATGGGTAGCTGAGCTCTCCCAGCACTAATGGCTTGCTACAGGAGGTGAGGATTTCCTGGGCTGGCAGTTCTCCAAGATGCAGATAAGCATTCTGTGCTCAGCTTGTGCCTCTCCTTGCAGCAATCGAAGACCCTTGTCATGCTGAAGAAGCCTCTCCTGGCTCCCTGCTGCTTTCTCCTGGCTCTGGAGGCTGGCAGTCCTCTTGCATTTGTTGGGCTCCTTTGGGTGCCTGTGCAACAGGGTGTCCAAGGCAGTGGCCTCTGGTTGATGTGGAGGGCATGTTAATGGACTTCTGGAAGGAAACCTGCAGCTTCGGCTCCGTGAATTCAGCTCCCCAGCAAATTGCTCTGTCTCTGCTCAAGGATCTTTGCAGATATATGGAGTGGGGGTGGCAGGAGCTGCAGACTAGCATGGTTTTTTACTGAGGAAATCCTATATTTCAAGATTTCCTCCTTAATATCTCAGGATGGCAGAAAACCCTTCTTAGATCAACCTGTCACTTGAAGCAGGTGTCCAGCTCTGTTACCAGCTTTCCCCTGGTTTGTGCAGTGCTGGTACTGGTTTGTTTTGCCTAGAAGCTCCTTAGTTTGAAGTAAGGCTCCCAAATTCCCTTTTCAAGAGGGTTTTCCAGCACTGAAATTCGTGGAGAGTGGCCCTTCAGATGAGCAGAGCATGAGAAGGCTGTGCACTGGTGGAAGAGGCTCCAGGTTCAGTGATTTCTTTGCAATCCTGAGCAGCCCAGGGACTGAATTCCCAGGAGGAGGGCTGGGAGAAGTGGGAGCAGGTGCTTCAATGTGTGGAAAGAACCACCTGAAAAATACCTCCATTTCCAGCTGTCTCCCAGCATCCTTTTGACAGCGAGTACTGGGAGGAGAACCCCAGCGCAGCAGGGGCTGAGGATCCCATCCCTCTCCATCCAAGTACCTTCTCTGAAGTTTGCCAGAAGCTTTTTACCCACAGCCTCCTCTTGCTGCAGAGATGAGCACTGGTTTGGTGCGGTGGTGGAGTGGGGCAGTCCTGGCAGACCCATGGTGTGAAAAGCAGTGTCAGGGCTGGCCAGATTGCTGCGGTGGCACGTGGAGCATCAGGCTCCTGCCCGGAGTCAGTGCCAGTATAAAGCATCGTGCCAGCCAGCTGGGACTGGGTATAATGGAGGTAATGAACAGAGCGGCTTCAAATTAAAATCAAGCTAATGGAAAGGGCAGGGACCTTAACTGTCACTCTGATGCGTCTCAACAGAGTTGCTTATGCTGTGCTGAGCTCACCAACTCTGGGTAGCGTGACCCTTGGGGGCTGAGGCTGGTGTGCCATTCTAATGATGCAAACCTACCCCTCCCAAGGGGAGCGGGGTGAAGGGCTTGAGGAGCGAGGGCTCAAGGGCAGGCACCTTTATTTAATATGCCATGACAATGCATAACTAAAGCTCGTTACCTTGCTGGATTTTGCTGATAGGTGGCAGTTCTGGCACGGGTCTGATGAAGTCTGTCCTGGTCTTTCCAATGACACCATGTTAATTTTTGTCCCCTCGCTCCCACTTTCCCATTGCTGTTGGTGTTTGGAGGTGAGTGCTTTGGCCCTCAAACTGGGAGACCTTACCAATCCTGGTTCTTTCGCTCCTCCGTGATAAAGAGGGTGAAATCTCTCCCACCCACGTGGCTTCTCTTCCTAGGAGGAGGAAAACAAGTCAAAACTTTGATTTCCTTGAAAGTCTTCTCCAGGCAGAGCAGCAAAGTGGGGTACGAGGCCAGCCTTCTCTTAGGGTCACTTCTCAAGGCTACAGCTGCCATTGGAAAATGCACTTGGCTAGCTAGGCAAGGAGTGTTTGTCAGGAGAGTGCTTTCCAGAGGAGGGCTTTGTGTCTTGGATGCTGTAAAACCACTTCTAGGAGCTTTGTCTCACTCCTGAAGAGGTTTTGTATCTAATTGAAGATTGAATGGACACTCTTGTGGGTTGAGAAAATAGAGCTTGGACCAACTGCATGTAGAGGAAGATGACCAGGGTGGGAAGAAATCCATTAAGGATCCTGAGAGTGAAAGCTGCTGGGTTGTGACCCCCAGGTATTTTCCTCCTCCATAATGCCTGACATGCCGCTGGGTTCTTCTCTCGAAGGGGAAGAGGGGAAAGCACTAAATGTCCTTGTTATTCATCCAGAGGGTTAAGTCCTGGTGCCACCCTGCCAGGTTTTCCATGTGGCAACAGATGGGGAGTTCGCCAATGCCCCTGGCCTCCCGGAGCACTTTTCCCCATCAGAGGAAGAAGGATGCAGCAGAAATCAGCTTTAATCTCACTGAGATGCTTCAGCGTGAGCCTCGCTCTTGTGAGTGAGATGTGGGAAGACCTTGACCTCCGTTCTGAGGCATGGGGCCATGGCAGCTGACACTGGAATCGCTGCATGGGCTGGACTGGAAGCCATGGAGCGGAGGGACATGGCTCCATCTCACGGCTCAAAATGGGGAGCATCATCATTTCAGATGGTATGCAGCTCAAGTAGAAGCTGCTGTGAGGTGGGCAGAGCCAGAGGCTATGTCTCACAGTAGCAAACCGAGCAGCATCATGCTGAGACTGAAGCGTGCAGGTGGCTAGAGAAGGGCAGGTGCCTTCAGCAGGAAAGCTGCTTGGTGCCACTCGGGGCACATCGGACCTGTGTGTGCGTGGCTGGCCGCTGCTCTTCCAGAAGAGCTGGACCTTCCGCTGGACTCGGAAGTGGGGGAATGTGTGTACTGATGATGGGAGCCCAGTGGGACCTCCCCGCACAGAGTCACAGAATCTTAGGGGTTGGAAGGGACCTCCAGAGCTCATTGAGTCCAACCCCCTGCCAAAGCAGGGTCGCTAGGACAGGTCGCAAAGGTCGGCATCCAGACGGAGCTGGAATATCTCCCCAGAGAAGGAGACTCCACACTCCCTGGGCAGCCTGTCCCAGGGCTCCCTCACCAGGAAGAAGTTCTTCCCCAGATTGGTGTGGAACTTCCTGTGCTCTAGCTTGAGGTCATCGCCCCTAGTCCTGTCTCCACAGACACTGAGAAGAGTCTGCAGCTGGCCATTTCCCCCTGTGTCCCACCCTTCAGATATTGATAACCATTGATCAGATCCCCTCTCAGGCTTCTTTTCTCCAGGCTGAACAGTCCCAGCTCACTCAGCCTTTCCTTGCAAGAGATCCCCGTCTTTTTTATACCAGGGAGCCCAGAACTGGACACAATACTCCAGGTGGGGCCTGACCAGGGCAGAGCAGAGGGGGAGGATCCCCTCCTTTGACTTGCTGGCCACACTCCTTTTAATGCCCCCAGGATCCCCTTGGCCTTCTTGGTCCCCGGGGCACGCTGCTGGCTAATGGCCAGCCTGTCGCCCACCAGGACCCCCAGGTCCTTCTCCACAGAGCTCCTCTCCAACAGGACATCCCCCACCACAGACTAGGCAGGAGCAGAAAATGCCCCTTTGAAGGAGAAGTGACCAAGCAGCATGGCCAGGAATGGGAAATAGATGTGCTGTGCACTATAAAACTGTCGTGAGAGCTTAGTGCTGCTGCCTCCCCTTGCAGCTCAAAATCACCGGGAAGGGGTTGTAGGTGCAGGATAAACCTGGTAGCACTTGTGAGAGTCTGCGTCCCCCTCCAAGCCAGCATTGCTGACCTGCCTCTGCTTTCATCCCCTTGGGATATAGCCATGGTCATGCTTGGCACCTCCGTGGAGCTCACAGATGCTGCCCTTTGAGCAGCCCCTCACAGGGAGCTGGGTGGTGGCTTTGCTGTTCCCCTGGGCTTTACGCTCCCCTTCCCCACGTTGTGCTGAGACAGGATGGGAATCGAAACTCGGAGACCTGGCAAGTGGCATCTTTGAGACCTGGACAGGAATCGATCCGTCGGTAACCTGAGCAGAGGGGCATCTGCTGACTTGGGTGAAACAACCCGATGATAAATTGGATTAGAAAAGTCACTGGATATCAGCACATGGAGATGCAGGGCAGTGGAGCCTGGGCTAAAAGAGCAGCGGCAGAATAAATGGCTTGCTCGCACAGGGACCAACACGGGCTGCTGGGGCTTTGCAGGGAGATGCAAGGTGTCTCTGGGCCCTGGTCCAGCCCCACAGAGGTTCTCAGCCCCGGCAGGGCTACGGTCTCTGGCTGTGCTGTGCGGGGACCCTGTGCCTTGTACTGCTTTGGGTGATAAATTCAGCTGATTGCTGCGAGAGGTGAGGTGAAGGAGCAGCGTGGAGAACTAGCAGGTCTCCGTGCTTGAGAAGGGATTGGGAAAGCAGCCCAGGAACTCAAGCTGCGTGAAATGATTGTTCCATCTTGTCTGGAGGAGGAAAGGAGAGAGAGAAAGGGCTTCTGAAACCCTCTCTCTTCCACGAGTCCATCTGTCCCCTAAAAGCCATAAGACCCAGTAAGGGCTGGACAACCCACAAGGAAAGCGGGGCAGTGCCTGACTCCTCAAAATGCTGATGGCTGCTTGGCTTACAGTCCGAGTTTGCTTGTGGTCTGAGCCTCTTCACAGGGTCTGAAGACTTCTTCATGCTGGCTGTGCCCAAAGCCTCAGGTGGGAGGGAAGGTCGAGGGGCTGGAAGCAGAGTTGGTGCAGGGGGCGGGGGGGCACATTTCAGCGAACTGCAGGACTGTGTTAGGGATCTGGCTGGTGCTTCTCCAAGAGGGGAGGACCTAGGCACGCAGTGTATCTTAAGCTGCTTCCCAAGTCCCTCTGGGTGAAGGGACCCTCACAGCAGGCTCCTGGAAGCATTACTGAGTGGCAGGCAGTTGGGGAGGGGGATGCCAGACACCCCAGGGCATGGCCAAGGGACCAGCATGGCCCCATAGCAAGGCAAACTCGCATATCGCTGCTGCCCAGAAGGATGAGGATATGGGTAAATGGACTCAGGAAGGATTAATGCCTGTCCTTCCGTGGGAAGAAGCTTTGCATATGTATTTCTAGTACTGCTTTGTTCTGAGGTGCTTCTGCCTTTGCTTGGGCACCCAGAGGACCTGAGGGTGATGGAGTGCTGACCAGGAAATGACACAGCGCAGTGCTACCATCCCACAACTGCATGAATATTGAGCATCTTCTGCTCTGCATCCCTAAAGGATTTCCATGCTTGGTCCTCCTGCTCCCCCAGAGATGGGGGTATTTGGTTCCGGTGGGGATAAGGCTGCGTGCCAGGAAGAGCAGGGAAATAGCCCCTCTTGGGAATCGCATGCCGTGGGGATGCGCCTTTCAGGGGAGGATGGAGACAAATGGCATCATCGCTCACCGGCTCCTGTGACAGAGAAGCCAGAGAAGCGGGAAGCAGCAGCTGGCATCGGGCGCTGCGGGATGTGTTTGGGTGGTACGGATCTCCTGGGCTGTGCGGGTAATGAACCATGCAGCTCTCAACAGTTCCCTCACCCCTTCCCAAAATGGGAGAGACCTTGCTCCTCTTGGAGCTGGGAGAGGGATTCTGATGTGGAACTAAGGACCGTGGGCAGTGATGGGCTTGGGAGGGCTCGATTGTCACAGCTGGTTTGAAGTGAGACCAGCAGCTGGAGGGATACAGACAATGTCAAAACCGTGCTGGAACCATGAAATCCCTTGGGAAATCTGAAGGAAGCAGGGAAACATTGAAATGTGGAACTCCATCCGGAATAGTTGTTTAAAATGTCGCTAACTCCCAGGAAAACAGGACTCTGCTGGCTGCTGATACTAGAAGCTGCTCTGGGAGAATGCAGCTTGTGAAAAGGCATCTCCTGGAGAGACACGGTGAATAACTGGGTCTTGAACTAGCCCAAGCAAGTCTCTAGGGGAGCTGTGATCCTTCCCTTGTCCCTGAGAATGAGAGGAGTGGTGTCCATGTCAGGCTGGCTCCTGGGACCTGGCTGTCCCCAGCCTGCTCTGTCCAGTGCTCCCCAGCTCCTGGTACCATCCAAACCCCATTGCTGTGCTCCAGCACTTGCCTGCAGCGCTTCTTCAGCCTTGTGGGGGCTTTGTAAACTGTCTGTGGCTTGTTCATCCTCAAACAAGTGTCTTGTAACCACCAGCTTGGACAACACTAGGAACCATGTCCCCCTAGCAAGTTCCTCACCAGCACATACCTCCCCTGCCCCAGCTGCTCAGCCTGTCACAGACTCATAGGATACGTTAGGTTGGAAGGGACCTTCAGAGGCCATCTAGTCCCACCCTCTGCAATGATCAGGTCCCTCAGAGCCCCATCAAGCCTGGCCTTGAATGTGTCCAGGAGTGGGGCCTCCACCACCTCTCTGGGCATCCTGAGCCAGGGATCCCTCACCCTCAGAGTAAAGAACTTCTTCCTAGGGTCTCATCTAAACCTGCCCTGCTCTAGTTTAAATGTTGCCCTTCATCCCATCACTCCCACACCCTTACACACAGCCCTTCCCAGCTTTTCTGTAGGTCCTTCAGGGACTGGAAGGGGCTCTGAGGTCCCCCTGCAGCCTTCTCTTCTCCAGGCTGAACCAGCCCAGCTCTCCCAGCCCATCTTCGTAGCAAAGGTGCTCCAGCCCTCGGATTATCCTTGTGGCCTCTTCTAACCCTGCTCCAAGAGGTCCTTGTCCTTGTGCTGCAGGCTCTATGAGTTGAGGGTCAGCAGGAAACTTGGCTGCAGATACAAGTTCATGGTATAAAGCTCCTGCTGGCAGAGGTTCAAAGGAAAGGTCATTAAGATGCAAGACACCTTCCCCTGGCGATTGAGTTTGCTAATTAAAAATGCATTAGTAAATCCAGTGTTTGGGTGATGGCCATAGTGAGGAGGTGGTGCCAGGCAGGTCTACGGTCTTGGGTGCTTGGCAGGCTTGAGCATCAGGCTGTCAGGGCCCTGCCTGAAGGAAGTCAGGGAGGTGCTTTTGGATGAGGAAGGGAGAAGATCCTGGGCTGACTGGCTGCAACCCAGGGAGGGGGGTCATGGCTGTGGATCGGAGTTTGGAAATGGCCTGGTGTGCCTGCAGCTTGAGTCTGTGACATGCTATCCTGATGACCTTGCTGAAGCTGCGGTGGCCTGGTTAGCCCAGACATTACACTCCTGGCAAAGGCTGTGCCCCAAGTGCCATTGGGGTGCACAGCTGCCTGGGGTGCTCCTCAGCTCAGCATCACATCCTCACCTCCTCCCCAAAAGGACTCAGTGAGTAGCTGTACATCTCGGGCAGCTTCGGGGAGCCGAGTGGGGCTGTGAAAGGTTAAGTGGTGTCAGTGTCTCCAGGGTTAATGATGTCCCCAGATGATGCAGGCAGAACATTATTTACTGAGGACACGGAGCAGGCAATCGCTCTTGGGGAGAAAGTGATAAATCTTGTTACGTCTCAGTGATCCCATCACTGTTACTCACAGCAGCAGCCTCAGGGCTGGGCTTCTTCCAGGGGCAGGGCTGGGGGATTGTGCTGTTGTTAAGGCAGAAGGACACAGTAATGAACCAAAGACTCTGGGGTTTTTTTTGGGGGGTGGATTTTTCTAGGGAGCGAGTCTCGGGGAGCCTGACTGTGGAGTGACGGTCAGACAGACGGACTAGCTGCATGAGCAGGTTGCCTGCAGCACAGCACAAAGGTCAAAGGGAAGACCCCATGCACGAGGACACGTCCCTCTAGCTCACCAGCGCCTTTCTTGCCTGCATGGGTAGCTCTTCTCAGGCATCAAAAGAACTTGGTGAAAAAACTGGCCAGCTTTCCAGCCCCTCCCAGCAAGCCGGGCACTCTCTGCACCCGTAAATTCCAACCTGCCTCACACAGCCTCGGTGCCAGCTTTGTCCTAATAAAGCATTTGTCAGCTTGAAGTGCTATTAGAGCGATTTGCTGGCAATTAATGCTCTCCATCGAAGCCACCACATGCCAGGAGCTGGAGGGTGGGTTATTTATGGCAGTGGGCTGGCCTCCGACCTCCGTGCACCACATGCCGCTGCGGAGCTTGCCTGAGGATTGCCTGGAAAGCTGCACAGGGCGTGCCGGGCTCCCCTGCGTCCCTGCTGCTTGCAACGTGGCCAGTCACAAGAGCTTCTGAGGTGGAGTGGCCCATGTCCCGTGTCATAGAATCATAGAACCACTTGGGTTGGAAGGGACCCCAAGGATCACAGAGTTCCAACCCCCCTGCCACAGGCAGGGCCACCAACCTCCAGGCCTGGATCTACACAAGGTTGTGCAGGGCCCTATCCAACCTGGCCTTGGGCAGCCTTGCAACCTGCAAGGGGGGTGTGGCAGAGGGTCTCATCCCTGACTCCAAGGGAGCCCAAAGCACCTTAAGCCCAACCCAGCGCTGCTCCTGCAAATGCCCAGGACACAGTGTGAGCCTGTGACGAGTTGGAAGTGGAAAGGGATGAGGAGGCAGAAGGGAAGCGGTTGTTGGGGTTGGACTCGGTGATCTCTTGAGGTCCCTTCAAACCGCTACAATTCCATGATTCATATGCTGTAAGGCAGTGACATCGTGGAGGAAGGTGCTTGGATTTCACAGGTCCTGCATCAGGCTCCTTGAACTCAGTGACAAAAGGGTTTCGTAGAGCAGAGGGCAGGGATAAGGGGACAATAAATGTACTGCAATCTACAGCTGTGCAGAGAAGTCCCACGAGCAGCCCAGAGACACTGTGAGTGCCGCTTCCTTTAGAAAAGCTGGATCTCTTCCCTCAGCCTAGCTCCACCCCTCAGCTTATACCTTTCGCTGGGAGATGTGACCTTACCCTCCTTGGGAAGAGTCTTCTTAGCCAGTCAGGAAAGGCATGCTTCTAGTAGGTCTAGGGGAGTGATTGTGCCCCTGTACTCAGCATTGGTGAGGCTACACCTCGAGTGCTGGGTCCAGTTCTGGGCTCCTCACCATAAGAAGGACATTGAGGTCCTTGAACGAGTCCAGAGAAGGGCAGTCAGGCTGGGGAAGGGGCTGGAGGGCAAATCCTATGCAGAGCAGCTAAGGGAGCTGGGGGTGTTCAGCCTGGAGAAAAGAAGGCTGAGGGGAGACCTTTTCACTGCCTACACTGATCTGACAGGAGGGTGCAGAGAGGTGGGGGATGGTCTCTTCAGCCAGGGGACAGGAGATGGGACAAGGGGCAATGGGCTCAAGCTGTGCCAGGGCAGGGGCAGGTCAGATGTGAGGGAAAAGTTCTTCCCTGAAAGAGTTGTCAGGGCCTGGCCCAGGCTGCCCAGGGAGGGGCTGAGTCACCTTCCCTGGATGTGTTTAAAAAAAGGGTAGATGAAGTAATTAGGGTTATGGTTTAGCTCAGGATGGGAATGGTTGGACTTGATGACCTTAGAGGTCTTTTCTAACCTTGTGATTCTGTGATTCTGTCTTGTCAACCCACCGGAGCACTAAAGAGAGAGAATGGCAGTCAATAGATGGATTTTCCTTGGCTGAAGCCCTGCCCAGTTCAGTTCTTTGATAATTCAGCGTGCTGGTTTCCTGACGCGCTGCTGACATGTATCACGTGCAGCTGGTGAAAGAGGAGCTGGGTCTTGTCTGTGGAGATGAGGGTCATGTCCTGATGGAGATGGGGATGTAGCAGCATCTCATTGAGCGCAACCTACGTGGGTGTCCGGAGAGAATTGTTGTTAATTGAATTGAGGAAGACAAATGGCCATTAGCTCGGTCTCCAAAGGACAATAACTGTACTGATAATGAAGCTGAACTCCCTAATACTGATCTCTGGTATCTGTGAAGTTATGTAATTGATGGAATATCATTAAGTAAGAGGAAAATGTCCAAAAACAGGTGGTGGGGGAGGGAGGGAGTTTACGGAATTTGCTGAGATCTGACGCTGGCAGCAGAACTTCAGAGCTGGCTTTTCTGAAGCACTGAGACCTTTGAGTCTCATTTATCATCCTCCTCGTCCCTCCCCCTTTCTTTTTTTAAAGACAAAATTACATTCCAGGCAATGATTGCAGTGACATTAAGCTCAAGTGATCAAAAATTGTTTTGCTGCACCAATGTCAGCCGTTGAAGGGACAAGTGCCTGTGATGAATGTTTGATATCTGCCCATCTTCCTTGATATGGATCCCAGGAGACAATCTGATCAACCTGGCAATCCCGCAGCATTTCTGTGGCCTCTGGAACTCTCAGAGAGCTTCAGGCCATCTTTGGTGGTGAGGTTGGGTGGAATCACTCTTGATGCTGCTTTGAGAAGCAGCCTTTGACCATGGCTGTGTGGCAGGGGTGGTTTTTCTGGCAGAAAACGCCAGTTTGTTAAAATTGAACTTTTTTGCAGGTTCAGAAGAAAACTTGGGACAAAAGCCTTTTATTATCAACGTCGGGCTGGAACTAGAGCAGCAGGCAAACCAGTGATGGTGCCACCCGTGCCACCCTTTGGAGAGCAGTCCCAGGGCTCTTCAGACTGAGTGTGAACCAAGCAAACCAGTGATGGTGCCATCCATGCCACCATGCAGCAAGTGGTCCTGGGGCTCTTCAGACTGAGGAGCATGAACCATCCTCGTCTTGGAGCTGCCAACTTTGACTGACGACGATGATAAACTGATAAACTGTGGGGTGATGAGATGAGTTGCATCCGTCACACCCTCCTGACAGCCTCACGTGCCCTCTGCTCCTCACACTACTCTCCCATCCTCAGGAGCATCTCTTCACATCGAAGAGACTCTAGGTCAGTGGAAGGAAAAAGCTTTCACAGAATCACAGGGGTTGTAAGGGACCTCCAGAGCTCATCAGGTCCAGCACCCTGCCAAAGCAGCTTCCCAGCTCGTATTGCACAGGTCGGCGTCCAGATGGGGCTGGAATATCTCCAGAGATGGAGACTCCACAACCCCCCTGGGCAGCCTGTCCCAGGGCTCCCTCACCCTCACTGTGTAAAAAGTTCTTCCTGTGCTCTAACTTGCAGCCACTGCCCCTTTTCCTGTCTCCACAGAGCACTGAAAAGGGGCTGGCCATTTCCCCCTGCATCCCATACTGAAGATATTTAGAAACAGTAATAAGGTCCCCAAAACTCAGTCTTGTTGGGGAGCTGCAGGCAGTTGTTGGGTCGCACAGGTAAATTTGCTTCCCTGGAAGCAGAAATGATGCTACTATTCCAGCAACCTTGCACGTAGCCTTCCGTAACAATCATGGGCTCATAACCGCGTGCTCTCCAATAACATCACCTAAGTGATTTCCCCCCAGGCAATAAGGTTAAGTCATGGGAAACAATTTCTATTTTTAATAACATTTTTGCTAAATATCCTGTCCCTGACTTTCCCCAGAGGCTCGGAATCCATCTGCAATAAGGGGGCTTTAAAAGGGCTTTAATAATAAATATAATACCCCCATTCTTTTCTGCTTGTAACTATTCACGCTCGAGTGGATTCCCTGATCTTTTGATGGGGCCGTTGGAATATATTGCGCAAGGCAAGGGCAGGCCTCTCCCCAAGCTGCTCGGGTTTTCCTCCTTTAATTCTTATTCTCTCCAGGTAACAGGCCAGATGATGTGGTCCTTGTGTTGTATTTATCACATAGTCAAAGAATCGCAGGGGTTGGAAGTGACCTCCAGAGCTCATGGGGTCCAACCCCCTGCCAAAGCCGGGTCCCTAGGACAGGGCACACAGGTCGGCGTCCAGACGGGGCTGGAATATCTCCAGAGAAGAAGACTCCACACTCCCCTGGGCAGCCTGTCCCAGGGCTCCCTCGCCCTCACCAGGAAGAAGTTCTTCCCCAGATTGGTGCAGAACTCCCTGTGCTCCAACTTGAGGCCATCACCCCTTGTCCTATCCCCACAGACACTGAGAAGAGGCTGGCCATGTCCCCCTGTGTCCCACCCTTCAGATATTGATAACCATTGATCAGATCCCCTCTCAGGCTTCTTTTCTCCAGGCTGAGCAGCCCCAGCTCACTCAGCCTTTCCCTACAGTGGAGATGCTCCAGGCCTTTAATCACCTTTAGAGCCCTGTGCTGGACTCTCTCCAGGAGATCCCTGCCCACTGTAGCTGCCCAGAGAGCAGCACGCTCTTGGTAGCCTCAGTCTTCTTCAGAAGACCCTCAGAGCTGCCCCATGAGTCCTGCACTGAGGTACAGACCTCAGCAGTGTGATGAGTGGGGGAAGTGAGGTTGCCACCAGTCCCTACCTGTGGTCTGCCTGATAGGCAACCCTCTGTGACTCAGGAGGGAGGTTTAGAGCCACCAGGAATGCATTTTTTACCCTGATTAACAAAATGCAGCAGTCTTCTGAGGATCTTTTCAGCCCAGCCCCACATCCGTCCTGCAAAGGAAGACATTCCCTCCCCGCTCCCTTTATTCCCTATTGGATTTCAAACTGCCTAGTGGTCCTGTAGCTTTCTCCTCTGACGTTCCTTAGGGGCTCCTCCAGAACTGAGCACCCTCCCTCTGACGGTCTTGGGGCCTCACAGGCATTGACTCACCCCAGCAACCTCACCTGGGATCTCCACCCACATATTCCCTGCCCCTTGCTCCTTCTTCCTCTATTTAAGCTCTGCTCTGAGCCCTCAAGCCTGGCCTAAACTCTGCCTTAGGCATGTCTGTGCCAAACTCCCTATATCTGCTGCTGCAGGACCTCTCCTGGTGGGCTTTTTGGTGGGTTTTTTCTCCTTAGAGCTATTGCTTTCTTTCTCTGACCCCTTTCATCTCAGAGCTTTCTTCTAGTGAAGAGCCAGGATTGTGTGTTGTGCCCTCAGTGTGTCTTTGCTCAGCTTTTCCTCATGAATGAGCTTGTGCCTGCTGGAGCTGGAGAAGTCCTTGGCTGACTCAGTGGTGGTGCTTGGGGACTTTGCCCTCTGAGTGTGACAGGCAGAAAGATTGGAATTTCTGAACTAATTTGCTGTAAACAACAATCCATAATAGGTCACTTCTCTCTTCAGCAACTCAGCAATTAAATCCATCAGAGACATGAATGTAATTGGACTGCTGGCAATTAGCACTGGAGGAGTCCGGAGGGTCCTTCCTGTGATCTCCATCGTACTGCTCTGGCTGAGCCACTTGAGCCCAGGCATCCTGCTATCCTGCCTGATGGTGCCCAGGGTTTGAGGTATGTAAGGCTGGAAACCTCTAGGTAAGGAGAAGGTATGGAGCACTCTCATGGTGGTAAATCTTCATGCAGAGAGAGTCATCTGGGGCTGACCCCCCCTTACTCCTGGAGTCTGTTTGCTGTGGTAAAGCAAAACTTGGGGTACAAAAATGCTTAAAAATGCCTTTTTTTTTAATCTGATGGAGACCAGCTGATGGTGGGTCAAAACAGGGTGTATTGTGATAGGGGTTGGAGGCTCTCTTGTACCTTGGCTTCTCCCTGAAGGAGGAGGTGGGAACCCTTAGCTGCTGCCTGGGGATCTGAGTGAGGTTGGGGTCCCTTCCAACGCCTGTGATTCTGTGTGATCTATCCCACTATTTGCTTGGCTTTTGTACATCCAAGATGACTCTTTTAGCTGGAATTTGAACAGTGAGGCTGTGAATTAGAGGATTTTTATTTCACTTGTGGGTTTCCACTCGCTGCCGTGTATTAAAGCAAGCCCTACTCCAAGACAATCATAATAAATATCCTTTGTCTTCCCTGGTAGAACCCAGCGCTGTGTTTGCCTGTGCCAGAGATCACTTCTGCAATATCATCACCCAAAGTCCCCCATATCTCTGCTGTATCCCAGTTAATTATACGGCGCCGCTGTTCCATATGGACCCCAGTAGGATCGTTTTGCAGCAGGCATTTTTTCAGGAGGAAACGAGATGCTGTTAAGCTCAACAAACATTTTTTTTTTGTAATTTTTTTTTTATGAGTTGTTTTTTTTTTTTTCCCTAAGGGATCAAACCCACCCGAATCTGTCTGGCTGCAGAGGTCCTGGGAGAAATCTGTGCTGCAGATGTACGCGCTGGTGTTGTCGGCACGTGTGCAGAGCTGGCAGGGTTTAAACAGAGGAGAATCATAGAACTGTTGGGGTAGAAGGGACCTCAAGAATCACAGAGTTCCACCACCCCTGCCACAGGCAGGGCCACCAACCTCCAGGCCTGGAGCTACACAAGGTTGCCCAGGGCCCCATCCAACCTGGCCTTGAACACCCCCAGGGATGAGGCATCCAACCCCTTTTTGGGCAGTCTGTTCCAGCCCCTCACCGCTCTCTCTGTAAAGAACTTCACCCTAATATCTCATCTAACCCTTCCCCCTTCAGCTTCTATCCGTTCCCCTGTGTCCTGCCAGTCTCTGCCCTTTAACAAGCTGATTTCCCTCCTGTTTCTCTGCTCCCTTCAGGGACTGGCAGGCTGCAATGAGGTCCCCCCACACCCTTCTCTTCTCCAGGCTGAACAAGCCCAGCTCCCTCAGTCTCTCCTCGTAGGGGAGGTGCTGCAGCCCTCTAATCACCTTTGTGGCTCCTCTAAACCCTCACAAAAGAGTGAGCACAAAGTCTCTCTCTTTTTTTTTAATTGCAAAATGTTCCTTTCAGGATGGCAGAAGTGATGGATATCAGCAGTGGGCTGGTTTAGGGTCCTGTCTTTTCCTTGCTGTCCTCCCAAAACCTTGCTGATATGACATGTTTCCCTGAAATGCAGGTTAAAATGTGACAATCCCAAGGAACAGGAAACGTGGTTGGGTTTTGGGGGAGAAAACTTGAGAGGGGCCAGTATCAGGGTTGTTTTTTTGAAGATCCAGTAGTCATCTCAGGAGCTTGTGTGGCACAGGCTGCCCAGGGAGGGGGCTGAGTCTCTGTCCCTGGGTGTGTTTAACAGATGGGTAGATGAGGTGCTCAGGGTTATGGGTCAGCACAGGACAGGAACAGTTGGACTCCATGATCTTAAAGGGCTTTTCCAATTCTGTGATTCTTTGGCTGTACCGCAAAGCTCGTTGTGTTTGGAGACCTCCTCCAGTGACACCATCGCTGCAGGTCAGGGAATCATAGAATGGCTTGGGTTGGAAGGGACCCCAAGGATCACAGAGTTCCAAACCCCCCTGGGCCACAGGCAGGGCCACCAACCTCCAGGCCTGGAGCTACACAAAGTTGTCCAGGGCCCCATCCAACCAGGTCCTTTGCTGTAGCCGTGTCTGCTGAGGTCCAGGGATGTAGCTCACATAGCTTTGACCCTCCTTTGACAGTCACTTGGGTGCCAGCTCCTCAAAGCCGTTGCAAGTTGGTAGCAGCCCTGGCTCGGTGCTGGGCATCTTGGAGCAGGAGAAGGCAAAGAGGTTGTCACAGCTCAACAGCACAGCTCCACGAGCCAGGTGTGCAGGGGAGGTGTAAGGGGGTTTCTCCACACTTCGTGGGAGCGGTGCTGAGAAGGGGGCTTCAGGCTTCTTCTGGGAAACCCCCCCCCCCCTGCAAAGCAGCAGAAATGAAGCTTGGTATGAGCAGAGATGAGTAAGATCTTCCTGATCAGTTTGGATTATAAAAGTTGGTCCAGCGGAGAAGCAGCGATAATTGCTGATCTCTCCTGTAGCTTCTGTGAAGAGCAGCTACATTTAAATGCACGGTCTGACCTTCCTCTGAGGCAGAATAAATAAGTGATAAATTATTCAAAGAAGCATTTAACATAGGTGAGAATTAACACTTGCATCAGTGCAGGGAGTCTGTTTCTGGGCGGGCTTGGCACCTGTCCAGGTGCAGGGTGGGGTGGGATGGGGGACAGCCAGGAGGTCCAGTGAGCTGGTGTGGGTTGAACTGCTTTTTCCCCAGGAAATTTTTATGGTGGCTCTCCAGGAGAGGAGCTGGAGGGCATGTGGGATGCTCCTCATGAGGCTGGGGGGTAATCCCACTGCCTGGATGAAGCTCTGTGAGGGCGATGGGGAGAGGAGGAAGAGTCGGAGAGGCGCTCACCTTAGCTTGAGGCTGAGGTTTGGAGGAATCCCTGTTGAAAAGAGGGGTGGCTGCCAGCTCCAGTGACCCTTCCTCCCTCTCCTTTGGGCACTGGATCTCTGCAAAAGGAAAAAGCAGAGGAGAAACTACATCCCACTGCATGGGAGTTGGGATGAGGTGGAAGAGAAGACGCTGCAGCCATCCCTGTCCTGTGATGCTGTCATGCATCTGCTCAGTAAAGGTGGCTTTGATCCACTCACATCACCACAATTAGCTGTAGCTGTGGGGATCTCCAGGGCTTTCTGGCAGCTCCGACACCGTGCGAGCTGGTGGCACACATATCCTGAGAATGTGGTGGGGCGATCCTGCCACTGGCTGGTCTGGTCTGAGCAGCTGCTGCCCTCCCATCATGGTACCCAGGTCGAGGGCCCTCGCTCTCCCCCACCTCCTGTTCCTACAAGAGAGGTAGGGTAGGGGATCCTTCAGAAGAAGAAGAGCATTACTGTAGCTCTGAGGCTGCATCTGGGGAGGACGTGTGGAAAGCACACGATTCGCTGGACAGCCTTCATCACTGACTGATGGGGAGGCTGGCAGTCAAACAGGCTCTGCAGTCAGAGCCTGAAAAACTATCTCTGGGATGGCACTGAGTGGGATTAGGGAGCTGGGAAACTCAAGTCCAGCAGAAGTGGACAAAATCTTGATGGGAAAAATCTTCTCCTTAAAAAAAAACCCAACCCTTAAATGCAGCTGCTTGTGTTTGCAGCGTGTCTCTGGCCAGAGGTCCTGTCATGGGGGTGGAAAACCAATTCAGAAGGTGGAAGGAGAAGTTTGTCTTTCACCAAAGGTGACAGCAGAGCAGACTGAAGCCTGAGGTGTGTTTTGTTTGATGTTAACCCATCTCTTGGGCAGCGGTGACGTTACTGAGAGAATATGGCTCACTCCTCCTGACAAAGGATCGCTTGTGCTGTTCGAAGGAGCGTCTGAAAAGGCAAGAAGGCATCTCCAAAATCCACCCCGCTGCCACAAGAAAATCCTGGGGTGAGTAAGACACAGCATTCAATTCTTACTTTAAGCTTTTTGTCTTTTGAAGCTGCTCTCCTTTTCAGAGCTCTCTGAAAATTTCTGAGCCCTTGGGAGCGGCGCTGCTGTTTCCTATCCTGCCCGTTTGGCTGCAGTGGGATGTTAAGGGCTTTCACAGAATCATAGGGGTTGGAGGGGACCTTGAGAGCCCATGGGGTCCAACCCCCTGCCAAAGCAGCTCCCCAGCTCATATTGCACAGGTCGGTGTCCAGATGGGGCTGGAATCTCTCCAGAGATGGAGACTCCACACCCCCTGGGCAGCCTGTCCCAGGGCTCCCTCTCCCCCACTGGGGAAAAGTTCTTCCTCATGTTGGTGTGGAACTTCCTATGCTCCAACTTGCAGCCATTGCCCCTTG